>CANTUR010000400.1:247500-879099 GCA_947683625.1 Mallotus nudiflorus | reverse complement strand
GTTGGGTGGCATGTTAATGTAGCCAAAAAATGTTGTTGCATTCTTGGAATTTATAAGCTACTTCTGAATTCTAATGCATGCATTCCTAGCATTTCTTGCTTGCCTTGCTTTATTGTCTTGTTTATTGCTTTTGGTTAATATTTTGAATGTCTGTTTCCTGTTTTGCTTGCATTAGTATCTGCATATTTTCATTTTTGGCTGATGCAATAATGAATGCTTCCACAAGTTTTTTTTTTACAAGTTAACTTGTATTGCAATTTTTTGGGGGGCATTTATTGCAGCCAAAAATTATGACCAAGTTTCTTATATGAATTATAAAATAAAACTAAGTATCAACTAAGTTATTTTTAATTTTTTGTTCATTGCATTTCTTTTTTAAATCTGAGTATCAGCCAAGTTAATTTTTTTATGTCTTCTTTTGGCAGGATTTTGTTAGATGTTTTTGCTTTGGATATGCAGAACCTCTTATTTTTTTACTAATGGGTTCTTAATCAGATTGAAGTACAAATGGTTGATTTGTTGTTATATAATTATAGTTTCATTTGATTTTGTAATTAAAAAAAATCAAATGTAAATGCTTTTAATATTTGTTTTTTGAAACATTTCATGTATTAAGCCCAATAATTGTAATAGAAAATGCAAATTGGGCTCAATATAAATATATTTTGGACCAGTTTGTATATTTTAATTCAGCCCTTAATATATATATATATATATATATATATATACTTTTATTTTACTTTGGGCTTAATAATTTAAAGCCCAAAGCTCAAACCTGAAAATTCTTTGTTATACCTGCTTCATGTTCAGACCCACTCATCACCCAACCCATCAAAATATCCCTTGAAACAGTTTCGATTCAATGTCTAGTTATTTTATATCCAAACCCGCTCAGTTTTTCCTTCCCTACCCCTAATTCGATCTGACAGGCCTGATAAACACCCTAATATAAATAGGAGAATCTGAAATAGGAAGATATATATAAGAGGAAGATATAGATTGTATATAGCAAACAAGGACTTTAACTAATCTTCCTTATCAGAGTTCAGCACCTAAGATATATATATTCCTCTCCTGAGAAATATCCTAAAATTCACCCCCCACCAAACCAACCTGAATCTCTCGATAGGGTTAGCAGTCATGAATTTGGCTATTGATAATGCAAGATTTATCTCCTTCTATAATCAAAAGCGATAAAATCGAATGAAACCAAACTACGAGGATGATTATACTTCTACTTCTACTAATGATTCGGTTAGAAAGAGGAATAAATAATTCATGGGCAAATGGGATTCTCATTATCCCTATAATAAGCGTTTAGCACATGTACTCAAAAGATTCTATACAAGAAATTAAAAAGTTAGGTGTAAAATTGTCGTAAGAATCATTCATGTGGGGAATCAGTGCATCGCAGATAGTATGGTGGACTCCCTTGTTGGATATTTACTCTGTTAAAATCATTATTAAGGACCATAAGAAATTTCCTGGTTCTAATTTCCGTATCTATAGTGCAATTAGAATGATATAACCATTCCCCAGGGGCATTGAGCTTGATATCTTCTTTTACAATATTAAAAAGGATGATGTTACACCATAATACATCCATCTCGACTGTGAGGGATCAGCTACCCTTTCACTATCTAGTCCCATAAAAGAGCTCCCTTCCACTATTTGATGTATATGAACCACCACCTACTGACACTAATTATGTACTCAAGCAATAGACATCTTGTGTATTTAAAGGTGAAAGTTTTGTTAGATCTATTATTTCCTCATTATGACTTCAACTATATGCGAAGTGAACTTGCTTAGAAGCCCTATACATATTGTGAAGAAGCCGAGAATCCTCGTATTCCTATCTATGTGGTTATGGACTATATTGTCTTTGAAAAGGCAGTTAGGGCTAAAGTGCACGTCACTATCTTAGGAAAAGGAATTGTCAAAGTTTATGGTTGTTTTAGTTCCTGCCCTTGCCTCATCAACAAAGCAATTGTGCTTTTTGATAAGGAATAACAAGCAAAGGTTATGCCAGTGCAAATATAGTCCATTAAGCTTGCAAGATCACTAATCGCCTCCTGTATGCCTCTCTTAATTAAGAACTATATGACATGGGCCATAATTGATCAAGGATGAAACTTCTTCTTTCTTCCTCCTCAACTAGCAAATTTATCCCCCTTTAAGGCTGGCGTGTGTGAAAGTTTGAGGTTCAATGGATAATGTACAAATAGGCTCATTTTTAATTTTTGTATTTTGAATGTTTGGATGCTTCAACTATGATTTTATCAATAGCTAATTGGAAGACATAATAATAGTCAGAGTTAGAGGACAAAATTGCATTGTATTTACTCAAATGAATTATGGTATAACATAACTATTGAATGTTTAATTATAGTTTCTCTTACTAACATTAAATAAATCAATATATTGAGTGAAAGTTTGAACTTTATCCTCAGACCAATAAGAAGAATAAATGAATGAATCAACAACTTTCAACTACAGACCAATAAAAGAATGAACTATTAATAAATCAGAAATCTTTGACTAGTAGGAGGGTTCAATCAGTCATTTTAGCTAGACAACGTGCAAGGCTTCAGGAACCAAAGTTCTTGCTTCTCCTCATCTATCCATGATGGATAAGCTTCTTCCTTTGTCCTCAGATTCCTCCTTTGTCGGTTCCTTATTTTGCTTCACTTCTTGAAGCATGCCTCTTTCCTATGCACAGTTCATAACCTGTTACTGCCTTCAAGTGAATTTTCAAAAGAATTGAAACTGTAACTAACATGTTCATATGTTAATATGTTACTACTATGCCCTTTCTGTGGGATAGCAATGAAACCTTGCAAGACGCAACAACTTGCATAGCATGGTTGATCAAGTGTCCCACAAAGTTTTAGGGTTTACATTTTCGAGAACTCACTAATACAATTGAAGACAAGTTTCAAGTTTGACTGTGCAAACATTTTTTAAGAATCTTCAATGATCTACAATTTGACTAGTTTATCCACATTTGAATTAAATGGAAGTTTCTCAGATTAGTAGCATACATGCGAATAAAAAATCTTCATTGTAATTATTTCAATCTAATAACTTTGAAGCATATAAACATAGCTTCTTTTTCAGTTGATAGTTTATATGGATTCCTGACTAGGTACAATTTTGTATTTTCAAAAAAAATCTAATCAAGTTTTAAAAGAGCTAGTTAATAAATAAATAAATAAATCTTGGTTTAGCAATAAATTCCATTTCTTAAACTTCCTGTCCTCTTTAATGAAAAGATCAATAGATGGTAAAGATAGGAAAAATAATAAAGGACAAGGTCTGGTTGCATCATATACCATAAATTAGGATAAAAAAGACTTCACATATGTGGTCTTGGCAGGAGCACAAGTAGCAAAATAGCATTGAGGGGAAGGAGGATTGGTCCAAATTTGCAACAACCGCTTCACTCCTTTGGTCTGTACATTTTCCAAATTTAGAGGAATTGGAATGTTCTCTGCATCATCAATTACTCTGCAAAACATTTTGTGACAAAGTTCAACCACTACATAACAACCTTCTATCACTTTTATAGCCCTACTGCATATTGAACCCCTATAGAAACTCCCTATGCTCTTTTAAAGATAACATGAACTTAGAAGAGCTCTTCATCTCCATCTGCTTCAAGGACTAGAATATATCACAAGCTCTTACTTCTTTTCCATCCATAACAGACAAACTTCAGCCTTTGGCCTCGGATTCCTCCTTAGTCACTTCCATTCGTTGATTCACTTCCTAAAGGATACCTCTCTCCTCTGCATAGTTAACAACCCTCCATGCAAACTTTCAAAAAGATTGAAACTATAATTAACATGTTCATATGTTAATGTGTTACTCTAGAATATGCCCTTTTTGTGGGACAGTAGTGAAAACTTACAATAGGCAACAACGTGCATACCTTGGTTGCTCAGGTGTACCTCAAATTTTAGTTTGAGAACTCATTAATATGATTGAGACAAGGTTCACATCTGACAATGCAAAAATTTTTAGAGAATCTTCAATGATCTACTAATAATCTCAGGCAAAGATAGACTATCCAAGCTCAACTATGGAAAATAAAGAGGAAGATAGCATACTTCTTTTTTTAATCTGAACCTCAACCATTATTTAATCAAATGAGCATATCAGTAGCATACACAAATAAAAATCTTTGATATAATTAGTTAAATCTAATAACTTTGAAGCATATAAACACAACTTCTCTTTTAGTTAATGAAGGAGAAGGTCTAGGTGCATCACATACTGTAAGTCTGGATTTCAAAGACTTGGGAAGTGCGGTAGGAGGGTTTAATAACTTTTAACTAGAGACCAATAAAAGAATGAACTATTAATAAATCAGAAATCTTGGCTTGCTAGGAGGGTTCAATACATCATTTTAGCTAAACAACGTGTAGGGCTACAGGAACCAGAATACATCCAAAGCTTTTTCTTCTCCTCTTCCATCCATAAAGAACAAGCTTCTTCCTTTATCCTCAGATTCCTCCTTTGTCATTTCCTTGTTTTACTTCACTTCTTGAAGGATGCCTTTTTCCTATGCACAGTTAAGAACTTGTTACTCCCCTTCAGGCGAATTTTTAAAAGAATTGAAATTGTAACTAACATGTTCACATGTTAATGTGTTTCTACTCCATATTATACCCAGTCTATGGGACAACAGTGAAACCTTGCAAGAGGCAACAACTTGCATAACCTGGTTGATCAAGTGTCCTATAAAGTTTTAGGGTTTACAATTTTGAGAACTCACTAATACAATTGAAGACAAGTTTCAGGTTTGATCGTGAAAACATTTTTTTAAGAATCTTCAATGATCTAAAATTTGATCAATTTATCCATATTTGAATTAACTGGAAGTTTTTCAAATCAGTAGCATACATGCATATAAAAATCTTCATTGTAATTATTTCAATCTAATAACTTTAAAGCATATAAACATAGCTTCTCTTTCAGTTGATAGTTTATATGGATTCCTAACTAGGTACAATTACGTATTTTCAAAAAAAATCTAATCAAGTTTTAAAAGAGTTAGTTAATAAATAAATAAATCTTTGTTTATCAATAAATTCTATTTCTTAAAATTCCTGTCCTCCTTAATGAAAAGATCAATAGATGGTAAAGATAGGAAAAATAACAAAGGACAAGGTCTAGTTGCATCACATACCGTAAGTCTAGATAAAAAAGACTTCAAAGGTGTGGTCTTGGCAGGAGTATAAGTAGTAGAATAGCATTGAGTGGAAGGAGGATTGGTTCGAATTTGCAAAAACCGCTTCACTCCATTAGTCTCTACATTTTCCAAATTTAGAGGAACTAGAATGTTCTCTACATCATCAATTACTTTACAAAACATTTTATGACAAAGTTCAGCCACTACACAATAACCATTTATCATTTTAAAGCCCTGCTGCATATTGAACCCTACAGAAACTCCTTGTGCTCCTTTAAGGATAACATGAACTTAAAAGAGCTCTTCATCTCCATCTGCTTCAAGGACTGGAATATATCCCAAGCTCTTGCTTCTCTTCCGTCCACAACAGAAAAGCTTCAGCCTTTGCCCTCGAATTCCTCCTTAGTCACTTCCTTCTATTGCTTCACTTCCTAAAGGATACCTCTCTCCTCTACACAATTAACAACCCTTCATGCAAACTTTCAAAAATATTGAAACTGTAACTAACGTGTTCATATGTTAATGTGTTACTCCAGAATATGCCCTTTTTATAGGACAGCAGTGAAAACTTGCAATAGGCAACAACGTGCATACCTTGGTTGCTCAAGTGTACCTCAAATTTTAGTTCAAGAACACACTAATACAATTGAAGACAAGTTTCATGTCTGACAATGCAAACATTTTTGGAGAATCTTTAATGATCTACTAATAATCTTAGGCAAAGATAGACTATCCAAGCTCAACTATGAAAAATAAAGAGGAAGATAGCATACTTCTTATTTTAATCTGAACCTCAATCATTATTTAATCAGATGAGCATATCAGTAGTACACATATATAAAAATCTTTAATGTACTTAGTTGAATCTAATAACTTTGAAGCATATAAACATAACTTCTCTTTCGGTTAATGAAGGAGAAGGTCTAGGTGCATCACACACCATAAATCTAGATTTCAAAGACTTGGAAAGTGCGGTAGGAGGGTTCAATAACTTTTAACTAGAGACCAATAAAAGAATGAACTATTAATAAATCAAAAATCTTAGCTTGCTAGGATGGTTCAATACATCATTTTAGCTAGACAACGTACAGGGCTTCAGGAACCAGAATACATCCAACATTTTTGCTTCTCCTCTTCCATCCATAATGAACAAGCTCCTTCCTTTATCCTTAGATTCCTCCTTTGTCATTTCCTTATTTTCCTTCAATTCTTGAAGGATGCTTCTTTCCTATGCACAGTTAACAACCTGTTATTCCCCTTCAGGCAAATTTTAAAAAGAACTGAAACTGTGACTAACATGTTCACATGTTAATGTGTTAATACACCAGATTATGCCCTTTCTATGGGACAGCAATGAAACCATGCAAAATGCAACAACTTGCATAGCCTGGTTGATCAAGTGTCCTATAAAGTTTTAAGGTTTACATTTTTTAAAACTCACTAATACAATTGAAGACAAGTTTCAGGTTTGACTATGCAAACTATTTTTGAGAATCTTCAATGATCTACAATTTGATCAATTTATCCATATTTGAATTAACTGGAAGTTTTTCAAATCAATAGCATACATGCGTATAAAAATCTTCATTGTAATTATTTCAATCTAATAAATTTGAAGCATATAAACATAGTTTCTCTTTCAATTGATAGTTTATATGGATTCCTGACTAAGTACAATTTTGTATTTTCAAAAAAAAAATCTAATCAAGTTTTAAAAGAGTTAGTTAATAAATAAATAAATCTTTGTTTAGCAATAAATTCTATTTCTTAAACTTCTTGTCCTCCTTAATGAAAAGATCAATAGATGGTAAAGATAGGAAAAATAATAAAAGACAAGGTCTAGTTACATCACATACCATAAGTCTGGATAAAAAAGACTTCAAAGGTGTGGTTTTAGCAAGAGCACAAATAGCAAAATAGCATTGAGGGGAAGGAGGATTGGTCCGAATTTGCAACAAACGCTTCACTCCTTTAGTCTCTGCATTTTCCAAATTTAGAGGAACTGGAATGTTCTCTGCATTATCAATTACTCTATAAAACATTTTGTGACCAAGTTCAGCCATTACACAATAACCATCTATCACTTTTATAGCCCTACTGCATATTGAACCCCTGCAGAAACTCCTTGTGCTCCTTCAAGGATAACATGAACTTAGAAGAGCTCTTCATCTCCATCTGCTTCAAGAACTAGAATATATCCTAAGCTCTTACTTCTCTTCCATCCACAACAGACAAGCTTCGGCCTTTGCCCTCAGATTCCTCCTTAGTCACTTCCTTCTGTTGCTTCACTTCTTAAAGGATACCTCTCTCCTGTGCACAGTTAACAACCCTTCATGCAAACTTTCAAAAAGATTGAAACTGTACTTAACATGTTCACATGTTAATGTGTTACTCTAGAATATGCCCTTTCTATGGGATAGCAGTGAAAATTTGTAGTAGGCAACAACATGCATACCTTGGTTGCCCAGGCATACCTCAAATTTTAGTTTTAGAACTCACTAATACAATTGAAGACAAGTTTCACATCTAACCATGCAAACATTTTTGGAGAATCTTCAATGATCTACTAATAATCTCAGGCAAAGATAGACTATCCAAGCTCAGCTTTGAAAAATAAAGAGGAAGACAGTATACATCTTATTTTAATTTGAACCTCAACTATCATTTAATCAGTTGATCCACATTTGAATTAACTGGAAGTTTTTTAGATCAAAAGCACACACACATAAAAATCTTTGTTATAATTAGTTGAGTCTAATAACTTTAAAGCATATAAACATAGCTTCTCTTTCAGTTAATGAAGGAGAAGGTCTAGGTGCATCACATACAGTAAGTCTGGATTTCAAAGACTTGGAAAGTGTAGTAGGAGGGTGTAGATGGCGGGGCTTAGCTCATGCCCTGGATTTTAGCAACCATGACACTATTTGAGCTTAGGGCTTTAGAGAACACACTAACCACTGTCACAAAGACATGGCATGGAGATGAGGAGTCACCACCTAGGGTAATAACTAGGACAAATCGAAAAGGTGGTAATCAATTCCCTAAAAAAAAGCTAGCACCACAACCAGGAGATTCTGTGTAAGGAATACCAACTTCTTTCAGTCTCGTGTTCATTTAGAATTACTTTATGAATTACTATATTATCCTCTATTTACATGCAATTTCATATAAACCCTTATTCTAGCAATTAACTCTAAGGCAAACCAGTCATGAAAATACAAGTAAATAATGCATTCATTCAAGCATATAATCCCTAAGTTAGTATAATCTACATTGATTTTAATTAAATGAGCTAAATCTACATGTTTTAATTTACAAGTGAACTAAAGACTAATGGGCCTAAATCCAAAAATTATGGAGGTATTTTAAATTGGTGCACATAATTCTACATATTTTAATTCTAGGGTGATCTTAAATCTACAAGTTATGAAAAGGTTTAAATTAAATGGGCTAAGTCTAAATTAATTAAATTAAATTAAGTGGGCTTATGTCTAATTTACTAAATCAGCCTAAGTCATCTCTACCCTAAATCTAATTCATTATGGGCCTAAAATGCATTTTAATTAATTAAACCTAAAAAATCTAAATCTAAATGGGTTGAAGCCTAATGTGGGCCTAAGGCCCAAAACACATAAAAACAAATAAACAAGCCCAAAAAAAACAAAACAAATAAAACATGCCAAAATAATTAAATAAAAAGATCAAACAACTAATTAAATTAATTACTTCTAAAAAAAACCCTAATTTTCATTAACATGCAACCTAAATTAATCTATTCCACCATTGATTTTAATTGATTACCTAATTGAAACCCTAATTTTACTAACCAATTAATCAACAAAAACATGCAGTCACACATATAATTCAATTATTCCCACTATTAGGGCTATTACAATAATCTATAGAAAATAATAATAAAAATAATTAATACACCCCAAAAACATAAATAAAAATAAAGTAATAATAAATAATAAATAATAAAAAACCCTAGAAATTATATCTTTACAAGGTCTTATCCATGGCATTCCATGGACCTCTTATAGATTTAATTCTCCAAGTATGATAATCATGTGTCTTCCTCCATAATCACCAACATAAACACACAAAAATAAATAATGATTAGAGCTTAAATAAAAATAAAAATAAATAATAAATAAGATTAAAATCAAATAAAAACAAAAGAAAAGAGTAAAAAAAAAAGATGATTGAATGGATGCGGTATTGATTAGCTCCTCAGAGTGTTATCAATCACCGTTGAATTTAATGGATCTTCAAAACTTAATGTCTTTGTCTTCAAAAGTCTATTGCTTTTGCTCTAAAAAAAAAGAAAAATCTAAAGAAAAAAAATATTGTACATAATGCTTCAAAGAAAAATATGAAGAGAACTTTTTAAGCCATAAGAGAGATAGTTTAAAGAGAGAGCCCTCCTCCTCTTTTTTCAAGAGCCTAAACTATCCTTATATAGAAAAAAAGCCAAAAACCCTAATCTTTACATACTTAAGAGTTCATGTTTTAAAAGGACTTTATTTCTTGAAAATCTTAAAAATAAATTTTAGAAAATTTTTAACTAATAAAAATTTAGGAAAAATATTTTCAAAAATTAAAAAAATTGGAAAAATAGTGCGAGACTCTATCAAAATAGTACAATTCCGATCAGAATTATAGATTTCCAATCCATAAAAAAAATTTAACATTTAATTACAAAAAGAGCCCTTAAAGAATTTAAATTTTTCAATTAGGTCCTTAAAAAGTATTACAATTCAGTCCTTGAAAAACATTAAACCCTTTCTTTGAAAAATGCATCCAGACTTTTGAGGCTTCAAACTTCAAGTATTGAGTACCTATTTATGATATTTTCATCATTGGAGTCCTCTGTTGCATCCACACTTTATCATTCCGAAATTGGGTACTTACAAAGGGTTTAATAACTTTCAACTAGAGACCAATAAAATAATGAACTATTAATAAATCAGAAATCTTGGCTTGCTATGAGGGTTCAATACATCATTTTAGATAGACAATGTGTAGGGCTTCAAGAACTAGAATTCATCAAAAGTTTTTATTCTCCTCTTCCATCCACAACGAACAAGCTTATTCCTTTATCCTCATATTCCTCCTTTGTCGTTTACTTATTTTGCTTCACTTCTTAAAGGATGCCTCTTTCCTGTGCATAGTTAACAACCTGTTACTCCTCTTCAAGTGAATTTTCAAAAGTATTGAAACTGTAACTAACATGTTCACATGTTAATGTGTTACTCCAAATTATCCTTTTTATGGGACAACAATGAAACCTTGCAAAAGGCACAAACTTGCATAGCCTGCTTAATCAGGTGTCCTAGTTTTAAGGTGTACATTTAAGAACTCACTAATATGATTGAAGCCAAGTTTTAGGTTTGACAATGCAAACATTCTTTGAGAATCTTCAATGATCTACAATTTGATCAGTTTATCCACATTTGAATTAACTAGAAGTTTTTCATATCAGTAGCATACATGCGTATAAAAAATATTCATTGTAATTATTTTAATCTAATAACTTTAAAGCATATAAATATAACTTCTCTTTCCGTTAATAGTTTATATGGATTCTTGATTAGGTACAATTCTATATTTTCAATAAAAGCTAATGAGGTTTAAATAGAGTTGGTCAATAAATAAAATAAATCTTTGTTTAGCAATTAATTCTATTTCTTAAATTTCCTTAGTTCACTATCTGTCTTCCTTAATGAAAAGATCAATAAATGGTAAAGATGAGAAAAATAACAAAGGAGAAGGTTTAGCTGCACCACATACCATAAGTCTGGATTTTAAAGACTTCGAAGGTGTGGTCTTAGCAGGAGCATGAGTGGTAGAAAAGCATTGAAGGGAAGGAGGATTGGTCCAAATTTACAACAGCCACTCCTCTCCTTTGGGCTTTACATTTTCCAAATTTAGAGGAACTGGAATGTTCTCTGCATCATCAATTACTCTATAAAACATTTTGTAACAGAGTTTAGCCACTACACAAACATTGGGTACTTTGTGCTATCTTTTGACTCTTTCTTGTAAATACACTGGTCCACATTTACACAATGAGTTATAAATAACCTAGTTTAAAATAAAAATCTTATGATTTTTAGTCCAACCATTTAATTACATATAAAGCCATACTCATAAAACTTAAGCCAGCAAATTAAACTCATAACTACATTACAAGATCAAAATTATCGTGTACTAATTCTCAAAAAAAAAAAAATCCTCGTGTACTAGATAAAAAACATTATGGACTTGAATTTAACCACATAGCCACATATAAAGCTAGACTCATAACACAGATTGCAAGGAAACAAACTCATGTATTAGATATAATTTTTTCATCTATAATTTTATTAATTAGTTTGACTGTGATGTATAACTTAATTCTTCCTCCTTTGCTTCTCTTTAACACTACCTTTCTCAATGCCTTCATATTTCTCTCTTTCCAGCAATGGCTTCCTCTCCTTCACCTTAAGATTCACCTCATCAAAAACCTCTCTGTTGCCCTTATTAACCACTCACACATCTTTATTCTCTCCCACTTGTCTTTGCTTCTTATTAATGTCCCTCTCTCTTGCCCTTGTTGCCATCTTCTTTAGTTTATTACAAAACTCACTATTATGACTTAGTATATCCTTCCAGACAAAAAAATTCCTTACTGATAAGGTGCTCTTTTGCCTTAGCCACTCTTTGGCTTGTGAGAGATCATTAATTGATCTCTTCTTCTCAGTACTTAGTTTGATCACTGACTTTATGAATTTAGATTGGTAAGTTGGGGGTGTTGATAAATTTAGGTTCTAGTTTTCACCATCTTCACTAAATTTGAATTTATCACTAGGTGTGAACAAAGATGGACTTTGCCCTCTCCACTTCAGTTTTCCATTTCTAAATCCAATAAACAAGAAATTAACATTAGATGAATCTTTCAAATCTTGTAACATATGATTCATATAAGAAATGATGCAATTTCTTTGCTGAAAAGAACTAGTATAGTTTTCTTTAAAAGTACCTTAGGTTCCAGCTACCAAGAGGGGATTTAGAAAGCTGTAAGGATCAATTTAATAAAAATAAATGAGACAATTAATTAATCCATTGTTGGGCAACTGATAATTATTAAGTAAAGAGAGAATGAAAGAGAACAGAACTTTGACACCTAAGTCTTATATTTGTGCAAAATCAAACAAAGAAATTAACGAAAGATTCATATGTAACTAACTAAGTTTAAAATCTTTATCTTGTCCTTTATCTATCAGAAAAATAGTAATTCATTTGATTTTCCCTCAATTTCTCAATAACCAAACAAACAACAAAGATGCTTAGATAGACTACAGACCTTTGAATTCAGAGTTGCTATTTTAAGAAAACCTTCAACTGTCTTTGGATGGTTACAATCTGTAAGAAAAAGAAACATAAACAAATAAATAACACTAGCAACTTAGCTGAATTGAAGAAATGAAAAAGCATAGCATAAACAAAAGAAACAAACTAGGTTTACAAAACCAGGCTTCATTGTCTAAAAAATCATCATCTTGAGGGTTCAAGAAATCAACCCATTTGGATGCATTAATAGTTTCATACAGTTTATCTTCAATAAAGATAGATTCCACTAAGATAGATTCCACTTTCTTCTATTCTATTTTAGCAGGTGCCATCTAGATTTCTACTTTAGTTACAATCAACCCACAAGTCCTAAAAAAAAATTTTTTTTCTTAACTTCTAATAAGTTTTAAGTATTTGCTTGTTAGTCCTACACTGTTGAATCAAATGGAAAGTGCATATGTGGCATCCACCTTAACTCTATTTTGTAACCAACTCAACCCTATTTTTCCATGTCATCATCCACCTTTATAAATAAATCTAACTTAGCTTTCCATTAATAAAAATAAACTGAAAAACTGTGGTTAATTTTTCCTTTTTCTCCTTTAATTTAGAATGCTCCTTCTTCACACTCTCAAGATACAACTTGAGATTTCTAAATATGAAGGTGATTTCCAAAAGCTTAGTCTACATGGTCAGCTTCAGTTAATTTTTTTTGAAAGAAAATACAAAAGAAAATGAAGTAAAAGAAAAGGCATTTTAAATAGCTTCCTAAGGCCATATCTTGAGAGCATCACCTTTGGAACCTAACCATAAATCCCTTGTAGCAGCAAAATAAAACAAAAGGAACTACTATAGTAAAATTGAAGGATGAGTGAAGCAAAGAAGAAGGGAAACATAAGAAAAAAAAAGAAGGTAAACAGAAGGAGAAGAGACCATAAGAAGTGATGACCATGGAAAGAACATGGCCGCAATGGCAATCCAAGAGAAGACTTCCTTAAATCGATTTTAAGTAAATCCAATTAATTTTTTTATTTTCATATTATTATTATTGATGTGGTGGTAATGGTGTTAATTTTTTGGCAGTTATATTATTATTTTTGTTGTTGATGATAATGATAATGATAATGATAATGGTGGTTTTAGATGGTGTTGATTTTTTGTATTAATGATGGTGGTGTTAGTTTGTACCGGTAATGGATGATGATGTTGATGGTGGTATTAATGGTGATGCTGGCAATGAGTAATATTGATGGCGGTGGGTAGTGTTGATGGTGATGTTATTAGTGAGTGGTGTTGGTGAAGAGAGATCCATTTAGCTTGGAGAAGCAATTTAAATTTAGGCAGATTTTAAAGGAAGAAGAGCCAAGAGTTTCAATCCACACATTTGGTTTACACAATCCAGCTTGTGGACAAAAATTGGCTACCAGTCTGCATTTTCATTAAATGCCAAACTCGTTTTGGGTGTGATTGTGAAGAATGGCTTAATTTGGAGTGAAAGTGAAAGTGAAAGCTACTACCCAATTTCTTAGTGACCACTTGCACTCTTGTACAAAGAGGATGCCTCAATGAATGACACTATTCTTTTTGAGTGGCTGCATGAGGTTAGGGTTGTTGAGAGAGGGGACAACAGGTTTATGGGAGAGTTTTGGTAAATGGGTATTGTTTAAACGTGTTTGTGAGGACCAATTTGGTTAATTTATATGCCATGGTTAGTGATAATTATGGTGTTGAATATGCACGCCGTGTGTTTGATGATATGGGTGACAAAAGTGTTATGTGTTAAAATTCTATGCTTGCTAAGTATATGAAGTAAGGAAATGTTGACGGTGCAATGAGGGTTTTTTATGAGATGATGGAGAGGAATGTAGTATCATGGATGACTATGATTGCTAAGTATGCTCGAAATGGTAAGTGTAAGCAGGCATTGGTTTTATTTAATGAAATGAGGAGAGTTGTTATGGAATTATACCAGGTGGCATTATTGGCAATGCACTTATACATATGTATTCTAGTTGTGGTATGATTGAGGACATGTATGAAGTTTTTAGATGGATGCCATAGAGAAGTCATGTTTATAGGACAACAATGATTAATGCATTTACAAAACGAGGCTATGCAAAATAGGTGTACTACACGTTCTTTTTATTACAATACCAAATCTCATCTCTAAACCTCACACTCCACTATGACACAAGCCACCACCATTACCATTGTTGCCACCACCATCACTGATCCGGTCACCTCCACCACCTTACCCACAACTTTACCTACAATACACCTGCGACTTAGCTTCAGATTTCCTAACATGTCATTCTACCTCCTCCTATAAGCTATTCAGTTGACTAATTCAATTTTTGCCATTGATGAAGCTGATTTCTTCTTCTTCTTCTACTTCTTCTTCTTCTTCTTCTTCTTCTTCTTCTTCTTCTTCTTCTTCTTCTTCTTCTTCTTCTTCTTCTTTTATGTATAATTATTTGTACCTTTTGAATTTTTTTGTTTTAAAACATAAACAATAGAAAATTTGGCATTGAGAATTTTATACTACCATTTTTTATATGGTGGTGGTGCCGGAAGTGGCATTGGGTGTTGATGGTGGTTTTAGGAAATTTTAGTGTTATTAAGGGTGGTTTTGGGTTAATTTGGTATAGTTTTATGTGGTGGTGTTGCCAATAGTGGCATTGAGTGGTAATGGTGTTATTTTTGGTTGTTGTTAACTGTTGATGGTGGTTAATAAGGGTGATGTAGGTGGTGGTGGTGTCGATGTGGTGACCATAGTGATGGTATCAAAAGCTGATGTGGGAAGTTGAAGTGGAAAGTGCTGCTTACATGGATACAGAGGTTAATTCATTCAGTAAAGTCCACTTATCCATGTTAGACTTATCCTTTTAAATTAACGGAGAAGGACTAATATGTAATAACTTAAAGGCTTCTAGGACTCAATTAAAAAAATATTTTTTAGGACTTGATTACAATTTTTGACAACTTATAGGACTTGTAGATTCATTATCCCTCTACTTTACTTTTCATCTTATCTTCATTTGGACAACATTAAAAGAAAATTTACAATCAATTGTCATTATTTGAACAGTTAATTTCCATCTAACCTATCCTCCTTCACTATTTATAGGAAGCTAAAAACAATGCGTCTAAAGAAGAAGTCAAATCATATAAGGAATAAAATGGAAAAAAATGTAAAAGAAAATAAAAATAAGGAAAAAAAATTATTGTCTAATGTTCCACTAATAAAAAAAAGAGAAAAATAGAAGAAAATAAAGATTTTCTTAAAAAAGAGAAAAATAAAAAAATAAAAAAAAGAGAAAAAAAGAAAAGAAAAAAAGAAGGAAAGGAGGAAAAAAATAAATAAATTAGGTTAATTTTGTAATTAATAAAAACCAAGGGTATTTTAATTAAAACATTTGAAAATGCCTTTTTTTAAAAAATCCCTAGAAAAAATACTTTTAACTAAATTATAGGTAAACTTATAGATGATTCATGGAATAACTCATATTTTTCCTTTTGTACTTTTATAATTTTCTGAATTTCCCACTGCACTTTTATTTACATGGATTTAGTCTCTGCACTTTTATTTATACATAAATTTAGTCCCTACCATAACAGAATCATTGACGTGATATCCATTTACTGTTAACTGAGACACTAGGCTCAATCAACAATGTTCCACACATGGATATCACGCCAATGAATCTGTTAAGGTAGGAACTAAATTTAAGTATAAATAAAAGTGCAAGGACAAAATTCATGTAAATAAAATTGCATGGGGGAAATCCATAAAATAATAAAAGTACAGGGGGAAATATGAGTTATTCCATGATTGATAGATATATATTAGGAATAACCCATATTTTCCCTTGCACTTTTATTGTTTTTTGGGGTTTACTCCCTACACTTTTATTTCTACACATTAAGTTTCTTTGCACTTTTATTTTATCATACATTGGGTCTTTAATTTTAAATTAAGGACCAAATATATGGTAAAATAAAAGTGTATTAATTTTAAATTAAGGACCCAATGCATGGTAAAATAAAAATATAGGGACTCAATGTATGATAAAATAAAAGTATAGGGACTCAAAGTATAGAAATAAAAATGCAAAGGTAAAATCCAACAAAAAATAAAAGTGCAGGGAAAAAATATGGGTTATTCCTATATATTATAAATGGACAATGATACATGTAGTTACTAGTGACAGATAAATTATATTATGAACCTCTGTCCATATTACAACATGAACCGAAATCCATTCACTCTAAGTTGTCTCAATGAATAAGTACCTAGCTAGGTCAAACTTGACTTACCTGAAAAGAGTTTCGGTGCTAGAAAGTGTTTCTAGTATAAGTCATGTTTTATCTAGAATTGAACAGAGGATGAGGTCATATGATTGAGGCAATTAGAGTTTGACTAACCATGACTCTAGCCGATGTCGAGATATACCACTTGAAGGAATTAATTACACACATCAGAATATGAGCAGAAGCATGGTGTGAGCACGAAATCGGTTATAATAAATTTCAAAAAAAAAATTCCTGGTGTGCAATCCTTATATGAAGCCAAATATTCCAAAAACCACCAAGATCACAACACATTCAATTTACATAACTAATTACTTGCATAATTAATAGACAATATAAATCAAAGATTCACAAAACAATCAAAACACAAAGCATGTCAAGAGACCTACATTTAGAGTTTAGTAACACTTACAAACTCCAAATGTCGGTAGGACACTCAAAAGGCTTTAGGAAATGGTTGATGCAAATCTACAAGCTCCTAGCTCCCCAAGTGTGAAGCCTCTAGCTTAAAACACATAAGTGGCACTAGAATGACTCCAAGCTATTGAAGAATCTCTACTCATAATCTCCTCCTTGTTAGTGACCCGAAAGCTTGCTAAAGCTCCTCTCCTTGCTTGGATGATATAGGATTTCTTGCCTCCTTTGGATGTAGCCTTTACTTGCATAACTCTTTTACAAAGGATGATAACAATGGATTTATGAAGAAACACAACTTTTGTATCTCTTACTCACACACTCACAACACTTAAAAGAAAGATAAAGAAGAAGACTCAACTCTTTTTTTTTCTCTTAGTGTTTTCTCTCCAATGTAAGTGGTAAATCAAACGTTAAGTGTGTAGAGAAACTCCAATAACTTAGTGTATGTATGTAAGAGACGAATGTGCATGTGTAGAGATTCTCCACTAACTCAAGCTTAAGTGTAGGATAAGCAATCTCATACATGTGCTTACTTTTTCACTTTAAGTGTAAAATAAGTTATCTCATGCATATAGAGATTAACCACTAACTTAAGGTGCATGCTTATGACATATCTCCATATTGTCAACCATGCAATCACATTGCATGTAAAGCTATGCTTAGGTGGCCACCATGCAAACATGATCATCACATGGCCATGCTTATATGACACCTCCTTTAGTAAATGGGCTTTAGGCTTATTTAACTCTTAATTGAGTCTATCTCTATAACATCCACTAATCAGTCTTATAGGCTTTACACTTAAAGAAGGCCTATATTAATAATACACCTAATTGTCCAAGCCCATACATCATCCATTAAGCTACATATACAAGGCCCATCTTATGGTCCATATCCATAGTAGTATTATTGGCAAATATTAATTTGGTCCTTAAACTTAATATCACATATTAAATTAAGTCCAAATTAATATTTAATAATCCTAACCTTTGAATTAGATTTCGAGATATGCTAGATCCCCGAACAAGCGAAAATTCAATTCAATTAATTTAATTAATTAATTAAACACTTTAATTAATAATCAAATTAATGAATATCAGTATCAATACTACTCTTATGTATGTGACTTACTAGGTTCAAATCCAAATGGCAATGGAAATAAATAATATTAACTCTTAATATTATTGGAAACTCTTTCCAAGCTAAATATGAAAATCTCAATCAATCACATTTAGTTTCTATAAGTCATGAGTGACCCCCAACATAGATGTCATGACTACCCAATTGAAAATGAATGCTATTCGTAGATTCACAAGAACCATATAACAGAATTATTGTGTACTCATTGTCCCTTCATTTAAAGATCCTGACATCGACTAGAGTCATGGTCAGTCAAACTCCAATTGCCTCAATCATATGACCTCATCTTCTATTAAATTCTAGATAAAACATGACTTGTACTAGAAACACTTTCTAGCACCGAAACTCTTTTTGGGTAAGTCAAGTTTGACTTGGCCAGGTACTTATTGATTGAGAACAACTTAAATAGCATATGATCTTATCCCGGTTCACTCCAGGTAATGAATTCCTTCTTGGCCGATCACTCATCCCTACATAGAACCGACTAGAGCCACCACATGCCATATATATATACATGGTTAGTATAGGTATGTAAGCAGTAACAAACTCTAATCAACCATATATGGATGACCGTGTCGTGTCAGGTCAAAGGACCATATGCACCATTATATCCAAGATAGTAATTGTTGACTAAAGTGAATTTCCATGCAATCATTTATCTTACGTCACTATTCAATCCACCCATCACATGAATATCCATATGTATATTTTGATATCTCATATCAAGTAGCATGAGACTTACTACCTCCCACTATCAATATCATATACTGATCAAAGAAAATAGATAGAGGTGATAGTTTACATATTAATATGACCCATTTATTAATCCAATGACTATGAACATTTTATAGCATATTTACTAAATGAATTTGTCACTCATATTATCAACAGTTGATAATAAACTCATTTAACATTATGTTAAAGGGTAAACACTCAAATAAATAAACATTTTATCTAAATGAACATTATATTATTGTAGGGATAAAAGTACAATGTCATATATATTACAAGAACTGGCACTATGGCACATCTATACTAACAATCTCCCACTTGCACTAGTGTCATTCACTACAATATCTAAGACCCATCTTCTCAAGATGATAATCTAACTGCAGCTGGGTGAGTGCCTTAGTTAGTGAATCAACCACATTGTCATCTGAAGCTACCTTTTGCACGAGCACATTGCCCTTTCCAACAAGTTCTTTGATAATATAATAGCGCCTTTTACGTGTTTGGATTTTTTGTGAGACCTTGGTTCCTTTGCCAAAGCGATGGCACCATTGTTATCACAAAAGAGAGGAAATGCTGACTCAATAAAAGGAACAACTCCTAGTTTGGTAATGAACTTTCAAATCCAAATAACTTCCTTAGCAACATCTGATGCGGCTCTGTACACTAAATCCTTAGTCCTTCTCAAGTACTTAAGGATAGCCTTAACTGCCACCCAATGCTCTAAGCCTGGGTTGGATTGAAACCTGTTAGTCACACTAACAGTATAGGCATTGTCTAGCCTAGTACACAACATAGCATACATTAGGCTTCCTATAGCTGAAGCATAAGGAACCTTGGCCATTTTTGCCATGTCCTCGAGTGTCTTGGGCGACATCTCCTTAGATAGGTGGATACCATAGTTAAAAGGTTACAAACCCCTCTTAAAATCAAGCATGTTGAACCTTTTCAATACTTTTTCCAAGTAAAGACTTTAGGATAAACCTATCATTATCTTTAATTTATCTCTATAGACTCGAATCTTAAAAATGCAAGTAGCCTCCCCTAAGTCTTTCATCGAGAAAGTTTTAGACAGCCATACTTTCACAGAGGTCATCATACCGACATCATTACCAATAAGAAGAATATCATCCACATACAAGACTAGGAAAGTGAGCTGACTCCCACTAACCTTCTTATAAACACATGGCTCATCCTCGTTCTTAATGAACCCATAAGAACGGATAGCCTTATCGAAACAATGATTCTAACTCCTTGAAGCTTGCTTTAGACCATATATCGATCTATTAAGCTTACACACTTTTGAGCTTTCCTCGGATTCAAAACCCTTGGGTTGCTCCATGAAAATTTCTTCCTCAATATGGCCATTAACGAAGGCAGTCTTAACATCCATTTACCAAACCTCATAGTCATAGTGTGTGGCTATCACAAGAAGAATTCGAATAGATTTAAGCATGGCTACTGGCAATAAGGACTCCTTACAGTCATCCCCATGCCTTTGGCAAAACCCTTTCGCTATAAGCCTACCTTTATAGGTCTCTACCCTCCTGTCTGCATCAATCTTTCTCATAAAGATCCATTTACACCTAATAGGTACAAGACCCTCAGGAGGATCAACAAGTTTCCAAATTTGGTTTGCATACATGAAATCCATTTCATTTCTTATTGCCTCAAGTCATCTTGAAGAATCTTTATCATATAAATCATCCTCATATGTAGTAGAATCATCATTATGATTGCTCTCTTCATGAACATGCAACTCTTGCACATCATAAAGAAAACTGTATTTCTCTGGAGGATGAAATACCCTACTAGATCTTCTAAGAGTCATTTTGATGACATTCTCAATTGGAATAGGTTCTTCGAGTTAATCAATGTCCATTTGATCAATTTATTGGGCTTCTTTAGATGACTCCTCATCTAACATTATCTTCCTTCCTTTGCCACCTTCCTTAAGAAACTCTTTTTTAAGGAATATAGGATCTTTACTTACAACAACAATTGTTCAGCAAGAAGATAAAAGCAATAGCTTAAGCTATCTTTAGGATATCCAAAAAATCTTCATTTAATTGATTTTACATCCAACTAATTCGATTTTAGTTTTTTAATAAAAGATGAGTATCTCAAATCTTAACATGTTTAAGATTTGGTGCAGTAGATATTTAAATTATTTGACCAAAATGACTTGTGAGGAGCCGCAAAGCACCTCCGTGTAGCTAGGGAGGTATAAGTCTCGGTATCAGTCACTATTTTTATCGCTGCAAAACGGTGCACTGCTGCTTATTTCTTGTATGTTCGTTTATATTAAATGTTTAACAACCATTCTCACATGCACAAGCACTGCATAGAGCATAAGGTACATGTTTATATTAAATTTTACAAAATAAATATGATACATGTTTATATTAATTTTATATGTTTATATTCATTAAATATAAATATTAATATTAATTTATATTTCATTAAATATTATATATGTTTATATTAACTTTTATTTATATCTTTCTTCTATTTCTATTAATATTAACTTTTATTTAATGTTAATATATTAAATTAATAATATTAATATATTAATATTATAAAAATTAATAGGTTAATTATTCAAATGGTATATGTTCATTGATTCATCACTTTTAATGCTTTAGTTAATTATTTTATATAAATTCATCAATAAAAAAATTATAAATTTATTAAACACAACATATATATTTATTAAATATACATTTACCTTATGATGATATATATATATATATATACGTGTGAACAAATCTTAGCTCATTTCACTAGTAGGAAGTGCAGCCATCAAGTGGCCACATGCAATGTGAATCAATAACATACACAACAAAGAATTGGTATGTGTGTAGACCAATTCAAAAATTATAATGAAAGCGACTACAAACTTGACATGCACCTAAAAAGTGATAAGAAGGATTTTGCAAGATAGGACAGGGAAATCCAGCATTTAAGAAATGCTTCATCAAAAAATTAATTTTAAATAGATTGTTAATTAATATTATTAATTTATTATATTCATATTATGTAAAAATTAATATTAAATAGATTTTTAACTAATATTATTAATCTAATATATTAATATTAAGTAAAAATTAATAATTTAGTTGGCGAAATAATTAATATTAAATTTATTAATTAAATAATAAAAATTCATTAACTATCAACTATAAGTTCATCACTTTTAATATTTTAATATTTTAATTTATTATTCTATATAGGTTTATCAATAAAAAATTATAACTTATAAAAATTATAAATTATAAAAAATTATAAATTATCAATAATTTTTGTGAAAAACATATTTATTTCATGAATGAGCCTTTTGAAATAGCAAGATTCATGAAGTTGTTGTCCTGTGAAATACAATAATAATACACCAACCTGAAAAAAAAGTGCTTTTCTTTCAGCTTATGTTAGGTTGGATGGTGGACCATTATTAGTCCACTATTTTGATACATGAAGCACATGATTCTAGAGCTAAAAGTGATACATAATTAACAGGAACTCAAAGCTGCGCCTGCCAGTAAACAACAGAAAATGGAATTACCCTGCAAATGAATACAATACATCAATATCAAACGTATGGACTGAGAATGTTCTGTCATCATCTTAAAGAAATCAGACGTCAACTTCCTGTATTGTGTAATGGAATTTATCATTGAAGTGCTGAAACTTTTGAGTGTCATTTGCAGGAAAAGCGAGCTTGGCACTCAACAACTACAAGGCGATGGGAACTCTGAAAGATGATGGTGGTGGGCTGCGATCAATCTTCTAGTGTCATAATGGGGTGGCTACGCCAAAAAAGTATTGCCAAAAGGTGGTGGGGTTATCTGCAATCTTCAATCTTCAATCGTGGTGGCCTGCGAGCAATATTCTAGTGTCATAATGGGGTGGCTACGCCAATAAAGTATTGCCAAAAGGTGGTGGGGCTATCTGCAATCTTCAATCTTCAATCAACCTCTTCTCGAAGGTGAAGAGAAGAGGTTTAAGGATTTGGGAAAAAGAAAGATGATTTTATTTAAGATTTGATCGATGAACATAGGAAAGGAATGGCCAGCTCTTGTCCTTCCGATGAGAGGAGCAAGACAATGAATGAGGTGCTATTTACAAAATCACTTCACGTGAAAAAAAATAAAAGTACGGATTTCCACATGTGTAATGTACACTGATGCATTATAACAATTGATAGTGATATAAATAGTATTACCAATGGATTAAAAGATATAATTTTTTTAAGTTAAAATTACATATTGATATTAAATACGGAGGAACTAATCAGATATAAAAAGAATTTTTTTCTCTATTAACATACTATTCATACTGTTACTAATAAGATAAATTATTATCCAATTTTAAATTTTGGATTAATTATCATTTTATTATTTTATAGGCTTTTGCTATATAATTGAACCAAATGTATAAATTTAATTGGTAAAGCTCCAAATATAACCATAATATTTTGTTTTATTCTCAGATTGACACTTAATAATCTTAATGCAATCAGATTTAGTACATTTAAACACAATTTTTAAACGTTGTTAAATGTTTCGTTAACCATAGCTGATGTGGCACATGTAGGGCCCCATTCCGTCAAAAGAAAATTAAAAAAAGGACCCATCTTATCAAATTGATCTTCTAACAGCTTACTGCCCATACACCAAATAATTGCAAGTAAACTGAAAAAACTGATTACCATGACAAATGGTGGTCACCGGAATTTAAACGTCTACAACCCGCTACTGAGAACTCAAATCCTTCGATGAATCAAAATTCGGCGTCAAAAGGTCTTGTTGATGCCATCATCACTAAAGTCCCCCAAATTTTCGTTCGCTCACCTGAAGCCGGTGGCCATGATTCCAACAAGAACATCAACACCCAGTTCACAATTCATGTCATGGACCTTGAAAACATGGCGGGAAGGCGGAGTGAAGTAGTGGTGAGAGTCCAGCGGCTGTAGAGGAAGTGGGGTTCTTCCAAGTAGTGAACCATGGGGTGGAGAGGAGAGAAATTCGAGCAATTAATTTAAATTTTCAATATTCCATCTTAGGCTAATTAAACTTTCATACCATCAAATACATAGGATTGGATCTGTGCTCTGGTATTGCTGAGCTTATAAAAATCATCTGAAGCCTTTTCTGCTAGTGCGGTATTGAATAGAAGCAACCACAGTAACAAACACATTATCCTGAAGATAGACAGAAACAAGAATCAGAAGAGCTAATAGTTGCACTTCCATTTCTATAAATGTTTACTGCGTAAACTAAAACTATAAGTTATAAGTTTGTGTTCATAAAACTTATTATATCATCTATATTAAACAATTTTCATCTTGCATTAATCCCCTATACTGTAAAACTAAATCAATCCCCAGAAAAACTTCTTGTTGTCCTTGATTATGTTGACAAACAGACCTTGGTTTTGGTTCCACACCGAACATCCAGCTGCTGCACACGCAAAGAGAGGTGACTGGCTACTTGGCTCCCCAAACACCAAGGCAGGCAATGACAACCAGGTTCAAGCACATCATCAAATTTCCAAAAGTTTCCTTCATAGCAACTGTTGACTGGTCCACTTGAATACAACCCAGAGCTTGTCCCATTTTCTGATCCAGAACAAGTATACTAAAATCAGTCATAAGCTGCCGTGAATAGCCAACATAATATCCTTTATGAAAAGTAAAGTCATTCAACATTGTAGTAAATGCATCAAGATATTAAAACTATACAATAATCTAAAAAGAGAAGCTAAAGTTGTAATGGTATTCGGAGCGCAGAGGCATAAACATACATGTTGTTTCGAGGAACCAAAAGGTCCCAGACAAAAAAAGGCATTTTGATTTTGTTTAATCTTGTTATCATATGGTTTTGTTTCTTGCAATTCGATATAGAAAGAAATGCTGAACATTTATATGATTGGAAGGAATGGCATTTGAATTCTCATTACTCACTCATTGGTGAGATAGCAACGTCTTATGAATGCTGCTGTTATCTCATTGTGTT
The DNA here is from genome assembly GCA_947683625.1 of Mallotus nudiflorus. Lineage (NCBI taxonomy): Eukaryota > Viridiplantae > Streptophyta > Magnoliopsida > Malpighiales > Euphorbiaceae > Mallotus > Mallotus nudiflorus. The sequence continues at coordinate 853,956 of CANTUR010000400.1, read as the reverse complement.
CTATTTTCTTCTTTACCACCATATTATAATCCAATCATCAATATAAGCCATGAATTTATCCCCTTTTTATTTGCCACTGCAGTTATGAAAGGAGAGGCGAAGAAATGAATATGATTGTTGGTTCAGTCAACTGCTTCCTCTTGATCATTTTGTGCAGAAAGAGTGACTCTTGCAAACACTGAAGAAGCAGATTGCAACCACAGCACCATAAAGCAGCATAACAACCACGCAAAATTACTACCATTGTCACTGTTATCATTCCACCGCCGCCACCATGGAATGTTATTATTATTGTTGTTGTTATTTTAACCATTACTTCGACCACAGAAAGTGGAGGTTAGAGAGGAGCCTATTAAATAGACGAAATAGAATCGCAGACTGCTTAAGTTGGTAGAAAGAACTTCAAATGGACTGATGCCATTGATAGATGCTCTCATCATTGACTTTTTTTTTCTTCAATTTTGTAGTTTATATTTTTCAAAAACTAGGGATTTAGGTTATGAATAAGAAGAATCAGTAGAAGAGGAAGAAGTTGTTATTTGGCTTTCACGATATTTTTTATATATATATTTTAATTAAATGGGTCTTATATGAGCCATATCAGCAGTTTTTAACGGAAAATATAAGGGTTTAGTTTACTATTAATTTCATTGGATCATATTTTATATAAGTACTAAATTTTTAATTTTTTTTCTTAAAAATTCTATTTTTATTTCATATTAAAATACTTCAAATATATCTTACCATATTTAATATACATAATAATCAGAATAAATATATTTTTAATATATTTATCATGTAAGCATCCTATTAAACAATTTAATTATCTTATAAGCTCTATAAAATAAATTTTACTAGAATTTTATTTTATAGGGTTTATAAGTAAATTTTATTTTATAAAGCCAATAAAATAATTAAACTATTTAATGGGATATTTATTTGATAAATATTAAAATATATTTATTTCAACTGTCACGTATGTTAAATTTGATCGGATATATTTGAAATATATTAAATAAAATAAAAAAATTTAAAACTGAAAAAAATAAAATAAAATTTTGATAAGAAAATAAAATATAGCTCAAAATTATTTCACTAATAATGTAATAAATCCGAAAATATAATATCATTTGAAGCTATGTTTTTATGTACTGTATTTAATGACATAATAGGTATAACAAACCTCCAAAAATATAAAGTGACAATTGAGAATCGAAAACATTAGGACCTGTTTGAACCTTTTCCCAATTTAATTTGCTTTCCCCTACGCAAAAGGAAAAACAAATTCGTATGCGATTTGTATTTTATCATAAGAGTTCAGCCTGTGCGTTCCTAATATATATATATATTCCGCCGCCGACAAACATTCACCCGCACCGGACCCGAGTGAGTCTCTGCAGTCATGAATTCGGCTGTTCATAATGCAAGATTCATCTCCTTCTATGATCAAAAGCGGCAAAATCGAACGAAGCCAAACTACGAGAATGATTGTGCTTCTACTTCTGGTAGCGATTCGGTTAGAAAGAAGAATAGAAAATTCGTGGGCAAATGGGATTCCTATTATCCCTATAATAAGCGTTTGGCAGATGTACTCCAAAATTCTATACAAGAAACTGAAAAGTTAGGTGTAAAATGCCGCAAGAATCATTCATGCGGGGAATTTGTGCATCGCGGAATAGCACGGGGGACTTCCTTGTTGGATGTTTACTCTGTTAAAATCACTATTAAGGACCGTAAGAAATTTCCTGGTTCCAGTTTCCGTATCCATGGCGCAATTAGAATGATAGAACCATTCCCTAGGGGCACCGAGCTCGATATCTTCTTTTACAAGGTTAAAAGGGATGATGTTACGCCACAATACATCCATCTCGACCGTGAGGGATCAGCTACCCTTCCGCTATCTGGTCCCATAAAGAAGCTGCCTGAGGTTTTGGATCCCATTGGTATCTCTGTCGCTCTCAAGTTGAATGACGAGGATATATATGAACCGCCACCTTCTGATGCTCCTCCTATAATCAAGCAAGACGCGTCTTGTGTATTTGACGGTGAAAATTTTGTCAAATCTAGTGTTTGGCATGAGTCCTATTATAGGGATGCCTACGACTATATTCGAAGTGAACTAGCTTGGGAGCCCTATACATATGGCGAAGAAGCCGACGACGAGAATCCTCGTATTCCTGTCTATGTGGTGGTGGACTATGTTGTCTTTGAAAGGGCAGTTGGGGCTGAAGTGCACGTCACTATCTTGGGAAAAGGAATTGTGAAAGTTTATGGTTGTATTCGTGCCCGCCCTTGCATCTTCGACAAAGCAATTGTGCTTTTTGACAAGGAGCAACAAACGGAGGCTGTGCCCGTGCAAATGCAGTCCATCAAGCTTGCAAGATCACAAGTAGCCGTCCCCTGTAATGCCTCTCTCCTAATTGAAGCCCAACTGTATGACCAATGTGGCAATCTGATCGTGGATGAAACATTCTTCTTTCGTCCTTCCTCAACTGGAAAATTCTACGCCGCTGTTAAGGCTATTAAGTTTGAGGTTCAATGGAAACTTTTTGTCTTTTGAATGTTTGGATGCTGATTTTCAACTATGATTTTATTTGCCATAATAATAATAGTCAGAGTTGGAGGTCAAAGTGCATTTTTATTTGCCAAAATGAATCTACTATTAAATGTTTAATTACAGTTTCTCTTATTGACATCGAATGAATCAATCTATTGAGTGAAAGTATGGACTATCTATTAATAAGAAGAATAAACGAAAGAATCAATAACTTTCAACTACAGACCAATAAAAGAATGAACTATTAATAAATCAGAAATAAATCAGAAATCTCTGCTTGCTAGGAGGGTTCAATCAATCATTTTAGCTAGACAATGTGCAGGGCTTCAGGAACCAGAATACATCCAAAGCTCTTGCTTCTCTTCCATCCACCACTGACAAGCTTCTTCCTTTGTCCTCAGATTCCTCCTTTGTCGCCTCCTCAGATTCCTCCTTTGTCGCCTCCTCAGATTCCTCCTTTGTCGCCTCCTTGTTTTGCTTCACTTCTTGAAGGATGCCTCTTTCCTGTGCACAGTTAACAACCAGCCCTTCAGGCAAATTTTCAAAAGAATTGAAACTGTAACTAACATGTTCATATGCCCTTTTTCTGTGGGACAGCAGTGTAACCTTGCAATAGGCAACAGCAGGTGTCCCACAAATTTTTAGGGTTTACATTTTTGAGAACTCACTAATACGATTGAAGACAATGATCTACAATAATCTCAGGCAAAGATTGAAGACAGCGTACATTTTATTTTAATCTGAACCTGAACCATTATTTAATATCCACATTTGAATTAACTGGAAGTTTTTCAGATCAGTAGCATACATGCGTATAAAAAATATTCATTGTAATTAGTTCAATCTAATAACTTTGAAGCATATAAATATATGTTCTCTTTCAGTTGATAGTTTATATGGATTCCTGACTAGGTACAATTCTGTATTTTCAACAAAAGCTAATGAAGTCTAAATAGAGTTAGTCGATAAATAAAAAAATCTTTGTTCAGCAATTAATTCTATTTCTTAAATTTCCTCAGTTCACCATCTCTGTCCTCCTTAATGAAAATATCAGTAGATGGTAAAAGATGGGAAAAATAACAAAGGACTTCACATACCATAAGTCTGGATTTCGAAGACTTCGAAGGTGTGGTCTTGACAGGAGCACGAGTGGCAGAAAAGCATTGAGGGGAAGGAGGATTGGTCCGAATTTGCAACAGCCGCTCCTCTCCTTTGGGCTTTACATTTTCCAAATTTAGAGGAACTGGAATGTTCTCTGCATCATCAATTACTCTGCAAAACATTTTGTAATAGAGTTCAGCCACTACACAAACATTGGGTACTTTGTGCAGTCTTTTGACTCTTTCCTGTAAATACACTGGTCCACATTTACACAACGAGTTCTGAATAACAGTTCAAAATAAAAATCTTGTGAATTTTAGTCCAACCATTTAATTGCATATAAAGCCAGACTCATAAAACTTAAGCCAGCATATTGAACTCGTAACTACATTGCAAGATCAAAATCCTCGTGTACTAATTCTCAAAAAAAAAAAATTCCTCGTGTACTGGATAAAAAACCTTGTGGACTTGAATTCAACCACATAGCCACATATAAAGCTAGACTCATAACACAGATTGCAAGGAAACAAACTCATGTATAGTTTGTTTCCTTGCAATCTGTGGTATTAGTCTATAATTTTATTAATTAGTCTGACTATGATTGCCCATATACACACTTAACATAAAAGGAAAGAGGGAGGTATAACTTACTTCTTCCTCCTTTGCTTCTCTTTAACACTACCTTTCTCAATGCCTTCAGATTTCTCTCTTGCCACTTCAAGCAATGGCTTCCTTTCCTTCACCTTAAGATTCACCTCATCAAAAACCTCTCTACTGCCCTCATCAACCACTGACACATCTTTCTTCTCTCCCGCTTCTCTCTCCTTCTCATCACTTTCCCTCTCTCTTGCCCTAGTTGCCATCTTCTTTAGTTCATTACAAAACTCACTAATATGACTTAGTATATCCTTCCCAGCAAACAAATTCCTTGCTGATAAGGTGCTCTTCAGCCTTGACGGCTCTTTGGCTTGTGAGAGATCATCAACTGATCTCTTCTTCTCAGTGCTTGGTTTGATCACCGACTTCATGAATTTAGCTTTGTAAGTTGGGGGTGTTGATAAATTTGGGTTCTGGTTTTCACCATCTTCACTAAATTTGAATCTATCACTAGGTGTGAACGAAGATGGACTTTGCCCTCTCCACTTCAGTTTGCCATCTCTAAATCCAATAAACAAGAAATGAACATTATCTTGTAACATGTGATTAACATAAGCAATGATTGCTGAAAATAACTAGTATTGTTTTCTTTAAAAGTACCTTAGGTTCCAGCTGCCAAGAGGGGATTTAGAAAGCTGCAAGAGATCAATTTAACAAGGAGAAATGAGACAACTAATTAATCCACTGTTGGGCAACTGATAATTATGAGGTAAAGAGAGAACGAAAGAAAACAGAACTTTGACACCCAAGTCCTATATTTGTGCAAAATCAAATAAAGAAATTAATGGAAGATTCGTCTGTAACTAAGTAAGTTTACAATCTTTACCTGGTCCTTTAACTACTAGAAAAACAGTAATTCACTCTACTTTCACTCAATTTCTCAGTAACCAAACAAACAATTTTAAAGAAAAGAGAACAGATAAAGAAGCTCAGACAAACTACAGACCTTTGAATTTGGCGTTGCTATTTTAAGATAATCTTCAACTGTCTTTGGATGGTTACAATCTGCAAGAAAAAGAAACACAAACAAATAAATAACACAAGCACCTTAGCTGAATTGAAGAAATGAAAAAGCATAGCATAAAGAAAAGAAACAAACCAGGTCTACAAAACCAGGCTTCATCATATAAAGAATCATCATCTTGAGGGTTCAAGAAATCAACCCATTTGGGTGCATTAATAGTTTCATACAATTTATCTTCAACAAAGATAGATTCCACTTTCTTCCAGTCTATTTTAGCTGGTTCCATTGTCCCAAAAAAGAAAAGAATCTCTATACAAGAAAGAAATCAAGAATCCACCCAGAAATCTAGATCACCAATACTGTAGAGATGGGTTCGTAGTGGAAATGAGGGCAAGAAATGGTGTTGCGTTAGATTGTAACCGTTAGTGGAGTGCTGGCAGAGTTCTTGTATCAGAGAAAGGAAGAGGGAGTGAACGTTTTGTGACCGTTGGGGAATTTTGGTAATTATTAATAATAATAATTGTTATTAGTAGTGGTAGTTTAGCTTTGTAGTACTTGAGTAAGATTATTTTGGGTTTTGATTGGTCATTGATGGAACTTTTCTTGGATCTGGGCTAAGAGGAGAAATGATTCAGTGCAGTCGGATATAGCTAAGTACACTGCAGTTCCTTTACATTATAACACGTGGCAATTTTTTAATCAGTATTGCTTGTTGGAGTCACTAGTTGTTAGTTTGTTAGTTATTAGGAGGAAAAAAAAAATTTTTTTATTGTTACTTTAAACTTGATAAAGTTGGGATTTGAATCTCGTCTAAACCATTCAGGCTAGAACTTTTCGGCATGGTAATAAATATTTAGATATTTTAATTCACTAAAAAATAAAAAAATATATATTTAATTAAATATTATTTGAGATATTTAAATGATTTATTTATAAATTAAAATAATATTATTTTTACCACATTAACGCTCCATATTGTTTTGATATAAATGATTATACCAAAATCAATATCTACAAAATAAAATCTTATATACCAACATGTTTAGTAACTAAAAATTATTTATGAATCATATGTTTAGTAAAATAAAGTCTTAAAATAATTAATTTTCAAATTGAGGAAATAAATTAATACAAAACTATTAAGGGCATGTTTGGTTATATACATTTAGCAATATTTTATGAAATTCATTTGAGAATTTAAATGAACATTTTCTTCATTTCTTTCTTCTAAATCTGCACAAAATTGGGCTAAATGTTTTTCTGATGTACTAGTAATTTAATAATTTGATGCGAGCAAAATTATTTAATTTTAAGTGCAGAATCTTTTCTGATAATAAAAAATATATATGTACTTTTTTCCATTATCGAAATTCAGGTATATAAAACTCATGTTGTCAAAATGTAGCGACATAAAATTTTTAAAGAACCTCATAAGTGGATTGTAATACAGTTGGAAAAAAAAAACATGCTAAATTGTTAAAGCTCAAAACTATAAATAGATTTCTTAAATACTTTTTTCGTTTTAAATCAAAAAATGAATAATAAAATGTAAAATTCGATTCTTACAATACTTATTTTAAAGGAAAAGATCACATATATTATACAGTCCCTCAAAATTTTAATTATATGATTTCGTTAGCATCAAAAAATGATTATCCTTCTTCATCTAGGAGGAGGAAAAATCAATTTTTTTTTTTACTTGGGCAGTGTCCCTTGAAATACAACACATGCACCAACCTTCCAAGACCTTTTCAAATTGCCTTGAAAACGTCAAGGGGTGAAAAACGAAAAAGATGAGAGAAATCAACAAGTGGAATGCCAGCAAGTTCCAACTGAATTCTAGCACGCTACACACCCAAACCAACAGTGTGGTCCATCCATAACTCAGAGCTTCAAGATAGGATCATGAATCATGATAACCAATACAAGAAAGAAAGAAACTTCAGTCTACATTCTTCACGAAAATTTAGTTCTTGGAGCTTGCAATAAAATCAAAGATAACTTTGTTTCTTGTTTTCACCAGTTTGTGACAAGGCAAAAGTCCAAATGAACTGTCCAAAAATAAAAGGTCAAACCCACCAACTACAACACTTTCTTCATGTGCCTTCACAGGCAGAAATGGTACCTTATGAACTCGGTAGAGACACTAATTTCACAACTGAACAGCATTATGTACATTAAACTCTACTCTACTTGAACAGTAAAAAATTTAGCAGCATATGTTACTGTTCGTCAATCCAACATGCAGAGCAGATTCCATAAACAACAACCAGTACTTATCTGGCAATAGCACGGACACAAAGAGAGACAATACAAATCCTAGCTTCACTGGTCTGGAGGGATTAGCAATGATCACAAACATTTTAGTCGAGATAAAATCAAAATTTGAGGGGTTAAAGTGGATGAAATTAAACATAGATGCAGGAAGCAAAGATAACAGATGCACACAAATCCAGATTTAAACACAGTTGCCACCTGAATTTCATAACCTCTTTGCTATATAGAAGCTCGGATGTTCTTACACTAAACAAAACTTCTATGGAGAATGAGGATATCACCTTAGTCCTTCACTAATTCTACGTGTACAAAACAAAACTAAACGGCCAGATAACTATTTGGGGGAAAAAAAAAGGCAAAACAAAAACAAAAGGAGAGAGATGCGGGAAGGAACAAAGAGTTGTGAATTTCTTCCTCTCATTTTCAACTTCTACTCTCTTGATTCCTCACCAAATACTTCATTGTTGCAAACTGGGCATACCTGATAAAACAAATTAAGAACAGTGTGAAAAGGAGACATCAAGGCTATGCAGATTAAGACTTTTGCTTCAAACATGAAATTGACTGACCTTGTTAATCCCGAGCCATTTGGTGATGCATTCCGAATGGTAAATATGCTTACACGGTAATTTCATCTGCTTGTCTCCCCTTTTGTACCTCATCTGGCAAATTACACATCTGTTTCACAGACAAGTGAGAAACATAAAAATGGTGGTGAACAGCTAGAATGACATGAATCACAAAAGATCAGAAAGACTGAAGGAAAAGAATTTTGCAATCAAACCTAGATGTAAGACATCGTGACATGACCATAAACGAATTATACCATAAAAGACAGCTCTAAACAGAATCCTCCATGGACAAAAAGTACAACTAGTACAAGCAAAACAGATATTATAGGAAAAAAAAACAGATATTATAGAAAAAATGGAAATACAATTGCAAATTATTTCAGATGGTCACAATTATTATGAATAATGGTATCTTTGCTGTCCATCTATAGCAACAGTAAAAGTCACTTGTAGAAACAGAAAATCATTTTTTCTTTTTTATCTCAAGAATGTACAGCATCTAATAGTCACTCAATATTATATGAAACATCACCACAAGTAAAGCATATGTAAGTAAATGGACCTATTACATACAATAAACAATTATAATAAAATTTTACCTTTCCCTAGCCTTCTTTCTTGAGAAAAAACTTCTGAATTTGCACCTTGAAGTTGGAAGCAAACTAATAAGCTCTTGTGACAGGCCTCTACTTTGTGTTCCAACTGCCTCACCTAAGTCCAGTAATTCCTGTGATACAAAGAACAAAGAGCTGATATATAACCTCCCTAGGCACCTTGGCAATTAACTATTGTCATTTCCTAGTTTTGTTTAATGTATTGAAAGACGAAAATTATGAAAAATCACATTAACTTAGTTTTTACTGGCACACCCAATACAAAAGGGAGACAACTGTTAGTTTTTACCATCCCACACAATATGAAAGGGAGATAACTGTTCCTTCTGTAGGACTCTTGCGAAGGAACACTGTTCCCCTAAGATCTATTTGCAAGCTCAACACATTTGTGCAACTATAAAAAACAAGTGAATGCTCATGCCCCTTCATGATAGTTCATCCATCTATTTATATATGTGGAAACAGAACTGATTACTAAAATTGTCATAAGGAAAAAGACGATGTCATCCACATTATAGACGACATCTGCTAAAAGCAGAAGTTAATAAAAACCCATCAAAGTCTTGCAAATGCTTCATCTACATTTACAACCATAGCTCAGAAGCAATTCTGAACTCTGAAGGATGCCAACAGAAAATCTAATTGAATAATCGTTCAGTTGGTTCTAAACTGATTGCCTTATGAACCTATCAAACTTGGTTGTATTTTTACTAAAACCAATTATCATACCAAATATTCCAAAGACAACATCCAGCTCTACCATGAAAGAAAATGCATTCCGTCAAAAGGGAGAAAAGAGAATGAGTTACTTGAAGCATACCTCATAAGTCATGTTATCTGGATCAATATCATCTTGCCAAACACCCTGCAAAAATTGCAGAAGACAGAAGGTTTAGTTGGATTTTTCCATCAGCACAGATTAAAGATCCTAGCTATAAATTTGGCAACGGCAGACTAGGAGAGTTAAAATTGCAGCAAAAGGAATTATTAAAAGAAATTGAATATGTGTCATATATAAGTACGAAAAATTAGTTGATATGCAAGAAAGTATCTGCAAGAAGACTTCATACCTGTGGACTATCACTGGTTGTATGATTTGGAATGCCTGCAAAAGAAGAACAAATATAAAAAGACCTGAAGTGTAAGGTAGAAAATAGTAAAAGAAATTTTTTAAACTCCCAACAGGTAAATATACATGTCAAGAAACTAAAAAGTGTGGCATTCATGATGAACGGATAAAATTAGGCCTCAAAATGATATATATTGGATAACTAAACAGCCAAAGATGAAAAGATGGGGAAAAAATGTTAACTAACACTCTTCTGGTGAACCATGCACACCAACAACTGCATCTCCTTCAGATTGTGTAACTGTGGTTGTTGGCTCTTCCATGTTCACCACTGAAGGGTATTCCCAAGTTGCCCTACCAACATCCATTCTTGGTAAATTATCATTTACCTCGTAAGGATCATAATAAGAAGTACTCCCTGGACCAGAAAATCCATATTTATATGCATTCATATTCATTGACCAATAAGCATTCTCCTGAACAAAGAGAGAAAAAAAATGTCATAAAAAAGGTGGCAAATCCTTAGCCAGGAGTAGACGCAACATGACTAAAACACCAAAGCTGTTAGCGACGCATATAGAATTATGCAAATATTCAATCACAATGTATTTAGATATATATTAGGACCAAAAGGACATCATCATTGCATACAGAACAGGCAACAAGAGTTTCCAATCTTATAAAGCAATGACATCCCATGAATATTGTCAAAGAAGCACCTTGCTTGTAGCTTGATTAACAAACATCCATGTATGATGTCAGAACATCTTTAAGTTCACAAGATACATAATTTACTTTCCCATATTTATGAGTAGAACTCATAAATTAGCCAGCCCACAGCCCTGTTGTAAAACAGCATAGATCTAACTACTTCACGTCCGACCATTGCCAAAAGCATGATCAACCTAAATGGGCATGTACGACAATCTGTCACATTATGATGGGAACTGTATGAACTCAAATTTTTAAATACGAGACCTTAAATACCTGAACTTGATCAAGCATGTGCCCGGCGGGAGCATAATGTACAGGTGCATGTGTTAGTCCCTCAAAGAAGTCCATGAAGCTCTCAGTGACAGTATAAGGAAAGCCAGTATTAATATAATGCACCTCCATTTGTCTATTCCCATTCATTGTAAAACCAGTCCAGTGATTTCACTCAAAGTTCTCACAAAAAATAAAGCTGCAATAACCCACTAATTCTTTTATGTTTTTGGTTTCTACAATGTATCTCATTGAGACCCACAATCCATTATCCTGCAAAATAACAAAGAAATACCCGAAGCATTAACATCTTTACAGAAATTCAAAAGGGCCCAAATTCATAAATTCAGGCTGAAACAGAAACCGAACTCACAAAGATTGAAACTGTAATGAGCTAAAAAAATTCGACATATTTCAGCCAAATAAAGCAAGAATTTGCAATTTTTTTCCCTCATTCAAAGAAAATGCAGGGAAAAAAACACAGTTTCAGGACTAAAACCAAAAATCTTCATTTATTTTGCAAACACTGAACCACAAAATTTAAAAAAAAAAAAAAAAAAGGTTCCTTTTTTTCCTTCTGGTTTCTCGCAACAAACCAAGAAAAGGGAAAAAACAAACAGAAATTCTGTTACAAATGTTCTGTTAAGCGAATCTGCACCTAAGACAGGAAAATCTCTCCGCATTTTGACTGGCAAAAAGCTTTACAAGAAAATCTAACAAACAAACATTTAATATACTAAAAAAAGAAAAGAGAAAATGCTAAGCTAACCACTACAGATAATAAGCTGCAAAAAGAATAAAAATTAAAACAGAGAAAATAGGGAAATTGGTAGTTACATTTGGCCAAAAAAAAAGTTGGATTAGCGTTAAAATAGAGATTTTTTCAGAAAGGGGACAAAAAGAAAAATGGGTTGCAGAGACAGAAGAGAAGAAGTTGAAAGCGAGTGAGAAATGGACTATGGCAAATTCCTTCTTCTTCTTCTTCTTGCACTCTGTAATCTTTTGCTCTGCGTGCGTTGTTTTTTTTTTTTTATGTGAAGTGAGGTGAACAAGTCTTTTTATTTATTATTTATTTGTTTAGTTGAGAGGAAGAGAAGGGAAGAGATTGAAAATGAAAGTGAAAGCACTATGTATGTTTTTTTTTCTTTTTGTAAAAATAATTAAAAATTAGAATTTGTTTGGATTTCTTTTTATGTTTTTTACTAAGCGTGAAAAAAATAAATAACAATTTGTAAAAAAAAAAAAAGAAGGGGTAAATGGCAGTTTTTTTAGTGAATGATGGGGTTTTCTTTGGCTTGGCTTGGTTTGGTTTGGTTGGGTTGGGTTGGGTTTGATTGGCTTGGCAAATGGGGTCTTCTTCACAATGATAATGGGAAATAGGGTCACAATGAATTTTAGCCACATTCATTTTTTGTTTTCAATTTTTTTTTTTTAAATTACTATGTTTCTTATTGTATATTGTAATATGATACTATGTTTAGGCTCGTCTTTTGTGAAATTTAATTATAATTATAATTATAATTATATATATATATATATATGATTATTAATGTCAATGGTAATGAAATTAATTAAAAAATTTATAATATATTTTGGGAAGGAGCGTTTTCTGTGTATATTTTTTATATTAATTTTGAAAAATAAATATAATTATAATTATAATTATATATGTGATTATTAATTTTAGTGATGGTGAAATTATCCTATAAGGTAAATAGATATCCTATAATATAATGAAATTATCCTATAATATAATTATATAATATATGTAGATAAATATCTTATTAAGGGATTCTTTCATAAATTCTATATATAGAGTCTTAAATAACAAAATATATATAGAGCTCTTAAAGGTCTTATTTTCAATCTACTTTGATCTCATATGATACCACAATTTACTTTCATAGTATCATCTAGTATCTTTGGAAGACTCAAATTCATCAAGTAGAGATTGTAAAAAATGAATTCTTTCTTCTTATATTAAAAGAAATTATAAACTTTATTATAAATATAGATATTATTATTAATTTTTTTAAATAAAGATAAACTTTATAAAACCATAAATTTTGTTTTATAATATATATATATATATTTTTTTTGAAGTTTCATAATATATTTTTAATAAATGTTATTTTTAGTTTTTATTGTTAATTGTGTGAGTAAATTTATATTTTTCAGTAGACCTTAATTTAATTACATCCAATCAATAAAAAAAATGTTTATTATATTTTTAAATTATATAAATATAATAAGATAGCTTTCTTTAGAAAAACAAATTATCTACCACTCTTTTTTTATGCATATTAAAATTATTTGTTCATTAGGATTTCAATAAAAAAAAATTCTTTTTTTGAGAAAAAAAAAGTAAAATAATTTAGTATTGAAACCATATTAAAAAAAAAAAAAAAAAAGCCGGTAGAGCAGCCGGTGGAAAGACTGAGGCAGCCGCATTAGGCAGAGGGAGAGTGTGTCTGTGTCCACAATCTTTGCCGTGCAATCTGTACACTGATCCCTACAATTGTTCACCTCATCTCAATCTCATGATACACACTCCACCTCCAGCTCATCCATCACACGACCACAACCCTCCACCTCCCCCAGCCCTAAAACAAAATTAATTTATATTGAATATAATACACGTTCTTAAGGTTTTTATTTACTTTTATTTCTTTTTAACACGCATATAAATAGTTGAATTTTCAACATTATAAAGAGAAAAAAATTTAATAGAAATTCGAACTATATTATATTTTTTATTATTTAATGTAAGAATATTTATTTTTAAAGTATTGACATACGTCGAGAATCACAAAATTTAATAATTTTTTTTCAAATATCTTTTTTATTTGTATATAGAGGAAGTGATCTACCAAAAAGAAACATATTTTAATAACATTACAGATCTCTTTACAGTAATATTATTGTCGACTCTGCAATATAAATCTTTGTACTTCTTTTTATTACATTACCCTTGAAAATTGAAATTATCAAACTTTGTATGTAAGTACCCATCTGATCTCACTGACAAAATGCTTTTTCAGGACACTTAACCAGCCAATTAGTAACTCGTCTTCCTAACAATCTTTTGTCTTCTAGGGGACAAAAAAATACCCAAAAATCTCTCGTTTATGCCTTCTCATGTTGTCAAATGATTATAATCTTCTATGTAGTTGTAATGAGTTTGCATGGGATTGTTAGTGATTATTCTGGTGTCTTGTATATTTTATTCGCTATATATAATTATGGGCTCTAGAGGATTTTTTTTTTCATGAAATTAAATTTTAATTTACTTGTTTAAATGGATTAATAAAGGTGAATACAGTAAAAATAAAATAAAATTTTATTGATGTAAAAAGATTTAATTTTTAGTATTTATTATAATTTTTAATATTTATTATAAACTTCTTCAAAATTTTAATTTTAACTTCAATGTTCTAATTGCGGCTCATGATCCCGTGACGGTCGTGAGAAGGATCATGGGCATAAATTTAACAAAAAGTTTGAGTTATGAAGAGTTTAGTGATACTCACAGTCTACCCTTAAAGTTGTGAGGAGACTGTTCATGATCGTGAACGTTGCATAGACGATTTAATAATTTTTGTAATGACTATTTCAGAATTTTAATGACTATTTCAAAATTCATTATGTGAAGATTTAGTGTTGAGTTTTAAAAAATACTTATAACAATCTCAGTAAAATAAAATTGGAGTAGGAAACATAGATTTAGTTGAGAATCTAAACTCTCTAAAATTATTGTGTTTGTCTTATTCTGACCTTTTGTTTTCTTACCTTTATTTTAATCTTCTCTCATTGTCTTGTGTTTCATTTTAATTATAATTTGAAAATGACATAATGTTATTGAGAATAGCACTCCAACGTCTCTCCACTCAATTTTAATTAATATAAGCGGTGAATTATATGTATTAGAAATTTATCAAAATCGGAATATTTATTTTGTAATAATTTTGCAACAAAATTGTAAATATTTAATCTTTTTAAATAGACCTAAAATAAGATGTAATAAAAGGCTAACTAATTTCGGTTAGTAAGCAAATTTAAAAAAATAATTTCACAATTATTTAAAATCTTTACGTAGTTGCTTCTAATCTCGACCGATTCGAGTTAAGAAAATATATACTAAGAGCTTATTAAAATAGAAATTTAAAATATATACAATAAACTTCACAAGTGCTTCAACTTGGTTTTTCCTAGAAAAAAGTATAAATATAAAAAAAAAAATAGATTTGTAGTTTAACTATACATTTGTACGCAATATCAAACATTTTTTATCATCCATAAAAACATAATGAAAATTCAAAAAAAGAATGAATTACTTACTATAATACAAATATTAATTTATTTCTATTTAATTATAACTATTGATATATTTTACAGGTATTAATACATAAAAATAATTAATAGTTATAATTAAATTAATAATAACGTAACGATTTTAATTTTATTTATACAGATATTTGTTTACATAGAAATATTTGTACTGTGAGTAAGGCTATAGTGAATTCCACCTTTTAAGTAATTTAATTTCCCTGCACCAACCACTAATGACTTTGGATGCTCTATCTCTGAAAATTTCTACTTCAACCTACTTTGAAACCAAACTATGTCAATGTGGTTTCTTTTCAATATATAAAACACCTGAAAATGTCTTTGCCTAATTTATGAGTAGGTATGTGCATCAACCAATCATTGTTAACTCAATTGCTACCAAATTCTAAACTCATTCTAATTAATATTTTGCCATTGAAGATTGACTAAATTCTTAAATTGGTATGTTTGTTCTCATAATAAAATCTTAAATTCCTAGTATCACCAAATTCTACAATTTTCTAATTTGAAAAAAAAACCAACTGGTTATATCTAGAATTAGCATGCATTCAACTATAAACAACTCCTTTAACAGACTCATTAATGCCTACAAAATTGGCAAATATGCTTTTAGAAAAGATAATTTTTTTTTTAATTGAGAGATTATATGACCTAAATTTTGATGAACTGTACAATAAGAGACAGTTATTTTACTACTCCCTTAAAACAGTTAATGCAACAGCATGTTCAATTCATTCTCTCTTTCTTGGTCTCAATAACTCTTGCTCTTTCGCCTCCAATTCATTGAAACCCTTGAAAGAAAGAAAGAAAAAAAAAAAAAAGACAGAACAATTTGTTTGTAAAATTCCAAAATTTTTGAATTTATTGTGATGCACAAATTAAAAGCTTTTTGGCAACTAGTGATTGGGTTTTTGCTGTATTATTACTTACAGTTGAAGATAGATACATCACCAAACCAGCTGGCTCCTTAAATGAATGCAGTTATATTATACACCCTTAATTGTCATAAAAATTAAAAATTTTATTTAATAAGTATAATTATATGTGCAAATGATTACATAATTTTTTTAAAAAAAATTAAAAATTAACGTGAATTATAATTATTTAAATAGAAAACTTATTCTAAAATTAAAATATGGATAAAATTAAAAAGAAGAATTTATTTTTTATAGATAATCTAAAAAAATTATTTAAAATGGAACAAATTTTATTTTTTTAAAAGATAATTGAAATGAAATGGAGAGAATAAAAATCATGACAGTGATATATACATGTTTCAGCTTGAAGGATTGCGGCAACGTAGGATGGTTTTAGAGGTGACAGCAAGTGTTCATGTATGTAGCTTTCTCTTAGGTTGGCTATAGTATTGATGGAAAATTTTTCAGCTTTTGACATTATCTTCTTGGGTTTGTTACATTTGATCCATGTGAACATTGTCAGCTTGTGAACTATTGTTTTCTCCTTATAAGCTAACAATGACAGCAACTTTTTCTGTTCAGAATGAGCAAAAATGAAAAAATCCACCTGCAAGAGCTTGTTTGATAAGACTTAAGGAGTTATAATTTTAGTTTTTAAACTCATAAAACAATTTTATTATAATCAAAATGGCAACTTTAATAATGCCACTCTCAACCATTTTTCTCCAACGGTGGTGAAGTGAAAATAAAGGACCTAGCTTTCCTTATAAGACCAAGGGAAAAAAAAAAAAAACCCTCATATACCTAATTCTTCTTGTATATTATGATGCAAAAGCTTCGAGTTGTCTTAAATTAATTATTGAAATATATTTATCGTTCTTATAATTTTATTGAATTAAATTGAATTAATTATAATTTAATAAATTTTATATATTGGTAGTTTAGAAAAAAAAAAACCTTTTAAAGTGTATTGATCTCTTTTAAATTAAGCATGATAATGCTATTTCCATTGTGAAGGTCATAATTATTATTTTGGTTTTCATTATTTTTATATGAGGAAAATGATGTGAAAGTATCTTCAAACCAATTAAGGTTTTTTTTTTTTTAAATTGAAATTATCTTCAAACCAATTAAGAATTTTATTTTTTTTAAAAGAAACCAATTAAGGTTCACTGTCAATGAGTAGTTAAACATTAAATAAAAAACCTCCAATTGCAATTCTAGCTTTTAATAATGCAATTATTCTTGTGACTTTACACGTAAATTTTTTATATTATTCAACCCTTTCTTTTTTCTTTTTGCCATTGGAATAATACTATATAGTCCATAGCTACTCTTAGGACCCACAAAAACAATGCATATACAACAGGGTTAAAGGCTTAAAGCCTTAAAGGGCTCAACTATACCCAGAATTAAAATCCAACCTTAAAGTTTTTTTTCTAAAATTGGATCATATTGGAACTTATTTATTAAGTCTAATAAATCAAACAAAATTTTAACTTTAGACTTCATTTATTTGTGAAAAATATTTTCTATATTTTTTAAAAAATTTATTTTACAAAAAAAACATTTTTCGATATAAGAAGATAATATATTAAAAAAAGAAGAAAAGATAATAAATGATGAGATAAATCAATGAAAAATGTATTTACTTTCTCATCCTTAAAATGAGAAATTATTTTTTCTTATTTTGAAATGATTTTCCTTTGACTAACAATTTTTTTCCTTTAATTTATTTTTTTTGGTAATTCAAACACTGAAAAATAAAAAAAAAAATTTGAAAGAATATTTTCCACAGAGTCTTAATGGTTAACTAATAAAAAATTATTTAGATTAATAAAGAAAATTGATAAATTTTTTATATGTCACCTAATTATAAAGTTGTAAAAAATTTTAAGCCTATAACATAATCTTTTGAAAAAATTTTAAAATTCTTTTTTTTTTAATTTTTTAAATTTCTTAAACAAATATTTTAGATTTAAAAATTTAAAAAACTTTAGAATCAAGTGATAAACATATGAAAAATTCATCCATTTTATTCATAATTTAATTTTAACAATTCAAATTAAAATTTTATTCATCAATTTAATTTTAATAGTTGACTAACTAAAAATTATTTAAATTAATAATTAAAAATTTTTTATTTATAAAAAATTTTAAGGGAATTTTAAATAAAATTTTAAGTTGAAAATTTTAAAAAATAAAGATTGATATTTAGGCTTTAAAATTTTAAAAATTTTATAATTAGGTGATGTATATTTTTATAAAAAATTAACAATTCTTTTTATTAGTCTAAATAATTTTTTCTTAATTAATCATTAAAATTAAAATTTTATTTGACTTATAAAATTTAGTTGTAAAAATCAATGCATATAAAACAGGGTTAAAGGCTTAAAGCCTTAAAGGGCTCAACTATACCCAAAATTAAAATCCAACCTTAAAGTTTTTTTTCTTAAATAGAAAATTTTTTTTTTCTAAAATTGAATTATATTGAACTTTATTTATTAAATCTAATAAATCAAACAAAATTTTACCTTTAGACTCCATTTATTTGCGTAAAATATTTTCTATATTTTTCAAAAAATTTATTTTATAAAAAAAATAATTTTCAATATTTGACTGCAATACTATAAAACAATAAATAAGAAGAGAATGTATTAAAAAATAAAAAAGAAGACAATAAATGATAAGATAATGCAATGAAAAAGGTATTTACTTTCCCATCCTTATCCTTAGAATGAGAAATCATTTTTTCTTATTTTGAAATTATTTTTCTTTGATTTATTTTTTTTTATAATCCAAACACTGAAAAATAAGAAAAAATATTTTTTGAAAAAATATTTTTTTGAAAAATATTTTCTACAAACAAACAGAGTCTTAATGGTTAACTAAAAAAAATTATTTAGATTAATAAAGAAAATTGATAAATTTTTATATGTCACCTAATTATAAAGTTGTAAAAAAAATTAAGCCTATATGATAATCTTTTGAAAAAATTTTAAAATTCTTTTTTTTTTTTAATTTTTTAAATTTCTTTAACAAATATTTTAGATTTAAAAATTTAAAAAACTTTAGAATCAAATGATAAACATATGAAAATTCATCCATTTTATTCATAATTTAATTTTAACAATTCAAATTAAAATTTTATTCATCAATTTAATTTTAATAGTTGATTAATTAAAAATTATTTAAATTAATGATTAAAAATTTTTTATTTATAAAAAATTTTAAGGGAATTTTAAATAAAATTTTAAGTTGAAAATTTTAAAAAATAAAGATTGATATGTAGGCTTTAACATTTTAAAAATTTTATAATTAGGTGATGTATATTTTTATAAAAAATTAACAATTCTTTTTATTAGTCTAAATAATTTTTTCTTAATTAATCATTAAAATTAAAATTTTATTTGACTTATAAAATTTAATTGTAAAAATCAATACATATAAAACAGGGTTAAAGGCTTAAAGCCTTAAAGGGCTCAACTATACCCAAAATTAAAATCCAACCTTAAAGTTTTTTTTTCTTAAATAGAAATTTTTTTTTTTCTAAAATTGAATTATATTGAACTTTATTTATTAAATCTAATAAATCAAAAAAAAATTTTACCTTTAGACTCCATTTATTTGAGTAAAATATTTTCTATATTTTTCAAAAAATTTATTTTACAAAAAAAATATTTTTCAATATTTGACTGCAACACTATAAAACAATAAATAAGAAGAGAATGTATTAAAAAATAAAAAAGAAGACAATAAATGATAAGATAAGACAATGAAAAAGGTATTTACTTTCCCATCCTTATCCTTAGAATGAGAAATCATTTTTTCTTATTTTGAAATTATTTTTCTTTGACTTATTTTTTTTTATAATCCAAACACTGAAAAATAGGAAAAAATATTTTTTTGAAAAATATTTTCTACAAACAAACAGAGTCTTAATGGTTAACTAAAAAAAATTATTTTGATTAATAAAGAAAATTGATAAATTTTTTATATGTCACCTAATTATAAAGTTGTAAAAAAAATTAAGCCTATATGATAATCTTTTGAAAAAATTTTAAAATTCTTTTTTTTTGAATTTTTTAAATTTCTTTAACAAATATTTTAGATTTAAAAATTTAAAAAACTTTAGAATCAAATGATAAATATATGAAAATTCATCCATTTTATTCATAATTTAATTTTAACTATTCAAATTAAAATTTTATTCATCAATTTAATTTTAATAATTGATTAACTAAAAATTATTTAAATTAATGATTAAAAATTTTTTATTTATAAAAAATTTTAAGGGAATTTTAAATAAAATTTTAAGTTGAAAATTTTAAAAAATAAAGATTGATATGTAGGCTTTAAAATTTTAAAAATTTTATAATTAGATGATGTATATTTTTATAAAAAATTAACAATTCTTTTTATTAGTCTAAATAATTTTTTCTTAATTAACCATTAAAATTAAAATTTTATTTGACTTACACAAAATTCAATATGATCTAATTTATTTTTTAAAAAAGTTTCTATTATAACAAAAAAATTTAAGTTCCAATGTCTACTTTAACCCATTGGACTATAAAACACATTAACAAAAGGTGACTTGCTGACATGGTCTCTCTCAATGAATGCATCTAAATTAAGTGAATAAAGAGCAGGTGTTCTTTTGCTTACAAAAGCTCCACCCTAATCAGGTAATGCCTATTTCATTGAAAGATATGGGGCCAAAAGAAGGCCTAGATTGCAAGCAAGGAATTGATCCTTCTTACACTAATTAATCTTCACTTACACAAGTCTTGAATATGCATAAGATAGAATACATTGGATTTGAAAAAGCTAGTCAAAAAATGAGGAAAGGGTATGATAATTAGGGAGGGTATACATTAAATCTTATACTTAAACAAAATTAGTGTTATTAAAAAGCAGCAGTTATTCCAAAGTGAACTTGGTCTGAGTCAACTTCATTATTAAAGCAAAGGTTAAGGGTATCATATATATATATATATATATATTCCCTTCACTAAAAAACTCTAAAAATGATGATTCTGTCTAATGGCATATATATTTGTAGCCAGCGCTTTAACCTTCTTTAGCAAACATAAATCTGTTCCTTGCCAAAAACATTACATGATTCAGATATTAAATTTTTGTGCCCATTTTGTTAGCTGAATACTACAGTACAGTACAGTCCTCCATTTGTAGTATAGTAGTTCAGGTGATGAACATTACAAAATGAGATAATGAATTTGATTCTTTTTTGACCTATCAGTTGTTATATATATATATATATATATCCAGGACATATTATAAATTAAGTAATGTATAAGGATAAAAATTAGTCCTGAGTATAAGCCAATAAATCTTGTACCTCTGCTTGCATCGTTGAATTTTTTTTTTTATATACATTTTAAGGAATTTTTATCAATCTATAAATGGTGTGAAGGATTTCAAGGAATTTTTTAGTCTTAATCACTAGTATTTAGTACTTATTAAATTTTAATAATTAATTCAGTTTTATCTAAATATGATTACAAGTATCGTAAAAATCTCAAAATAACTATATAAAATACTCTAATTCTACTCAATCTAAAATATTACTTTCTTTCCATAAAAAATTATGTCTTTTATACTAATTAAAACATCACTTTTTACCACTATTTTCTATTTTTCTTTTATTTTCTTTTGTTTAATTATTATTATTATTGTACATATTAAAATATATATGTACTTTTAATAAAAATAATATTGTTGCAATAAATTTTTAAGTTATCATTTTTAAATTTAACCAAATTGTAGTTTTAATTTATTAAAATTATTAAATTAATTAATAAATATACTATTTACAGTCCGTATGATGCACAGATTAACAACTAATTATTTTTAAATTTCTTATAAAATAAATTTGACATTTATTTTTTTTTCTTTTTTACCAAAAAATGTAAAAAATACTCTCGAATCTTAATCAATTACTCCCAAAATAAACTTAAAAATTAATTTCTAAATTTGTACATAAAATTTTAATTTTTAAAATAACAAGAAATTTTTTCTTAAAAAAAAGTCATAACTTGTAAATCCAATTTATTATATGTATCAATATTGATAAAAATATAAAATATGAAATAAACATTTTTAACTACCATTACAAAAGATATTGAAAATTTTAAAATTTTTTTATTTCTTTTACTTTTCAAAAAAAATCAAGTGTATTTTTATATTCTTGATTAATATTTATAATATCTTAAAATTTTCCTATTTTTATTTTCCATTTCATACTTTTTTTTTTCTACTTGATCTCTATTAGAAAATGTTTAAATAATACAGTTTAAAGTTGAAAATTAGATTTTAAAATAATTAAAAATACAAAGCTTTTCAGTAAAAATGTTAAAATATTTAGAAATTAATTTTTTACATAGAATTGATAAAATTCATAAATTTAAAGAAGTAAATTAAAACAAGTTTAAAAGTAGGAAATAATTAATGATTAGCCCTATGTGTAAGATCAATTGATCAATTTCTTCCATGCTAATAAGTAACAGATCGGCTACACATATGTATTGAAGAAAAACTCTAAAATGATGTAAACAGACTTAAACAAATAGGAAGGCTAATATGATGAAAATTCATTTCTTCTTGAACCATTTTTTTTTTTTTTTTTGAAACATCCTCTTGAACCAATTCAAGGATCTAAAGTTCTTATTTCTCATTCTTGTTCCTGGCAGTGGCAAATAGATTCATTTAATGTTCTGTACTTTCTGACCTGCAAACCAAAATTTTGTATGGGTTTGCAATCGGTCAGTGTGGTCTCTTTTTTTTTGCTACTTTTCTAACCAAACCAAATTAACTGAATCAAGCCACAAAAATGAAAAACCGAATTAAACCAAAATTTTACAAATATAAATTTATTTTAATATTTTTATTAAATTAAATTAGTACAGTATTTAAAATTCAAAAATAAAAATATATTAAATTTCACTTTATTCAATTAATTCGATTAGCTAAATTTTTTAAATATAAAACCCAAAGGTTCAATTAAGTTTGGTTCAAAATATAAAAAACATTAGCCCGAACTGAACTAGGTCAGTTTGCTCTAAAGGCTACATCCCTAATGATAGCCAATAGCAAATCATACATGAGAATTATGGTCTAACATATTAATTCCTAGTTATATATAATACAGAAACCATTTACAATATGAGACTGCTCCAAGGAGTAAGAAATTAGATTGATAGCCAAAGCAACAGACAGCATTATTTTTCATATCAATACTTTCAGATCTAACATAATGAAAAATGAGGCAAATTTCAAGAGCTCAAGTCAAGCATTGTTCTTCAAGCAACATAAAAACTTTCCATAGCTACTGCAACAGCTGACCATTGCAAAATTCCAGCGCAATATAATTTGAACTTGAAAAAAAATTCAGAAATTCATCGAATTATATTAAATAAATAAACTTCAAAAAGCAGCAGCTGCATTGGCCACAACTAATATAAATCAAGTTGGTAAAATCAAAAATTCCATCCGGATGTAATTTGGAGTTCAGGGAGCAACTCCCCCCTAAAAATGAATTATTTGAAGAAAATTTCGCCGAGCTAAATTCTCAAAAGTCAAGATTTTCATCACCATCTAAAGCTACTAAATGGAACAACCTCAGATATAGAGCTGCTTAGGCACCACCAGATCCGTACTTCTTGCCAAAGACAATTAACTGCAATTTGTCATAACCAGCAAGCACACCAGCACCAGCAACGGCTCGAAGAATGTTTGCTCCTGCACCCTTGAAGAGGGACTTAGCACCCTCATTCTTCAAGATTTGAGAGAAGGCATCAAATGAACTCTTGTATTTGACAGCTTCACCAGAGGTCATCATCATTCTTCTACGAACAGTGTCAATTGGGTAGGATGCAAGACCAGCACCATTAGTGATGAGCCAACCAAGAGCGAAGCTAGCAAAGAAACTATCCTGTAATCATCAAAAAATAAAAAGAGAAAGAAATGCTTTAGAACTGAGAACAGCAAGCATAATCAAAGCACTCAAGGCTAAACTTCAAACTTTCCTCATCTCATAATAATAATAAAAAAAAAAAAAAAAAAACCAACAATTGTGTAACTCATTAATTCAATTCAAACAAGAAACATGAACAAAGCAAGATTCAAACTTCCATTGGGAAAGATAGGTAATCTGAGGAGCTTAAAAACATGAATTAAACTATTTTAGGAAAATAACACTATATGATGCAACAATATCAATGTTTCAACAGCAGGGACAAAAAAATTATGAGTAATGTACTCCCTATGAAACAAAGGCTATCCCTATATGAACATAGGATAAAGGTCTCAATACACAAAAACTAAATCTACAAAAGATACTGTCTGGTACAGCCTTGCAACCATTAATCACAGAGATGAACAAAAATACAACAAATAAAAAAACATGAAGCATGTTACTGACCTGCAACTTTCCAGTAAGCACCACAGGTTTCAAAGAGTCATACATTCCAAAGTATAGACCGCGGTAGACAATGATTCCAACACATGAAATGTTAAATCCACGGTAAAGCCCAGCAATACCATCAGATGCCAATGTCTTCCTGTAGACATCAACAAGCCCATTAAATTGCCTCTCTCCTCCCTTCTTTGCAGCCTTGGCATCGTTGGCCAGACGGGTTCTAGCATAATCCAAGGAATAGACAAAAAGGAGAGAAGATGCACCAGCTGCACCACCAGATCCCAAGTTACCAGCAAACCATTTCCAATACCCATCTTTGTCCTTCTTAAAGTTGAAGAGCCTCTTAAAGTAATCCTTGAATGCAAAGTTCAAAGCCTAACAAAGACGAAAAATCAATTTAGATAAAGATCCCAAAACAAGCATGTACTGAGAAAGAAATGAGAAAAATTACAATATGATAAAATGATACATCTGCTAACCTGGGTAGGGAAGTAACGGATGACATTGGCAGTGTTACCCCTCCACAATGAAATAACTCCTTCATCCTTCATTGTTCGCTTAAAACAATCACCAATGCCCTTGTAGGGTTCTGAGAGTCTGCCACTTTTAATCATCTCATCCTGGTTTTGAATCAACAGCTTAACTCGTTCAATTGGAGCAGCAGCTGTTTTAGATACAGCAGCAGAGACTCCACCCATAAGGAAATCAATAGCAAAGCCAGCAAACCCTTTTTCAGAAGGGGCCTGGACACAAACAGATGAACCAGTTGGAACAATAGACAAGTCTGCACACCCCATTGGATATTGGAATGCAGCATTGGAGTAGTTGCCATATGCTCGCCTTTGGTAAAGAGCAGGTCTCTGGAAAGCCCCATCATAACACTGAAAGTCCTTAGAAATGCTAGAATGAAGGAACTGTCCGCCCACCTTCTGAATGATACTAGGGTATTGAACCTGATCAACCATTGTGATTTTCCCTGTCATGATGCAAATAGCATACTATCAAAAACTGCTCAGGTTAAAGGCAACAAAATACATATGCTTACATCCAAACATAAAAGGATAACATAACAAAAAAACAATGCTTTAAGGCATGCTGGAATTAAAAGCATCTACTTTAGCTGCACCAAATTGTTGAATTGGCAATTACTACTTAAGTTATCACAAAACTCAGCGCATTAGATGCAGGGCATGAATGGAATTTGGGAATACAATGAGTACCATCATATCACAATTCCAAGACTATCTATAGACAACCAACAAACCATGCCTCAATACAAAAACATGTGCCTAAATCTCGAATTACTATAAAACCCAGACCCAAAAGATATTTTAAAATAATTTTTTACCCAATTGTATCTCCAACCAAACAAAAGACTGTAAAAAAATGCCAGCGGGAAAATTGACAGGCATTGTAAGACTTCTAATATTCAAAACATCAAGTATATGTGCACTAACACAACTTCATATGTCCAATCGCAGTACTAGGCAAAAACAAATTGGAGTCACATGAAGATCATCAACTGTTAAAACTTGCAGAAAAAATAACCCACACACAACATCAAAGCTTTAATTTCTTTCAACGGTTTCAAATGCAGCAACCGAAATATTTTAATAAATAACATTTATCAAGCTCATTTCAAAAATATTTCAACAGATCTAAAAGAAGCATCTGAACATCACAAAAGGCAAACTCTTCTCATTGAGAAGATTTAAATCAAATCAAATCAAACAAAAATTAACAACTTTGACCAGAACCAGATCCATTAGAATCAAAGCTATAAAAAACCAAAAAAAAAAAAAAAAACAGATCCAACATATTAACATCAAAAGAACAACAACAAAAGGGACTGATCAGATCGGGTAAACGAAACAACGAAATCATAGTATATTTCAACAGATCTAAAAGATCAACAAGAAGCAAATTACATGTACCAGATCTAAACAAAACTAAGTAATAGAACAGTAATATTCACCTATACAACCAAAATAGGCATAGCAAGCAAAAAGAAACAGATCTAAAAGAAAAGAAATAGATCTGACTGACTAAAATCGAAACATTTTTTCTTTAGCGTGCGAGCTACTCACCTGACTGCTATTAGGGTCTGCTTATGTGCTGTGCGAGTCTCTCCGCGTTTCGCTAAGAGGGAAACGGCGAGCGAAAGCAGAGAGAAAAAGGAGATACTATTAGTGGACGAAAGCAAGCATTTAAAAAAGCGAAAATGAAGGGCTTTTATTGGCTTTCCCCTGCTTTCTCTCTTCGTGTTGTTTGCTGATGCTTTCATTTTCAGTCCCTGAATTTAAGTATGCTTTTCAATGTTACCATTAAAGTTTATTTTCCTCACTTAAAATCCTTTAAAATTTGATTTTTATATTTAAGATTTAGTAAAAAAATACAAATGTACCTCTAAAGTTTTGACCTAATCTAACATCAATCATTAACATTTCTTGAACATAAATATATTCACCTTATTTCAAAAATTAAATGTTTAAGAACCTCTTATAAAATGAAACTTATAACTATATTAATGACTCACTTTTTTGACATGTTAAATAAATGTGTCCTTTGGCCTCTAATGTTTATAGTGAAATAAATAAACATGTCCTTAAAAAATTTACAAGCATTTAACAACCAAAATTTTAAGTACTCATTCATTTCTCATACTTGATGTTTATATGATATTAAAAAATTATATAATTTTTATGTAAATGAAAATATTATTTTTATTATTTCTAAAATGATCCACATCTTTCGAATATTAGTTGACCATTAACTTAATTTAAAAATAGAAAATGATTATATTTACTTAATCTTATATTTTTGTTTAATTTAATTTAATTATATTTAATTTATTAAAATATATTTTAAAATATATATTATTTAATTATGAAAGTAATATTCAACAATAATATAACATCAAATTAAATAATATTATTTTACAACTATTGATTAATTCTAATAGAGAAAGTAATAGAATTAATTAATGAAATGCTATTTCTATTTCTATAAAAAAAATATATGAATTTTAATATGAATGTCAACATATGTAAATTTTATAAGTATGAGAAGCAAATTATTGTTCAGTGTTTTTGTTAAATAAGAGACTTATATATTTTTTACTTTTGTTTTTAAATACTCTTAAATTTTATTCAAAGATAAATTCATAATTATAAAATAAAAATTCAATTCGATTCAATTCAAATTTATAGTCAAATTTTGCACATCCAAATACAACATTATTAACCATATAAATAGAATGTATCTCATGTTTGCATTCTGTGAAGATTTTATCAATTAAAATGGAATTTACGTATTATATATTTATTGGTTTAGTGTATTCTTGGAGTATCAAGTATTTATTCTATTTTTTTTTAAGGGAAGCGCATGTAGGAATGAGAATTTAAATCTTTATATGTAACACATCTTAACCGTTAGGTTACATAAAGAGAATCACATATTTATCCTACTAAAACTCATATATTAAAATTTTTTCATTTAATTCTTAATGAATTTTTAATATAAAAATAAGCAATAAAAACTTTTAGGTTTGAAAATGATATTTCATGGTTTATGAAAGTATGAATTGAAATAAAATACATTAATAGGAAAATGCATCTAAATTTAGGAACTTGACTGAAAGTTACTCCGTTTGTGTGCATGAAAGCCTAATTTAGCTGAACTGACAAATCATGCGTGCGGGGTTCTTATCGTGTGTGATTGATTCAGAGTTTAGATCACAGGTTGCTGTAGTTCTCGCCGTTGAATTTTATAGATGTCTACTTTGGAAATATTTTTCTTATTTTTGACATTTCTGTTTTGAAAATTCCAAATGTACATACACTATTAAAATAAGACCTTTCCAAATATAATAAATAAATAAATAAACTCATTAATGATGAGATTTTTTTTATTCTAGAAGTTTTAAAATGGTATTTTCTGGTTTAAAATTTTTGTATGTTCATTAAAAATTATTTAATTGTGAGATTTAAAAGTCACAAATAATTCACAGTACCCACTTTATTATTTGATTGTTTTAATCAATGTGTTTTAAAAAGAAAAGAGTATAATGCATTTTAATAGGAAAATTTTTGATTGAGTTTGATATAATAGTTTTTATATTTTTTTAAAGAATTTTATTGCATAAGTGAGAATTTATAAAAATAAAATGAAAAAGGTTCATAATTCAGACACATGAATATATATATAACCGGAAACTTAATAGAGCAAATTAATCTTTTAAAAAAGATTATAAAAAAGCTAATTTAATATAAATTGCATTTATTCAATAAAATAATGGACAATATTATATACTTTGTTCAATATGTTGCTAAAATAAAATTAACGTATTTTAATTGATAATTATTCTGATTACAGAAACTCAGATTCATAAAATATTCTTTCTGATTGGAATTTATAAGCCTTATACTACAATTAGTGTGTTTAAATGTTATTAATACAAATTTTTTCCAATGTGAAAAAAAAAATTCTATTAATACAATCAATGAAAACACATGAAGTTTTACTTAATTTTTTTATTGAATGTCTAAGCGGCTGGTCGGTGAAGTGATGGATTTTGTTATGCTTTGACATGCCATAGAGCAGCCAGCCAATGGTCAAATTGGGCTGCCTCTTTTCTGTTCTTCTCCTTCTAATTCTTTTAATTTTATTTTCTGTCCCTCAACAAACAATGTTTGAAAATTATAACTGAAATTCAAAATATGAAGTTCTTTTTAATTTGGTATTTTCTCTTCTTTTTTTTTTTTCATGTAACATTCTATTTGTCTTATTTTATTTAGCCAAATTTATAGGACCATTTAAGACGTGATTTTTTATGTTTTATGATAGCAACCTATATTTTTTTTAAGTGAAAAGTATGAAAAATTATTATAACCCGAGTTTTTAAATATTTTATATTAAATCATGATATGTAATGTTAATAAATTTTAAAAATATATAGTTGATTATTTAATTATTTTGTGAATAATTAATGTTATTTTACGTTTATTTATAGTTTTCTATGTAAAAAAATTATCCCTAAACATATATTCTTGGAAAATAATATATTAATAATATTTTATGCTTAATGTTATTTTATCTTACTAAATTATCTTGTTTCATGCATCATTATTATTTTATGTATTAATATATATATATATATATATATATATGCATTTATATTATTTAGGGTTTATTGTTTAGTTAAAAGTATATAGATATATATATGTGTGTGTATATATATATATATAAAGAAAGAAGAAAACACTCCTTCTCCTTTTCTTTCCTGAAACCATTTCGTCCCATCCCCTCACCACTACAACTCCATTTAGAGTGCCTCCCGGAGCGCCGTCTCTTCATCCAGCAACTTCGTCGTCCCTATCATCCCCTCTAGCGTCGGCAACAGCTTGAGGAAGCCATTTTTGGCTGAAACCACCCTCTCCTCCGTTCATCGACTTTTCGGCCACCAAACCTGGTGATTCTGGTGCTGTTGAACTCCTTAGACTCCATAGAAGCTGATTCCAAGCTTCTTGTAGCTTAAAAATTCGATTTGGTATGGTTTTGAGCTTGATTCCATTTTCGGCCATTTATGCTTTTCGATTTTTTTGAACTTCATTCTTTGAGATTCAAGCTTAGTTCCTTCAAAAATTATGCTCCCCTTAGCTTAATCTACACTCTGGAATTTTTTTTGAAATTTTTGGAATTTATTTTGATTTTTGTTAATTTTTGATTATTTTATTATTATTTTCTAATTTTAGTAAATTAATTAAATAAATTATGAAATTGTGATTTTTAGTGTTTTTGGTGGTTGAAATTAATTTTATAATTTAATTTATACTTTTTGTGATTTTTGTGTAATTATTATAATTTTATTTAGTTTATGTAAATTTTGGAAATATAGGTTATATGTGTATTTTTTTAAAATTAATTGGTTAATTGAGTATAATTGTTGATTTTATTAAATTATATATTGAGAAAATAATTTTAGAGTAATTATATAATTTTTATTGAATTTTTTAGTATTTTTAGTATATTATGTGAATTTTATATACTAGGGGTATTTTGGTAATTTGGTAGTAACTATAGTTAAATATTAATTTTAATTAGTTTTAAATATTTTTTGAAGTATAAAAATGATTTTTACAAATTATTTACTATTTTTAACTAATTAAAACTATTTTTCAAAAATTATTTTGAAATTATATATAATATACTATTTTTGTAAATAAATGGATTTTTAGTAATTTTTAGTATGTTTTTAGCCTAATTAAGTAATTTGAATTTATAAAATGAATTTTCATTAA
The DNA here is from genome assembly GCA_947683625.1 of Mallotus nudiflorus. Classification (NCBI taxonomy): domain Eukaryota; kingdom Viridiplantae; phylum Streptophyta; class Magnoliopsida; order Malpighiales; family Euphorbiaceae; genus Mallotus; species Mallotus nudiflorus. The sequence goes on along the minus strand of CANTUR010000400.1, from coordinate 823,158 downwards.
TATTTGTGAATTTATCGAGATATATCGATTTTAATAATATTATATTAATATTAGGGTTTTTAAGTAGATATCGGTGAAATAATTATTTTTAATGTTTAAATATTTAAATTGCTATATTTTGGTATCAAAAGGGTATTCTCAGTATTTATGGAATTTTAATATATTTTGTGTATTTTATTGTGAATTGTGGACCTCGATCGGTGGAATTTGCAGTTTAGGATTCCGATCGAGAGTTGTGAGAATATTTTGTGAATTCTATTCGAAGTGTGATTTTCTTACAGGACTGACTCTACTTTTTAAGTAGAGAGATATCCTTTTTACAGAGGAGATTCTGTCGAATTTTTGATAGAATTCTCGTAAAATGTGACGTTCGGTCAAATTTCTATTCTTTGTCTGTGTCTAGAATTATAGATCGAGTCTTTAGAAATTAAGTTAGAATTATACTGATTTTCGTGTTATTATTTATTTGTTAGTTGCGCCGAGATTGAATCCTAGTGGACCAGACCCGTCGGATCTATCTTGTGGAGCGCACAACTGTGAGTTATTATAATAAATATGCATTGCTTAGGTTGCATGTTTTAGACTTTTATGTTTTAAATATAAATTTTTGTATAATTGCCTATTTGAATGTTTAAGTATATTTTAGATATACTTTTAGTATATTTTGGTATATTATGAAATAAATGCATGTTTTCCTTTTCAATTAAAAATGGTTTATTTTTAAATATATTATTGGTTGAATTTAATATGTTTTGTGATTTATTTAAGTTGATTATACGTATATATACCTGAAATATACTTAGTTTATTTTAGGTATATTTCTGATATATATATGGTATATTTGTTTATTTTAAATATCATTATGCATCCTTTATTTTCTTGAATGTATGTTTTGTATATAAATGAAGGATATCGATAGAACGTACTTCCTAGTAGGCAACACTAGGATCGAGTACATACCGGTACGACAGTAGATTTTATGTTAAATTACTAACCTATTTGTGGATTATGACTTGTTGATTGATTTGATTGATATGAGATGTGATTGAGGGTGTAATTGCTGGAGCTCGGTTGACCAAGTGTCTTGGGGCCAATCACTCTGACAGTTAGACTACTGGAGCTCAGTTGATTTAGTGTCTTGGGGCTAGTCTACTGTCCAGTTGGACTAAGTGAATTATTTGGAACTAAGTGGGCCTGTATAGCTAGAGTACTTTCCATTGATATTTAAGGTTGTGAAAATATATAGTTCTATTTGATCATTCATAAACTGATGGTTTAATTATAAAATGATTTTTCCTTTCATCTGTGTGTATTTGCCTGTATATATATATTTATTATATATACCTCTGACTGATTGCATTTGTCATTTAGTTATGCATGTATATATATTATAATAATTCACTCAGTGAGATATGACTCCCCTCTGTTGATTTTTTTTTCAGGAGAGTCTTCTTCTTCAGACCTCAGTAGTAAACCTGTTCGCTGGATTTCTTTCGCTCCGGCTTTATTATGTAAATCACTTACTTGAGTTTATTTTGTACTCTAGATACTGCAGTAGTGGTTGTACTTAAATCTATTGTGGGTTGTTTTTGAATTATACATGTATGAGATTTTAAATTCAGAGTGTTATTCTGAAATTTGTATTTAATGATTTAATTATATATGAGATGTGATTTATGTTATTAAAGGAAGTGAGAAATTATTTTATATTCGAGATTTAATTTTCGATGCACAAATATTTTATTTATTATATTATATTGCATGCTTTTATTTTTAAGGCTTGCTACGGGTTCCAGATTCGAAAGAATTCCCGTTCCCTAGCGCCGGTCATGGCCCCCTATTTTGGGTCGTGACAAAAACTATCTTGTGGTTTCACGGTTTTAAACTTTTAAATATGTGTTTTTTTGTAACATTTTTAAGTGTGTGTTTTACGTCGTTACACACTTTTCAGTATATTCATTTAACACCATTAAATTGGTCCTATAAGGTGCTAATGTGGACATTTTGGTTCAATAGCACAAGACTTTTCATCCATCCATTGGGTTACATCATCCATTTATTTGCTTACACACTAAGACAACTAATTAAAAAAATGAAAAATTAAAAACCTAAGCATAATCAAACCTTCTTCATTAATTTCAACAGCCAATTTCCCTCTTCTTCATCATCTAGAACTCTTCTCTTTCTTTTGCAAAATCAAACCTTCATCAGCCCCTCTAACCTGCAAAACTCCACCTTCATCGACGTCATCTATGTTTAGAAGAAGAAGCAACAATGTAAGAAAGAGTGGTGTGGCACAGGTTATTAAAGTCACAAGAAGCCGGTATGGTGAAATATTGGGTTTGATTAGTGGAAGAACTGATATTGTTATTATTAATAGTGTTCATGGTCATGGATATTAATTTAATTTGGTGGAATGAAACAGTTAGTTTGTTGGGTGTTTTGCAAAAAGAAAACGAAGAAGAAAGAGAGTCGTTATTGGTGAAAGTGAGAATATTTATTTATTTATATATACACATGAAATGAATTAATATGATGTGGGTTATGGAGACAATGTGAGGAATCTGTAAGTTGTGATGAGATGTAATGACCTATGATTTTAAATTATCCTATTTTATAATAGGATTTGCATTTTTAATAAATTTTAAAGACAAATTTGATTATTTATCGATTGATGAGTTTTATTATCATTATTTTATGTTAATTAGGGTTTCGATATAAATATTTATTTTAAGACTTATTATTTTGAATAACTTATCTATGTTACCCATAATTGTTATTTTAAACGATATTATTTTGATGAGATTTAACTAAATATATTTTATTTTAATATTGTCTATTTTATTAAATTGCATAATTTTTCCATGAATATTTAAATGTTATTATATATATATATACATATACATGCATTAGGGTTTACAACTTGTATGTATGTTTATATATATTATTATATATATGTGTGGAGATTAGTGTATATATATATATATATTATGATTATAATATATAGTATAATGTTTATTTTGTATGAAAATCACATGCAAAGAATCAATTTTTTTTTTTTTTACAAAAGCCTACTATCCCATTTTCTTTCAAAACGCAGAACCATTAAACAAATGTTGCCACTTTTCATCACCCTCTCCCTCACCGTTGCGGCCGTCCATTTCTTCTCTATTCAAAGTGCTTCCCTGTCTTTCGCCACCTGCCAGCTAGCTCCGCCACCTTCCCCTCTCTTCTCCGGTGCCGTTTGAAGCAGCAGAAGTCGGGAAGCTCGAAATCAAACCCTCCACCGTTCATTTCATTTTTGGCCACCTCTGTTTACACTGTCTGTCTCATCCTCTTCCCTGAGCATCGGTGAGTGTGATTCTAAGCTTCATTTCGTCCGGTTTGGTCTAGATTTTGGTGGTGAGCAATTTTAAGTTTTGGTCACCTAGGGTTTTTTAATTTTTTTAGGCTTGATTCTCTATGATTCATGCTTGATGCCTTAACAAATGTTGATTCCCTTAGCTTGATCTATATTCCAGAATTTTTGTGTGATTTTTGGGAATTATTTTGATTTTTGCTAATTTTTGAATATTTAATTATTATTTTATTAATTTTCGTAATTTAATTATATAAATTGTGAAATTGTGATTTTTGGTGTTATTATTAATTTTAGAATTTAATTTATAAATTTTATGAATTTGTGTAATTTATATAATTATTTTTAGTTTATGGAAATTTTACAAAATTAGGTTAAATATATGTTTTGTTAGAAATAATTGGTGAATTATATGTTTTTATTGATATTTATGATAAATATGTTGATAAAATAATTTTTTTGTATTTATATAATTTTTATTGGATTTTTGAGTATTATTAGTATATTATGTGAATTTTTGAATTATAGGGTTAATTATGTAATTTTATGGTAATTATGGTTAATTATTATGTTTAATTAATTTTAATATTTATTGACGTATTAAAATGAATTTTTACAAATTATTTACTATTTTTTTACTAATTAAAACTAATTTTCAAAAAATATTTTCAAATAAAATATTATAAACTATTTTGGTAATAAAATGGATTTTTATAAATTTTATTATAAATTTGGGTTATTTATGATATTTGGATTTATAAAATGCATTTTTATTATTATTTGTGTAATTATTGAGAAAATGGATTTTTAATAAAATTATATTATTATTTCAAGATTTTTTTTATATGATTATTGAGAAAATAATTATTTTTGATGTTTTAATGTTAAATAAGTAATATTTTGATATTTTGAGGGTATTTATGGTATTTGTTGATTTTAAATATATTTTATTGTATAATTGTATTTTGTGGTGAATTGTGGACCTCTGTCGGGGGAATTTGTAGTTTGGGATCCCGACCGAAGAGTTGTGAGAATTCTGGTTTGAAGTTTATTTTTCTTGCAGGACCGACTTTACTTTTTAAGTAGAAAGATGTCCATTTTACAGAGGAGGTTCTGTCGAATTTTCAATAGGATTTTCGTAAAACGTGACATCAGGTCTAATTCCTATTCTCTATCTGTGTTAGTAATCTTAGATCGAGTCTCTAGAAGTTAAGTTAGATTTATTCTAATTTTCGTGTTATTATTTTATTATTAGTTGTGCTGAGACCGAGGTCTAGTGGATCAGGCCTGTCGGACCCGTCTCAAGGTGCACACACTTGTGAGTTGTTATTTTATATATGTGTGCATTTAGGTTGCATGTTTTAGAAATATATGTTTTAATTGTATGAAATAAATGCATGTTTTCCTTTTTAATTAAATCTAGATTACTTTCAAATATATTATTGGTTTAATTTAATATATTCCATGATTTATTTAAATTGATTTTTACGTATATATACTTGAAATATACTTAGTTTATTTTAGGTATATTTCTAGTATATATATGGTTTATAATGTTATTTATAATGATATCATGCATCATTATTTTATGAATGAAATGAGTTATTTTTAATGAAGGATATCAATAAAACGTGCTTCCTAGTGGGCAGCACTAGGACCGAGTACGTACCGGTACGACGATGTAATATCCCGTGTTTTTAAATATTTTTACACTGTACCGGGATATGCAGTGTTAACAATTTCTGTATATTAGATGATATTTTTACGAGTTAATATGTATTTAAAACCTATTTTTATTATTGTGTATTATTTACAGTGTTTTACGTAAAATTTTCCCGGGACTTGCATTTTCGGGGAAATTTTCACGTAAACAATGTATTATTAATTATTTTAAATGTATTTTCGGACTTGCATGAACTCATACGTATTTTTAAAATACTAAATAAAGCCTATGTGTGTGTATATTTATTTAATTAGGGTTTAATGTATTACCCTAATATTTTATTATTTATTTATTAATTTATTGTTATTTAATTATTTTATTTATTATTAAATTATTAAAATTATTTTATTATTATTATTTAATTATTTTATTTCTTTTTCTTTTTCTTTTTCTTTTCTTTTTCTTTCCTTTCTTTTTTCTTTTTTTTTTTCTTCTTCTTCCTTCTCCCGCGCCCGACCACCACCCACCCTTCCCCTCACCGTCTGCAACTCCGATCACCTACCGTCAGTGTGCCTCCCGGCTTGCCATCGCCATTCCCAGCCATCCCCCGCTGCCAGCAGCTCCCGTTCCCTAGCGCCGGTCATGGCCCCTATTTTGGGTCGTGACAAAGTTGGTATCAGAGCGGAGTTCTGTGTCAGGGCTTAGTTATGTGAGTTGTGGCCCTAGTTTTAAAGTTGTGTTTTCTTCTGGTAACTACTGCAGTGTATTAGGTTCGAGTATGTTTTGATAAGTATTCCTTGCTGTAGTTTTCAGCGTTATTCCTCCGTTGTCTGTTTTGTCTGAATCTTTCCGTTTGTCTTTTCAGAATGAGGAGGCGAGCGCGTGTCGCTCCACCGATCGTTGAGGCCGAGGATGATGAGTCTTTTCAGGATGAGGTTTTACCTCCTGAGCAGCCAGTTAGACACAGAGGTCGTGGCAGGGGTAGACCTCGAGGAGCGGCAGGTCGCTGTAGGCAGAGAGAGTTATAGGACGAGGAGCTTGTTGAGCCTGAATTTGATGTTCCTATTCCTCCAGTTGTTCAGCCTGTTTAGCCTGCCTATCAACAGGGTATGTCTGACCCTGAGGCAGCTTTGTTCTATGCCCGAGTTGGCAGGATTGCTTTCGATGGTACTTCCGATCCGTTAGATTTTCTGCATGCCATTGATACTAGGACTTGGACTGCTCATACCGAGTACCAGCGGATCATGATCGTTGAGTTGTCTGTCGAGGGACCAGCCCTAGATTGGTTCATTCAGATGATCCAACCTTATATGATGACGATGACATGGGCTCAGTTTCGAGAGCGATTCATGAGGAGATTCTGTCCAGAGCCTCTTCGTTTGAGCTATCGTCTCCGTTTGACCAGTATTTCTCATGGAGATCGATCTGTAGAGGAGTATACCTGAGAGTTTCTTCGTCTGGGTAGATATGTAGAGGATCTGATGCGAGATCAGTATTTCACGGTCACTATATATGTTACTGGTTTGGGTTCAGCTTTTGCTGGTATGCCTACAGCAGGTCTTACTCTGGAGTCTGTGATTGAGTTGGCTAAGGAGATTGAGCTGAGGTTAGTTAGGCAAGGAGCGATGCCTGATTATTACCAGTTAGGAGTTCAGTCGAGTGGATTGCAGGCTACTCCGTACTCTAGTTTTCATGTTGGATCGAGTAGTCAACAGCGAGGTCCGACTCAGTAGAGTCAGAGACAGCAGTAGCGAGTGCATCGGAGCAGTAGACATGGCCGTGGAGGTCAGCGTAGATTATTCAGATTTAGGTCAGGTGCTTCAAGCAGCAGCAGTGGTCGTAGTTCTGGATCAGCGGCCAATGTTTGTCAGACTTGTGGTAGAGTCCATCAAGGACCGTGTTATCTGACACCGCTGACATTCTTCAGATGCGGGCAGACAGGACATTTTGCCAGATCGTGTCCTTATTCTGGGTATCAGCAGCAGCAGATTCTGCGATTCCCACAGCAGTCGATTGCTAGTGTTGCACCCGTGCCATTTCAGTTACCACCAGCCCAGCATCAGAGTTCCACTCAGTTTGTTCCATAGCAGAGTCGTGGTAGAGGTACTAGAGGAGGTGCCAGGGGTGTTGGCCAGGCTTCTACCAGTCAGTAGGGAGGTCGAGGTCAGGCCAGAGTCTTTCATCTTACTCAGCAGGATGCTCAGGCATCTAATGCAGTCGTGGCAGGTATTGTTTCTGTTTATTACCTGGATGCATGGGTTTTATTTGATCCGGGTGCTATGCATTCGTTTGTTTCTCCTGTTTTTGCTTCTAAATCTTATTGGCAAGCTTCGAGGATGGCTTTTCCTTTGTCTGTTGCCACTCCTTTGAGCGATTCCTTGGACACCGATATTGTTCTTTCTGGTTGTCCAGTTCTCGTGGGAGATAGAGAATTACCCGCTGATTTGATTTTATTGGATGTGATGGAGTTTGATATTATTCTGGGAATGGATTGGTTATCTCAGCACTTCGTCGTGGTAGATTGCAGGAATAAGGAGGTGACTTTTAGAATTCCTGGTGAAGTAGAGTTTAAGTTTGTTGGTGATAGGAGTTCAGCACCTCAGAATCTTATTTCTGCTATTACAACTAGGAAGTTGTTGAAGAAGGGATGTCAGGGATATTTGGCATTGGTTAGGGATACGTCAGTGGAGAAGTTGTCACTCACAGATGTTCCTGTTGCTTGTGAGTTTCCTGATGTTTTTCCCGAGGAGTTGCCAGGTTTACCACCTCATAGAGAGATTGAGTTCTGTATAGATATGGTACCAGGTACTACTCCTATATCTATGCCACCCTATCGTATGGCTCCTGCAGAGTTGAAAGAGTTGAAGGAGCAGTTGCAAGAGTTGTTGGATAAAGGTTTCATCAGACCCAGTGTTTCTCCTTGTGGTGCACCAGTCTTGTTTGTGAAGAAGAAGGATGGTACCCTGAGACTATGCATTGACTATAGAGAGTTGAATAAGGTAACAGTGAAGAACAAGTATCCTCTCCCGAGGATAGATGATTTGTTTGATCAGCTACAGGGTGCATAGTTCTTTTCTAAGGTCGACTTGAGGTCGGGTTATCATCAGTTACGTATCAGTGAAGCCGATATTCCTAAGACAGCGTTCCGCACTAGATATGGCCATTATGAGTTTCTGGTGATGTCTTTTGGTTTGACTAATGCACCAGCAGCTTTTATGGATCTGATGAATAGGGTATTCAGACCGTATGTGGATCAGTTTGTGGTAGTCTTCATTGATGATATATTAGTATATTCGAGGAGTATGGAAGAGCTTGTATATTATTTGAGGATTGTACTACAGACACTGAGAGATCATCAGCTTTATGCTAAATTCTCAGAGTGTGATTTTTGGATGGAGAGTGTTTCTTTTCTTAGACACGCAGTGTCTAAAGAAGGTATTCAGGTTGATCCACAGAAGATTGAGGCAGTATCTGAGTGGCCTAGACCTACTTCTGTTATAGAGATTTGAAGTTTTCTGGGTTTAGCCGGGTATTATAGGCGGTTTGTGCAGGATTTTTCTAGAATAGCAGCCTCTATGACTCACTTGACTCAGAAGAATGTTAGATTCGAGTGGTCAGAAGCTTGTGAGAATAGTTTCCAGTTATTGAAGGAGAAGTTGACCACAGCGCCAGTATTAGCTTTGCCTAATAGTGTGGATAAGTTCATAGTTTACTGTGATGCCTCTAGAATTGGTCTTGGTTGTGTGTTGATGCAGAATGGAAGGGTGATAGCCTATGCTTCGAGGCAGTTGAAGAAGCATGAGCAGAACTATCCTACACATGATCTTGAGATGGCTGCAGTGATCTTTGCTTTGAAGATTTGGAGACATTATCTGTACGGGGTGACTTGTGAGATATTTACTGATCACAAGAGCCTTAAGTACATTTTCCAGCAGCGAGATTTGAATTTGAGGCAGAGAAGATGGTTGGAATTGTTGAAGGATTATGATTGCGAGATCTTATATCATCTGGGTAAAGCTAATGTGGTAGCAGATGCCTTGAGTAGGAAGTCCTCAGGTAGTCTTGCTCACATCAGTATTGAGAGAAGACCATTGATCCAGGAATTGCATTTGTTGGTGGATCAAGGTCTGATGATGAAGATTAGTAGATCAGGTGGACTGCTAGCTCAGTTTAAAGTGCGATCTGTACTGAGGGATAGGATTAAAGCAGCTCAGAGTCGAGATCCTATTCTGTAAGAGCTTGCAGAGAACGTCAGAGCAGGGAAGTTCACTGATTTCACACTCGATGATGATGGTGTGTTGTGGATCAGTGGTAGATTGTGTGTTCCTGATGTGGATGACTTGAGAGAGGAGATTTTAGAGGAAGCACATTCTATAGCCTATAGCGTACATCCAGGTGTTACTAAGATGTACCACAGTATCAGAGATTTATACTGGTGGGATGGATTGAAGAAGGATGTCGTTGATCATGTTGTGAAGTATTTGACGTGTCAGCAAGTGAAAGTCGAACATCAGAAGCCTTCTGGGAAGCTTCAGCCTCTTCCTATTCCCGAGTGGAAGTAGGAAAGGATAGCTATGGATTTTGTGGTCGGTTTACCTCGTTCGAAGGATGGATACGATTCTATCTGGGTGATTGTAGACAGGTTGACGAAGTCTGCACATTTCTTGCCTGTGAAAGCCACATATTCAGTTGCTAGATTGGCGAAGTTGTATGTGAAGCATATTGTGTGCCTTCATGGAGTACCTGTGTCCATTGTGTCAGATAGAGGTTCGGTGTTTACTTCTCATTTTTGGTAGAAGTTGCAAGAAGCGATGGGCACTAGGTTGGATTTTAGTATTGCTTTTCATCCTCAGACAGATGGTCAGTCTGAGAGGACGATCCAGACACTGAAAGATATGTTGAGGATGTGTGTCTTGGATTTGGGAGGTAGCTGGGATGATCATTTGTCGCTTGTTGAGTTTGCATATAATAACAGCTACTATAGCAGTATTGGCATGGCACCGTATGAGGCATTATATGAAAGGAAGTGTAGATCCCCGTTGAGTTGGGATGAGATTGGTGAGAGAGCTTTGACTGGACCTGAGATGGTTCAGGATGCTGCAGAGAAAGTCACCGTGATTAAACGAAGATTAGAGACCGCAGTTAGTAGACAGAAGAGTTATGCGGATCCTAGGCGCAGAGATGTGGAGTTTCAGGTTGGAGATTTCATTTTTCTGAAAGTATCTCCGATGAAGGGGGTGATGAGATTTGGCAGGAAGGGTAAGTTAGCACCGAGATATATTGAACCGTTTAAAATTCTGGAGAGAGTTGGCACTGTTGTATATCGGTTGGATTTGTCTCCGAGTATGTCACAGGTGCATCCAGTATTTCATATCTCGATGCTGAGGAAGTATATCTCAGACCCTTCACACGTGTTGCAACCTGACAGTGTAGAAGTGAGTGAAGATTTGACGTTTGTGGAAGAACCTGTGGCGATCGTTGATTTTCAAGTTCGACAGTTGCGTTCGAAGCAGATTTCGATGGTCAAGGTTTTGTGGCGTAGCGACAGAGTCGAGGAGCATACGTGGGAGACTGAAGCTGAGATGCGAGCTTCTTACCCGTATCTCTTTCCTTCCTGATTCTGTAATCTTGTTTTTTGGAATTCGGGGATGAATTCTTGTAAGGGGGGAAGACTGTAATATCCCGTGTTTTTAAATATTTTTACACTGTACCGGGATATGCAGTGTTAATAATTTTTGTATATTAGATGATATTTTTACGAGTTAATATGTATTTAAAACCTATTTTTATTATTGTGTATTATTTACAGTGTTTTACATAAAATTTTCCCGGGACTTGCATTTTCGGGGAAATTTTCACGTAAACAATGTATTATTAATTATTTTAAATGTATTTTCGGACTTGCATGAACTCATACGTATTTTTAAAATACTAAATAAAGCCTATGTGTGTGTATATTTATTTAATTAGGGTTTAATGTATTACCCTAATATTTTATTATTTATTTATTAATTTATTATTATTTAATTATTTAATTTTTTTCTTTTTCTTTTTTCTTTTTTCTTTTTTTTTTTCTTTTTTTCTTTTTCTTTTCCTTTTTCTTTTCTTTTTCTTTCCTTTCTTTTTTCTTTTTCTTTTTCTTCTTCTTCTTCTTCCTTCTCCCGCGCCCGACCACCACCCACCCTTCCCCTCACCGTCTGCAACTCCGGTCACCTACCGTCGGTGTGCCTCCCAGCTTGCCACCATCGTTCCCAGCCGTCCCCCACCGCCAGCAGCTCCAGTTCCCTAGCGCCGGTCATGGCCCCTATTTTGGGTCGTGACAGACGATAGATTGTAGGCTAAATTACTAACCTATTTATGGATCATAACTTGATTGATTTGATTATTGTGTGAGGTGAATGAGAGTGTGATTGCTGGAGCTCGGTTGACCTAGTGTCTTGGGGCCTATCATACTGACAGTCAGACTGCTGGAGCTTGGTCGACTAAGTGTCTCGGGGCCAATCTACTATCAATAAGGATTAAGTGAATTTATTTGGAAACAAGTGAGCCTATATGGCTAGAGTGATGTCTGTTGTTATTTAAGGTTGCGATCATTTAGGGTTTTATTTGATCCTTCTTAAACTAATATTTTTCAAGATTATAAATAAAGTGATTTTCAGTATCTATGCGTACATGCCTGTATATATATGATTGATTGCATTTGACATTTAGTAATGCGTGTATATATATTATAACAATTCACTCAGTGAGGTCTGACTTCCCTCCGTTAATATATTTTCAAGAGAATCTTCTTCTTCAGACCTCAATAGTAGGCCTATATGCCAGACTTCTTCCGCCCCGGTCCTATTATATAAATCACTTACTTGAGTTTTATTTTATACTCTAGATGTTGCAGTCATAGTTGTATTTGATTCTGTCGAGAGTTGTGTTTGATTTTATGCATGTATGAGATTTTAATTTAGAGTGTTTCTCTGAAGATTTGTATTAAGAAATTTTATTTATGATATGAGATGATATATTATTTTTATTAAAGGAAGTTGAGGAATTTATTTTATTATTTGAGATTTAATTTCCGTTGAATAAATATTTTATTTATTTTATTTTATTGCATGCTTTTCTTTTAAGGCTTGCTACGGGTTTCGGATTCGAAAGAATTCCCGTTCCCTAGCGCCGGTCATGGCCCTCTATTTTGGGTCGTGACATGAGATTACTGAGATTCTGTCTAGCTACATCCGAAAAAAAGTCTAGGAGCAAAGAATAAAATGGTGTCAGCTTTTAGCGATAGTTACTGACTTCCTATTAGTTGTGGAGCTCTAGTTCTCATTAGTTGAGTTAAGATGTTTGGGAGAAGCTGCGTTTGCTCCTTCATTAGTTTAACACTGGCATCAGATGTAATCTCAATACCTGTATACAAGAATATTTCAACATCAGAGATTTTGAATGATGTTCTTCGACTGACTCCAGTACCTTGCATCTTCAAGTGGGAGGCTATGACTCTTTTTGCAGTATAATCTTGACAACCAAATATTCTACCTATTGAGATCAACTGTCCAATTAGTTCATCCGACGAGGCAGAATGTGACCCTTATTTAAGGAGATAAAGAGGAGTCATCCAATATGCATCACGAGCATTCATATTTATTGAATGAGCAGACATTAGGAGCTGCATAATATGAGAGTGTCATTGTTGATAATGGCTCTGTGCAGCATAGTCTATCCTTCATTGTTTCTAGCATTGATGATTTCTACCACATTGAAGATTTTTCCATTTATTAAAAGCTTTATAAGCTAATTTTATTGGTCTAATCTTTTAAAAGTAGGAATTTAAAGTCCCGACATAACCATATGAATAAAAGTTTCTTTAGCATTGTTTGTAAAAGTGATCAACGAGGGAGATACAACAATTAAAGCTTTAACCACAGATGACCGACCCCTATAAGCAGCAATATGCAATGCTATTATTGCAAGATTATAAGATTTTTTTCATTGTTGTTGATTTTAATTTTTTTTAATGGTTTGATTGATTTGCTAATGATTGTGTTGAATAATGAGCCACTAGCTTAGCCAAAGTAACCAATATCTCCAGTATTGAAAATGGAATAAACTTGCATTACTGAAATAAACAATTTTTTTGAAATGGAATAAACTTGCAGTACTGAATCAAATATGAATACAAAGCATCAATAATAAAGCTTGGGAATCTGAGCTACTTAATTCACACCATCATTAATCACCACTACTGTCAGGGTTTATGCTCTTGAAAAGCTCCTTACCATTGAAGAAGTCTTACAACAATTGCTGCTCCTTTGGAATCCTTGTAGAACCACCAATAAGGACAATATCATACACTACTCTTATCCATGTTAGCATCTCTCAAACACGTATCAACAGTTAGCAAAGACACATTAAAAGTACAACCACTCAAATCAAAGATCAACACATTCTTCTTAATAAGAATTTAAAAGAAGAAGAAGATAATGCAGTAGCAGTGAGAGGAGATAACGAGAGGAGGTGGCGACAATAATTTGAAAGAAGAAGAAAAAGATATGGTGGTAGTGAGAGGAGGAGGCGACAAGAAATTAAAAGAAAAAAGAAGAAGAGGAGGAAGAAGAAGAATAGTGATTGAGGGGCGTATAGGAGATAGATTTAGGAGATGAATTTATAGGGATTGGGTGGCAACGAGAGGAGGCGGTGGTGTGGGTTTTGGTTTCATTTTTTACGTTTTGATTTTTGAAATAAAGAATTTTTTTTTAATGAGTTGTCTTAGTGTGGGTCAATGGATGGATGAGGTGTCTTAACTATTAGTTAACCATGTCCACATAGGCGCCATGTACGACGAAGTTAACAATATTAGGTGCATATATTGAAAAGTGTGTAACGACATGAAACATATACTTAAAAATGTCCCAAAAAAAACACGTACTTAAAAGTTTAAAACCGTAAAACCACAGGGTAGTTTTCCGTAGTTTTTCCTTTTTTTTTTTTATTCTAACAGTTAAAGTTGCAGAAAACAAATTGAAATTTTCATGCACATTTTAATCAAATTAAACTCTATAGAGTTGTCATGTATATATGACATAGTTGTGCCTATTTTTAGGAGATATTTTATCCTTTACAAGTTAATGGAATAAATATCTAATACGAAGAATAAGCGATCCTTTTCTTTTTTTCCTAACAACACCCAACACACAGACATATATATATACTAGTGAACAATGTGAAATTTTTTTTTGGACTTGTGATATGTAGTAAATAAACTATTAAACTTATTATTAATAGTTAAATTTAAAATTAATATTAATATTGAAAATTCTAAAACAATGACAAAATTAATTTATAGTGAAAATGTTTGTTAAAATTTAATAAAAGATTATTAAGATTAATTAATTATTTTAATATCTAATGATTTGTTACAATTATAATTTGAGAATCGTACATAGAAATATTTTTTGAAAAATGAAGTAATGAAATAGAAATAGAAATATTCAAAATAGATGTATAATTACTAAAAATAAAAAATAATGCTAAAATGTTAGATATACTACAATAATTTATTTACTTTGATAAATTGTAATAAAAATTTATAAAAGTAATTTATTTAAAATTTTTATTTTTTGTTAATTAATTATGGTGAAGATTTAAAAATACATAAAATATTTCTAAAAGAGAAATGAATTATAGTTAAACCAAATTTTTAAAAATGATGCATAAAAAGAAAAATCAACAAAAAAATATTAAAAATACTACAAAAACTTGATTTATAGTAAAAAATCATGTTAAAATTTATTAAAATTAATTTAATTAAACTTAATATTAACCCCACTGTTATAACCTGATATTTTATAAATTATTAAATTAATTTCTGGAATTTGCAGTGTTAATAAATATTTTATCAATTTGCTATATTATGGTTATTTTGTGAAAATTCAAGTGTTATTAATTATTTTATTATATTATGGTATTAATATTAAATTGAAATTTAAAACTTAATCTTATTGTTATATATTATTTAATATATTATTATTTATTTGTGAATAATGTTAATTTAGTGTATTTAATATATTTTAATATTATGAGGCGAATTTAATAAGAAAACTAAATATTTAAATTAAAAATATTATTTTTATATTATTTTATCATTTTTTATTTTTTAATAATATATGTATATATATATATATAGAAATGCAGAATCGCGCCACCAGCTCCCACACCGCCACCTGATCGCCAGACTACTGCACGCGCCACCACCAGTAGCAGCAATAATGTTGACCTTCCTCCCCAAGCTCCGGCGAGCTTGTTTCTCCCCTTCCATCTCGTTTCCTCATAGTGCTGTGAGCTTTCGGAGGCCACCGGTGATGATTCTGGCGGTGATTGGAGCTCGCATCGGTCTTGTTCGAAAGATCTCAATGTGGGCTTCATTTTTTTCAAGATAATTTAAATTCAATTTTAGATAATTCTTTTTAGGGTTCATAATTTCAATTGTTGATTTTGTATTCAATTGGTTTGATTCTTATTAAATTGACTTTGGATTAGTTAACTTAAAGTTTTAAGCTTTCTAAAAATATATTTAAATTTGATTTTGGAGATAGTTGATATTTGAATACTATTTCAAGCTTGGTTATTGTTTACGGAGACTGTCCTAGCTCAAAAATGTGTTTTATTTTTAATAAATTCTACTGATTATTTTAAGCATATTTCATTAAGGAGATTTATTGAAATTATGTTCCCATTATTTATTATAAATTTTTGAATATTTATGTAAAAATTGGATTTTTGAAAAAATTAGTAAATTTTGTATTTTAATTGAAATTACTGTTAATTATTATATTTTGGATAATTTTTGAGTAATAAATAGTATTAAATAATTTTTATGAATTATTTACTATTTTTAGCTAATTAATAATAATTTTCAGAAATATATTTGAATAATAGTTTTATCAATTATTTTATGATTAAATGAATTTTTAGCTATTTTTATTATATATTTGGGTAATTTAAATAATTATTTCTAATTTATGCTATTTGATTTTGAATATTTGAAAAATGGATTTTTATTAATATTATTTAATTATATTAGGGATTTTATTATTTATTTTAAAAATAAATATCTTTGATGTTTTTATTATTTAAATAAATTGAATTGTGGTATTTTATTGATTTTTATGAATTTTGGTGAATTATTAATGATTATTATTATATTATTGATTTTGAGTATATTGATTATCCGTTGGACAATTTTTATAGTTCGGGTGCTCAACCCAAGAAGTTGAGTTGTGTTTGCGTGTAGGATCGACTCTACTTATAGTAGGGAGATGTCTGTTTTACTGAGGAGACTGTGCCGAATTTTTGGTAAAATTCTTATAAAATGTGACATCGGGTCAATCTTGAGTTTTGATTTTTGTCGAGTCGTATCTTAAATTTAGTCATTCTTTAAAATTTTTAGAAGTATAAAATTAAGATTTCGATTCTAATATATTATTATTTTTATTATTTTTGTTAGTTGCTCTGTGTGGTAGGCCTATCGGACCAGACCAACTGAGCTAGAATAGAGGAGTACACTTAAACTATGAGTTATTATTATATGTATGCATTGCATATAAAATATTTCATTGATATTCATACTTTGAATAAACATGAATTTTATTATGCTATATCGCATTAAATCTTAATTATTATTATTATCGAGTATATATGTTTTCATATATATAAATGCAATTGCTAATTGTTATTGATGGATGTTGCATATTTTAGTATAAATTTCATTATTCTATTCATGATAAATATTTTGGAGGATTGTCGTATAATGTGCCACCTAGTGGGTCACACTAGGACTTTGTGTGCACTAGTATGTTAAAATATTAGGGTTAATGTTATGAAATTTATTGATGTGAGATTTGAATAATTGATTATTGAGATTTGTGGTGAGAGAGAGGTGTGATTGTGGAAGTTTAGTTGGCCTAGTGTCTCAAGGCTAATCACACCGATAGTGAGACTACAAGAGCTCGATTGACTTAATGTCTCAGGGCCAGTCTACTATCCAAAAATTAAGAAGAGAAATATTTTGGAATTAAGTGAGCTTGTTGTCTAGTGAGGTTCAATGATTGAGGTTGTGGAATATTTTAGGGTTCTGCTCCGATCCTTCATGTAATTTTTTTTTACATTTATTATTATATAAAAGTGGATTTTTAACATCTGTATGAAATGCATGTATAGATAAATAAATAAATATATATTATTATACTGATGCTTATGTATCTATATATTTAGGTTGTGTGCATATATATAATAGTAATTCATTCAGTGAGGTATGACCCCACCTCAATATTTTTTTTAGGATCATCTACTTCAAACCTCCCCATTAAACTTATTCGCCAGACTCTTTCCTCCCTGGCCAATTTATGTAAATATTAAACCATTGCTTTTCTTGTATTTTAGTAAATGTTGCAGTAGTAGTGCTTCTTATTTTAGTACCTGTTATTGTATTAAACAGTGTTTTTGTATTTGAATATTATATGAAGATATTTTATTATGTTATGATAAGTATTTAATTTATATTAATTAAATTTTTAATTATGATGTATTTTTTGATGATATGTTTACATGTGTTTTTATTTTAAAGCTTGTTACAGGTTTCAAATTCGTGAGAATTCTCGTTCCTTAGTGCCGGTCATGACTCCCCGGTTTAGGTCATGACAAAATTGGTATCAGAGCCTAGGTTTTGGTCTTATGACCTAGGTTAGTAGAATTGTGGTTGTTTTGAAACTACTGCAGTAAATTAGGTTCGACTATGTCTTCGATAAGTTTTCCTTATTATAGTTTCTGCTAAATCATTAGAATGTTTGTTTGATGTTAGTTTGTTGTCTATTTTGTTTGAATTTTATTAGTTTTTATCTTTAGAATGAGGAGGCGAGCACGTGTCGCTCTACCAATCATTGAGGGCGAGGATGATGAGTCTTTTCAGGATGAGGTTTTACCTTATGAGCTGCTAGTTAGGTGCAGAGGTAGAGGTAATGGTAGATCTTAAGGAGCGGTAGGTCACCATAGGTAGAGAGAGTTACAAGATGAGGAACCTATAGAGCAGGAGTATAAGGAAGCTGTTATACCTCCGGCTGTACCACAGATGCAACCTATGTATCAGCAGGGCATGTCTGACCCTGAGACAACCTTATTTTATGCTAGAGTCAGTAGGATATCGTTTGACAGGACTATAGATCTTTGGATTTCCTGCATGCCATTGAGACGAGGACTCAGATTGGTCATATCGAGTACTAAAGGATTATGATCGTCGAGTTGTCTGTTGAGGGGCCAGCCTTAGGTTGGTTTGTTCAGGTCATCTAGCTGCACATGATGACTTTCACTTGGGCTGAGTTTCAAGAGAGATTCATGAGGCGTTTCTACCCAAAGCTTATGGGGATGAGCTACAGACTCCGACTGATAGGTATTACTAGAGGTGACAAGTTAGTGGAGGACTACACTAGAGAGTTCCTCATATTGGGCTATTATGTAGAGGATTTGCTGAGGGATCAGTATTTTATGATCACTATGTATGTCACTAGACTGGGTTCTGCATTCACTGGGATGCCTACTACAGGCATGACTCTTGAGTCTGTGATAGAGTTGGCTAAGGAGAAAAAGCTTAGATTGGTTAAACAAGGAGTTATGCCTGATTATTATCAGTTGGGAGGTGTCCAGGCAGGAGGATCTCATAGCACTTAATACACTAAATTTTAGATTAGCTCTAGCAGTCGGTAGAGAAGATCTTATCAGCAGGGCCAGAGACCTTAGTAGATAGTCCACAAGAACAATAAACATGGTTGAAGTGGACCACGCAAACCTGTTAGATTCGGTTTAAGTGCTACCAATAATAGCAGCGACCAAAGTTCCAGTTATGGCAGCACGGAATCAGTAGCTAGTGCTTATCAAATATGCGGGAGAGTCCATCAGGGACTGTGCTACATGGCTTATAGAGCATGTTTTAGATGTAGACAGATGAGACATTTGCTAGGTCATGTCCTTATTTTGGTTATCAACAACAGTTTCCGTAGTAGTCTATTGCTAGTTCAGCTCCAGCTCCCTATCAATTGCCTCCAGCTCAGTATCCAAGTACGTCATAATTTGTAGCCCAATAGAGACAAGGTAGAGGTGGCAAAGGTAGTACCAGAGGCTTTGGTTAGGCTTCCACTAGCCAATAGGGAGGCCGAGGATAGGCTAGAGTCTTTACCCTCACCTAACAGGATGCTCAAGCATCTAATGCTGTTGTTGCAGGTATAATTCCAATTTATTACTTAGATGCTAGAGTCTTGATTAATATGGGTGCCACATATTTTTTCATGTCTCCTATTTTTGCTTTGAAGTTGTTTTGGCAAGCTTTGAGGATGGCTTTTCCTTTATCTATTGCCACTCCTCTAAGTGCCTTATTAGACATCGACATTATTCATTCTAGATGTCCAGTGTTAGTGGAAGGTAGAGAATTATCAGTGGAATTGGTGTTGTTGGATATGATGGAGTTTGATGTGATTCTTGGTATGGATTGGTTATCTCAACACTATGAGATTATTGATTATCAGAGTAAAGAGGTGATTTTCAAAATTTTGAATGAAGAAGAGTTTAAGTTTTTGGGTGACAAGAGTTCTGTACCTTAGAATCTTATTTTTGCTATTACGGCTAGGAAGATGCTGAGGAAAGGTTGTCAGGGATAATTGGCACTAGTTAGGGATATTTCAGTGGAGAAGACATCTATCTCAGACATTCCAATAGCTTGTGAGTTTCCTAATGTCTTTCTTAATGAGTTGCTAGGTTTACCACCTCATAAAAAGATCGAATTCTGTATAGATATGGTCCCAGGCATAGCTCCCATTTTGATGCCGCCCTATAGAATGGCTCTTGTAAAGTTAAAGGAGTTAAAAGAGTAGTTGTAAGATTTGTTAGACAAAGGTTTCATTAGATCTAGTGTTTTTCTTTGGGGTGCACTAGTCATGTTTATGAAGAAGAAGGATTGTACACTGAGACCGTGTATTATTTACAAAGAGTTGAATAAGGTGGCAGTGAAGAACAAGTTTCCTCTTCTGAGGATAGATGATTTGTTTGATCAACTTCAAGGTGCACAGTTCTTTTCTAAGATTGACTTGAGGTCGAGCTATCATCAGTTGTGGATCAGTGAAGCCAAAGTTCCTAAAACGTCATTTACACTAGATATGGTCACTATGAGTTTCTGGTGATGTCCTTTAGGTTAACTAATACACCAGCTGCTTTCATGGATCTGATGAACAGGGTGTTTAAACTGTTTATGGATAAGTTTATAGTAGTCTTCGTTGATGATATACTAGTGTATTTAAAGATTATGGAGGAGCACGTATATCACTTGAGAATAGTACTATAGACACTGAGAGAATATCAACTTTATGCTAAATTCTCAAAGTATGATTTCTGGATGGAAAGTGTTGCATTCCTTGGACACGTGGTGTCTAAAGAAGGTCCTCAAGTTTATTCACAAAAGATTAAAGCAGTGTCTGAATTGCCCAGACCAACATCAGTCATTAAGATTTAAAATTTTCTAGGTTTAGCTGGCTACTATAGGAGATTTGTGCAGGATTTCTCGAGAATTGTATAGACTTCTGTTTGATGGTTTATTGTGTATAGTGATGCAGTTTTAGATGTTTAAATCTCATATTGTTGTGGATTAAATTGTGAATTTTTTGAATAAATTATTACTGAATTTTTAAGAGAATGATTGCATAATTATGCAATGAAAAGGGTGAATTTTTTTAATGGATTTTTTATTTTCGAAATAAATAATGTTGAAAAATTCAATTGTATTGAATTCTGGCAAAATTATGTTCATTTCTTTGAAAATGCCTTCTAAACACATTGCTTTTTAAATTGGAAGAATTAAGAGTATAACCTTTATAGATATAAGACTATAGATTTTGATTTGTTTAATATGATTTTTTTTATTTTAAATATATCACATAAATGGCATATTCTTCACATAAATAAAATATAAAAATTTTGTTGAACCTTAAAGGGTAAAATAATTATTTTTTATGGTCACAATTAATTAAATAAAATTATATTTAATCCTTATGCTTAAGTGTTTAGATTCAGGTTATTTAAAATTGCATAAGTTAAGGAATGAAAAGTCAACATTTTGATTTTGTCAAGTCTATAGCCCTGTCGGATGATTTTGATTTTGATTCAGGTGACGGACTGATCATGACCATGACAAACTGGGAAAATGGAAGATCAAACTTTCTATCGAGATCTGAAGTTAAATTTGGTAAAGTTGGATGGGAATCTTCATTTTAAATGTTCACAAGCAAGTTCCAATCATTAGAAAAAATTTTCAAGCAAAAGTACAAAGTTTGAAATTGAAAATTTCAAAAATGGCAGAATGTTGTCATGTCACCACCAGTGTTATGATCATGATGGCCATAATTATGATCATGATAAATTTATCATGATCATGATGACCAATTCCAAAAAAAATAGTAGAGAGTTGTCATGACTGGCATCACCACCATTGTTATAATCATGAAAGTGCACAATTTCAAATTTCTTCTTTAGCTCCTTTAGAATTATGATCATGACCATGTACAGACTTGCTTTTTCTTGGGTGGTTCAAACAACTCTATTTGAATTAAATGAACCTCCAACAACTCTTTTTCTCTTAGAGGGTTTAAATACTACTTAGAACAAAGCTGGAAAAGTAGGATGAAGTTGAGCAAACACTTTTAGAGCAAACTTTGAGCATTTAATCTTGAATTCATTCTTATACCACCCAAGTTTTCATCTTTAACTCTTTATAATCTCTTCTATCTCAAGAGTGTTCTTGAGTGTGGGTTGGTGAGTGTTTAAAACCATAATTCAATAGCTCAATAGTGAGATTGAGTGAGTTGGGTTAGGGTTTAATCACTTGTACACTAGAAGGATTATTCTTAGCATTTGGGTTAGAGTGTGAGCCTTTGGAAAAACACTTGGGTTTGAGTGTTAACCTTAAGAAAACATTTGTAAGCTAAGAGGATTATTTTTGACACTTAGGTTAGAGTGTGAGCCTTAGAAAAACACTTAGGTTTGAGTGTGAGCCTTGGAAATACTTGAGTAGCTTTGATTTAAGCTTATAAGGGTTTGATGTACACTTTAAAGTAGATTGATAGTAGATTGAAACTCTCAACGTGTGGTTAAGGAGAGGAGTAGGCTTTGAGGGTTGAACCTCTATAAATCCTTGGTGTTTCATTGCTCTTCTTCTTTATTTAATTCAGCTCTTACTCTTCTTCTTTATTTAATTCAGCTCTTACTCTGATTTTTGTTTGCTTTTGAGTGTGAAATCAAAATTCCCCATATTGCTCAAAAAGCCAATTCACCCCTCTCTTGGCACTTGTGGAATTACAGCTTTCTATAATTAATTTTTTTGACTAATTTAGGCATTAGAAACATAATGTGAAAAATGAATTCTTTTATAATATCTTTTGTATTCTTCATTTTCTTTACAAAATTTGGCCCATGTTTATGTTATTTTCAGCATACTTAAGCACTTAAATAATTTGTAATAAATATGTTAGTCATGAACTGGTACAATGGAATTAAATATTATACTAAAAATTGAACTATTTTTTAACATACCTTTATGGGAGTAATGCTTCTTTATAAACTATATTTGTAGTGTATGTCATTTTCGTATCTTTTTTCCTTTCTTTTTTGACCAAAACCTTTGTTGTTGTAGCTATAAAACCTCATAATAGGGCAATATACATCTGTCCATGTGAAATACATCGCATGGTAAATATACTCCAATATTAGGTATGGTTTATCCTAAGCCCACTAGGAATTTCTTCCTTTTGAAATGGAATGGATACCTTTCATTTTTAGGTGGAGATAATGGTATTCTTAGTATAAACACTTGTTTTCTAGCATGTTCTCCTAATGTAGTTTCTACATGTATAGCATTTTTATCAAATTTTTTGCGAACTATCCTTGTTCTAGCATAGGCATTTAATGCATTTAAATTTTTGAGCAAAATTATATGACAATTGACTTTTAGTTTTAATTTATGAGAAGGGAGTCCATTAGGTAGCAAAGTATTCAAAAATTCTTCTTAATAATGGTTGTTTGTGTCATCAACTACTTTATTATAACCGTTGTAAAATTTACTTTCTCTAGGTACAGTTGTATCATCATTCAATTAAGATCATCAACATACTCATTTTTTGTTGTTAATATTGCTTGATTAGTCATGTACTCAACTGAATCATAAATTTCTGCTAGGTTTGGGAACACAATGTTTATCAAGGCTCTCTCACAATCATTAGCTAAATCTATTGTGTGACATTTTGTCTAGTATGAGTATATTATTATTTTCTATCTTTGGCTCCTCTCCATTTCCTACTCTCAATAGGAACTCACTGAATAAACTGTCTGATTTGGCCCTCATATTAATAGTCAACTTTAATACTTCCAATTTTACCCAAAGTTACGACTTCACCAAACTTGCATTGATTGTTTCTTGTATTATTCCTTTAGGTATAACATAGAGAACTTGTTTGAAATTCCCTCCAAAGACCATAACTTTCCCACCAAATTGTTTTGTAATATTCATGATATCTTTAAGGGTCTTATCAATAGTTTTTATTACAAATTTTGTGGCCATTAGTGCCTCATTCCAAATTATAGGATTTGCTTTATACAATAATTTGACTTTTACACTTTGCTTTGATATCTCATACAGTAAGGTTTCAGTATGGATCAATGGTATTCCAAATCTAGAGTATGTTGTTCTTCCTCCTAGCATGATTGCTACCGTAACTCCTGAAGTTATAGTTCCACATCTATTATTCTTTTTTTTATCCAATATTAGCAAATGATGCTCGATATAAAAATATCTTTCCTTTTCCTCTTAATTCATCTACAAAAAAATATGCCTTTTCTATTTATGTTAACCCTATTTAGAATAACTATGTATGAATATTTCTATTCAACTTCATTAACGTATTAATATCTTCTTGTGGGATTTATATTGACATTTCTTCTGTGATTTCTTTATTTTTGTTTATTTCTTGCGGTGGGTGATAATATGGGTATTTGAGGGAGATTATAACTCTTTATATCCTTTCCTATGCTTTGTAAGTAGGACTAGATATTTTTAAGTGTACATGCTATCTGAATTTCTACTGAATCTTTATGCATATTCTTGAAATCTTCGGACATTACATCTAGATTGTCTTCCTATAATTTTCTAACATCTGTTGGTTCACAATATCTATAATATATATAAAAGTATGAATAGAGGAAAAACTTTTTTGGACAAAAATAGACATGTACTTTTTATATATTCACAAAAACAGTCTTAATTTGATTTTTAAAACTTTTTAGAATTGATAAGAACAGTTTTACTTTGTATTTTAAAATTTTAAAATTTATATTTAAAAATGGTATAGATTTAAATAAAAATAGAATAATTATATTGTATTTATTATCAAATTTAAATAAATACATAAATTATTAAATTAGTATAAACTTCATATTTATTTTAATTATATTATATATAAAAAAAATATTACTCTTCCACATCAATTTTTATATTCTATAATTATATTATATTTTTTATTTTTCATACACAATGTTTAAAATTATCACTATGTGAACATTTTTAACCAATTATTTTTATGTTAGTATTCTTTTTTATAATAACTCTTAAAATGTAATATACATTTTATATGAATTATTATTATTAATAATATATATAATTTATTGTTAACAATTTATTCTATTAATATTATAATAATCTTTATTTTTAATAAAAAATTAACACAAATTATACATTTAATAACTATTTTAACTATGTGCATTGCACGTGAGAAAAAAACTAGCACTGATAATATAGCGAATAGTCTTTTTGGTTCTCTTAGCATCTTGAATGCCACTACTTCGCTCATACATTCTGAGACGCTGTGATCATATTCAAGTAATCCTTTTTTTTATTGCAGATTCTTTAAACATTGGATATTCCACATCATCTATTGTAAGCAAGTCATCAAAATATTTTGGTCCCCTCACATGACTCAATAATAATCTTATATAATACCTCTCAAACCTTTTATTGGTTTTGCTACATTAACACGAACAATAACTTTTATTGTCTTTTTTTTCGTCTACCTTTGTTGATTTTTATTTTAAACATAATGCTCTAGAAATTCCTTATACAACAATCCCCTTGCATCTTCATTAGTGGCACATGTGTAGAAAAATTTTATGAGCATTGTCATTTTTATATGTTCCCATAGCATAATCTTTTGTAAATTTTATTTATGCCAAAATGTAACCGTTTGCCTATTTGGCAATTGTAGCTGTAGGTTTATTATCATTGGATTTATCTCCTTCATTTCAAATTCAAATATTCTCCACATAGCTTCCGGAGTAGATACCCATCTTGTATCTCGATATTGTTATATCTCATCTATCGATTTTTCACCATCATATGCTCCAACATGGACTACTATTTTATCATGCCCTTTGTATATATGCTTATATAAGTATTTAACAGCTTTCATATTGGAGCATACTCAATAAAAATTATATATTATTATAAAAATGTTTGAAAATGTAAATAATTTGAATTTTATAATAACATGTATTGATTTTTTATTTATATTATCCTAAACCAATTATATTGTCAAATATATTATAATTTTTTTCAAAATATAATTAAATCACGATGATTGAAATAAATAAAGAGTGATGTATTTAGTAATAGGTAAAAAATGGATGAATATGATTATGCAATTTAGATTGTAAAGGATTTTTTAATTCACCTCAACGTTTATATGGAAGTCATATTTATTGGTAAATATGGATTGTAAGGGACGACCCATCTATTGTCTAAAATCTTATTTGCCTTTTTAACTTGAAATTAAAATAAAATTTAAATTAATATTTTGATTTTTATATAGTTAGAAGAAAACTTAAATTATATATAAAAGATTTTGTACATATAGTCCATTTTTAGGTCTTTTATATATTGGATATCTATCATGTTCTTGCATTGTTTACGAGGTGTATGGTCTTGAATAATTAAATTTGCACTTTCCATTAATCAAGCAAAAGCATTTTGGATTTTCCTCTCCACATGGGCCTTGCATTAAATGCTTAACAACCATTCTATATAATTATGGGTAATTGTTCTCATTTGGAATCTCGACACTAACAAATTTGTTAAATTTCATTTGGACTTGCTATCTTATAACCCTATTTTAGTATTATCAAAATGTGTATATGTGGCAATCCTCTTTTCTGAAATTCAATAACATGGACATGGACTACTACTTTGTCAAATTATTTCTTTCTCATACAATTGTTTCTTCAAATCTAGGAATTTTTCATAAAATACTCTAGAAAGTAAGTTTGGTCTATAATGTGTCATTTGTCCTGGTTTGAGCTCTTCTTTTATTTCTTACCATTCCGGATTACATGTCATTATAATAAAAACATCAAAATGTTCAAATCATTGTACCAAAGCCATAACATTAAGGTGTCTTTTACGTATATCTCTAGGCCCACCAATGTAAGATAAAGGTAGTATAGTTCCTTTTCCAAATTGACTTCCTCTTGTTTCTCCATCTCAAACACTATCAACTATTCCCTGATACAATTTTGACCTTATATGAGATTATTGTATTCTATAATAATCCAATCGAGTTGTCTCTAATTTGATATACATACTAACCACATATTGTTGCATTAATCTTCTAGCTAGTAACAATAATGATGGCTGATGCTCTCTAATTTGACTATGATAGCAATAATACTCTCGACATGACACATTTTTAGAATTTGGATTCTTGACACCTAAAACAATTATTTTCTTTATTATTTCTATAATTTTTAGGTTTTATAGAATTTGTAATTTTTTTAAATATGAAAATTGTTATGAATAATATTTACGTACCTTTATTTTCATTAGAAATGAAATTTATTGCCAATGTAATAGTGGGGATGCTATAAGCATTTGCTATTTTGGTGATACTAGTATTACCACCTTAATTTAGCGTTAATTATTTTTTTATCTGTTAGTGTCGTCCACTTTGTCATGTGGGATAAAGTAGTGAATATTGTAGTGGATTATAACATTCATAGTAGGATTTGACTTTGTAGTTCTAAATGCAAATGTACTACAATCTCTCTTTTTAGTGGAAAATTTGGATTATTTCCTTCAACCTAAATGGCTGCTGCATCTTTTTCTGTTGGGGCATTATATTGACTTTTTTTTTTGTATTTATGCTCTTAATCCATACGTTAAGGTGTTTATATGAATAATAATCATTTAATTTTTGAAACACTTTAGCATATGGATTAGCTTATAGTATTTTCATCAGTTTGATTATTATTGTTTCCTATAGTTGAACATACGAATATGTATTTCTTTTACTTTATAATCATTAACATGGTTAATAAAGTATAGTTGAAAATATCACGGAGTGCTGCCTATTGGTACCAAATTTGGTTGATCATGATAAATTTGTCTTTGAGCTCAAAATGTCACAATGCCATTTTTATTTGATGCTAGGTCCTTATCCAAGTTGACCCCAAAAGATGTGAATGCAAATAGGTTGTTATAAAACCTTATATTTTTTCCAAATTCTTGAGATTTTTTTGTATCTTATGAGAATGTAAGCAAAGTTCTTCTGGTACAGATATTATTGAAAATTTTTCTTTCCCATTTTGACAGTAGAAATATGGAGACTCATGCTCAAAACTTGTTGCACCATAATGAATGCATGGAGCTACTCTCGTCAACTTGTGTGGAGATGAGCATATTGGTTCATACATTGATTGACCTATAAGGAGTATTATTTTAACATCAGTACATGATAATGTTTTTTTTAAAAGAAAATATTAAATTAATTTACCTTCTTCGTGGTAGGATTCTAAATGTGCTCGATATAGCCGTTTTGTCTTTTGTTTCTTTGATTTGGAATTGTTCCCTCCACTTGATTCTTCAGATTGCCTTTTTTGTCCTTCTTTCTGTTCTCTTTTGATTTTGTTCACTTTTTTATTTTTCTATTAATTTATTATATTGTTTCTTCGTCTGTTTAATATTTATTAATTAATAAAATAAAAAATAATAAAATGTACAAAGAAATGAAAATTAAATTCATAAAAATTGTATAGATATCTTACCATGATTTAGAGGAATTAAATTTGTTTTCAAACTTTAGATGTAATATTATTTTAATCTTCACAACCTATAGGAAATAGAAAAATGAATGCATTATGACTTTTTCAAAGTTTGTTTTGTAAAAAAAAAAATATTACTATATTATAAACACATATATGGAGATTGTCATATACAAATATTACAATGATTGAATAAGAGCACAATGATAGTTAAAAATAGCACATAAATAATGTTAAAATATCCATATTATGACGATGATCATAATAATACGAATATTTTATTTATTTCCTATCAAGTGCACTTATGATAAAAATAAATTTTTACATACATAGTTCAAAATAGTAAATTAGTTTATCTTTATTGTATGTTGACTATGACAAAGGAATATAAAATTATTGGAGGATGATGAAGATAGAGTCTTGCTATAGGTTAGAGGCATTATTGAATTCTTTCATGGAGATGTGAGCAAAGAAGAAGGCAACTCACTTCAAATTTTTGTGATTGTAAGAGATTTTATAGGTATGTTAGATCATGTATGTAAGGAGGTTAGAATCTTAAAAGTCACAAACTCTCTAAATCCTATTGTCCATTTAGATGATATAGGATTGTTTTTGTGTATTTTTATAGGATTATATCATCATTCAATTGCCAACTTTAATTAAACTTTATTCATGGATTTTCTTGTAGCTAGAGTTTTGGCTTATTTTTGTTTATATTCAATAGTCTATAAATCCCAAGTAGTTGGGATTAAAGCTTTGTAATAAAGATGGATGATGTTATTGATCAAAGAGACACAAAAATTGTCACGACTCAAACCTGAGGGCACATGACTGGCACTAGGAAATGGGTAAACATAAGGTCCTCGAAACCCGTAGTAAGCCTTAGTGAAAAGAAAAATAAAACCTTACAATTTAAAACTTTCTTTTATAATAGAACACATTATCAAACTGATTTTTCTAAAATTAAAACATATTTGATTACATAAATAAAATATTTCTAGCGTCATATATCATAAATCAAACTTAAATCATTATACATAAACATGGTTCATATAAATAAAATACATAAATATACTTAAGTCATACAATTCATAGTACAGTTACTACTGCAGCTTTCTAGAGTATTACAACAGTACAGCTTACAGTGATCTACATAAAATGGCCGGTGATGAAGAAATCCGGCGTGGAGGTAGTCTGAGGTCGAACTCCCAAGCTCCTGAAACAAATAAATTGAGGGGAATCAGACCTTACTGAGTAAGTCAATAAAAGAGCTATACGGTTTGAAAACCCTTTTTGAAAACCATTTAGTTATAATGAAAATAATTTATAATATATAGATATAGCTTTTGAAAAATCTCAGTAGAACCCTAAACTTAAAGTTCTAAATGGCCAACCGGGCCCACTTATTCCAACTAGACTGCCGGTTCCCGAGAGCAAAGGCATCAACCGAGGCACCAAGTCGTAGTCATTTACTTAATCTAAATATATAGCACTGGTAGTCCCCGAAAACTAAGGCATCAACCGAGGCACCCATCCCAGTCCATTATTAACTTTCCAATCATTGGCAGTCCCCGAGAGCAAAGGCTTCCACCGAGGCACCCATCCCAGTTTATATCCATAAGTCATACATATCTCGGATCCATCTCTCGATCTCTACCCTGTGCACACGGTCCTGGTGAAACCCACCATGTAGCCAGTTCTAAAAAAATTTCTTAAAACTGATTTTTAAATAAATAAAATGCACTTAAACCTTAAATAGCATCATTAAATTAAATAAATCATATAATAAATATTAAAAATATGAGTGCACGCATCTTTAAATAAAACACACGCACAGATCATTTTATCAACTTATAAGATGAATGAGAAGGCTGACCACCGTGCGTCTGCCTTGCTCTCACAACTTCTGCTCCGATATGCTCTAGAAAAGAAATTAATAGATCGATTTTAAAACATGACTATGAAATTGAAATTGAAAATCAACAAAAATAGTGAAATTCTAGGCTGACTCTAGGAAGACCGGATAAGACTCGATAGACAGGAAAAAGCCTAATTAATGGTAGAAATTTACGAAAGATATCACGTTTTACGAGAAAATCTATCGAAATTTTGGCAGAGTTTTCTCTATAAAACGGACATCTTTCTACCATAGGTAGAGCCATTCCTGCATAGGAAACACACTTCTAATAATTCGCACATAGTCTACACTCGGGTCGGCTCTCCAACATAGTATTAGCCCGACCGAGTTCACAACTTAATTCTAACTAATAAATTCATGAGAATTTTACTTTCATAAATAAACATTAAAATCATATTTAAAATGTAACATGACACATAATTAAATTTAATTAGACATAAATATATAAAAACCCATAATTTCCAATAATATACATTATTCTTAAAATATGCATATATAATTCATTGTTAATATAACTACCAACAAATACCTTAATTAAAACCATTATAACAAATATGCTAAATACAACCATATATTCAATTTTTGTTACCAAAATAATATATTATACATATACATATAATATTTGGAAACAATATTCAAAATTAACATTACTTAATTAAAAATATCAATTAATTTATAAAAATCCTCTAAACCTCTTAAATATTAATAAAACTAACTAAAATATATAGTTAACTATAATTAGAGTAAAATTACATTTTTACCCCTAAATACATAAATTACATAATATACTATTATTACTTAAAAATTCTATAAAAATTATACAAATGCATTAGAATTATTTTCTCAACATATATATTATTAATATTAACTAAAACACATAATCAAACTAATATTCCAACAAAAATCCAACTCTAACCTAATTATTCAATTTTGACATAATCTATAAAAATTCCTAAAAATTATATAATATTCTCAAAAATTATTTTCTTTACTCTAAAATTAATATTAACTCATAATAACACCAAAAATACTAAATTTATAATTTTAATAATTAATTTACGAAAATTCATAAAATGATAATAAAATATTCAAAAATTCATAAAAATCAAAATAAATTCCAAAAATCATATAAAAATTCATAGTGGTAGATTGAGCTACTAGGAATCACATTTGTAAAGGGAGTTTGCAAGATTCAAGCTATATCAAGCTAAAAAAAATAAAAACAAAAATGGACATAAACTAAACTCTAAACAAAATTATAAATGGACAAATTTGAGTTTGAACCAAGCTTGGAAATGGCTTCAACACAGCTCAAGGATTCCAGCAAGCTCAAAAGTGTGAGCTATGGTGACCAAAAATGGTACCGGCATTCATGGAGCCTCTCGGTGTAATCCGTCTCTGGTAGTTTTCAACGGCTTCCGATGCTCAGATAGGTGACAGAGAGGAAGGAGAAGAAGAGGGGAGTTGATGATGACAAGTGGTGGTGGTTGGTGGTTCTCTAGTGAGGTGAATGGTGATGCACGGTGAAGGTGGAGAAGTGCAATAAAGAGAAGAAAAAAATTGCTGTGATAGGAAAGAAGGAAAGAAAAGAAAAAAAAATGGCCTAATATTTTGTCCTCTCCCCGTTTTAAAACTAATGCTTTGACCAAATATATATATATAGATATATATTTACTAACACAAATTCACACACATGCACCATAATATATATTAAGATAATAATAAAACTTTATATTAAAAAAAATCTCCACCACATAAAAATATCTTATATATATATATATATATATATATATATATAACACACAATAATCACATACATATATATATTCTCACCACACAATAATAAAATATCTCATATATATATATATATATACACATACATACATACATACATATATATATATATATATATATATATATATATATAACACATACATTAATATGTATATACATATACTATTATAATAAACTTATATTTATTATAAACCCTATATATATATATATATATTACATGTATTAGGCCTAAAAATAACAAGATTAATATAAAATAATTTATACTTACAAAATAGTCAAATAATAGTTAGTACTATAGGGAAAATAATTTATTAAAATGATAATTACATAACCCTAACATAATAATATAGCTAGCTAATTAATAATTATTTAATATAATTTAAAATTATTTACTGATAATGCAAATTTAATGATTACTTTATTTAAATAAAACATAGGGTATTACAAAAATTTTTGCAAAACCAAGAATTTTTTATTATCTATAATAATAACAATAACAATACCAATAATAACAATAACAATAACAATAATAATAATAATAATAATAATAATAATAATAATAATAATAATAATAATAATAATAATAATAATAATAATAATAATAATAATAATAATAATAATAATAATAACAATAATAATAATAATAACAATAATAATAACAACAATAACAATAATAATAATAACAATAACAATAATAATAATAATAACAATAACAAGAATAAGAATAATAATAATAATAATAATAATAATAACAATAACAATAACAATGACAATAACAATGAAATAATAATGATAATAATAATGATAATAATAATAATAATGATAATAATAATGATAATAATAATAATAATAATAATAATAATAATAATAATAATAATAATAATAATAATAATAATAATAATAACAATGATAATAATAGCAATCACAATAACAATAAGAATAATAATAATAATAATAATAATAATAATAATAATAATAATAATAATAATAATAATAATAATAATAATAATAATAATAACAATGATCATAATAATGATAATAATAATAATGATAATAATAACAATGATAATAATAACAATCACAATAACAACAACAACAATAATAATAATAATAATAATAATAATAATAATAATAATAATAATAATAATAATAATAATAATAATAATAATAATAATAATAATAATAATAATAATAATAATAATAATAATAATCATCATCATCATGATAATAATAACAATGATAATAATAACAATGATAATAATAATAATCACAATAACAATAAGAATAATATTTAGTGCACAGGGTTATTTACCACTTTATGTGAAATAATAAAACAATTTCACATTTTAGGGTAATTGTAAAAGTAATTCCCGTTTTATGGTACTTTTTTTGTTTTTTTATTATTTAAAAAAATCTTAATGCTATTGATAATGACAGTTAACTAAAAGACAGGATTGACGATAGTCAAACCGCCAGTGGTAGTGGCGGTAAAGCCAAGTCAGCATTGTATGTAGCAGCTTTAATTGATACTGCTTGGCATAGTGGTGGTATCAGTTTGCGCGTTCCCAACGAGTTCCACCCTAGTGATACCACCTCTGTTAGTGGTGGTATGCCACTGTTGACCCCGTTCCTCACGACATTGCAAGGCGTGCATGTCTCATCCTCTCGAGATAGAGATTCTCCCATACCTCCATTGTCGGATGAAATTTTTTTCCCCCCACCGCTTTAAAGTTTTCCTGCATTGAACAAAATTTTCTCCTCACAGACGCTCACTACCTTCAGCTCCCTCTCAAAACTCTCCTTTCCTCTATATTATGTCTTTCCTCATTTGTTTGAGCCATTTCTTTTTAGCTTAATCATATTTTCCACAGGTTTCTGAAAAAAAAAAGTAATTTCTAATTGATGTATTGTTATATTTAAGTAATTGATTTTTTCTATTAAGTGAAAAAAATGTAAATTATTTTGGTTTGAAGTGTTTGAAATTTTGTTTTAAAAATATTGATGCATTTTTTACAAAAATTGTTATATTGATGCATGTACAGAAATTGTTATAGTTTTTTTTATAAAATTTTGTTTATGTAATTAGTCAATTTTTTTATAATTAGTAGCTTATATGGTTTAGTTTTATTAGGTGTGTTTGCGGAGGTGAAAATTAATAGCTACAAAAGGTATGTATTTTTAATAATTAATATATTGATGCATGTAAAAAAATTGTTATATTTTTTTTATATAATTGTTGTTATGAATATTGTTAGATATAATTTTAGTTAGATATAATTGTTGTGAAAGTTTTTTTTGTTGATTTTTTATTTATTGGTTAATTAATTGGATACTAAGAATAATTTATATGATTAATTTTTTATATAAGTTTTGGTTATATAGTAAACGAAATTTATTTTTTGATAGCATGTAGTTAACATTTTTATATGTAGTTTTATTTTGTTTTTTTTTTTTTGAAAATTATGTATTTTGTTAATTTATTATATTGTAAGAATAATAAAAAAATCTGTAGTTAATATTGTTGTATATTGTCTTATATATGTTGGAATTACTTAAAAATTATTTATATTATTAATTTTATAATTATTTTATATAAATTAATGTGTAGGTAATTAGTAAGAAAAAATTGTTGTTAGTTATAAATTTTTGAAATTTAGTAAAAATATGTAATTAGTTAATCATAAAAACTAATTAAAAAATATGTATTTAGGTAGTTAGTACAAATATGTAATTTGTTTATTTAATTAGTGATGCGATTCCGCAAGTATACGGGTCAAGTTATAGAATAGGACTGTAAGTCCATATATCGATCCCACAAGGAAGAGGATAAGTACTAGTTTGCTTGATTTACGTGCTTGTTTAAACATATCAATTTTTATGTTGTAAAGCAATTAAAATTAAAACTAAATTAATTTTTCTGAAGAATAACCAATGTATAATATGTACTAGAGTTTCTCTTTTCACTTGGATATGTATTGACTCAAAATCTAATTTACATAATCTCTCTCATAGTCATGTTTAAGATGCTACCGCTGTGATTCTCATAAATCTCTCTCGAGCATTTACAAAGTGAGCTTATTATTTCAAGTATTGATTCAAATAAAGGGACTCTTGCCTCATAAAACTCTAATAAATAGATCCATAACAAACTTAAACTCTAAAGGTAAAAATGTAATATTAACTCTTAACTAGTATCTTTACTCAAATCAAGATTTAATAGTTTTAATTCTAGATCCCTATGTATAAATCTCCTCTCGGTCTTAATACTCTTAGCATAGGGTAACTTAATACAAACATTACAACCATAGGTATGAATCTCCTCTCGGTCTCAATATACCAACTTAAATAATTGAATCATTCATGAAGCATAAGAATAAAAACCATAAACATGACATGAATTGAGTTTCTATTTAAAAAGAAATATGAGTTCAATACATCTCCAGGTTACTCAGATAACTCTAGTACAAAATGAGATTAAACTACCATATTCATACAGAGAACAAGAAAACAATTAACAGACGTAGCAAACATAATCAAGATACAAGATAAGAAAAGAGAAAACTCCCTAATCCTTGTCAATGTAGCTCCAAATTGCTAATCTCTTCATTGTCTACTTGTACTATGATATAGATGAATGAGCTTCACTCTTCGTCCTCTCCGTAATTCTCTCTTTGTTTTTTTTTCTATAATTCTCTTGCTTGGTTGCTACGTGAGTTTAGGATGCTGTTATATCCTCAGAAATTCGGGTTGGATGTGGTGCATGCGTGTTGCGGGTAGAATTTCCTTAAATATCCAAGCATGGCCATACAAATCCAAAATTGGGCTTGCACGGCCATGCATATGTAAATGAAACCTTTGGCACGACTGTGTTGTGCAATGCT
This sequence comes from Mallotus nudiflorus, assembly GCA_947683625.1. Classification (NCBI taxonomy): domain Eukaryota; kingdom Viridiplantae; phylum Streptophyta; class Magnoliopsida; order Malpighiales; family Euphorbiaceae; genus Mallotus; species Mallotus nudiflorus. Next base: position 787,378 of record CANTUR010000400.1, on the reverse strand, counting down.
GTAATATCCCGTGTTTTTAAAATATTTTTACACTGTACCGGGATATGCAGTGTTAATAAATTTTGAATATATATGTGATATTTTTACGAGTTAATATGTATTTAAAACCTATTTTAATTACTGTATATTATTTTCAGTGTTTTACGTAAAATTTTCCCGGGACTTGCATTTTCGGGGAAATTTTCACGTAAATAATGTATTATTAATTATTTTAAATATATTTACGGACTTGCATGAACTCATACATATTTTTAAATTATTAAATAAAGCCTGTGTGTGTATATTTATTTAATTAGGGTTTATTATTACCCTAATATTTTATTAAGTATTTAATTATTTTATTGTTATTTAATTAATTTTATTTAGTATAAATTATTAAAATATTAAATTTTATGTGTGTGGTGTATATTTGATGTGTGTAATTTAATATTATTTTAATATATAGTATAAAGTATATATATATACATATATTTATCAAATTACAAGAGAATTAGAAAATTACACATTTGCCCCCTGAGTCTCCTTCTTCCTCCCGATCCTTCTCCTTGCCGTCCGAGCGTCTGTCATGCTGTTTCTTCACCGTGGGTGTGCCACCATCTTTCCCGACCAATTCCGCCGCCTGAGGAGGCCGTTTCCGGCGCCTGGAAGTCGATTTTGGCCGGAGAAGCCGAAAATCGATCCACCGTCGATCACGCCGATTCCGACCACCGTTTTTGACACCACCAGTCTCTTTCTTCTCCTTGAGCTCCGGTGAGTGTGATTCTAGCTTTGGTTTGGGCTAAAATGGTCTAGAATTGCTTAGGTTTCGATTTTGTCAATTTCGGCCTATTAGGGTTTTTGATTTTTTTGAGCTTCTAATTGATTGATTCATAAAAACTACCTTCACAAATGTTGTTCCTAGTAGCTTAATCTACATGTATGAATTTTTGTAGAATTTTTTGAGATTTTTTGGATTTTTGGGTATTTTTGAATATTTTAATATTATTTTCTAATTTTCGGAAATTAATTATTTAAATTATGAAATTGGAGTTTATGGTTGAATTAGGTTTTTAAATGAATTATAGGAATTTATTTGGAATTTTTATGAATTTCTAAGTATTTATTTTGAATTATTGAAGTTTATGTGATTTTGAGAAATTAGGGTTAATTGTGTTTTAAATTGAATTTAATTGGTTAATTGAGTTTAATTATTGATATTATTGATAAATATGTTGAGAAAATTAATTTTTGGATAATTTTATAATTTTTGGTGAATTTTTGAAGTAATTTAAGTATATTTATATATATATGGGTATTTTGGTAATTTTATCCTAAATTGTCTAAAAATGTAATTTAATTGGTTTTAATAGTTATTTAAGGTATAAAAATGATTTCTACAAAATATTTGGTGTTTTTAACTAATTAAAACTATTTTTCGTGTATTATTTTCAATTATATATATAATATACGGTTTTTCTAATAAAATGAGTTTTATTCGATTTTTACAGTGTTTTAAGGTTAATTATGTAATTTTTACCTATGAGATGTATTACTATGTTGTGAGGATATTTTTGGTATACTTGGAATATGTTCTGTGTTTGTGGACCCCGGTCGGTGGACTGTAGTTTGGAGTCCGACCGTGGGATTTTGATTGTGTTGAGCCTATTTTTCGAAGTGTATTTCTTTGCAGGGTCGGCTCTACTCTTTTGAGTAGAGAGATGTCCGTTTTACAGGGGAGGTTCTGCCAAATTTTCGGTAGAATTCTCGTAAAACGTGATATCCAGTCGAACCCTAATTTTCAATTCTGTGTTTAATACTCTAGATTGAATTCTAGGGTTTCTGTTAGGTTTATTCTGATGTCAGTTATTCATTGCTTGTTTAGTTGCGCCAAGACCGAGGGCTAGTGGACCAGGCCCGTCGGACCTGTCTCGTGGAGCGCATTAGGTGAGTTACTATACTATATATATATGCTTAGGATGCATGATTTAGAAATGCATGTTTTATGTTGATTAAATATGCATAAATAATTTGATTATTTCTTAAGTTTATATTAAGTATATTTTTGGTTTATTTTTGGTATATAATAAATTATATGCATGTTTTGTGAATAAAATATATTTAAAATGTTTTTAAATATATTTCCAGCTTAATTTATGATTTGACTGGATTTATTTGACGTATATATACTCGAAATATACCTGGTTTACTTTTGGTATATTTCTGGTATATATATGGATTATATTGTTATTTCATTTATATTCATGCATCATTTATTTTTGTGAATGAATGTTTTATAATTAATGATGAAGGATATCAATAGAACGTGCTACCTAGTGGGCAGCACTAGGACCGAGTACGTACCGGTACGCCTATAGCTTTAGGCTATATTACTAACTATTTGTGGATATTGATTTGATATGATTATTTGATATGTGAGATGTGGTTTGTGGGTGTGATTGCTGGAGCTCGATTGACCAAGTGTCTCGGGGCCAATCACACTGGCAGTTGGACTGCTGGAGCTCGGTTGACTTAGTGTCTCGGGGCCAGTCTACTGTCTAAATGGATTAAGTGGATATATTTGGAATAAGTGAGCCTGTATGGCTTGAGTGTTGTTTAACACTATTTTCTGAGGTTGCGATATTCTAGGGTTCTATGTGATCCTTCATAAAAGATGATTTTCAAATAAAATATATAAAAATGATTTTATTGCATCTGTGTGTAATTGCCTGTATATATATACATATTATATGTAATGTTGACTGTATGCATTATCACTTAGTGTGTATGTATATATATTATAGTAATTCACTCAGTGAGGTCTGACTCCCCTCCGTTGACTATTTTTCAGGAGAGTCAACTTCTTCAGACCTCAGTAGCAGGTCGATACGCCGGATTTCTTCCGCCCCGGCTTCTTTATGTAAATTATATACTTGAGTCTTATTTATTTTATCTAGACACTGCAGTAGTTGTGAATTACAGTGTTGGATTTCATGTATTTTATTTTTAAAGAGATGTATTATGTTGAAACTGGATTTGTATTAAAGATTATATATATCTATGTGATGAGATTTTGATTTAAATCCAGTTGATGTGGATAATATTATGATATTATGATTTTTATTTTCGCTGCATATTATATTGTTATTGTTATTATGGCATGATTTATTTTATTTTTAGGCTTGCTACGGGTTCCGGATTCGAAAGAATTCCCGTTCCCTAGCGCCGGTCATGGCCCCTGTTTTGGGTCGTGACAAAGTTGGTATCAGAGCAGAGTTCTGTGTCAGGGCTTAGTTATGTAAGTTGTGGCCCTAGTTTTTAAAGTTGTGTTTTTCTGTTGGACTACTGCAGTGTATTAGGTTCGAGTATGTCTTGATGAGTATTCCTTGATGTAGTTTTCAGCGTTGTTCTTCCGTTGTCTATTTTGTCTGAATCTTTCCGTTTATCTTTTCAGAATGAGGAGGCGAGCGCGTGTCGCTCCACCGGTCGTTGAGGCCGAGGATGATGAGTCTTTTCAGGATGAGGTTTTACCTCCTGAGCAGCCAGTTAGACGTAGAGGTCGTGGTAGAGGTAGACCTCGAGGAGCGGTAGGTCACCGTAGGCAGAGAGAGTTACAGGACGAGGAGCCTGTTGAGCCTGAGTTTGATGTGCCTGTTCCTCCAGTTGTTCAGCCTGTTCAGCCTGCCTATCAGCAGGGTATGTCTGACCCTGAGGCAGCTTTGTTCTATGCCCGAGTTGGCAGGATTGCGTTTGATGGTACTTCTGATCCGTTAGATTTTTTGCATGCGATTGAGACTAGGAATCGGACTGCTCATACCGAGTACCAGCGGATCATGATCGTCGAGTTGTCTGTCGAGGGACCAGCCTTAGATTGGTTCATTCAGATGATCCAGCCCTACATGATGACGATGATATGGGCTCAGTTTCGAGAGCGGTTCATGAGGAGATTTTGTCCAGAGCCTCTTCGTTTGAGTTATCATCTCCGGTTGACTAGTATTTCTCGTGGAGATCGATCTGTAGAGGAGTATACCCGAGAGTTTCTTCGTTTGGGTAGATATGCTGAGGATCTGATGCGAGATCAGTATTTCGCAGTCACTACCTACGTTACTGGTTTGGGTTCAGCTTTTGCTGGTATGCCTACAGCAGGTCTTACTCTCGAGTCTATGATTGAGCTAGCTAAGGAGATTGAGCTGAGGTTAGTTAGGCAGGGAGCGATGCCTGATTATTACCAGTTGGGAGTTCAGTCGAGTGGATCGCAGGCTACTCCATATTCGAGTTTTCATGTTGGTTCGAGTAGTCAGCAGCGAGGTTCGACTCAGCAGAGTCAGAGACAGCAGCAGCGAGTGCATCGGAGCAGTAGACATGGTCGTGGAGGTCAGCGTAGATCATTCAGATTTGGGTCAGGTGCTTCGAGCAGTAGCAGTGGTCGTAGTTCTGGATCAGCGACCAGTGTTTGTCAGACTTGTGGTAGAGTCCATCAGGGACCGTGTTATCTGACACCACTGACATGTTTCAGATGCGGGCAGACAGGACATTTTGCCAGATCGTGTCCTTATTCTGGGTATCAGCAGCAGCAGATTTGTAATATCCCGTGTTTTTTTTAAATATTTTTACACTGTACCGGGATATGCAGTGTCAGTGATTTTTGTATTTTATATGATATTTTTATGAGTTAATATGTATTTTAAACCTATTTTAATTACTGTCTATTATTTTCAGTATTTTACGTAAAATTTTCCCGGGACTTTCATTTTCGGGGAAATTTTCACGTAAACAATGTATTATTAATTATTTTAAATGTATTTACGGGTTTGCATGAACTCATACATATTTTTAAATTAATAAATAAAGCTTGTGTGTGTATATTTATTTAATTAGGGTTTATTATTACCCTAATATTTTATTATTTATTTATTATTATTTGATTATTTTATTTATTATTAAATTATTAAAATTTATTATTTTTTTCTTTTTTCTTTTTTCTTTTTTTTTTTTTTTTTTTTTTTTTCCTTTTTCTTTCTTTTTCTTTTCTTTTCTCTTTCCTTTTCTTTCTTTTTCTTTTTCTTCTTCTTCTTCTTTCTTCTCCCGTGGGTGCCGCCGGACCACTACATTTTGCCACCGTGGTTTCTCCCTCCTCCGGCCACCGTTTTCGACACCGCCGGTCTCTATCTTCTCCTTGAGCTCCGGTGAGTGTTATTCTAGCTTTTGTTTGAGCTAAAACGGTCTAGAATTGCTTAGGTTTTGAGTTGAATATTTCGGCCACTTTTGGTGTTCGATTTTTTTGAGCTTCGATTTGGATGATTCATGGAAACTTCCTTCACAAATGTTGTTCCTGGTAGCTTAATCTTCATGTATGAATTTTTGTATAATTTTTGGAGATTGTTTGGATTTTTGGGTATTTTTGAATATTTTAATATTATTTTCGAATTTTCGGAAATTAATTATTTAAATTATGAAATTGGAGTTTATGGTTGAATTAGGTGTTGAAATGAATTATAGGAATTTATTTGGAATTTTTATGAATTTCTAAGTATTTATTTTTAATTATTGAAGTTTATGTGATTTTGGAAAATTAAGTTAATTGTGTTTTTATTTGAATTTAATTGGTTAATTGAGTTTAATTATTGATATTATTGATAAATATGTTGAGAAAATTAATTTTGGATAATTGTATAATTTTTGGTGAATTTTTGAAGTAAATTAGGTATATATATATATATATAGGGGTATTTTGGTAATTTTACCCTAAATTGGCTAAAAATGTAATTTAATTGGTTTTAATATTTATTTAAGGTATAAAAATGATTTCTACAAAATATTTGGTATTTTTAACTAATTAAAACTATTTTTCGTGAATTATTTTCAATTATATATATAATATACGGTTTTTCAAATAAAATGAGTTTTAATCGATTTTTATAGTGTTTCAAGGTCAATTATGTAATTTTTATTTATAAAATGTATTTTTATGATTTAAGGATATTTTTGGTATATTTGAATATATTTTCTGTGTTTGTGGACCCCGGTCGACAGATTGTAGTCTGGAGTCCGACCGAGGGGTTGTGATTGTTTATGGTGTTATTTTCGAAGTGTATTTTCTTTGCAGGGTCGGCTCTACTCTTTTGAGTAGAGAGATGTCTGTTTTACAGGGGAGGTTCTGCCGGATTTTCGGTAGAATTCTCGTAAAACGTGATATCCAGTCGAACCCTAATTTTCGATTCTGTATTTAATACTCTAGATTGAATTCTAGGATTTCTGTTAGGGTTATTCTGATGTCGAGTAATTATTTCTTGTTTAGTTGCGCCGAGACCGAGGGTTAGTGGACCAGGCCCGTCGGACCTGTCTCGTGGAGCGCATTAGGTGAGTTACTATATTATATATATATGCTTAGGATGCATGATTTAGAAAATGCATGTTTTATTTTGACTAATTATGCATAAATAACATGATTTATATTCAAGTATATTTTTGGTATATTTTTGGTATATAATAAATTATATACATGTTTTATTAATAAAATATATTTAAAATGTTTTTAAATATATTTTTAGTTTAATTCATGATTTGATTGAATTTATTTGACGTATATATATACTCAAATATACCTGGTTTACGTTTGGTATATTTCCAGTATATATATGGTTTATATTGCTATTTCATTAATATTCATGCATCATTTATATTTGTGAATGAATGTTTTATTATTTAAGAATGAAGGATATCAATAGAACGTGCTACCTAGTGGGCAGCACTAGGACCGAGTACGTACCGGTACGCCTATAGTATTTAGGCTTTATTACTGACTATTTGTGGATATCGATTTGATTATGATTATTGGATGTGTGAGATGTGGTTTGTGGGTGTGATTGCTGGAGCTCGGTTGACCAAGTGTCTCGGGGCCAATCACACTGGCAGTCAGACTGCTGGAGCTCGGTTGACTTAGTGTCTCGGGGCCAGTCTACTGTCCATATGGATTAAGTGGATATATTTGGAATTAGTGAGCCTGTATGGCCAGAGTGTTGTTTAACACTATTTTCTGAGGTTGCGATATTCTAGGGTTCTATGTGATCCTTCATAAAAGTTGATTTTCAGACAAAATATATAAAATGATTTTTCTGCATCTGTATGAACTTGCCTGTATATATACATATTACTCATATACTGTTGACTGTATGCATTATCACTTAGAGTGTATGTATATATACTATAGTAATTCACTCAGTGAGGTCTGACTCCCCTCCGTTGACTATTTTTCAGGAGAGTCAACTTCCTCAGACCTCAGTAGCAGGTCGATACGCCGGATTTCTTCCGCCCCGGCTTCTTTATGTAAATTGTCTACTTGAGTCTTATTTATTTTATCTAGACACTGCAGTAGTTGTGATTTTCAGTAGTTGTGATTTTCAGTAGTTGTAAATTAAAGTATTGGATTTCATGTATTTTATTTTTAAAGAGATGTATTATGTTAAAACTGGATTTGTATAAAGATTATACATTTATGAGATTATATGTGTGATGTGATGAGTTTTGAATTATATCCAGTTATTATGGATGATATTGTAATATTTATGATTTTTATTTTCCGCTGCATATTATATTTTTATGGTTATTATTGCATTTTTATTTTATTTTTAGGCTTGCTACGGGTTCCGGATTCGAAAGAATTCCCGTTCCCTAGCGCCGGTCATGGCCCCTGTTTTGGGTCGTGACAAAGTTGGTATCAGAGCGAAGTTCGTTTCTGAGTGGAGTTCTGTGTCAGGGCTTAGTTATGTGAGTTGTGGCCCTAGTTTTAAAGTTGTGTTTTCTGTTGGACTACTGCAGTGTATTAGGTTCGAGTATGTCTTGATAAGTATTCCTTGTTGTAGTTTTCAGCGTTATTCCTCCGTTGTCTGTTTTGTCTGAATCTTTCCGTTTGTCTTTTCAGAATGAGGAGGCGAGCGCGTGTCGCTCCACCGGTCGTTGAGGCCGAGGATGATGAGTCTTTTCAGGACGAGGTTTTACCTCCTGAGCAGCCAGTTAGACGTAGAGGTCGTGGCAGGGGTAGACCTCGAGGAGCGGCAGGTCGCCGTAGGCAGAGAGAGTTACAGGACGAGGAGCCTGTTGAGCCTGAGTTTGATGTTCCTGTTCCTCCAGTTGTTCAGCCTGTTCAGCCTGCCTATCAGCAGGGTATGTCTGACCCTGAGGCAGCTTTGTTCTATGCCAGAGTTGGCAGGATTGCTTTTGATGGTACTTCTGATCCTTTAGATTTTCTGCATGCGATTGAGACTAGGACTCGGACTGCTCATACCGAGTACCAGAGGATCATGATCGTTGAGTTGTCTGTCGAGGGACCAGCTTTGGATTGGTTTATTCAGATGATCCAGCCCTATATGATGACGATGACATGGGCTCAGTTTCGAGAGCGATTCATGAGGAGATTTTGTCCAGAGCCTCTTCGTTTGAGCTATCGTCTTCGATTGACCAGCATTTCTCGTGGAGATCGATCAGTAGAGGAGTATACCCGAGAGTTCCTTCGTCTGGGTAGATATGCTGAGGATCTGATGCGAGATCAGTATTTCGCTGTTTCTACCTATGTTACTGGTTTGGGTTCAGCTTTTGCTGGTATGCCCACAGCAGGTCTTACTCTCGAGTCTGTGATTGAGCTAGCTAAGGAGATCAAGCTGAGGTTAGTTAGGCAGGGAGCGATGCCTGATTATTACCAGTTGGGAGTTCAGTCGAGTGGATTGCAGGCTACTCCGTATTCGAGTTTTCATATTGGTTCGAGTAGTCAGCAGCGAGGTTCGACTCAGCAGAGTCAGAGACAGCAGCAGCGAGTGCATCGGAGCAGTAGACATGGTCGTGGAGGTCAGCGTAGATCATTCAGATTTGGGTCAGGTGCTTCGAGCAGCAGCAGTGGTCGTAGTTCTGGATCAGCGACCAGTGTTTGTCAGACTTGTGGTAGAGTCCATCAGGGACCGTGTTATCTGACACCGCTGACATGCTTCAGATGCGGGCAGACAGGACATTTTGCCAGATCGTGTCCTTATTCTGGGTATCAGCAGCAGCAGATTCCGCGATTCCCACAGCAGTCGATTGCTAGTGCAGCACCCGTGCCATTTCAGTTACCACCAGCTCAGCATCAGAGTTCTACTCAGTTTGTTCCACAGCAGAGTCGTGGTAGAGGTACGAGAGGAGGTACCCGAGGTGTTGGCCAGGCTTCTACCAGTCAGCAGGGAGGTCGAGGCCAGGCCAGAGTTTTTCATCTGACTCAGCAGGATGCTCAGGCATCTAATGCAGTCGTGGCAGGTATTCTTTCTGTTTGTTACCTGGATGCTTTGGTTTTGTTTGATCCGGGTGCCACGCATTCGTTTGTTTCTCCTATTTTTGCTTCTAAATCTTGTTGGCAAGCTTCGAGGATGGCTTTTCCTTTGTCTGTTGCCACTCCTCTGAGTGATTCTTTGGACACCGATATTGTTCTTTCTGGTTGTCCAGTTCTCGTGGGAGATAAAGAATTACCCGCTGATTTGATTTTGTTGGATGTGATGGAGTTTGATGTTATTTTGGGAATGGATTGGTTGTCTCAGCACTTTGCCGTGGTTGATTGCAGGAATAAGGAGGTGATTTTCAGAATTCCTGGTGAAGTAGAATTTAAGTTTGTTGGTGACAGGAGTTCAGCACCTCAGAATCTTATTTCTGTTATTGCAGCTAGGAAGTTGTTGAGGAAAGGTTGTCAGGGGTTTTTGGCATTGGTTAGGGATACGTCAGTGGAGAAGTTGTCACTCACAGATGTTCCTGTTGCTTGTGAGTTTCCTGATGTTTTTCCCGAGGAGTTGCCAGGTTTACCACCTCATAGAGAGATTGAGTTCTGTATAGATGTGGTTCCAGGTGTTACTCCTATATCTATGCCACCCTATCGTATGGCTCCTGCAGAGTTGAGAGAGTTGAAGGAGCAGTTGCAAGAGTTGTTGGATAAGGGTTTTATCAGACCTAGTGTTTCTCCTTGGGGTGCACCAGTCCTGTTTGTGAAGAAGAAGGATGGTACCCTGAGACTGTGCATTGACTATAGAGAGCTGAATAAGGTGACAGTGAAGAACAAGTATCCTCTCCCGAGGATAGATGATTTGTTTGATCAGCTCCAGGGTGCACAATTCTTTTCTAAGGTTGACTTGAGGTCGGGTTATCATCAGCTGCGGATCAGTGAAGCTGATATTCCTAAGACAGCTTTCCGCACTCGTTATGGTCATTATGAGTTTCTGGTGATGTCTTTTGGTTTGACTAATGCACCAGCAGCTTTTATGGACCTGATGAACAGAGTATTCCGACCGTATGTGGATCAGTTTGTGGTAGTCTTCATTGATGATATACTGGTATATTCGAGGAGTATGGAAGAGCACGTATATCACTTGAGGATTGTACTACAGACACTGAGAGATCATCAGCTTTATGCTAAATTCTCAAAGTGTGATTTCTGGATGGAGAGTGTCTCTTTTCTTGGACACGTAGTGTCTAAAGAAGGTATTCAGGTTGATCCACAGAAGGTTGAAGCAGTATCTGAGTGGCCTAGACCTACTTCAGTTACTGAGATTCGGAGTTTTCTGGGTTTAGCCGGGTATTATAGGCGGTTTGTGCAGGATTTTTCCAGGATAGCAGCCCCTATGACTCGCTTGACTCAGAAGAATGTTAGATTTGAGTGGTCAGAAGCTTGTGAGAATAGTTTTCAGTTGTTGAAGGAGAAGTTGACCACAGCGCCAGTATTAGCTTTGCCTAATAGTGTGGATAAGTTCACAGTTTACTGTGATGCCTCTAGAATTGGTCTTGGTTGTGTGTTGATGCAGAATGGAAGGGTGATAGCCTATGCTTCGAGGCAGTTGAAGAAGCATGAGCAGAACTATCCTACACATGATCTTGAGATGGCTACAGTGATCTTTGCTTTGAAGATTTGGAGACATTATTTGTACGGGGTGACTTGTGAGATATTTACTGATCACAAGAGCCTTAAGTACATTTTTCAGCAGCGAGATTTGAATCTGAGGCAGAGAAGATGGTTGGAACTGTTGAAGGATTATGATTGTGAGATTCTTTACCATCCGGGTAAAGCTAATGTGGTAGCAGATGCCTTGAGTAGGAAGTCCTCAGGTAGTCTTGCTCACATAAGTGTTGAGAGGAGACCATTGATCCAGGAATTGCATCTGATGGTGGATCAAGGTCTGATGATGAAGATCAGTAGATCAGGTGGACTGTTAGCTCAGTTTAAAGTACGATCTGTACTAAGGGATAGGATTAAAGCAGCTCAGAGCCGAGATCCTATTCTAGAAGAGCTTGCAGAGAATGTCAGAGCAGGGAAGTTCACTGATTTCACACTCGATGATGATGGTGTGTTGTGGATCAGTGGTAGATTGTGTGTTCCTGATGTGGATGATTTGAGAGAAGAGATCCTAGAGGAAGCACATTCTACAGCTTACAGCGTTCATCCTGGTGTTACTAAGATGTACCACAGTATCAGAGATCTATACTGGTGGGATGGATTGAAGAAGGATGTTGCTGATTATGTTGCTAAGTGCTTGACTTGTCAGCAAGTGAAAGCCGAACATCAGAAGCCTTCTGGGAAGCTTCAGCCTCTTCCTATTCCCGAGTGGAAGTGGGAAAGGATAGCTATGGATTTTGTAGTCGGTTTACCTCGTTCGAAGGATGGATACGATTCCATCTGGGTGATTGTAGACAGATTGACGAAGTCTGCACATTTCTTGCCTGTGAAAGCCACATATTCAGTTGCTAGATTGGCGAAGTTGTATGTGAAGCATATTGTGTGCCTTCATGGAGTACCTGTGTCCATTGTGTCAGATAGAGGTTCAGTGTTTACTTCTCGTTTCTGGCAGAAGTTGCAAGAAGCGATGGGCACTAGGTTGGATTTCAGTACTGCTTTTCATCCTCAGACAGATGGTCAGTCTGAGAGGACGATCCAGACACTGGAAGATATGTTGAGGATGTGTGTCTTGGATTTGGGAGGTAGCTGGGATGATCATTTGTCGCTTGTGGAGTTTGCATATAATAACAGCTACCATAGCAGTATTGGCATGGCACCATATGAGGCGTTGTATGGAAGGAAGTGTAGATCCCCGTTGAGTTGGGATGAGATCGGTGAGAGAGTTTTGACTGGACCAGAGATGATTCAAGATGCTGCAGAGAAAGTCGCCGTGATCAAGCGTAGATTAGAGACCGCAGTTAGTAGACAGAAGAGTTATGCGGATCCTAGGCGCAGAGATGTGGAGTTTCAGGTTGGAGATTTCGTTTTTCTGAAAGTATCTCCGATGAAGGGTGTGATGAGATTTGGCAGGAAGGGTAAGTTAGCACCGAGATATATTGGACCGTTTGAGATTCTGGAGAGAATTGGCACTGTTGCATATCGGTTGGATTTGCCTCCGAGTATGTCGCAGGTGCATCCAGTATTTCATATCTCGATGTTGAGGAAGTATATCTCAGATCCTTCACATGTGTTGCAACCTGACAGTGTGGAAGTGAGTGAAGATTTGACGTTTGTGGAAGAACCTGTGGCGATCGTTGATTTTCAAGTTCGACAGTTGCGATCGAAGCAGATTCCGATGGTCAAGGTTTTGTGGCGTAGCGACAGAGTTGAAGAGCATACGTGGGAGACTGAAGCTGAGATGCGAGCTTCTTACCCGTATCTCTTTCCTTCCTGATTCTGTAATCTTGTTTTTAGAATTCGGGGACGAATTCCTGTAAGGGGGGAAGACTGTAATATCCCGTGTTTTTTTTAAATATTTTTACACTGTACCGGGATATGCAGTGTCAGTGATTTTTGTATTTTATATGATATTTTTATGAGTTAATATGTATTTTAAACCTATTTTAATTACTGTCTATTATTTTCAGTATTTTACGTAAAATTTTCCCGGGACTTTCATTTTTGGGGAAATTTTCACGTAAACAATGTATTATTAATTATTTTAAATGTATTTACGGGTTTGCATGAACTCATACATATTTTTAAATTAATAAATAAAGCTTGTGTGTGTATATTTATTTAATTAGGGTTTATTATTACCCTAATATTTTATTATTTATTTATTATTATTTGATTATTTTATTTATTATTAAATTATTAAAATTTATTATTTTTTTCTTTTTTCTTTTTTCTTTTTTTTTTTTTTTTTCCTTTTTCTTTCTTTTTCTTTTCTTTTCTCTTTCCTTTTCTTTCTTTTTCTTTTTCTTCTTCTTCTTCTTTCTTCTCCCGTGGGTGCCGCCGGACCACTACATTTTGCCACCGTGGTTTCTCCCTCCTCCGGCCACCGTTTTCGACACCGCCGGTCTCTATCTTCTCCTTGAGCTCCGGTGAGTGTTATTCTAGCTTTTGTTTGAGCTAAAACGGTCTAGAATTGCTTAGGTTTTGAGTTGAATATTTCGGCCACTTTTGGTGTTCGATTTTTTTGAGCTTCGATTTGGATGATTCATGGAAACTTCCTTCACAAATGTTGTTCCTGGTAGCTTAATCTTCATGTATGAATTTTTGTAGAATTTTTGGAGATTGTTTGGATTTTTGGGTATTTTTGAATATTTTAATATTATTTTCGAATTTTCGGAAATTAATTATTTAAATTATGAAATTGGAGTTTATGGTTGAATTAGGTGTTGAAATGAATTATAGGAATTTATTTGGAATTTTTATGAATTTCTAAGTATTTATTTTTAATTATTGAAGTTTATGTGATTTTGGAAAATTAAGTTAATTGTGTTTTTATTTGAATTTAATTGGTTAATTGAGTTTAATTATTGATATTATTGATAAATATGTTGAGAAAATTAATTTTGGATAATTGTATAATTTTTGGTGAATTTTTGAAGTAAATTAGGTATATATATATATATATAGGGGTATTTTGGTAATTTTACCCTAAATTGGCTAAAAATGTAATTTAATTGGTTTTAATATTTATTTAAGGTATAAAAATGATTTCTACAAAATATTTGGTATTTTTAACTAATTAAAACTATTTTTCGTGAATTATTTTCAATTATATATATAATATACGGTTTTTCAAATAAAATGAGTTTTAATCGATTTTTATAGTGTTTCAAGGTCAATTATGTAATTTTTATTTATAAAATGTATTTTTATGATTTAAGGATATTTTTGGTATATTTGAATATATTTTCTGTGTTTGTGGACCCCGGTCGACAGATTGTAGTCTGGAGTCCGACCGAGGGGTTGTGATTGTTTATGGTGTTATTTTCGAAGTGTATTTTCTTTGCAGGGTCGGCTCTACTCTTTTGAGTAGAGAGATGTCTGTTTTACAGGGGAGGTTCTGCCGGATTTTCGGTAGAATTCTCGTAAAACGTGATATCCAGTCGAACCCTAATTTTCGATTCTGTATTTAATACTCTAGATTGAATTCTAGGATTTCTGTTAGGGTTATTCTGATGTCGAGTAATTATTTCTTGTTTAGTTGCGCCGAGACCGAGGGTTAGTGGACCAGGCCCGTCGGACCTGTCTCGTGGAGCGCATTAGGTGAGTTACTATATTATATATATATGCTTAGGATGCATGATTTAGAAAATGCATGTTTTATTTTGACTAATTATGCATAAATAACATGATTTATATTCAAGTATATTTTTGGTATATTTTTGGTATATAATAAATTATATACATGTTTTATTAATAAAATATATTTAAAATGTTTTTAAATATATTTTTAGTTTAATTCATGATTTGATTGAATTTATTTGACGTATATATATACTCAAATATACCTGGTTTACGTTTGGTATATTTCCAGTATATATATGGTTTATATTGCTATTTCATTAATATTCATGCATCATTTATATTTGTGAATGAATGTTTTATTATTTAAGAATGAAGGATATCAATAGAACGTGCTACCTAGTGGGCAGCACTAGGACCGAGTACGTACCGGTACGCCTATAGTATTTAGGCTTTATTACTGATGTCACGACCCGAACCCGAGGGCACGTGACCGGCACTAGGGAATGGGTAGGCATAAGGCCACCGAAACCCGTAGTAAGCCTAAGGGAAAAGAAAAATAAAACCATTCATATCTTTACTTTAATTAAAAGCAGAACATATTATCAAACTGATTTTTTTTTTCAAATTACACAAATTTAACAGTTTAATAAAAATACGATTCAACATCTCATATTATAAATTGAATTTATGTCACATACATAAATGTATTTGGTACAAATAAACTACATAATTTAGTTTAAACCATTCAGATCTTCAATACACATACTACTGCAGCATCCTAGATTAATACACAGTACAGCTTACAATGACCTACATAAAATTGCCGGTGAAGAAGAAATCCGGCGTAGAGGTAGTCTGAGGTCAAACTCCCAAGCTCCTGAAAAAAAAATAAATTGAGGGGAATCAGACCTCACTGAGTAAGTCAATAAAAGAGCTGTACGGTTTGAAAACCTTTTTGAAAACCATATATTTTTATAGTGAAAATAATTTATAATATATATAATTATAGCTTTGAAAATCTCGGTAGAACCCTAGACCCAAGTCTAAATGGCCAATCGGGCCCACTTATTCCAACTAGACTACCGGTCCCCGAGAGCAAGGGCATCAACCGAGGCACCAAGCCGTAGTCATCCACTTAATCCAAATATGTGGATCTGGCGGTCCCCGAGAGCAAAGGCATCAACCGAGGCACCCATCCCAGTCCATTATTGACTTTCCAATCACTGGCGGTCCCCGAGAGCTAAGGCTTCTACCGAGGCACCCGTCCCAGTTTAATATTCATCAATCATAAAATTTTCGGATCCATCTCTCAATCTCTACCATGTGCACATAGTCCTGGTGAAGCCCACCAGGTAGCCCGTTCTACCAAAAATTTCCCAAAATCGATTTTAAATAAACAAAATGCGTTTAAATCTTAAATAATAGCATTAAATTAAATAATTCATGTAATCAATGTAATAAAATACGAGCGCATGTATTTTTACACAAACACACGCACAGATCGTTCTACTGACTTACAGGATGAATGTGAAGGCTGACGACCACGCGTCTGCCTCGGCCTCACAGCTGCTGCTCCGAAATGATCTAAAGGAAAAATAATAATCGACCTTTAAAATATGACTTTGGACATCGAAACCAAAAAATCAACAAAGCAATGAAATTCCAAACTGACTCGACAGACAGGTTTTTAACCTAATTAACGGTAGACATTCTACGGATATCACGTTTTACGAGAAAATCTACCGAAATTTCGGCAGAGTCTCCTCAGTAAAACGGACATCTCTCTACCAAAGGTAGAGCCAGACCTGCCTAGAAAACGCACTTCTAATTTCCAAAACCATCCACACTCGAGTCGGGCTCCCAAAATACAATTTGCCTCGACCGAGATCACAACTCAAATAAAATATCACAATTTAATAATATGTATTTCTTAAATACATATCACGTTCATACATATTAGAATAGATAAGATTATACAAAATCTCCATTACTCAAAATTGAGCAAATTAAATTTGTATTATATGTATATATATATATGTATATATATATATATATTAGGAATTTGATATTCAAAATTTACATTAATTAGGAAATCATGTCAATTAATTTATAAAAATTATCTAAACCCTTTAATTATTAATAAAACTAATTAAAATATATATTTATCATATTTTAGTGTAAATTACATTTTTACCCCCCTAAATACATAATTTACATAATAAGCTTTTACTACTGAAAATAATTCCTAAAAATTATTTAATCATGCCAAAAATTCATTTTCTCAAAATACATTTTCTTAATGTAATTAAAACATTTAATTAACCAACAATTTCCTCCCAAAAAAATATTATTTACCCCAAAAATCAAATTTTCACAATTTATAACCATAATTTCAAAAATTAGCAAAATATTACTAACATTTACAAAAATTCTACCAAAATTACAATAATTCCTACAAATTTTAATAAAATTTGTTTCACTCAAAATAAATATAAACAATCACCCTAGTTATGAATTATACTCAAATTACTATCAAATAAAGCCAATTAAATACTAAAAAAAATTCTGGAAATTAACTAAATTACCAAAAATTCTAAAGAAAATCAAAACTTACCTCAACACACACTAACCAACACTAATCAACCTGGGTTTGCTAAGATCAAGCAGAAAATTGCAGATAAAAGAAGGAAAACCGGTGAGCCTCACTCACCTTCAAGCAGCAGAAAAACAGAGCAAGGGAAGAGCTTGCTGCTGTCGATGAAGATGGAGGGATGAGGCTGCACAGGCGGGATGCTGGGCTGCTGCTGCGTGAAGAGAAGAAAAAAAAAAAAAAAAAAAAAAAAAAAAAAAAAACAGCAGCAGGACCAGCTGCAATGGAGAGGCTGGCGGGGGTTGGGAGAAAGGGGCAGGAGGAGGGTTGGTGAGAAGGTGTGGGTGACAGGGGAGGGTTATTTCTAACCTCTAACCATATATATATATATATATATTATATTATAACTATATGCAGATATAATATATATATATATACTATGTGTATAATTATACTTTATACTATATTATATACATATATACACTTAACCTACTAATATACATACACATATAATATAATAATTACACCTTATACCTATATTTATTTGTTTATAAACATACTTATAGCTAATAACGATAATGAAAATAATAATAATCACAATAATAAAAATCATAAAATAAATATACTATGATGGAAAAACAACTACTTATAGTATGATTTGATAAAATAAAATATAACAAATAATTAAAATACCATTATTTATTTAAGTGACCTCTAGGGTATTACAACTGACTATTTGTGGATATCGATTTGATTATGATTATTGGATGTGTGAGATGTGGTTTGTGGGTGTGATTGCTGGAGCTCGGTTGACCAAGTGTCTCGGGGCCAATCACACTGGCAGTCAGACTGCTGGAGCTCGGTTGACTTAGTGTCTCGGGGCCAGTCTACTGTCCATATGGATTAAGTGGATATATTTGGAATTAGTGAGCCTGTATGGCCAGAGTGTTGTTTAACACTATTTTCTGAGGTTGCGATATTCTAGGGTTCTATGTGATCCTTCATAAAAGTTGATTTTCAGACAAAATATATAAAATGATTTTTCTGCATCTGTATGAACTTGCCTGTATATATACATATTACTCATATACTGTTGACTGTATGCATTATCACTTAGAGTGTATGTATATATACTATAGTAATTCACTCAGTGAGGTCTGACTCCCCTCCGTTGACTATTTTTCAGGAGAGTCAACTTCCTCAGACCTCAGTAGCAGGTCGATACGCCGGATTTCTTCCGCCCCGGCTTCTTTATGTAAATTGTCTACTTGAGTCTTATTTATTTTATCTAGACACTGCAGTAGTTGTGATTTTCAGTAGTTGTGATTTTCAGTAGTTGTAAATTAAAGTATTGGATTTCATGTATTTTATTTTTAAAGAGATGTATTATGTTAAAACTGGATTTGTATAAAGATTATACATTTATGAGATTATATATGTGATGTGATGAGTTTTGAATTATATCCAGTTGTTATGGATGATATTGTAATATTTATGATTTTTATTTTCCGCTGCATATTATATTTTTATGGTTATTATTGCATTTTTATTTTATTTTTAGGCTTGCTACGGGTTCCGGATTCGAAAGAATTCCCGTTCCCTAGCGCCGGTCATGGCCCCTGTTTTGGGTCGTGACAAGATTCCGCGATTCCCACAGCAGTCGATTGCTAGTACAGCACCCGTGCCATTTCAGTTACCACCAACCCAGCATCAGAGTTCCACTCAGTTTGTTCCACAGCAGAGTCGTGGTAGAGGTACTAGAGGAGGTGCTAGAGGTGTTGGCCAGGCTTCTACTAGTCAGCAGGGAGGTCGAGGTCAGGCCAGAGTCTTCCATCTGACTCAGCAGGATGCTCAGGCATCTAATGCAGTCGTGGCAGGTATTGTTTCTGTTTGTTACCTGGATGCTTGGGTTTTGTTTGATCCGGGTGCCACGCATTCGTTTGTTTCTCCCGTTTTTGCTTCTAAATCTTGTTGGCAAGCTTCGAGGATGGCTTTTCCTTTGTCTGTTGCCACTCCTCTGAGCGATTCCTTGGACGCCGATATTGTTCTTTTTGGTTGTCCAGTTCTCGTGGGAGATAGAGAATTACCCGCTGATTTGATTTTGTTGGATGTGATGGAATTCGATGTTATTTTGGGAATGGATTGGTTATCTCAGCACTTTGCCGTGGTAGATTGTAGGAATAAAGAGGTGACTTTTAGAATTCCTGATGAAGTAGAGTTTAAGTTTGTTGGTGATAGGAGTTCAGCACCACAGAATCTTATTTCTGCTATTTCAGCTAGGAAGTTATTGAGGAAAGGTTGTCAGGGGTTTTTGACATTGGTTAGGGATACGTCAGTGGAGAAGTTGTCACTCACAGATGTTCCTATTGCTTGTGAGTTTCCTGATGTTTTTCCCGAGGAGTTACCAGGTTTACCACCTCACAGAGAGATTGAGTTCTGTATAGATGTGGTACCAGGTATTACTCCTATATCTATGCCACCCTATTGTATGGCTCCTGCAGAGTTGAGAGAGTTGAAGGAGCAGTTGTAAGAGTTGTTGGACAAAGGTTTTATTAGACCTAGTGTTTCTCCTTGGGGTGCACCAGTCCTATTTGTGAAGAAGAAGGATGGTACCCTAAGACCGTGCATTGACTACAGAGAGTTGAATAAGGTGACAGTGAAGAACAAGTATCCTCTCCCAAGGATAGATGATTTGTTTGATCAACTACAGGGTGCACAGTTCTTTTCTAAGGTTGACTTGAGGTCGGGTTATCATCAGCTGCGGATTAGTGAGGCCGATGTTCCTAAGACAGCGTTCCGCACTCGATATGGCCATTATGAGTTTCTGGTGATGTCTTTTGGTTTGACTAATGCACCAGCAGCTTTTATGGACCTGATGAACAGAGTATTCAGACCGTATGTGGATCAGTTTATAGTAGTCTTCATTGATGATATACTGGTATATTCGAGGAGTATGGAAGAGCACGTATATCACTTGAGGATTGTACTACAGACACTGAGAGATCATCAGCTTTATGCTAAATTCTCGAAGTGTGATTTTTGGATGGAGAGTGTTTCTTTTCTTGGACACGTAGTGTCTAAAGAAGGTATTTAGGTTGATCCACAGAAGGTTGAGGCAGTATCTGAGTGGCCTAGACCTACTTCTGTTACGGAGATTCGAAGTTTTCTAGGTTTAGCCGGGTATTATAGGCGGTTTGTGCAGGATTTTTCCAGGATAGCAGCCCCTATGACTCGCTTGACTCAAAAGAATGTTAGATTCGAGTGGTCAGAAGCTTGTGAGAATAGTCTTTAGTTGTTGAAGGAGAAGTTGACCACAGCGCCAGTATTAGCTTTACCTAATAGTGTGGATAAGTTCACAATTTACTGTGATGCTTCTAGAATTGGTCTTGGTTGTGTGTTGATGCAGAATGGAAGGGTGATAGCCTATTCTTCGAGGCAGTTGAAGAAGCATGAGCAGAACTATCCTACACATGATCTAGAGATGGCTGCAGTGATCTTTGCTTTGAAGATCTGGAGACATTATTTGTACGGGGTGACTTGTGAGATATTTACTGATCACAAGAGCCTTAAGTACATTTTTCAGCAGCGAGATCTGAATTTGAGGCAGAGAAGATGGTTGGAATTGTTGAAGGATTATGATTGCGAGATTCTTTACCATCCAGGTAAAGCTAATGTGGTAGCAGATGCCTTGAGTAGGAAGTCCTCAGGTAGTCTTGCTCACATCAGTGTTGAGAGGAGACCATTGATCCAGGAGTTGCATCTGATGGTGGATCAAGGTCTGATGATGAAGATCAGTAGATCAGGTGGACTGTTAGCTCAATTTAAAGTACGATCTGTACTGAGGGATAGGATTAAAGCAGCTCAGAGCCGAGATCCTATTCTAGAAGAGCTTGCAGAGAATGTCAGAGCAGGGAAGTTCACTGATTTCACACTCGATGATGATGGTGTGTTGTGGATCAGTGGTAGATTGTGTGTTCCAGATGTGGATGACTTAAGAGAGGAGATTTTAGAGGAAGCACATTCTACAGCCTACAGCGTTCATCCGGGTGTTACTAAAATGTACCACAGTATCAGAGATCTATACTGGTGGGATGGATTGAAGAAGGATGTTACCGATTATGTTGCTAAGTGCTTGACGTGTCAGCAAGTGAAAGCCGAACATCAGAAGCCTTCTGGGAAGCTTCAGCCTCTTCCTATTCCCGAGTGGAAGTGGGAAAGGATAGCTATGGATTTTGTGGTTGGTTTACCTCGTTCGAAGGATGGATACGATTCCATCTGGGTGATCGTAGATAGATTGACGAAGTTTGCACATTTCTTGCCTGTGAAAGCCACATATTCAGTTGCTAGATTGGCGAAGTTGTATGTGAAGCATATTGTGTGCCTTCATGGAGTACCTGTGTCCATTGTGTCAGATAGAGGTTCAGTGTTTACTTCTCGTTTTTGGCAGAAGTTGCAGGAAGCGATGGGCACTAGGTTGGATTTCAGTACTGCTTTTCATCCTCAGACAGATGGTCAGTCTGAGAGGACGATCCAGACACTGGAAGATATGTTGAGGATGTGTGTCTTGGATTTGGGAGGTAGCTGGGATGATCTTTTATCGCTTGTTGAGTTTGCATATAATAACAGCTACCATAGCAGTATTGGTATGGCACCGTATGAGGCGTTGTATGGAAGGAAGTGTAGATCCCCTTTGAGTTGGGATGAGATTGGTGAGAGAGCTTTGACTGGACCAGAGATGGTTCAGGATGCTGCAGAGAAAGTCACCGTGATCAAGCGCAGATTAGAGACCGCAGTTAGCAGACAGAAGGGTTATGCGGATCCTAGGCGCAGAGATGTGGAGTTTCAGGTTGGAGATTTCGTTTTTTCTGAAAGTATCTCCGATGAAGGGTGTGATGAGATTTGGCAGAAAGGGTAAGTTAGCACCGAGATACATTGGACCGTTTGAGATTCTGGAGAGAGTTGGCACTGTTGCATATCGGTTGGATTTGCCTCCGAGTATGTCACAGGTGCATCCAGTATTTCATATCTCGATGTTGAGGAAGTATATCTCAGATCCTTCACATGTGTTGCAACCTGACAGTGTGGAAGTGAGTGAAGATTTGACGTTTGTGGAAGAACCTGTGGCGATCGTTGATTATCAAGTTCGACAGTTGCGATCGAAGCAGATTCCGATGGTCAAGGTTCTATGGCGTAGCGACAGAGTTGAAGAGCATATGTGGGAGACTGAAGCTGAGATGCGAGCTTCTTACCCGTATCTCTTTCCTTCTTGATCTTGTTTTCTGGAATTCGGGGATGAATTCTTGTAAGGGGGGAAGACTGTAATATCCCGTGTTTTTAAAATATTTTTACACTGTACCGGGATATGCAGTGTTAATAAATTTTGAATATATATGTGATATTTTTACGAGTTAATATGTATTTAAAACCTATTTTAATTACTGTATATTATTTTCAGTGTTTTACGTAAAATTTTCCCCGGGACTTGCATTTTCGGGGAAATTTTCACGTAAACAATGTATTATTAATTATTTTAAATATATTTACGGACTTGCATGAACTCATACATATTTTTAAATTATTAAATAAAGCCTGTGTGTGTATATTTATTTAATTAGGGTTTATTATTACCCTAATATTTTGTTAAGTATTTAATTGTTTTATTGTTATTTAATTAATTTTATTTAGTATAAATTATTAAAATATTAAATTTTATGTGTGTGGTGTATATTTGATGTGTGTAATTTAATATTATTTTAATATATAGTATAAAGTATATATATATACATATATTTATCAAATTACAAGAGAATTGGAAAATTACACATTTGCCCCCCGAGTCTCCTTCTTCCTCCCGATCCTTCTCCTTGCCATCCGAGCGTCTGTCACATCATTTCTTCACCGTGGGTGTGCCGTCCGGTGTGCCACCGTCTTCCCCGACCAATTGCGCCGCTTGAGGAGGCCATTTCCGGTGCTTGGAAGTCGATTTTGATCGGAGAAGCCGAAAATCGATCCACCGTCGATCACGTCGATTTCGGCCACCGTTTTCGACACCGCTGGTCTCTTTCTTCTCCTTGAGCTCCGGTGAGTGTGATTCTAGCTTTGGTTTGAGCTAAAATGGTCTAGAATTGCTTAGGTTTCGAATTTGTCAATTTCGGCCTATTAGGGTTTTTGATTTTTTTGAACTTCGAATTGATTGATTCATGAAAACTCCCTTCACAAATGTTGTTCCTAGTAGCTTAATCTACATGTATGAATTTTTGTAGAATTTTTGGAGATTTTTTGGATTTTTGGGTATTTTTGAATATTTTAATATTATTTTCTAATTTTCGGAAATTAATTATTTAAATTATGAAATTGGAGTTTATGGTTGAATTAGGTTTTTAAATGAATTATAGGAATTTATTTGGAATTTTTATGAATTTCTAAGTATTTATTTTGAATTATTGAAGTTTATGTGATTTTGAGAAATTAGGGTTAATTGTGTTTTAAATTGAATTTAATTGGTTAATTGAGTTTAATTATTGATATTATTGATAAATATGTTGAGAAAATTAATTTTTGGATAATTTTATAATTTTTGGTGAATTTTTGAAGTAATTTAAGTATATTTATATATATATATATGGGTATTTTGGTAATTTTACCCTAAATTGTCTAAAAATGTAATTTAATTGGTTTTAATAGTTATTTAAGGTATAAAAATGATTTCTACAAAATATTTGGTATTTTTAACTAATTAAAACTATTTTTCGTGTATTATTTTCAATTATATATATAATATACGATTTTTCTAATAAAATGAGTTTTATTCGGTTTTTACAGTGTTTTAAGGTTAATTATGTAATTTTTACCTATGAGATGTATTACTATGTTGTGAGGATATTTTTGGTATACTTGGAATATGTTCTGTGTTTGTGGACCCCGGTCGGTGGATTGTAGTTTGGAGTCCGACCGTGGGATTTTGATTGTGTTGAGCCTATTTTTCGAAGTGTATTTCTTTGCAGGGTCGGCTCTACTCTTTTGAGTAGAGAGATGTCCGTTTTACAGGGGAGGTTCTGCCGGATTTTTGGTAGAATTCTCGTAAAACGTGATATCCAGTCGAACCCTAATTTCCGATTCTGTGTTTAATACTCTAGATTGAATTCTAGGATTTCTGTTAGGTTTATTCTGATGTCAGTTATTCATTGCTTGTTTAGTTGTGCCGAGACCGAGGGCTAGTGGACCAGGCCCGTCGGACCTGTCTCGTGGAGCGCATTAGGTGAGTTACTATACTATATATATATGCTTAGGATACATGATTTAGAAATGCATGTTTTATGTTGATTAAATATGCATAAATAATTTGATTATTTCTTAAGTTTATATTAAGTATATTTTTGGTTTATTTTTGGTATATAATAAATTATATGCATGTTTTGTGAATAAAATATATTTAAAATGTTTTTAAATATATTTCCAGCTTAATTTATGATTTGACTGGATTTATTTGACGTATATATAGTCGAAATATACCTGGTTTACTTTTGGTATATTTCTGGTATATATATGGATTATATTGTTATTTCATTTATATTCATGCATCATTTATTTTTGTGAATGAATGTTTTATAATTAATGATGAAGGATATCAATAGAACGTGCTACCTAGTGGGCAGCACTAGGACCGAGTACGTACCGGTACGCCTATAGCTTTAGGCTATATTACTAACTATTTGTGGATATTGATTTGATATGATTATTTGATATGTGAGATGTGGTTTGTGGGTGTGATTGCTGGAGCTCGGTTGACCAAGTGTCTCGGGGCCAATCACACTGGCAGTTAGACTGCTGGAGCTCGGTTGACTTAGTGTCTCGGGGCCAGTCTACTGTCTAAATGGATTAAGTGGATATATTTGGAATAAGTGAGCCTGTATGGCTTGAGTGTTGTTTAACACTATTTTCTGAGGTTGCGATATTCTAGGGTTCTATGTGATCCTTCATAAAAGATGATTTTTAAATAAAATATATAAAAATGATTTTATTGCATCTGTGTGTAATTGCCTGTATATATATACATATTATATGTAATGTTGACTGTATGCATTATCACTTAGTGTGTATGTATATATATTATAGTAATTCACTCAGTGAGGTCTGACTCCCCTCCGTTGACTATTTTTCAGGAGAGTCAACTTCTTCAGACCTCAGTAGCAGGTCGATACGCCGGATTTCTTCCGCCCCGACTTCTTTATGTAAATTATATACTTGAGTCTTATTTATTTTATCTAGACACTGCAGTAGTTGTGAATTACAGTGTTGGATTTCATGTATTTTATTTTTAAAGAGATGTATTATGTTGAAACTGGATTTGTATTAAAGATTATATATATCTATGTGATGAGATTTTGATTTAAATCCAGTTGATGTGGATAATATTATGATATTATGATTTTTATTTCCGCTGCATATTATATTGTTACTGTTATTATGGCATGATTTATTTTATTTTTAGGCTTGCTACGGGTTCCGGATTCGAAAGAATTCCCGTTCCCTAGCGCCGGTCATGGCCCCTGTTTTGGGTCGTGACAAATGCACGACCATGCATTTTTTTTCTTTGATATTTGGCACGACCATGTTATGCCTTGCATGACCGTGCACATTTCCTTTAATGCACTACACGGGCGTGTTGTGCCTTGCACGACCGTGCTCTTTTCCTTGTAATTTTTAGCATGACCGTGTTAGGCATTACATGGCCATGCACTTTCTTCCACAAATGTTGGCATGGTCGTGCTACTTTTTTTTACTTTTCTTCTTCTTGATCTTTGACTTTTCTGAACGGTTGTGATGTATATTGCACGCCTATGTATTTTAGTTTCTACAGACAAAATAAAAAATCAATGAGAAGAATACAAAAATTGGACAGAAAATATAAAACTCATAATTTATTTAATTAATGGATGATTTTGTCTTTATTTTATTTAAATGTCCTAATATTTTCTAAATGCTATTTCTATTAATTATTATGCAAAAAATGAAAAACTTAAAATGAGATATTATTAAATTAAAATGAGTCTAATTTTTAATAAGAAAATGCAATTAATATAAGTGTTGTTATGTAGTTAATCAATTAATATTCTTATGCCATGTAGTTTTTAAAAAATTATTTATAAAAAATATTTTAGTGAAAATATTTGTTACCTTATAAATTTAGATATTCTCTTATATATTATATGAATGTTTTGTTATGTAAAATACGTGCTTTTAATGTGTTGATTATTTATAGCATGTTTTATTTATAGGATGAGAAGTGATTAAGTTAAAAATTATTTTTATAATTACATTGTTGTTAAACCTTTTTTGTACCAAAATGTATTTAGTTATTCATTAAAATTCATATTTAGTAAAAATATGTAATTTGTTGTGAAACATTTTAGTAACAAAATTGCATTTTTTTTCTTGGCTTTTATATTATTTTGTGAATATAAATTGTTAGATAAAAAAAAATGATTAGATACTTAGTTTTGAAAAAATAATGTAGGTAGTTAGGGTTTAAAATTTGGATGTAAAACGTTATCTAATATTGTTGTCATTATTTCCTTAATGTGTTTAAGGAAAATGTCATATGTTGAGTGAATACAATGAATTAGCGACTATAGAGAGTTACGCAGAAATAGACCTCATCATATTGGGGTTTGCATAGTTAGTACTACTTATGTTCCTGGAACTCGGGAACAACGAGAAAGAATTACACAATTAACAAATGAACTCACTGCATATAAAATGAAGCTTGAGCATACATTGTGCAAACATATCCGAATAGTTAACCAAAAGATTAAAGAACTTATTTGTAGAGGCAAAAGGATGAATGAAGTAAATAAGTGGTTTGTATTATACTATACATTGCTTGATGAATATAGTTAATGTTTTACAAAAATTTAGGCAAAAAATGATGGGACTTTGTCCTATGATGAATATGTTTATTTATTATTGGAGGACGACATTTGACATAATTTAAATAGGACTTCCAAACTTGCTAATAGTTCAAACATTTGTCTTGCAAAAGGCCCTAGTGGTCATTTTTCTTGGTTGAAAAAAATGACAAGTATTATGGATAGAGAAAAACTTAAAGAGTCAATGCCGAGAGAAATTAGGTTTAGGTGATAGATATAGTAATGGCATCATGTAAGGATTATTTGTACATATTTTTTCAAATGTTAATAAAATTCATGGTGGATTATTTAATGTATGATCAAATGAAATGTATATGTAATGACCGATATTTTTAATTAATGTAAATATATTTTGGGAACTCTATTATTTAAAATACTAAAGCTATTAATAATACTATTGTCACTATTATTATTATTATTATTATTATTATTATTATTATTATTATTATTAACGGCATTATTTTAAACTAGGGTTCTTTTATTATTGTTATGTGTATTTGTGTGTGTTATGCATGTGTGTGTGTGTGTGTATATATATATATATAAACTCCCTAACTTTTTTTTTTCTTTTCTTTCTCTTCTCTTCTCTTCCCCTGTTTTCTTTTCTTCTTCCTCGCGTAACCAATCCAACAACCTCCTACCACCCACATCGGACACTATAGCCACCACCTGTCATCGTCGTCGACTTCCCTCTCCTTCCCTCCGCCTTTCTGACACCTGAGAATCGCCTGAAGTCACCAGGATCGCGAGTTGCTATAACAGCCGAGAGAGGAGCTCACGTTGCCAACGTCAGCTCCAGTGGAACCAACTCATGATCTTGGGCTTGCTGGACTCCTTGAGCTTCAGTGAGTCCATTTCTAACCTCCATTGAAGATCAATCTTCCTTGGTTTTGAGTTTTGAGATAGTTTTTGTTTATTTCTAATTAGGATTTTATTTTTTTATTTAATTTTTGGCTTTGATCCATCATTTTTCTCTTTAGTGAAGTTGTTGTATAAAGCTCAAGCTTCCCAAAAATAATTTTTTTTGTATTTTTTGAATTAATTTGATTTATGGGTATTTTTGAATATTTTAATAATATAAATTGAATTTTTGTTAATCATGTTAATTAATTATTTTGGTTGGAAATTTGAGTTAATTAGTGTTAGTAATTTAAGTTAGTAATTTTAGTATTAATAAAATAATTTTTAGTGAATTTATATAATTTTTGAGGAATTATTAATATTATGTGATTTTTGGTTATATAGGTTAATTGTGTGATTTTGTTGAAAATATTGTAAATATTATGTTTTAAATGATTTTAGAATTTTATAGGGTATTAAATTAATTTGTATAAATTATTTACTATTTTTAGCTAATTAATACTAATTTTCAAAAATTATATTCAAATAATATGTTATTTACCATTTTGGTGATTAAAAGAATTTTAAATTACTTTTAATATATAATTAAGCTATTTGAATAATTAAATGTGAAAGTTACTATTTTATATTGAATATTTGGAAAAATTAGATTTTTATATAATTATATTAATTATTTGAGATTTTTATTATTTGTTGTGAAAAATATTTACATTTGGTGTTTTGACGTTTAAATAAATTATATTGTGATTTATTATTGAATTTGTGGATTTTTAGTGATTTTAATATAATATTATTTAATATTTATTTTATTATGTATTGTGAACCTTGGTTGGGAATTGTGTAGTTCAGGGTTCTAACCCAAGGTGTTGAGTTATTGTGAAGTTTAGAAGTGTGTTTGCTTGTAGGGTTGACTCTACTTCGGTAGAGGGATGTCCATTTTATAGAGGAGACTCTGCTGAATTTTCGGTAGATTTCTTGTCAAATGTGACATTGAGTCAATCATAAGCTTTGAATTCTGAGTCGATTCTTCTTTAGAAATTCTAGAAGTTTGGGTTTCTATTTTCTGATAGTCATTTTATTTTCTATCTTTTAGCCATCCCTCTGATTGCGTCTACCAGTTGAGGTCGTACACGACGTATCAGAGGAGCGCTTTCATTTTGTAAGTTAATATTTGATTTGTGTGTCGGGTTTTCGAATTAAATATATAATTGCTAATGAATTTAAATTTTATGAGATTTTAGTTGGTATTCTTTAAATAATCTTGCATGATTTAATTTATATTTGATTTATTTATTTATTGTAATTTTCCTTATTTTATTTATTTCATTTATTTTAAATAAACTACGGTAGAACGGGCTACCTGATGGGTTTCATCAAGATCGTGTGCGCACCGGTAAAATATTTTATTGGTGCACACATGGTCATGATGAATATATTATATTACTGGTGATGCTTTGCTCTCGGACACCGCCAGTGATAATGGATTAAATGACGTGATTGCTACTGTGCATCCTGGTGATGCTTTGCTCTTGGGATTCGACAGTCTTGAATATAAGTGAGTCGAATGGTTGTTAAAATTGAGAACTAGAGTTCTACTTAGTTTTTATACTAAAATGTTTTAAAAGCATTTAAATATTTATTTCTTTCCTTTTAAAAAAAATGAATTTCTATACGTATATCAAATAAATTGAATAAATTATAAATATATTATATTTTCATAAAGACCTATTTTAAAGAAGATTTTTAAACCGCATTTATTTCTTTTATTAGCTTACTCAGTGAGGTCTAACTTCCCTTAACTTAATTTTTTTCAGGAGTTTGAGAGTCTTTTGTTAGGCCTACTTCCCTACGTCGAGTAGCTTCTTCACTAGCTATCTTATGTAGGTTTATATAGTTGTGTTTGTATTAGTATCCATGTGCCGCAGTAGAGAAATTGTATAACTACATACCTTAATTTGGATATTATGTATTTGAGATTTATGCACTGAGATATTATTTTGTATAACTAATTATTACTATGTTATTAATGATGATGGTATGGTTTATTTAAATTCAGAAAAATCAGTTTGATAATGTGCATTATGATTTAATTATTGCATTGTAAAGTTTTAAAGGTGAAATGTTCCGCGTTTTTCTTTTAAGACTTACTACGGGTTTCGGTAGCTTTAAGTTTTTCCATTCCCTAGTGCCGGTCACGTGCCCCTTGGGTTCGGTTCATGACAATATACATATATCATATGGTCATGTGTTTAAGCAATATTTTATTATTTTTTATTACATATAATTGGTCAGTGAAAATTATAGTGTTGGTAAAATTAAATTCTCTTATTTGTTCTTAATTATTGAGTTTAAAATTATAATTTATATAAATAATGACTGCTTCATTATTTGTTAAGTAGTTAAAATAAATTTCATTATTTGTTGATGTTCTAGTTAAACACTTTTTATGTATTTATTTATGGAATATCTCTTATTTATGTTATTATATATTATTTTATTTTATTTTATTTTGTAGACAGTGATATCAAGGACGTAACTTGTAAAGCTATCTAGGTATGTTCAAGTAATTTAAATTTCATGAATATATTCTTTATTGGTAAAAATTTGTATATGTTTTTTACATACAATGAATAGCTAAAATAGTAATGGAAATTTAAATATTTTTTGGTTGGTATAATTATCATGTATTGCATTATTTTTTGGTTGATATAATTATGATGTATTCAAATTTGATATCATGTTTTATTTATATTCCATATCAATTAGGAGTGTTTGTTGTGGTCATTTTTATTTGATTCCATAGATTGAAAATTTTACGTGACGTAGTTAGATGCAAAAAAAAAAAAAATACTAGCTAGAAAATTAGTGACTTAAAAAATATTTAATTATTTTTGTAGATAGAAGAAATTATATTCATTACATATA
Source organism: Mallotus nudiflorus (assembly GCA_947683625.1). Classification (NCBI taxonomy): domain Eukaryota; kingdom Viridiplantae; phylum Streptophyta; class Magnoliopsida; order Malpighiales; family Euphorbiaceae; genus Mallotus; species Mallotus nudiflorus. The sequence goes on along the minus strand of CANTUR010000400.1, from coordinate 756,615 downwards.
ATGAAAAACTTATTCTGATAAGTATTTATATTAGGCCAAAAGGTTGAATGCATGAGCTGTAATCATATATTGGGATGGTCAAATTATTGAAACTGAGTGCGGTCCAAACATGGTTAATGCATCTTTAAGAATGGTCAATTTTAGTAATGATTTTTATTTGCAAGGTTTACATACCATGGTTACAAATGCATTGAAAATAAGTGATGCTTGAATTATTAAGAGAATTTTATTTAGACATCCAGTAATAAGATTTAGTCAAAGTATGGTGTTCAATTTTTTAAAAATTATTTCTGATTTTGATGTAAGGAGTATGTTTCAAATGGTAAGGCAGTTCATGGGGTGGCTAACGATTGAACTGTATATTGAATTGAGTACTGATAGAGGTAGAACTGTACTATGTGTAGAGGTTAGTTCCTCAATATTTAATAGCAATGAAGTGGAAGTTGAGGAGGATGACGATGAATGTTTTGATGAGGAGGAGGATGATGAAGTTGAAGTCAACAATGTAGATGTTGATAAGGATGATGAAGAGGAGGATGAGAAGCATTTTTTTGGCGAAGATAATGATCATAATCATGAAGTTAACAATGATAATTCTTTAGTCGCTTTAGTTGAAAGTTTAAATAGAGAAATTCCTTTGCTATTTGATCGTGTCAATCTTGAAGATATGTATGTAAATAGAAATCCCTCTGATGTAGATGATATGTTCTAGGAGCCCTTCAAAGAATTGGTGAAGGGTATGTTATTCCAATCTAGAGATGCAATGAAAACAGTTGCCAGATTATATTCTATGAAAGTTAGGCGACAATTTCGAAGTGCTAAAACTAGGTATAAGAATACAACCTTAGTTTGCAAGTTGGGCTGCAAATGGGGACTAAGAGCCACTGAATTGAAGAGAGCCACTGAATTGAAGAAGATTGGGTTTTGGTAAATAATAAGGTACACTGGTCTGCACAGTTGTATTGCTTTTAGACAAAGTCAAGAGAATACGAAATTTGACTCTAATTTATTGGTTACATATTTATAAGCAATGTTATAAGAGCAGCCTGACATTAATGTGAAAGCATTGCTTGCTGGGTTGAAAGAGTGGTTCGGTATCATACTGGGTTACAAAAAAGTCTAGAAAGGAAAACAGAAGGCAGTTATAAATTTATGGGGGGATTAGGATAACTCATATAAAAAGCTTTGTCAATTTATGCATGTTGTTATGACACTTAATCCTAGTTCTTATTGGCATAACAAAAGGAAGACACATTTGAGAAATCACGTTTTTATACTTGGGGTTCAACAATTTAAACGCATGTTTTATGCATTTAAGCCATGTATTGATGGGTTCGAACATTGCAAACCTGTCATATATGTGGATGGCACATTTATATATTGTAAATATATAAGTGTACTATTGACTATTAATGCAGTTGATGGGAATAACACTATATTACCATTAGTGTTTACTTTAAATGAAAAAGAGTCTAAAGACAACTAGGATTACTTTATGTAGAGGTTGTGATTTTGTTTTTGTGATCAGAGAGATGGTATTTGTATCATTTCGGATTAGCATATTGGAATCAAGTATATGATGAGGCAAGAACTGTAGTCTGCTAATGCACATCGATACTGTTTGTATCATGTGCTTACAAATTACAACACAAAGTTTAAAAATGGTGCCATAATGAACTTACTTGATAAAGAAAGCAGAGAGTTCTAGAAAAGAAAGTTCAAGAGATGGATGGACAAAGTTGAGCTCTTACATCTAAATTAAAAAAAATGGATTGATAAAATTCCAAATGACAAATGGACTTTATTGTGTGATAGTGGTCATCGGTATGGTGTGATGACTATAAACTATATTGAATCGGTGAATGCCATGTTTAAGACAATTCAATCGATGCTTATGATGACTATATTGATGCATCAAATTTTTCTAAAATTGGTTGATATGTTTAATAAACATCGAATTGAATACACCACATTATTGAATGATGGCTTTTTATGGACACCTAAATGTATGGAAATACTGAAGCATTAGGCTGATAAAGCAAATGGGGATGTCATGTAATGATATGATCAAAATAATATGATTTTTCAAATTACGACTGCTTTTAACAATGTCCACAAAAAAGGATATCACAAATAAGTTATTGATATGAAACAACAACTCTGCATATATGGTAAGTTCCAACAAAGCAAAATCCATATTCTCATGCGATTACTGATTGTTTGACATATGACCTTGATTATAGAGAATTTATTGCTCCATTCCACTTCGTCAGTGAATATTTAAAGTGTTAGTTAACTTGTTTCATTCCTTTGGGTGATCTTGAATATTGGCCTAAGACAAATGAATTGCCATTCATTTTAAATCCAGCACGGAGAAGGAAAAAATGAAGGCTAAGATCAATGTGTATTAGAAATGAAATGGACAAACGAAATTCTTTTACTATAGCAAACTTCTACATGAAATGTGGTTTGCCCGGGCATAACTCTAGGACTTGTGCACAAAATTAATATAATACTTTCTTGTATGATTTTTAATGTATATTTCTATAAACTTATTTACTTTTTATGGTCCTTGTAATCCTTATCAACTTTTTTTATAAAATATGTCATACATTTGATGTTTATCATGAATGAATAAAAGGGAAAAAAAGTTGGCTCATTTTTTTTAAATATAGCACGTGGCAAAATGGAAATGAAAATTATTGATAAATAGGAAGACCCGAATGGTGTCATTTGGTATGGAACTAAAAGGCCATTCGAAAATCATCCAACTTATTCACGTCTTGAACGAGGATGTGCAAATCATATATTTGCTGGGTATCATACCACAAATATAGATGATTTTGCACAGTCATCTAACGTTATAGTTAGATCAGATCCAAAATGGGGTCGTTTATGGGAAATAAGATGTGAATTGGAAGTTTATTGTGGGTAGCATAAGTTACCAACACTAAAAGCAATTTCATCAACACTATCAAGACACAACAGCGAAGAAGTAGAAAATGTAGTTAAGCAATTAGAGAATGAGATTGCTATTATGGATATTGTTTTTGGAGAAATATCATCCATGAAATGACACCTTCAGACAATAGTCTTTGGTGGAACCAAAAAGTAATTTAGGTGACATATATACTGAGGGTGTAGAATATTATAGATAATTTATTTAATTTTTTTAGAAATTATTATTATTATGTAAATTTTGAAATAATAAGTAAATGGTGTGTTTTTGTTGATATTATAATTAAATATTATGTTTTAGTTAATTTTGAGATAAAATGTGGTATTAAAATAATTTTTATAAATAATTTATTATTTTTAGTTAATTAATACTAACTATTTTTGAAAATTTATTCAAAATTAAATTATTCATTGTTTTGTGGTTTGAATGAGTTTTTAATTAATATTATAGTATATTTAAACTATTTGGACAATTATAGTTTGAATTTGACTATATTATGTTGAATATTTGGAAAGTTGGATTGTTATTAATATTATATTATTATTTGAAATTTTATTAAATTATGGTGGAAAATAATTTTATTTAGTGTTTTAAAAATTAAATAAATTATATTATGATTTATTATTAATTTTTATAGTTTTTGGTGATTTACTATATTAATATTTAGTATTTGCTTAATTGTATTTTTGGTGAACCTTGGTTGGAAATTGTATAGTTTGGGGTTCCAACCCGAGGTGTTGTGCCACTGTGAAATTTTGAAGTGTGTTTATTTGTAGGATTGACTCTACTTCGGTAGAGGAATGTCAGTTTTACTAAGAAAACTTTGTCGAATTTTCAGTAGATTTCTCGTAAAATGTGACATCGAGTCAATTTTAAAATTATTTTTCTGAGTTCGAATCGAGTCTTCCTTAGAAACTCTAGAAGTTAGGTTTCTATTTTTTGTCTTTTAGCCGCCCCTCCAGTTGAGGTTAGACACGACGTGCTAGAGGAATACCTTTATCCTGTAAGTTAATATTTGATTTGAGTATCGAGTCTTTTAATTTAAATTATATTAAATTTTTATGAATTTAATTTTATGAGATTCTAGTCGGCATTCTTCATTGGATTTTGCATGATTTAATTTATGGTTGATTTATTTTATTTTTTATTTATTGTAATTTTCATTGTTTTATTTATTTTCTTTTATTTTTAAATAAACCACGGTAGAACGGGCTACCTAATGGATTTCATCAGGACCGTGTGCGCACCGATAAAATATGTGATTATTTAATTATATTACTGGGGTTGATGGTTTGGTGATGCTTTGGTCTCGGACACCCCTAGTAGTATAATATTTGTTTATTTAATAAATACTGGAGCTGAAGATCTGGTGATGCTTTGCTCTCGGACACTGCCAGTATAATTTTGATTAATATTTATTAAATCACTAGGGTCGATAGTCTAGTGATGCTTTGTTATCAGACACCGCCAATGATATTGGATTAAGTGATATGATTGCGGGTGTGTATCCTGGTGATGTTTTGCTCTCGGAATCTGGCAGTCTTGGATATAAGTAAGTTATATGACTGTTAAAAATTTATTCATCGGGTTCTACCAAATTTTTATACTGAATCGGTTTAAAAACATTTAAATATTTATTACTTCTCTTTTAAAAATGGATTTATTATATGTATATCAAATTGTTTGAATAAAATTATATTATATTATATTTCCATAAAAATTTATTTTTAATGAGGTTTTCAAATCGCATTCATTTCTTTATTAACTTATTCAGTGAGGTCTGACTCCCCTTAATTTAATTTTTTTTAGGAGTTTGAGAGTTTTTTGTTAGGCCTACTTCTCTTCACCGTATAGTTTCGTCACCGACTATTCTACGTAGGTCTACTTAGTTGTGTTATATTTACTTTCGTGTACTGCAGTAGAGAAATTTGTATAACTGCATACTTTATTTTCATGTATTTATAATTTATGTATTGAGTTACTATTTGTATAACTGATGTTTATTTATTTTATGCATTGATATTATGGTTAAAATTATATTAAGAAAAATCAGTTTGATAATGTATATTGTGATTTTATTATTTATTATAAGGTTTCAAAATTTAAATATTTTACGATTTTTCTTTTAAGACTTACTGTGTGTTTCGGTAGCTTTATATTTTCCCATTTCTTAGTACCGATCGTGTGCCCCTGGATTCGGGTCATGACAGGAGTTGATTTATTGTCAAAATTAAAAGTGTTAAAAGAAACTTTGGACATAAAAACTTATACTCCGACTGAGATATTAAATTACATAAAAAGATTAGATTTTTTTCTAAATGCATGTATTGCCTATAGAATATTATTAATTGCACCAATAACAGTTGCTTATGCTGAAAGAAGTTTTTCAAAGTTAAAATTCATAAAATCTTATTTAAGATCGACTATGTTGCAAGTGAGATTAAATGGATTAAGTATATTATCTATCGAAAGCTTTATGCTAAAACATCTTGATTATAAAACTTTAATAAGTAGTTTTGCAGCTCAGAAAGCAAGAAAGATGAAAAGATTTTTTTGTTTTACTTAGTTTCTTGAAAATCTTGCCTTAGGCCCTAAAATCACTTGATCCGGCCCTAATTTCAAGTAATTCTTTAAGAAAATTCCTCGAATGAGGAATTTAGTTAGATGGTCATCAATATTTTCCTAAAATAATGTGCAAATGGGTAAATATGCAAAATAAAATAAAGAACATAAGAAAAATAAAATAATTTACATTTTGTTTTAATAGAAAATAATTATCTAAGAAATAAAGTTCAAAGATTTAAGATAAAAATGTCATCTTTAGGGTATAAAAATGTCATCTTTAGGGTAAAGATCTAGTCTTCGTCACATTTTAACAATAATAATTATATTTTTTATATTAAAATCTCATTTTCCATAAAGATAATATCATAAAATAATAAAAATGTTAAAAACGCAACATTTAATAGGAAATGCTGATATTTTTAATAAGAATATAAACTTTAACTATGAAAAATGGAGAAAATATTATTTTTTTGTAAAAATATAAAATTCAAATATAAATCAAATAGAGCAAGCACAATATTATTTAGTGAAATAAAAATTCAATATTTACTCAAAGAAGGTAAAAATAAATAAAAATAACATTTTCACGTAAAATCATTATCAAAATAGAATTGTTAATTATAAAAATGAAAACTTTGATGAAATGGATAAATAAAATAAATAAAAATTTATACTTTATGATGATGATGATAATGAAAATAATGTCAGGTATCATATAAAAATGCAAGATTCACATGTTAAACTAAGCAAGTAAATCAAACATTTACGGACTCAATTTTACCGTTTCACCACATATATTCATGCTTCATATATTCACAATACACATATACACACACATATACATATATATATATATATATATATATATATATATATATATATATATATATATATATATATATGACACAAAAAACAACAACAATAAAAGTTTTTTTAAGTAATTTATTCGTCTATTTATTTTTACGACAGTTTTTTGTTTACAAGAGTTATACAATAGTTAACAATTTTATTTATTTATGAGCAAGCACATCAAAACGAGCAGTTGGTATGGTGTGATTTGATTAGTCAATGAAAAAAATTTATCATGATATTTTCAATAATAATTATTTATTTGCGATATTAAGAGGGAACATGATATTTTGAAATAAAAACGAGATATTTTGAAAAGGTAACAATGTTTTAAGTTTAAATCATGATATTTTAAAATTAAATTATGATATTTTAAAAAATGTAATTTTTTAAAATTAAATTGCAATATTTTAAAAATTGTGATGATATTTAGTAATAGTGTTGACAAAATGAATATCTATCGTGATATTTTAAAATTAAATTGTGATATTTTAAAAAATGTAATTTTTTAAAATTAAATTGCAATATTTTAAAAATTGTGATGATATTTAGTAATAGTGTTGACAAAATGTGTCACGATCCGAACCCGAGGGCACGTGACCGGCACTAGGGAATGGGTAAGCATAAGGCCCCCGAAACCCGTAGTAAGCCCAAAGGAAAAAGAAAATAAAACCATTCATATATTAAACTTTACTTTAAAACATAACACATTATCAAACTAATTTTTCTCAGAATACACAAATAGGTTACATAATTATGTTTAAACCATACAAATCTTTAATACATATACTACTGCAGTATCCTAGATTAATACACAGTACAGCTTACAATGACCTACATAAAATGACCGGTGAAGAAAAAATCCGGCGTAGAGGTAGTCTGAGGTCGAACTCCCAAGCTCCTGAAAAAAATAAATTGAGGGGAATCAGACCTCACTGAGTAAGTCAATAAAAAGAGCTGTACGGTTTGAAAACCTTTTCGAAAACTAATACGTTTATAGTGAAAATAATTTATAATATATAATTATAGCTTCTGAAAAAAATCTCGGTAGGACCCTAAACCCAACAATCTACGTGGCCAACTGGGCCTACTTATTCCAACTAGACTACCGGTCCCCGAGAGCAAGGGCATCAACCGAGGCACCAAGCCGTAGTCATTCACTTAATCCAAATATATGGCACTAGCGGTCCCCGAGAGCAAAGGCATTAACCGAGGCACCCATCCCAGTCCATTATTGACTTTCCAATCACTGGCGGTCCCCGAGAGCAAAGGCTTCTACCAAGGCACCCGTCCCAGTTTATATTCATCAATCATACAATTATCGGATCCATCTCTCAATCTCTACCATGTGCACATAGTCCTGGTGAAGCCCACCAAGTAGCCCGTTCTACCAAAATTTCTCAAATTGATTTTAAATAAATAAAATGCATTTAAATCATAAATAATAGCATTAAATTAAATTAATCATATAATCAATATAATAGAAATACGAGCGCATGCATTCCTTAAATAAATACATGCACAGATTATTTTATTGACTTACAGGATGAATGTGAAGGCTGACGACCACGCGTCTGCCTCGGCCTCACGGCTTCTGCTCCGAGATAATCTAGAAGGAAATAATAATAATCGATTTTTAAAACATGACTAAGGAATCAAATTAGAAATCAACAAAATAATAAAATTCCAGATTGACTCGAGGAAAACCGGACGAGACTCGATAGACAGGATTTAACCTATCTAATGGTAGGAATTTTTACGGATATCACGTTTTACGAGAAAATCTACCGAAATTTCGACAGAGTCTCCTCTGTAAAACAGACATCTCTCTACCAAAGGTAGAGCCAGACCTGCATAGAAAATGCACTTCCAAAATACACAACCATTCACACTCGAGTCGGGCTCCCAAAACTTCAATTTGCCCCGACCGAGATCACAACTCAATAAAGTATCAAAATTAATAATATTTATTTCTCCATTTACACACATACTAAAATAAATAAAATTATGTAAAATCTCAATTATTCAAAATTAAACAATTGAATTTGTTTTCCATTACTAATAATATATTTATAATTATTATCCAAATGAAAACCTTTGTAATATATTATATGAATATATATATATATATTGGAAATTGGACATTTAAAATTTTACACTGCTTAGGAAATTATACCAATTAATTTATAAAATTTATCTAAACCCTTTAAATACTAATAAAACTAATTAAAATATATATTTATCATATTTAGTGTAAAATTACATTTTTACCCCTATTATAAATATGAATTACATAATGTGCTCCATATACAAAAATTTTCCTTAAAATTATCTAATCATTTAAAACTTATTTTTATCAAGATAATTTCTCCCAATATTATATAAAAAATTTAATCAACCAACAATATTTTTCCCAAAAGTATTATTTAACTAAAAATCAATTTTTGGCATAAACCCAAATATATTTATAAAAATAGTATAAAAATCTCAAAAATTATAGTTTGAGTCCTAAAATTCATATTATTCACTAATAACCTCATTTATCAAATTTCATAACCTTTTTAACCAAAATTTTCAAAATTAGCCTAATTATTTAATTTTGACATAAGGTATAAAAATTCCTAAAAATTGTATAATATTCTAAAAAAATTATCTACCTTACCCTAAAATTTATCTCAACACATAATAATACCAAAATCTCAATTATTATTATTATTTGCTATTTTTATAATTAATTCCCAAAAATTCCTAAAATATTATTAAAATATTCAAAAATTCACCAAAAATCAAAATAAATTCCAAAAATTATAAAAAAATTCCTAGAGGTAGATTGAGCTACTATGAATCATATTTGTAAAGGGAGTTTGCATGAATCAAGCTAGATTAAGTTAAAAAAATTTTGAAACCCTAGAGTTCACAAACTGAAAATCAACCAAAACTCAATCAATTCATGACCAAAGCTTAAACAAAGCTTAGATTGAGCCTCACCGGTGCAAGGGGAGGAGATTGGCACCAGAATGGAGGAAAATGGTGGCCGGACGAAGCTTGGGTGAGTTTGGAGCAAACTCTCGGCTTCTCTCTTCTAGCAGCTTCCGGCGGCTCTGCAGGTGGCCAGAGGCAAGGGAGAAGGAAGAGGGTGTAGCAGATGGCGGCCAGAGGTGGGGGAGGCGCAGTGATGGTGGTGGTCAAAGGTGTCGCGAGGATGGGGAGGAGGAGATGCTCGGTTCTGTTTCTCTTCTTCCTCAAAATATACATACATATATATATATATATATATATACTATATTATAAGCTAATGTATACGTGTATATATATGTACATATATATATAATATACTTATTATACTATATTATGACTATATGCATATATACTATATATATATATATATCATATATAAATATATATATATATATACACACAATGTGTATTCAAGTATAATAGTGTACATATGTATATATATATATAGTTATATATATATATATATTATATATGTATATGTATGCAAACATATACTACATGAAAATGTATACATAGATATACATATGTATATAATTATACTTTATACTATATTACATATATATGCACACATGTGAATTGATATGCACATTTAAACTAATATTTAACCTAAAATATAATGTTAACAAAATTTATACTTTAATATAATGCAATTTAACTATTACTAGTACTAGTTGAGAAAAATATGTCCCTTTTATTAAAATAATTATATATATGTATGTAGGGTATTACTGTCTCTCCTCCTTATATGAATTCGTCCTCGAATTCAAAAAAAAAAGAAAAGAAAAGAGGAATTACAAAGCTAAGAAGGAAAGAGATATGGGAACGAAACTCGCATCTCGGCTTCAGTTTCCCAGGTACAATCCTCTGCAGAATGGTTACTCCATAACACCTTCACCATCGGTATCTCCTTAGTCCGCAGCTGTCGAATTTGGCGATCCACAATCGCCACCGGGTACTCCTCGTAAGTCAAATCATCACTAAGCTCTACGGCTTGAGGTTGCAACACGTGAGACGGATCAGGGACGTATTTTCTTAACATGGACACATAAAACACAGGATGGATTCTTGATAGTTCTGGTGGTAACACCAACCTATACGCCACTTCACCCACTCTAGACCGAATCTCAAACAGTCCAATGTATCTAGGAGCTAGCTTACCCTTCTTGTCAAATCTCATAACCTTTTTCATTGGAGACACCTTCAGGAACACCATGTATCTAACCATGAAGGACACATCCTTCCTCCTAGGGTCAGCATAGCTCTTTTGTCTGCTGAAGGCTATCTTCAATCGCTGTTGAATAATGGGGACTTTCTCTGAAGTGATTTGCACCAACTCTGGTCCTATTAACTGCCTCTCACCAATCTCCCAACATAAAGGTGATCTACACTTCCTACCATATAGTGCCTCGTACGAAGCCATCTCTATGCTAGCATGATAGCTGTTATTATAAGCAAACTCAATCAGTGGCAAGTGGGAATCCCATTGTCCTCCAAAATCCATTACACACATCCTCAGCATATCTTCTAATGTCTGGATGGTCCTCTCTGACTGACCATCTATCTGAGGGTGGAAGGCCGTACTAAAATCCAATCTGGTACCCAAGGCCTTGTGTAATTCTTGCCAAAGGACTGAGGTAAAGGTGGCTCCTCTATCTAATACTATGCTCATTGGTACTCCATGTAGACAAACAATCCTATTGACATAAAGTCTTGCCAGTCTATCAGTAGAGTACGTATTCTTTATAGGTAGAAAGTGTGCTGACTTAGTCAACCTGTCAACAATCACCCAAATAGCGTCATAACCTCCAGTAGTCCAGTCACGAAATCCATGGCTATCATATCCTATTTCCATTCAGGAATTGGCATGGGTTGCAACAGTCCCGAGGGTCTCTGATGTTCAAGTTTTACTTGCTGGCAAGTCAAGCACCTGGATACAAATTCTGCAATGTCCTTCTTCATTCCATTCCACCAATATGTATCCTTCACATTATGATACATCTTGGTAGAACCCAGATGAACACTATATACAGAAAAATGTGCTTTTTCCATAATCTCCTTCCTCAAGTCATCAATATCTGGCACATAAATCCTAGTGCCCAACCACAATATACCTTCCCTGTCAATCATAAAGTCCCGTGACTGCCCTTGTTGCACTTCATACATGATTCTCTGTAACTAGGGGTCTCTGCTCTAAGTTGCCTTAACCCGATCCAAGTATACTAATCGTACACTGAATTGAGCTAAAAGGCACTTTCGGGTAACTTCCATCTGCAACCCCTGGTCAATCAATCCATGCAACTCTTTAATAATGGGCTTTCTCTTTGTTCTAATATGGGCAAGGCTGCCTGCAGATTTTCTACTCAAGGCATCCGTAACAACATTCGCCTTGCCTAGATGGTATAAAATGGAGCAATCATAATCCTTAAGGAGTTCCATCCATCTCCTCTGCCTCAAATTCAAGTCCCTCTGCTGGGAAATATATTTCAAGCTTTTGTGATCCGTGTATATCTCACACGTCACTCCGTACAAGTAATGTCTCCATATTTTCAAAGCAAACACCACGGCTGCCATCTCTAAGTCGTGAGTAGGATAGTTCTGCTCGTGCTTCTTCAACTGCCTCGAAGCATAAGCAATCACTTGGCCATTCTGCATTAACATATAGCCCAATCCTACTCTGGAAGCATCATAATACACTGTATAACCTTCATTCCCAGAGGGTAAAGTTAGAATTGGTGCCGACGTCAATAAATTCTTCAATAATTGAAAGTGCTCTTCATATTTGTCCGTCCATACAAACTTAACATTCTTCCGGGTCAATCGTGTCAAAGGTGCAGCAATTCTAGAGAAATCCTTCATAAATCTTCTATAATAGCCTGCTAGACCCAGGAAACTCTGTACTTCCTTAATTGTAGTTGGCCTTGACCACTCTGTAATAGCCTCTATCTTCTTAGGGTCCACCTGTATGCCATCTCGAGAAACCACGTGGCCTAGAAATGCCACTTGATGCAATCAGAACTCGCACTTTGAGAATTTGGCATATAAACTGTGCTCCCTTAAAGTCTGAAGTACCACTCTCAGATGCATCACATGTTCATCTTCACTCTTGGAATAAACCAAGATATCGTTAATGAAAACTATCACAAACCGATCCAAGTATGGCCTGAATACCCGATTCATCAAGTCCATAAAGGCTGCTGGAGCATTAGTCAACCTAAAGGACATTACTAAAAACTCATAATGGCCATATCTTGTTCGAAAGGCTGTCTTGGGCTCATCACCTCTTCTAATTCTCAACTGATGATACCCAGATCTCAGGTCTATTTTAGAAAAGCATGTAGCACCTTGAAGTTGATCAAACAGATCATCGATCCTCGAAAGTGGGTACTTGTTCTTGATGGTGACCTTATTCAACTGTCTGTAATCGATACAAAGTCGAAGGCTACCATCTTTCTTCTTCACGAACAACACCGGAGCACCCCAAGGCGATGTACTAGGCCTGATGAAACCCTTATCAAGCAACTCCTGCAACTGTTCTTTTAGCTCATGTAGTTCAACTGGTGCCATTCTGTAGGGTGGCATAAAAATAGGATCCGTACCATGTATGACGTCGATACAGAACTCTATCTCTCTGTCTGGTGGTAATCCTGGTAATTCTTCAGGAAAGACATCCAGAAATTCACACACCACTGGCACTTGCTCAATTGCCATATTCTCCTTTTCAACATCTTTTACCACTGCCAAGTAACCCTGATAACCCCTTCTAAGCATCTTCCGGGCTGTAATGGCAGAAATGAGACTACGAGGCATAGAGCTCCTTTCACCTTTGAAACATAATTCTTCTTCACCTGGAATCCTAAACACCACTTCTTTCTCTCTACAATTCACTGAAGCATAATACCTCGACAACCAATCCATGCCTAAAATGACGTCGAACTCCAGTACGTCGAGCAATACTAAGTCCGCCAATAGTTCTCTACCATCAACTGTCACCGGACACGAAGGAAAGAAAACATCTGTCTCCAACTCGTCACTAAGAGGATCAAAACAGATAGAGGAAAGGACAACCTAAAAGGCTGCCACTCGATTCTCGAAGCGAACACAGGAGAAATGAAGGAATATGAAGCACCGGGGTCAAATAACACTCTAGCATCGCATGCACAGACTGAGAGAATACCTGCTACCACTGCATTCGAAGTCTGAGCGTCCTGTGGTGTCAAAGTGAACACTCGAGCCTGACCACGACCTGCCTGTTGAGAAGTGGAAGGCTGTGCAAAACCACGTCTGCTAGGTCTACCAATTGAACCTCGACCCTACTGACTCATAGGATGAGGCGGTCTCTGCTGTGGCTGTATGGGTGCTCGACATTGCTAAGGCATCAGATAGTAGGGCTGAGCCACTGACGAAGATGAACCTTGAACATACTGTGGCTGGTATCCGGAGTGGGGACAAGCTTTGGCAAGATGTCCAACCTGCCCACACCTAAAACAAGCGCCCGTCAACATATGACACGGGCCCTGATGAAATCGTCCACAACTTACGGAAGCACTAGCTCCAGACCCAGAACTACTCTGCCCGGAACTCTGCCCACTACTGCTACTACTAACTCTTGCACCGAATCTGTGACTCCTACCGATTCTCCTATTTGAAGCATATCCATGTCGGCCAACTCGGTGAGTCCTGGACCTCCTACCACTCTGCTGAGAACTACCCACAGCCTGCTGACTCGCACTGTCGATGTGAAATGCTGGCTGCTGGTACCCGGGAGCTACACCTTAACCACTGCCCCCGATCATATAAGGATCTATCATGGTGCCCTGGCGGATATGTCGCCTCTCAATCAAACGGGCCTCCTCAATCACACTCTCTAGGGTGTGGTCCTCAGTATGCATACCAATAAAAGTGGGTCCTAATCCAGTAACATACAGCTCTACTGCTCTGTAAGGGTCCCTCCTGATATCTTCTGCATGTCGGGACAACCTATTCAACTCTCTGGTGTAGTCCTCCACTGACCTATCGCCCCTAGTAATGTGGAGTAACTGCAACCTGTAGGCATCTCTGGTGGCTGGAGGACAGAAAAATCTCAAAAAGCGGTCCTTAAATTCTGGCCAAGTCAGCTCGTGCATCGATGGCTGAATCGACTGCATAAACCAATCCTGAGCGGCTGCCTGAATCGACAACTCCATAATCATAATCCTCTGATAATCCGTGTGTCCCGTCCTGGTGCTTGCCTCAATCGCATTAATGAAGTCTAAGGCATCGCCCGTACCATCGAAAGAAACTCTACTGATCCGAGAGTAAAAAAGGGCTGCTTCAGTGTCTGACATACCCTAGTTCCTCTGCTAAAGCATCTGCTATACAAGGGGCATCGCCTGATTCAATGCTGCTAGACCCTGATTAATCCCTGCCAGTCCAGCTGTAAAGGCTGTAGGGTCAACAGCTGGGGCTTCAGGCTCGACTGGCTGCTGGTCAGGAATCTCAGCTGCAGCTACCCTGGCTCGACCTCTACCTCTACCTCTGCCCCTACGACGTGGAGCAGGAAGGGGAGCCTCATCATGCACAAACTGCTCATCTAGCCTAAGGGTCAAATCAACTTCTGGATCGGTACGCACACGCCTCATTCTGAAAAGAAGATAAGGAAAATCAAATTCAAAATGGGGTAAGAACATCTAAAGCAATGCGGAATTAGAAACAATAACATCTCAAGACCATTATCAACCCTAAAGCTGCAGTAGTTACACAGAAAGACAGACATAGACAATTAATCGAACTTATGCTCTGATACCAACTTTGTCACGATCCGAACCCAAGGGCACATGATCGGCACTAGGGAATGGGTAAGCATAAGGCCCTCGAAACCCGTAGTAAGCCTAAAGGAAAAAGAAAATAAAACCATTCATATATTAAACATTACTTTAAAACATAACACATTATCAAACTGATTTTTCTCAGAATACACAAATAGGTTACATAATTATGTTTAAACCATACAAATCTTTAATACATATACTACTGCAGCATCCTAGATTAATACACAGTACAACTTACAATGACCTACATAAAATGGCCAGTGAAGAAGAAACCCGGCGTAGAGGTAGTCTGAGGTCGAACTCCCAAGCTCCTGAAAAAAAATAAATTGAGGGGAATCAGACCTCACTGAGTAAGTCAATAAAAAGAGCTATACGGTTTGAAAACCTTTTCGAAAACTAATACGTTTATAGTGAAAATAATTTATAATATATAATTATAGCTTTTGAAAAAAATCTCGGTAGAACCCTAAACCCAACAATCTACGTTGCCAACTGGGCCTACTTATTCCAACTAGACTACCGATCCCCGAGAGCAAGGGCATCAATCGAGGCACCAAGCCGTAGTCATTCACTTAATCCAAATATATGGCACTGATGGTCCCCGAGAGCAAAGGCATCAATCGAGGCACCCATCCCAGTCCATTATTGACTTTCCAATCACTGGCGGTCCCCGAGAGCAAAGGCTTCTACCGAGGCACCCGTCCCAGTTTATATTCATCAATCATACAATTATCGGATCCATCTCTCAATCTCTACCATGTGCACATAGTCCTGGTGAAGCCCACCAAGTAGCCCGTTCTACTAAAATTTTTCAAATTGATTTTAAATAAATAAAATGCATTTAAATCATAAATAATAGCATTAAATTAAATTAATCATATAATCAATATAATAAAAATACGAGCGCATACATTCCTTAAATAAACACACGCACAGATCATTTTATCGACTTACAGGATGAATGTGAAGGCTG
This sequence comes from Mallotus nudiflorus, assembly GCA_947683625.1. Taxonomy (NCBI): domain Eukaryota; kingdom Viridiplantae; phylum Streptophyta; class Magnoliopsida; order Malpighiales; family Euphorbiaceae; genus Mallotus; species Mallotus nudiflorus. The sequence goes on along the minus strand of CANTUR010000400.1, from coordinate 740,444 downwards.
ACGACCACGCGTCTGCCTCGGCCTCACGGCTTCTGCTCCGAGATAATCTAGAAGGAAATAATAATAATCGATTTTTAAAACATGACTAAGGAATCGAATCAGAAATCAACAAAATAATAAAATTCCAGATTGACTCGAGGAAAATCGGACGAGACTCGACAGACAGGATTTAACCTATCTAACGGTAGGAATTTTTACGGATATCACGTTTTACGAGAAAATCTATCGAAATTTCGGCAGAGTCTCCTCTGTAAAACAGAAATCTCTCTACCAAAGGTAGAGTCAGACCTGCATAGAAAATGCACTTCCAAAATACACAACCATTCACACTCGAGTCGGGCTCCCAAAACTTCAATTTGCCCTGACCGAGATCACAACTCAATAAAGTATCAAAATTAATAATATTTATTTCTCCATTTACACACATACTAAAATAAATAAAATTATGTAAAATCTCAATTATTCAAAATTAAACAATTGAATTTGTTTTCCATTACTAATAATATATTTATAATTATTATCCAAATGAAAACCTTTGTAATATATTATATGAATATATATATATATATATTGGAAATTGGACATTTAAAATTTTACACTGCTTAGGAAATTATACCAATTAATTTATAAAATTTATCTAAACCCTTTAAATACTAATAAAACTAATTAAAATATATATTTATCATATTTAGTGTAAAATTATATTTTTACCCCTATTATAAATATGAATTACATAATGTGCTACATATACAAAAATTTTCCTTAAAATTATCTAATCATTTAAAACTTATTTTTCTCAAGATAATTTCTCCCAATATTATATAAAAAATTTAATCAACCAACAATATTTTTCCCAAAAGTATTATTTAACTAAAAATCAATTTTTGGCATAAACCCAAATATATTTATAAAAATAGTATAAAAATCTCAAAAATTATAGTTTGAGTCCTAAAATTCATATTATTCACTAATAACCTCATTTATCAAATTTCATAACCTTTTTAACCAAAATTTTCAAAATTAGCCTAATTATTTAATTTTGACATAAGGTATAAAAATTCCTAAAAATTGTATAATATTCTAAAAAAATTATCTACCTTACCCTAAAATTTATCTCAACACATAATAATACCAAAATCTCAATTATTATTATTATTTGCTATTTTTATAATTAATTCCCAAAAATTCCTAAAATATTATTAAAATATTCAAAAATTCACCAAAAATCAAATTAAATTCCAAAAATTATACAAAAATTCCTAGAGGTAGATTGAGCTACTATGAATCACATTTGTAAAGGGAGTTTGCATGAATAAAGCTAGATTAAGTTAAAAAAATTTCGAAACCCTAGAGTTCACAAACTGAAAATCAACCAAAACTCAATCAATTCATGACCAAAGCTTAAACAAAGCTTAGATTGAGCCTCACTGGTGCAAGGGGATGAGATTGGCACCGAAATGGAGGAAAATGGTGGTCGGACGAAGCTTGGGTGAGTTTGGAGCAAACTCTCGACTTCTCTCTTCCAGCAGCTTCCGGCGGCTCTGCAGGTGGCCAGAGGCGAGGGAGAAGGAAGAGGGAGTAGCAGATGGCGGCCGGAGGTGGGGGAGGCACAGTGATGGTGGTGGTCGAAGGTGTCACGAGGATGGGGAGGAGGAGATGCTCAGTTCTGTTTCTCTTCTTCCTCAAAATATACATATATATATATATATATATATATATACACTATATTATAAGCTAATGTATACGTGTATATATATGTATATATATATATAATATACTTATTATACTATATTATGACTATATGCATATATACTACATATATATATATATCATATATATATATATATATATATATATATATATATATATATATATATATATATATATATATGTATATATATATATATATATATATATATATATATATACACATACACAATGTGTATTCAAGTATAATAGTGTACATATGTATATATATATATATAGTTATATATATATATTATATATGTATATGTATGCAAACATATACTACATGAAAATGTATACATAGATATACACATGTATATAATTATACTTTATACTATATTACATATATATGCACACATGTGAATTGATATGCACATTTAAACTAATATTTAACCTAAAATATAATGTTAACAAAATTTATACTTTAATATAATGCAATTTAACTATTACTAGTACTATTTGAGAAAAATATGTCCCTTTTATTAAAATAATTATATATATGTATGTAGGGTATTACAAAATGAATATCTATTATGATGTTTTAAATATTTTTAAAATAAAAATGTGATATTTTGAAAAAGGTAGCGATATTTTATATTTGTAGTTGCTTGCATGGCATAATTTGATTGGTTGATGAAAAAAATTTACCACACTATTTTCAATAATAATTATTTATTTGTGATAGTTTCAGAAAATACAATATTTTGGAATAAAATGCAATGTTTTAAAAAAGGTTATGTTATTTGAAAATTAAATCAGGATATTTTAAAATTAAATTATGATATTTTTAAAAAATTGTGATATTTTGCTATATTTTTAAAAATAGTGATGATATTTAGAAATAGTGTTGAAAAAACAAATTTTTATCATGATATTGTAAATATTTAAAATAAAAGTATGACTGTAATACCCTACGTTTTAATTAAATAAAGTATTTTTGAATTTGTAATGTTAATAAATAATTTTTAATTATATTATGCAATTGTTAATTATTTTGCTATCTAATGGATATATATATATATATATATATATATATATATATATATATATATATATATATATATATATATATATATATATATATATATTTATTTATTTATGTTAATATTATTTTAGGGTTATTAGCTTATGTGAGTATTATTTTATTATTATGACATTTATTATTATTATTATTATTAAACTACATTAATTTCATGATTCTTATGTGTGTGTTTAGGGTTTATATCAAGTATAAACTTATCATAATAGTGTATATATATATATATATATATATATATATATATATATATATATATATATGTAAATGTATATATAAATATATACATGTATGTGTATATATTCAATGTGTATATATATATAGTACATACAAATAGGATTAAATCTATACTCACACACACACACACACACACACACACACACACACATATATATATATGTATATATAGGTACCCTGTTTCAGCCCTCACTGAAGTCCCTTACCCTCACTGTCTTCTTCCCCGCTCGCCATCCTCACCGACTCTCCTCTCACCGTGCCACTTCCATCACTGGCGGAAAATCTCCATCTGCAGCCATCACCGAGCTCTCTGCTGTTGTTGCTGCTGTTCTTCTTCTTCTTCTTCTTCTTTGCCTGGCAGCAGCTCTTCATCGCGCGACAGCCTGTATTTCCAGTGTCTACCTGGCTCCGGTTCTTCTTCATTTGTGCTGCCTTTCTACTGTGACTTGCTGCTCCCTCAGTCTCCATTTCTGGTGGTAGCAAGCTCCCCCATTCCCCTCTGTTTTCCCAGCTTGGTAGTGAGAGGTACTCACCCGATTCCTCCTCTCCTTCCTTGATCTTGATTATTTTGGTAGATTTGTCTAGTTAATTGATGTTGTTAGTGTATAATGAGGTTGATTTTGATTTTTGGAAATTTCTGGTGAATTATTTGATTTTTTTAGATTTTTATTTGATATTTTTTCATTTTATTTATTTGATTTTATTCTATTTTTTAGGTGTAATTAGTAATTAGAGTAATTATAGTTAATTGTTCTTAGTATATTAATTTTATTTAAGATTTTAGAAAATTATTGTGTTAATTGTGAATTTTGGATATTTTGTTAATTATGAAATTTTGATAATTGGTGTTAATATTAAATGTTATTAATTTAATAACTTAATTTATAATTTTTTTGATTTTTATACTATTTTTTTTTAAATATTTTTGAGTTTATGTCAAATGTGATTATTAGGTTAAATTATATATATATATATATATTAGAAGAAATTATTAGTTGATATTATGTTTTAATTATATTAGGAAGTTTAATTTTGAGAAAAAAATAATTTTTTAGATGATTATATAATTTTAAGGAATTTTTAGTACTAATAATACATTATGTAATTTATGTATTTAGGGGTAAAAATGTAATTTTACGCTAATTATAGTTAAACATATCTTTTAGTTAGTTTATTAATATTTAAGAGGTTTAAAGGGTTTTTATAAATTAATTGATATTTTTAATTAAGTAATGTTAATTTTGAATATTAATTCCAAGTATTATATATATGTATAATACATTATTTTGGTAACAAAAAAAAATTGAATCTAAGGTTGTATTTAGCATGTTTGGTATAATGGTTTTAATTTAGGTTATAATTATACTTTGATAATGAAATGCAAATTGAGTTGTTTAATTTTTGAATAATTGAGATTATATATATTTTTATTTTATATGTATGTGTAATATGTATTTTTTTTGGGAAAATAAATGATATCATTTCTTGGTGTTTTGTTGAGTTATGATCTCGGTCGGGGTTAAGTGTAGGTTTGGAAGCCTGACTCGAGTATGTATGTCTGCGGTTATTATAAGTGCATTTTCTATGCAGGTTTGGCTCTACCTTTGGTAGAGAGATGTCCATTTTACAGAGGATACTCTGCCAAAATTTTGGTAGATTTTCTCGTAAAACATGATATTCATAATAATTTCTACCGTTAGTTAGGTTTTATCTTGTCTATCGAGTCTTGTCTAGTCTTCCTCGAGTCAGCCTGAAATTTCATTATTTTGTTGATTTTTGATTTTTATTTCACAGTCATGTTTTAAAATCGATCTGTTAATTTCTTTTCTAGAGCATGTCGGAGTAGAGGTCGTGAGATTGAGGCAGACGCGCGGTCGTCAGCCTTCTCATTCATCTTGTAAGTCGATAATATGACTTATGCGTGTGTTTTATTTAAAGATGCGTGCACTCATATTTTTATGTTAATATTATATGATTTATTTAAATTAATGCTGCTATTTTAAGGTTTAAAATGCATTTTATTTATTTAAAAATAGATTTTAAGAAATTTTGGTAGAATGGGCTACCTGGTGGGCTTCACCAGGACCGTGTGCACATGGTAGAGATTGAGAGGTCGATCCGAATTATATATGACTGATGAATGTTAAACTGGGACGGGTGCCTCGGTTGATGCCTTTGCTCTTGGGGACCGTCAGTGATTGTAAGGTTAATAATGGACTGAGATGGGTGCCTCGGTTGATGCCCTAGCTCTCGGGGACCGCCAGTGCCATATATTTGGATTAAGTGAACGACTGCGACATGGTGCCTCGATTGATGCCTTTGCTCTCGAGGACCGGCAGTCTAGCTGAAATAAGTGGGCCCGGTTGGCCAATTAGAACTTTGGGTTTAGGGTTCTACCGAGATTTTTCTTTAAAAGCTATATCTATATATTATAAATTATTTTTACTATAAGTTTATGGTTTTTAAAAGGGTTTTCAAACCGTACAACTCTTATTATTGACTTACTTATGAAGTCTGATTCCCCTCAATTTATTTTTTTTAGGAGCTTAGGAGTTTGACCTCAGACTGCCTCCACGCCGGATTTCTTCATCACTGGCCATTTTATGTAGGTCATTGTAAGTTGTACTGTTGTATTATTTTAGGAAGTTACAGTAGTAACTGTACTACAAATTGTATGACTTAAGTATATTTATGTATTTTATTTATATGCACCACGTATATGTATAATGATTTAAGTTTGATTTATAATATGTGACGCTGGAAATATTTTTATTTATGTATTCAATCATGTTTTAATTTTAGAAAAATCAGTTTGATAATGTACTCTATTTTAAAATAAAGTTTTAAAATTGTAAGATTTTATTTTTCTTTTCTTTAAGGCTTACGACGGGTTTCGGGGACCTTATGCCTTTCCATTCCCTAGTGCCGGTCACGTGCCCTCAGGTTCGGGTCGTGATAATGACATTTAGAAAAAGTTAGCAATATTTTAAATTTTTAACGAAAAATATGTATTCGTGATATTTTGAGAGAGTATTATCTTTTAAAATAAAAATGTGATATTCTGAAAAAGATTATGACCCTTTAAAAATAATTTTCAATGTTTTAAAATTAAATTACTATAATTTTAATTGAGTTAAACTCAAACTTTTAAAAATCTCAATCGGATTCGAGTTGAGTTCAAACTTCGAGTTTGAAAGTCAAGTTAAGCTCGATCTTGATATTGTATTAACTTGACTCGACTCGACTTAATTGTACCTATTATTATTATTATTTTTTTTTCAAATTTTATCCAAAATATCAATATTATCTTCAAATATCATGATTTAATTTTAAAATATTTAATCTAATTACTTTTTTTAAACATTTTATATGCAAAAAATGTTTTAATATTTAATTGTTCTGTGATACTACATAAATATAGATATTTTAGTCTTTGAAATTAAAAAACAAGTGATTGTACATTACTTTTTTTGAAATAAATTTAATTGTTTATCATATATTGTATAACTAATTGCACAAAACATAGAGAGTGGAGTATCTATTATGAAACATACTAGAAGAGTAATTTTGGATCGTGAAGAAAAAGCAAAAATCAATTAAAAAATTATAGAACAATTATTTGAAGTGGACACTTATAAAGAAAATGTTAGTTCATGAAAAATGTACTAATAAATATAAAATATTTTATAAAATACTAAGATATATTGCATATCAGGGGATTAAGTTTACGTACAAAGCGTCTGTGACTAATATTAATGCATCAAATGGATGGTACTATAGAGTATGCCTATCATGTTATAAAGAAATATGAACTTATAACACATAAGTTTGGTGTAATGTGGAGAAATTGAACAGTCACCAGACATATGGTAAGTTCATTTACAAAACTAATAAAATAATAAAAATATAAATATATATTTTCATTGAGGGTATCAATTGAATGTTTGTTGACATTCAACTATTCAACATGTTTTATAGTTTTTAGAAAAACTGGTCAAGATTGGGTTAAAATTCCTAGACATGTGTTATTACCTACTGTGGTGGTTGAATCAAAAGAACAATTGACAATAATTCCATGAGTTTTGATGCAACTAATTGGATAAACAAAAGTTTTGCAAATTGCAATGACTGTTGATGAACATGATCTAACTATCTTGAATTTTAAAGTAACTAAAATATTCTCTAATGATGTAATTGCTAAAATTACAAAGGTGGGAAAAATCAAATCATCATCATCATCGTCAACTTTTTAAACTCAACAAACGTTACTTTTGAAACCAAAAAATGAACAATATCTGTAAAAAGAAATGAAAAAGTAAGAATTTGAATATTTGATTTATATGAAATTTAGTCAATTCCTCACTTTTCAAAAATACATTATAACATCATTGAATTTTATTTCCATTAAAATTAATTTATTTTTTTAAATTAGACAACTAATTGGATATATATATATATATATATATATATATATTTATTTATTTATTTAACAAGTGTCATTCAATAATTATATACAAATTAAATGTAAAGACTCAATATTTTAAATTAAATAATATTATTTTGAAATATGTAGTGTTAATAATTTTAAATTTTATTGTATACTATTATTGTTAATTGTTAACATTATTTACATATTTTACTCTGAGAAATTATTTACGTAAAAATAATTTATTTTACGTGGGATTATTTAATAATATTAAAGTAATTAATATTATTGTTGATATTATCATTGTTAATAATAATATCATTAGTGTTATTATTGTTGACATTATCCTTATTGTTGTTGTTATTATTATTATTATTAATAAATTTGAGTAAAGGGTATTTTAGTAATTTCATAAATAAAAAAAGTCTAAAAGCAGAATTACGGGTCAACACTTTTTTTTTTTTTTCTTCTTCTTCTTCTTCCTTCACTCTCGGCCACCACCGGACCGCCCCACCCTTTGCCACTAATCGCCGTCGCTTCCCCTTTCTTCCAACTGCCATCCACTGCCTTTAGAACCACCGCCAGCTGCCTGGATCGTCAGAATTTGTAGGAGGCTGAAAGTTGGAGCTTTCAATGTCGGTGAGGATTCCGGCTACTCCAGCTCGTTGGATCGGTCTTGATTGATAGCTTTTTGTCCAGTGAGTCCATTTTGAGCTCCGTTTGAGCTCAAAACCTCTAGATTTTTAGATATCTCCAATTTTTAGTTTATGTGTTTTAGGCTTTTTGAATTTTTTGAACTTAATTTAGGTTGATTCATGCAAACTTTCTTCACAAATGTTGTTTTTTTTGTAGCTCAAGCTTCTCAAATATATTTTTTGTGAATTTTTTTAATTAATTTGAATTTTGGTTAATTTTTTATTATTTTAATATTAAATATTAAATTATTAATAATTATGTTAATTAATTATTTTTATTGAAAATTTAGTTAAATTAGTGTTTATTATGTGAGTTAATAATTTTAGAATATTTAAAATAATTTTTGGTGAATTTATATAATTTTAAGGCATATTAATTAAATTATGTATATTTTGTATTATTAAGTTAATTGTGTAATTTTGTGAAAATTATAATTAAATATTGTGTTTTAAATGGTTTTACAATTATTCAAGGTATTAAAATGATTTTTATAAATTATTTACTATTTTTAACTAATTAATACTAATTTTTGAAAATTATTTTCAAATAATATATTATTTTTGGTGATTGAATGAGTTTTTAATTATTTTTATTATATATTTATGCTATTTAAGCTATTTGAATCTATTAAAGTGAATTTTTACTATTTTAAGTGGAATTATTGAAAAATTGGATTTTTATTAATATTATATTATTATTTGAGATTTTTATTTAATAAATTGTGAAAATAATGGTATTTGGTGTTTTATTGTTTAAATATATTATATTTTGACATTTTGAGTATATTTATGGAATTTATTGATTTTTATTATATTTATTATTTTATTCGTATTTTTAGAGAATTTTGAACTTCGGTTGGGAAATTGTGCAATTCGGGGTCGATCCTAACTTTTCGCGTTTTGTCTGAGTTTTGTATTCCTAGATCAAGTCTCTTTTAGATGTATAAGTTAGATTTATTCTGATTTATATTATTATTTATTTTTCTAGTTGCACCGAGACTGAGGCCTATTCAACCAGGCTCATTGAGCCAGTCTTGTGGAGTGCAGTATTGTGAGTTATTATCTTATATATGCATCACATATAGGATGCATGATTTTGAATATTTATGTTTTTAATATGTATTTATCTATGAATTGTTTTATTAAATGTTTTACTATATGTTAGGTATATTTTTAGTATATCTCAACATATATGCATGTTATATTTTCATATACACTTAATATATTTTTGATATATTCATGGTTTAAATTCGGTATATTTATGGTTGATTTTGGATTTATTTGGCATATATATACTTGAAATATACTTAGTATATTTTCAATATATTTCTGGTATAAATATGATTTATTTCATTGTTATGAATGTTAATATGTTTAATTATGCATTATTTATTTTCCATATGTATATTTAAATTTATTTGAAGGATATCAATAGAATATGCTACCTATTGGGCAGCACTAGGACTGTATACGTACCGGTTCAATAGATTTAGGGTTGAGTTGTGAATCACTTGAGGTGACATTTATTTGATTGATTGATTTTGAGATTGATGTGATTGAGTAGTGTGGTTGCTAGAGCTCGGTTGACCTAGTGTCTCGGGGCCAACCACACTGACAGTGAGACTGCTGGAGCTCAGTTGACTTAGTGTCTCGGGGCCAGTTTAATGTCCAAAATGGAATAAGAGAATTAATTTAGAATTAAGTGATCTTGTATGGCTAGAGATATTTTTTTTATTGAGGTTGCGATTAAATAGGGTTCTATTTGATTCTTCATTAAAATAAATATTTTTCAGCATTTATTGTATATAAAAGTGATTTCAGCATCTGTGTGAAATGCCTATATATATTTATTATATATATTGATGCTTGATTGCATATGACATTAGGAGGTGCATGTATATATAATATAATAATTTACTCAGTGAGGTTTGACTCCCCTCAGGTGTTTATTTTACAAGAAATTCTTTTTCCTCATACCTCAATCATAGGCCCATTCGTCGGATTTCTTTAGTCCCGGCTAGTTTATGTAAATTACTTACCTGATTTTTATTATACTTTAGAAAGCTGCAGTAGTAGTAGAACTTTGTATCAATAGAATGGTTTTAATGTCAAAGATCTTTCTCTGAATATTGTATGAAATATTTTTATTTTATGATATGACATTAAGTATTTTATTTTCTATTGATTTAAGAGTTTAATTATGGTGTATTTTATTTATTTATTGCATGCTTTTTATTTTTAAGGCTTTCTACGGGTTCCGAATTTGAAAGAATTCTCATTTTCTAGTGCCGATCATGTAATACCCTACATACATATATATATATATATATATATATATATATATATATATATATATATATATATAATTATTTAATATTAAGGGATACATTTCCTCAAGAAGTACTATTAATAGTTAAATTGCATATCTATTCACATGTGTATATATATATATATATAGATAAATATATATATACATAATATAGTATAAGGCGTAATTATATACTTGTGTATATATAGGTATACGTTTTCATGTAGTATACGGTAGCATATATATATATATATATATATATATATATATATATATATATATATATATATATATATATATATATATATATATATATAAGTATAGGTACACTATTATACTTGGATATACATTGTGTATATATATATATATATATATATATATGTATTTATATATGATGTAAATATATATATATATATAGTATATATAGTATATATGTATATAGTAATAATGTAGTATGATAAGAATAGTATATACATATGTATATATGTATGTATGTATGTATATATATATATATATATACATTAGTTTATATTATAGTATATATATAAGTATATGTATATATATATATATATATATATATGTATATGTATGTGTTTGATAGAGAAGAGGCCGACCGAGCTTCCAACCTTCCCCCACCTCCGCGAATCCTTCGACCACCACCGGCACTGCGCCTCCCCCACCTCCGGCCGCCGTCTGCTACTCCCTCTTCCTTCTCCCTCGCCTCCGGCCACCCGCAGAATCGCCGGAAACTGCTGGGAAGAAGAAGGCCGAGAGTTTAGCTTTAACTCGCCCAAGCTTCGTCCGGCCACCATTTTCCTCCATTCCGGTGCCAATCTCCTCCCCTTGCACCGGTGAGGCTTACTCTAACCTTTGTTTAAGCTTTGACCATGGATTGATTGAGTTTTGGTTGATTTTAGTTTGTGAACTCTAGGGTTTCGAATTTTTTTTTAACTTAATCTAGCTTGATTCATGCAAACTCCCTTTACAAATATGATTCCTAGTAGCTTAATCTACCTCTAGGAATTTTTGTATAATTTTTAGAATTTATTTTGATTTTTGGTGAATTTTGGATATTTAAATAATTTTTTTAGGGATTTTCGGGAATTAATTATAAAAATGGTAAATAATAATAATAATTGACATTTTGGTGATATTAAGTGTTGAAATTAATTTTAGAGTAAGGTAGATAATTTAAGAAAATTATACAAATTTTCTAGGAATTTTATGTTTTATGTCAAAATATAATAATTAGATTAATTTTGAAACTTTGGGTTAAATAGGTAATGAAATTTATAAATGAGGTTATTAGTGAATAATATGAATTTTAGAACTCAAATTATAATTTTTGAGATTTTTATACTATTTTTTATAAATATATGAGTTTATGCCAAAAAATTGATTTTTAGGGTAAATAATATTTTTGGGAGAAATTTGTTGGTTAATTAAATGTTTTAATTACATTAAGAAAATGTATTTTGAGAAAATGAATTTTTGGCATAATTAAATAATTTTTAGGAATTATTTTCAGTAGTAAAAGCTCATTATGTAAATTATGTATTTAGGGGGGGTAAAAATGTAATTTACACTAAAATATGATAAGTATATATTTTAATTAGTTTTATTAATAATTAAAGGGTTTAGATAATTTTTATAAATTAATTGGCATGATTTCCTAATTAATGTAAATTTTGAATATCAAATTCCTATATATATATATATATATATATATATATATATATATATATATATATATATATATAATACAAATTTAATTTGCTCAATTTTGAGTAATGGAGATTTTGTATAATCTTATCTATTCTAATATGTATGAACGTGATATGTATTTAAGAAATACATATTATTAAATTGTGATATTTTTATTTGAGTTGTGATCTCGGTCGAGGCAAATTGTATTTTGGGAGCCCGACTCGAGTGTGGATGGTTTTGGAAATTAGAAGTGCGTTTTCTATGCAGGTCTGGCTCTACCTTTGGTAGAGGGATGTCCGTTTTACAGAGGAGACTCTGCCGAAATTTCGGTAGATTTTCTCGTAAAATGTGATATCCGTAGAATGTCTACCGTTAATTAGGTTAAAACCTGTCTGTCGAGTCAGTTTGGAATTTCATTGCTTTGTTGATTTTTGGTTTCGATGTCCAAAGTCATATTTTAAAGGTCGATTATTATTTTTCCTTTAGATCATTTCGGAGCAGAAGCTGTGAGGCCGAGGCAGACGCGTGGTCGTCAGCCTTCACATTCATCCTGTAAGTCAGTAGAACGATCTGTGCATGTGTTTGTGTAAAAAATACATGCGCTCGTATTTCATTACATTGATTACATGATTTATTTAATTTAATGCTATTATTTAAGATTTAAACGCATTTTGTTTATTTAAAATCGATTTTGGGAAATTTTGGTAGAACAGGCTACCTGGTGGGCTTCACCAGGACTATGTGCACATGGTAGAGATTGAGAGATGGATCCGAAAATTTTATGATTTGTGAATATTAAACTGGGACGGGTGCCTCGGTAGAAAGCCTTAGCTCTCGGGGACCGCCAGTGATTGGAAAGTCAATAATGGACTGGGATGGGTGCCTCGGTTGATGCCTTTGCTCTCGGGGACCGCCAGATCCACATATTTGGATTAAGTGGATGACTACGGCTTGGTGCCTCGGTTGATGCCCTTGCTCTCGGGGACCGGTAGTCTAGTTGGAATAAGTGGGCCCGATTGGCCATTTAGACTTGGGTCTAAGGTTCTACCGAGATTTTCAAAGCTATAATTATATATATTATAAATTATTTTCACTATAAAAATATATGGTTTTCAAAAAGGTTTTCAAACCGTACAGCTCTTTTATTGACTTACTCAGTGAGGTCTGATTCCCCTCAATTTATTTTTTTTCAGGAGCTTGGGAGTTTGACCTCAGACTACCTCTACGCCGGATTTCTTCTTCACCGGCAATTTTATGTAGGTCATTGTAAGCTGTACTGTGTATTAATCTAGGATGCTGCAGTAGTATATGTATTGAGGATCTGAATGGTTTAAACTAAATCATGTAGTTTATTGGTACCAAATACATTTATGTATGTGACATAAATTTCAATTTATAATATGAAATGTTAAATCATATTTTTATTAAACACTTGATTTTGTGTAAATTGAGAAAAATCAGTTTGATAATATGTTCTGTTTTTAATTTAAGTAAAGATATGAATGGTTTTATTTTCTTTCCTTTAGGCTTACTACGGGTTTTGGTGGCCTTATGCCTACCCATTCCCTAGTGCCGGTCACGTGCCCTCGGGTTCGGGTCGTGACAAAGTTGGTATCAGAGCATAAGTTCGATTAATTGTCTATGTCTGTCTTTCTATGTAACTACTGCAGCTTTAGGATTGATAATTGTCTTTGAGATGTTCGTGTACCTCGTTCCGTGTTGCTTTAAATATTCTTACCCCGTTTTGAATTCAATTTTTCTTGTCTTCCTTTCAGAATGAGGCGTGTGCGTACCGACCCAGATGCTGATCCGACCCTTAGGCTAGATGAACAGTCTGTGCATGATGAGGCTCCCCTTCCTGCTCCACGTCGTAGGGGCAGAGGTAGAGGTAGAGGTCGAGCCAGGGCAGCTGCGGCTGAGATTCCTGATCAGCAGCCAGTCGAGCCTGAAGCCCCAGCTGTCGACCCCACAGCCTTTACAGCTGGACTAGCAGGGATTAATCAAGGTCTAGCAGCATTGAATCAGGCGATGCCCCTTGTACAGCAGATGCTTCAGCAGAGGAACCAGGGTATGTCAGACACTGAAGCAGCCCTTCTTTACTCTCGGATTGGTAGAGTTTCTTTCGACGGTACGGGTGATGCCTTAGACTTTATTAATGCGATTGAGGCACGCACCAGGACTGGGCACACAGATTATCAGAGGATTATGATTGTGGAGTTGTCGGTGCAGGCGGCTGCTCAGGATTGGTTTATGCAGTCGATTCAGCCATCGATGCACGAGCTGACTTGGTCAGAGTTTAAGGACCGCTTTTTGAGGTTTTTCTGTCCTCCAGCCACCAGAGATGCCTACAGGTGGCAGCTACTCCACATCACTAGAGGCGATAGGTCAGTGGAGGACTATACCAGAGAGTTTAATAGACTGTCCCGACATGCAGAAGATATCAGGAGGGATCCTTACAGAGCAGTAGAGCTGTATGTTACTGGATTAGGACCCGCTTTTGTTGGTATGCGTACCGAGGACCGCACCTTGGAGAGTGTGATTGAGGAGGCCCGTTTGATAGAGAGGCGACATATCCGCCAAGGCACCATGATAGATCCTTATATGATCGGGGGCAGTGGTTATGGTGTAGCTCCCGGGTACCAGCAGCCAGCATTTCACATCGGCAGTTCGAATCAGCAGGCTGCGGGTAGTTCTCAGCAGAGTGGTAGGAGGTCCAGGACTCACCGAGTTGGCCGACATGGATATGCTTCAAACAGGAGAACCGGCAGGAGTCACCGATTCGGTGCAGGAGTTAGTAGCAGTAGTAGTGGGCAGAGTACCGGGCAGAGTAGTTCGGGGTCTGGAGCTAGTGCTTGTGCGAGCTGTGGACGATTTCATCAGGGCCCATGTCATATGTTGACGGGCGCTTGCTTTAGGTGTGGACAGGTTGGACACCTTGCCAGAGCTTGTCCCCACTCCGGATACCAGCCACAGTACGTTCAGGGTTCATCTTCCTCAGTGGCTCAGCCCTATTATCCGATGCCTCAGCAGTATCGAGCACCCACACAGCCACAACAGAGACCGCCTCAGCATATGAATCAGCAAGGTCGAGGTTCAGTTGGTAGACCTAGTGGACGTGGTTTTGCGCAGCCTTCGACTTCTCAGCAGGCAGGTCGTGGTCAGGCTCGAGTGTTCACTTTGACACCACAGGATGCTCAGACTTCGAATGCAGTGGTAGCAGGTATTCTCTCAGTCTGTGCATACGATGCTAGAGTGTTGTTTGATCCCGGTGCTTCACATTCCTTCATTTCTCCTGTGTTCGCTTCGAGAATCGAGTGGCAGCCTTCTAAGTTGTCCTTTCCTCTATCTGTTTCGACTCCTCTGAGTGACGAGTTAGAGACAGATGTTTTCTTTCCTTCGTGTCCGGTGATGGTTGATGGTAGAGAACTATTGGCGGACTTAGTATTGCTCGACGTACTGGAATTCGATGTCATTTTGGGCATGGATTGGTTGTCGAGGTATTATGCCTGTGTGAATTGTAGAGAGAAAGAAGTGGTGTTCAGGATTCCAGGTGAAGAAGAATTCTGTTTCAAGGGTGAAAGGAGCTCCATGCCTCATAATCTCATTTCTGCCATTATAGCCCGGAAGATGCTTAGAAGGGGTTGTCAGGGTTACTTGGCAGTAGTAAGGGATGTTGAAAAGGAGAATGTGGCAATTGAACAGGTGCCAGTGGTGTGTGAATTTCTGGATGTCTTTCCTGAAGAATTACCAGGGTTACCACCAGACAGAGAGATAGAGTTCTGTATCGATGTCATACATGGTACGAATCCTATTTCTATGCCACCTTACAGAATGGCACCAGCTGAACTGCAGGAGCTGAAAGAGCAGTTGCAGGAGTTGCTTGTTAAGGGTTTCATCAGACCCAGTACATCGCCTTGGGGTGCTCCGGTGTTGTTCGTGAAGAAGAAAGATGGTAGCCTTCGACTTTGTATCGACTACAGGCAATTGAATAAAGTCACTATCAAGAACAAGTACCCACTTCCGAGGATCGATGATCTGTTTGATCAACTTCAAGGTGCTACATGCTTTTCTAAAATAGACCTACGATCCGGGTATCATCAGTTGAGAATCAGAAGAGGTGATGAGCCCAAGACAGCCTTTCGAACAAGATATGGCCATTATGAGTTTTTAGTAATGTCCTTTGGACTGACTAACGCTCCAGCAGCCTTTATGGACTTGATGAATCGGGTATTTAGGCCATACTTGGATCGGTTTGTGATAGTTTTCATTAATGACATTTTGGTTTATTCTAAGAGTGAGGCTGAGCATGTGATGCATCTGAGAAGGGTACTTCAGACTTTAAGAGAGCATAGATTGTATGCCAAGTTCTCAAAGTGCGAGTTCTGGTTGTATCAAGTGGCATTTCTGGGCCACGTGGTTTCTCGAGATGGTATACAGGTGGACCCTGAGAAGATTGAGGCTATTACAGAATGGCCAAGGCCGACTACAGTTAGGGAAGTACGGAGTTTCCTGGGTCTAGCAGGCTATTACAGGAGATTTGTGAAGGACTTCTCTAGAATTGCTGCACCTTTGACAAGGTTGACCCAGAAGAATGTTAAGTTTGTATGGACGGACAAATGCGAAGAACATTTCCAATTATTGAAGAACTTATTGACGTCAGCACCGATTCTAACTTTGCCCTCTGGAACTGAAGGTTATACGGTGTATTGTGATGCTTCCAGAGTGGGATTGGGCTGTGTGTTGATGCAAAATGGCCAAGTGATTGCTTACGCTTCGAGGCAGTTGAAGAAGCACGAGTAGAACTATCCTACTCACGACTTAGAGATGGCAGCCGTGGTGTTTGCTTTAAAAATATGGAGGCATTACTTGTACGGAGTGACATGTGAGGTATACACAGATCATAAGAGCTTGAAATATATTTTCCAGCAGAGGGACTTGAATCTGAGGCAGAGGAGATGGATGGAACTTCTTAAGGATTATGATTGCTCCATTTTATACCATCCAGGCAAGGCTAATATTGTTGCGGATGCCTTGAGTAGGAAATCAGTAGGCAGCCTTGCCCATATTAGCACAGGGAGGAGGTCCATTATCAAGGAGTTACATGGATTAATTGATCAGGGGTTGCAGATGAAAGTTACCCGAAAGTGCCTTTTTGCTCAATTCAGTGTACGGTCAGTATACTTGGATCGGGTGAAGGCAGCTCAGAGCAGAGACCCCCAGTTACAGAGAATCATGTATGAAGTGCAACAAGGACAATCACGGGACTTTGTAATTGACAAGGAAGGTATGTTGCGGTTGGGCACTAGGATTTGTGTGCCAGATGTTAATGACTTGAGAAAGGAGATCATGGAAGAAGCACATTATTCTGCATATAACATTCATCCGGGTTCTACCAAGATGTATCATAATTTGAAAGATACATATTGGTGGAATGGAATGAAGAAGGACATCGCAGAGTTTGTATCCAGGTGCTTAACTTGCCAGCAAGTAAAGCTTGAACATCAGAGACCCTCGGGACTGTTGCAGCCTATGCCAATTCCTGAATGGAAATGGGATATGATAGCCATGGATTTCGTGACTGGACTACCTCGAGCTACTGGAGGCTATGACGCTATTTGGGTGATTGTTGACAGGTTGACTAAGTCAGCACACTTTCTACCTATAAAGAAGACGTACTCTACTGATAGATTGGCAAGACTTTATGTCAATAGAATCGTTTGTCTACATGGGGTACCTGTGAGCATAGTGTCGGATAGAGGAGCCACCTTTACCTCAGTCTTTTGGCAAGAATTACACAAGGCCTTGGGTACCAGATTGGACTTCAGTACGGCGTTCCACCCTCAGACAGATGGTCAGTCAGAGAGGACCATCCAAACATTAGAAGATATGTTGAGGATGTGTGTAATGGATTTTGGAGGACAATGGGATTCACACTTGCCACTGATTGAGTTTGCCTATAACAATAGCTATCATGCTAGCATTGAGATGGCTCCATATGAGGCACTATATGGTAGGAAGTGTAGATCACCTTTGTGTTGGGAGATTGGAGAGAGGCAGTTAACGGGACCAGAGTTGGTACAGATCACATCAGAGAAAGTTCCCATTATACAGCAGAGATTGAAGACAGCCTTTAGTAGACAGAAGAGCTACGCTGACCCCAGAAGGAAGGATGTATCCTTTATGGTTGGAGACATGGTGTTCTTGAAGGTATCTCCAATGAAAGGAGTTATGAGATTTGGCAAAAAGGGTAAGCTAGCTCCTAGATACATTGGACCGTTTGAGATTCGGTCCAGAGTAGGTGAAGTGGCTTATAGGCTAGTATTACCACCAGAGCTATCGAGAATCCATCCTGTATTTCATGTTTCCATGTTGAGAAAATACATCCCTGATCCGTCTCACGTGTTGCAACCTCAAGCCGTGGAGCTTAGCGACGATTTGACTTACGAGGAGTACCCGGTGGCGATTGTGGATCGCCAAATCCGACAGCTGCGGACTAAGGAGATACCGATGGTGAAGGTGTTATGGAGTAACCATTCTGCAGAAGATTGCACCTGGGAAACTGAAGCTGAGATGCGAGTTTCGTTTCCGTATCTCTTTTCTTCTTAGCCTTGTAATTCCTCTTTTCTTTCTTTTCTTGAATTCGAGGACGAATTCATATAAGGAGGAGAGACTGTAATACCCTACATACATATATATATATATATATATATATATATAATTATTTAATATTAAGGGATACATTTCCTCAAGAAGTACTATTAATAGTTAAATTGCATATCTATTCACATGTGTATATATATATATATATAGATAAATATATATATACATAATATAGTATAAGGCGTAATTATATACTTGTGTATATATAGGTATACGTTTTCATGTAGTATATGGTAGCATATATATATATATATATATATATATATATATATATATAAGTATAGGTACACTATTATACTTGGATATACATTGTGTATATATATATATATATATATATATGTATTTATATATGATGTAAATATATATATATATATAGTATATATGTATATAGTAATAATGTAGTATGATAAGAATAGTATATACATATGTATATATGTATGTATGTATGTATATATATATATATATATACATTAGTTTATATTATAGTATATATATAAGTATATGTATATATATATATATATATATATATATATATATATGTATATGTATGTGTTTGATAGAGAAGAGGCCGACCGAGCTTCCAACCTTCCCCCACCTCCGCGAATCCTTCGACCACCACCGGCACTACGCCTCCCCCACCTCTGGCCGCCGTCTGCTACTCCCTCTTCCTTCTCCCTCGCCTCCGGCCACCCGCAGAACCGCCGAAAACTGCTGGGAAGAAGAAGGCCGAGAGTTTAGCTTTAACTCGCCCAAGCTTCGTCCGGCCACCATTTTCCTCCATTCCGGTGCCAATCTCCTCCCC
The DNA here is from genome assembly GCA_947683625.1 of Mallotus nudiflorus. Taxonomy (NCBI): domain Eukaryota; kingdom Viridiplantae; phylum Streptophyta; class Magnoliopsida; order Malpighiales; family Euphorbiaceae; genus Mallotus; species Mallotus nudiflorus. Next base: position 720,827 of record CANTUR010000400.1, on the reverse strand, counting down.
TTGCATCGGTGAGGCTTAATCTAACCTTTGTTTAAGCTTTGACCATGGATTGATTGAGTTTTGGTTGATTTTAGTTTGTGAACTCTAGGGTTTCGAATTTTTTTTTAACTTAATCTAGCTTGATTCATGCAAACTCCCTTTACAAATATGATTCCTAGTAGCTTAATCTACCTCTAGGAATTTTTGTATAATTTTTAGAATTTATTTTGATTTTTGGTGAATTTTGGATATTTAAATAATTTTTTTAGGGATTTTCGGGAATTAATTATAAAAATGGTAAATAATAATAATAATTGACATTTTGGTGATATTAAGTGTTGAAATTAATTTTAGAGTAAGGTAGATAATTTAAGAAAATTATACAAATTTTCTAGGAATTTTATGTTTTATGTCAAAATATAATAATTAGATTAATTTTGAAACTTTGGGTTAAATAGGTAATGAAATTTATAAATGAGGTTATTAGTGAATAATATGAATTTTAGAACTCAAATTATAATTTTTGAGATTTTTATACTATTTTTTATAAATATATGAGTTTATGCCAAAAAATTGATTTTTAGGGTAAATAATATTTTTGGGAGAAATTTGTTGGTTAATTAAATGTTTTAATTACATTAAGAAAATGTATTTTGAGAAAATGAATTTTTGGCATAATTAAATAATTTTTAGGAATTATTTTCAGTAGTAAAAGCTCATTATGTAAATTATGTATTTAGGGGGGGTAAAAATGTAATTTACACTAAAATATGATAAGTATATATTTTAATTAGTTTTATTAATAATTAAAGGGTTTAGATAATTTTTATAAATTAATTGGCATGATTTCCTAATTAATGTAAATTTTGAATATCAAATTCCTAATATATATATATATATATATATATATATATATATATATATATATATATACATATAATACAAATTTAATTTGCTCAATTTTGAGTAATGGAGATTTTGTATAATCTTATCTATTCTAATATGTATGAACGTGATATGTATTTAAGAAATACATATTATTAAATTGTGATATTTTTATTTGAGTTGTGATCTCGGTCGAGGCAAATTGTATTTTGGGAGCCCGACTCGAGTGTGGATGGTTTTGGAAATTAGAAGTGCGTTTTCTATGCAGGTCTGGCTCTACCTTTGGTAGAGGGATGTCCGTTTTACAGAGGAGACTCTGCCGAAATTTCGGTAGATTTTCTCGTAAAATGTGATATCCGTAGAATGTCTACCGTTAATTAGGTTAAAACCTGTCTGTCGAGTCAGTTTGGAATTTCATTGCTTTGTTGATTTTTGGTTTCGATGTCCAAAGTCATATTTTAAAGGTCGATTATTATTTTTCCTTTAGATCATTTCGGAGCAGAAGCTGTGAGGCCGAGGCAGACGCGTGGTCGTCAGCCTTCACATTCATCCTGTAAGTCAGTAGAACGATCTGTGCATGTGTTTGTGTAAAAAATACATGCGCTCGTATTTTATTACATTGATTACATGATTTATTTAATTTAATGCTATTATTTAAGATTTAAACGCATTTTGTTTATTTAAAATCGATTTTGGGAAATTTTGGTAGAACAGGCTACCTGGTGGGCTTCACCAGGACTATGTGCACATGGTAGAGATTGAGAGATGGATCCGAAAATTTTATGATTTGTGAATATTAAACTGGGACGGGTGCCTCGGTAGAAAGCCTTAGCTCTCGGGGACCGCCAGTGATTGGAAAGTCAATAATGGACTGGGATGGGTGCCTCGGTTGATGCCTTTGCTCTCGGGGACCGCCAGATCCACATATTTGGATTAAGTGGATGACTACGGCTTGGTGCCTCGGTTGATGCCCTTGCTCTCGGGGACCGGTAGTCTAGTTGGAATAAGTGGGCCCGATTGGCCATTTAGACTTGGGTCTAAGGTTCTACCGAGATTTTCAAAGCTATAATTATATATATTATAAATTATTTTCACTATAAAAATATATGGTTTTCAAAAAGGTTTTCAAACCGTACAGCTCTTTTATTGACTTACTCAGTGAGGTCTGATTCCCCTCAATTTATTTTTTTTCAGGAGCTTGGGAGTTTGACCTCAGACTACCTCTACGCCGGATTTCTTCTTCACCGGCAATTTTATGTAGGTCATTGTAAGCTGTACTGTGTATTAATCTAGGATGCTGCAGTAGTATATGTATTGAGGATCTGAATGGTTTAAACTAAATCATGTAGTTTATTGGTACCAAATACATTTATGTATGTGACATAAATTTCAATTTATAATATGAAATGTTAAATCATATTTTTATTAAACACTTGATTTTGTGTAAATTGAGAAAAATCAGTTTGATAATATGTTCTGTTTTTAATTTAAGTAAAGATATGAATGGTTTTATTTTCTTTCCTTTAGGCTTACTACGGGTTTTGGTGGCCTTATGCCTACCCATTCCCTAGTGCCGGTCACGTGCCCTCGGGTTCGGGTCGTGACAGATCATGACTCCCGATTTGGGTCGTGACATTAAAGAACAATTTACTTAGCTAAATATTATATTACTCATCGAAAGATACAAAACAACTTGTCACAACACTAAAATGTAAAATAAAAATATTGTTTGATAAAGGGCCAATTTATTTTATTATCTTTGCTCTCAAAGCTTCGTTAACAATGCTCTCTAAGCTTTGTCTACAGTGCTCTCGTCTAAGCTTGTCTTAGTGTTATCGTATGCTTGTCTCTAGTGTTCTCGACTGAGATCTTTCTTTTTGATAGTTTCTGATAGCGTTTTCAGATAGTTAATCGAACAGTGTGTCACAACCCAAACCGGGAGTCATGACTGGCACTAGGAAATGAGATTTTTTTCGAATCCGGAACTCGTATCAAGCCTTAAAAATAAAAACACATGAAATAAATAAATAATAATATACCATAATTAAAACTTAAATGTCATATCATAACAAAATTATCTCATATAGTATTCTGATATAGAAATCTCAAAAACCAAAACAACACACTATTGATACAATACACTACTACTGTAGTCTCTAGAATACAATAGAAGTTTAGATAATAAATTTACATAGTCTAGCCGGGGCTGAAGAAGACTGGCAAAGAGGTCTACTACTGAGGTCTGACGATGAGGAATCTCCTGAAAAAAATATTTAGGGGGATCAGACCTCATTGAGTGAATTATTATAATATATATACATGCAACCTAAAATTATATATAGTTAAGCATCAATATATATATATAAATATATACAGGCATGTCACACATATGTTAAAATCCGCTTTTGTATATAATAAATGCTGAAAAATATTTATTTAAATGAAGGATCAAATAGAACCCTAACATATTTGCAACCTTAGTCAATAAATCAATAGCTAGCTGGCTTATCCAATACTCAAAGTATTCATTTATCCAACTGAAGGTAGTAGATTGGCCGTAAGTACATTAGGTCAACCGAGGATTTGTAATCTCACTACTAGCACGACAGGCCCTGAGTACATTGGGTCAAACGAGGATCCGCAACCGCCCTTTCCAACAACCATCAATCACAATATTCTTATTCATAATCATATATCATATTTTCAACCTAATTCCACCGTATTGTTGCGCAACAGTCCTAGTGTAGCCCACTAGGTAGCACGTTCTATTGATATTCTTCAATAATTTGTATATTTAATGAAAAATAATAAATTGCACAATTAAAATATAATGGCATCCATTATAGAAGAATATACCATTTATATACTAGAAATACACTAAACATATATTAAAAATATTCCAAATTCATATTAAGAATATATCAAATATATACGTCGCATATATATCAAAATATACCAAAAATATACTAAAAGCATACCAAACATATTCTAAATCATTTAATAAAACAATTTATGTTTAAATACATAATGAAAACATGAATGCTCATAATCATGTATCTACATGCAATGTATATATAAAATAATAGTTCATAGGTTTGCACTCTTCGAGACAGACTCGACGGACCTGGTTCGATAGGCCTTGGTCTTGATGCAACTAGAAAAATAAATAATAATAATAGAATCAGAATAAATTCCTAACTTTCACTTCTAAAAATTCTAAAAGAAGACTCGATCTAGACACGACTCAATTGAAATAAAAACTCAGGTTTAACCTGACTGTCACGTTTTACGAGAATTCTATCAAAAAATTAGTAGAATCTCCTTTATAAAACGGACGTCTCTTTACTGAAAGTAGAGCCGATCCTACAAGAAAACACACTTCTATATTCACAATAGCACAACATCTCGGGTTGATACCCCAAATTACATAAATTACCAATTGAGGTTCACAATTCACAATAAATTAATATTAAATAATAAATATAACAAAAATCACTAAATTCCATTAATATCAATAAAATACCAAATACAATTTATTTAAATAACAAAAACATTAAATATAATTATTTTCACATTAACTAAATAAAATCTCAAATAAATTATATAATATTAATAAAATAGTAAAATTTACAATTAATTATTCAAATAGTTTAAATATATAATAAAAATAGTTAAAAATTCATTTAATCACAAAAATAGTCAAAGAATTTATTATTTGAATATATTTTCAAAAATTAGTATTAATTAGTTAAAAATAGTAAATAATTCATAAAAAATGATTTTAATACCATTTATTATTCCAAAATTATTTTAAACATATTATTTAACTATAATTTCAACTAAAATACATATTTTACCCATAAATCTAAAAATCACATAATACTAAATATTATTCAAAAATTAACCAAAATTACTAAAAATTAATTTCTCACTTCTAAAATTAATAACTTAAATTAACTATACTATTTAACCTAATTTTCCGTAATAAACATATAAAACACATAATTAATAAAAATGCATTTAATTATTAAAAAATTTCAATAATTACCCATAATTCTAATAAATTCAAAAAAATAAACTAAAAATATATTTAAGAAGCTTATGATGCATACTTCAATATTACTTAAGGAAATTATCATGAATCAAACAAGAACAAGCTAAAAAAAAAATAGAAACCTAAAATAGACATAAACTAAACTTAGAGATAACTCACAATCTGGATGTTGTAAAGTTGAAATGACTTGAGAATTGAGAAGTACACATCGAGAGGAGTCTAACAAGCGCAAAAACTTGAGCTAAAACCACCAAAAATCTGTTGGAGCTATAGTAGCTCACTCTCGGCAATAAGGAAAATCCGACGACTGGAGCTCCCTGGAGACGACAGGAAGGTGAGGGAAAGGTGGGGAAGCAACGACAAGTGAGGTGGTGGTATGTGGTGGCGTTGGTAGAGCTTGGATGTGCTAGCAAAAATAAAAATGGCGGAAGCAAAATAAAGAATAAGAAGAAGAAAAAAAAGAATAAAAAAGGAAAGTAGGGGAGAAAGGTGAGTTGACCTATTTTTTTGTGTTGTAATATATATATATATATACACAAATATATAACACCACATAACACATGCACAATACACACACATGAACATGCATAATAATAATAATAATAATAATAATAATAATAATAATAATAATAATAATAATAATAATAATAACAAATAATAACATTAAAAATAATAATAACAATACTAACAATAATCACCATAATAACAAATAATAATAACAATAATGATAATAACAATGATAGTAACTTTAGTATTTTTTAAATAATAAAACTTCTAAATAAATTCTTTACGTAAATAAAATATTTAATGTAAAATAACGAATATTATTCATAAATAATAATAATAATAATATATAAATAAAATTTAAAATATTATTAACACTGCATATTTCAAAATATATTTTAATAATTTAAAATAAAGGGTCATTACATGGTGACTCTACCTGCTTTGTAAAATGTCTATCCTCTTATGGAATGCTCAGGGATTAGGGCAACCGCTTATAAGAAGAACATTATGCCAACTAATCTACAAATACAAACCTAATTTGGTATTTTTGATTAAAACCAAACAAAAGAAGATAGTCATTGAAAAAGTTTGATCTAAACTTTGCTATAATAATGGAGTTTATGTGGAGCTAATAGGTAGATTAGGAGGTTTTGCATTATGGTGGAATGATGAATGGGGAGTTCACATCAAAGAAATATCGAGACACTGTATTGATGCTCTTATCACTGCTGATGAAATATGGCATTTCACTGGGGTTTACGGTAATCCTTGATAAGTGCTAAACAAGGAGTTATGGAATGAAATTTGATATCTTGATTTGAAAATGCAGATGCTATGGGTTCTAATTGAGGATTTCAATATTTGCCTTTACACTTATGAGAAAAAGGGTGGAATTTCTCCTTCTTTTTCCTAATTAAACTCTTTTAGAAATTTGATTAAAGATTGTCAACTTCTTGATCTGGGCTTTAAGGGAGGCTCTTTTACTTAGCATAATAAAAAACTTGGAGTTGATAATATTTAAGCATGATTGGATCATGTTATATATAATATTAAATGGCATATAAAATTTGAGTATGCACAGGTTCATCATAAGTCATTTACAGGTTCTGATCATTACCCTCTCATTCTAATTTGTGACTCAAGGCAAATCCCCAAGAAAAGGCAATTCAAGTATGAGGCTAAATGGGACCTTGATGAAGACTAGAGGGTTGTCATTGCAAAATATTGGGTCAGACAACATGCTCCATTTCCAGGGCAATCGATGATAGAAAAGAAGTTACAGGCCTTAAAACCAGAATTAAAATGTTGGGTTCAAAAGAAAAGAGGCAATTGTCAACAAAAACTGTCTTTATTGAAGTCAAAATTAAAAGATATAATGTCTGGTGATTATGGTAGCCTGGAAAAGGAAGAAGAACTTCACTTAAGGTTAGAGATAAATAAATTGGAAGCTTAAGAAGAGATTAACTGGAAATAAAGATCTCATGTACAATGATTGAAGGACGGTGATCGAAGCACTAGATTTTTTCACTCATCTGCCATCTAAAGTCACTATAGAAAGCAAATAACCATGGTTAAAGACCTATCAAGGCATTAGATTACTGATGAAGCTCACATTCAATAAGCAGCAGTTGCGTATTTCTAGAAAATTTATAATAATGAGGTAGATTCTTATTTTGGTATAATACTAAATTTTATTCCTTCCCTTATTTCAGACAAAATAAATGATGATCTTGTTAAAGATGTTAGTAAAGAAGAAATTCAACTGGTTGTGTTCTAATTAGGGAAATTTAAAGCTCCGGCTCCTAGTGGTTTTTCAGTAGCTTTTTTTTTCAAAACCATTGGAATATAATTCAAGAAGATATAGTGGATATGGTTCAAGATTTCTTTGTTAATGCTTAACTACCAGCTAGAATTAATTCAACTACTATTGCTCTAATTCCTAAGGTTAAGGATCCATAATCTTTTAGTGACTATTGGCCTATAAGCTACTGTAATTTTCTTTACAAGATAGTCTTAAAGATTCTTACTAATAAGCTTTATAATTGGCTTCCATTGCTTATCACTCCTAATCAAAATACATTTGTTAAAGGAAGAAGCATTCATGATAATATCATTCTGAATCATGAGGTGATGCATGCTTTTAAAAATAAATTCAAAGGCAAAAGAGGCTATTATGCTCTCAAGCTGGGTTTCGCTAAGGCCTTTGATAGTGTTAACTAGTCTTTTCTCAAATTAGTCATGGAGAAGATGGGATTTCATTGAAGATGGATAAAATGGGTATGGCAGTGTATTACAATAGTTAAATATTTAGTGATTATTAATGGCAGTAGAATAAAATCTTTTTATACCTCATCGAGGTTTGAGTTAGGGCGACCCGTTATCACCCTATTTATTCATTCTTATTTTTGATGCCCTTTCACACTCTCTTTTACATAATCATCTTCAAGGGAACCTCAAAGGAATTAAGTTGTCTTATCATTGTCCTTCTCTCACGTATTCTTTTTTTACAAATGACTTGATTCTCTTTGGTAAAGATAATATGGAAGAATCGATGATTATTAAAGAATCACTTATTAGTTTTCTAGCTGACTCTAGTTTGAGGCTTAATATTGCTAAATCTAAAATCTTTTTTAGAAAAAATGTTAGTGTTGAAGCTAAAAGAAATATTTGTATGTTCTTCCAGATTCAAGAATCTAAGTACTCTTCTAAGTATCTTGGGATTTCGTTGGATTGGTAAAAAAAATAGGTGTATGTTGAGCAGCTACCTCATTAAGAAGGCTAAATCTAAAATTTTATCCTGGAAGTGTAAATTTTTAACCCAGGCTAGTAAGGAAATTTTAATAAAATCTACTATTCAATCTCTCCCTACATATCATGTTAGTTTTTTGTTTTCTTATGTGTGAGTTAGCAACGGAATATAAAAGATAATAAGGAATTTTTTATGGATTCAAAGCAACTCTGATAGGAATATTCATTGGGTTCAATGGTATGATCTCACTAGTTCTAAAGGAAGGGGATGATTGGGATTTCATGAGTTTTAGAAAGCAATGTTGGGTAAGCTTGGATGGAAGTTAATTCAGAATCCTAGTTTTCTTAGTGCCCATGTGTTAAAAAGTATTTATTTTCCTTTCACTAATTTTATATCAACAAAACAAGGCTTAAAACCTTCTTGGTTATAAGCAGTTTATTATATGGGACAGAAATTATTTTAAAGGGTTTACGATGGAATGTTAAGTCAGGTTCCTCTATGGATCCTTGGTCTAACTCATGGGTTCTATTGCTTCCTTAGTTTAAAATCCATTCTATTAAGCCTTTGAATTTTAATATTCATTATGTTAAAGATCTTATAAATTGGCAAAAAAGTCAATGGAATGGAAATTTGTTGAAAAGTTTATTTGATGTTGAAGAGTGCAAGGCAATTTAGTGTATTCCTACTAAAATTTCTAATCAACAGGGCCAGGACTCATTAGTCAGGCACTTTGAAAAGTCATGGAATTACTTTGTGAGATCAGCATACCATCTATTGAAAAGCACTCAAAGAAATTCTTCTCTCTCTTTCAATACTATTTTAAAAGGCTGGAAGCAATTTTGGGCTCTAAAAATTCCTCCAAAGATAAAAACCTTCATTTGGCGATGTATCCAAAATGTTGTATCTAAGGGAGAAGGCTTAGCTTAAAGAGGCAGTAAGATTAATCTAGCATGCTTAAGATGTTCTCATTCCTTAGAAACTTTATAATATCTTTTATTTCTTTGTGAACATTCAAAAGCTAATCTGGTTTGCTAGTTCTTTTGGATACATGCCTAATCCTATTAGATTTAATTCTTTTGCTAATTGGTGGATGAATACACAGGAAATGCTTAAAACCAATGGACACCTGGATCTTTTTAACTTTGTTGCAGTTATTTATTGGTTTATCTAGAAAGCTAAGAATAATGCAATCTTTAATGGCAAGGTTGACGATCCTAGGAAGATTGCAGAAAGAATTAGTAGTTGGTGGATGTCTTTGAATCCAGTTTAGACTAATATAATCCATTAGCTAGCTCAAATTTCTAATTCTCTGAACTGGATTGCCCTTGTGAATGGAATTCTTAAAATCAACTGTGATGCTTCTTTCACTCCATTAACCTTTAATAACAAGATATATTTTATTTGTCGAGACTCTTCAGGTAGTTTTCTGCATGTTGGGACATTCATTTCTCATAGCCATACTTCTCTCTAGTGGAGCTAATAGCTTTGAGAGAAAGCCTCTAATTTGCCCTCAGTATTCCAGGATAGCACTTTCTTATTAAGTCTGACTGCCAAGCTGCTGTTAATGCTTGTAATTCAATGTCAGATGAGACTCCTTGGGAAGCTTCTGTTCTTTTTGATGATATTAAGCATATTCTCCAATGCAATTCTAATTTGAGTGTTATATACATCCTAAGGTCTGCTAATAAGGTAGTAGACTGGTTATCGAAGAACCAAGATAGTATTCTAATGTTAGATCAATCTTTTAATGTTCATCCTAATTTGCAGTGTTTATTGTACTTGGACAAAGCTTGTAACTCTATTATTTCTTAATTTATTTCTTTTGTTTTGTTAGGAAAAAGAAAAACAATGAAATGTAAAAAGTAACATTACAAGTGTCATCTATAAAAAATTTTACATACACACAAGTTTGTTTGTAACATTTATATATAGAAAAATTCATATGCAATAATAATCTATTTTCCTTCCATTCTTTCTGTTTTATCAAAAATAAAATAATAACTGTAGAAACTAAATCAACAATTTCTAAATTCTCTACCACTATTCTGTCTAACACAAGAAACAAATACAAATTAGTTACAAAAATTAATCTACAAAAAAAATAAAGTTGGTCTCACATTATGAATATAAATATGTACAAGAAATATATTACAAAGACAATAATGTAACTAAAAACACCAACATAACAATTTTGTAAGAAAATAAAAATAAAAATAAAAATAAAAATATAGTTACTAAATTAAAATAAAAAAAACTATACTACAAATTCTACCAATTAAATTACTCAACAATTAATAATTTTATAATATTGTGTTCTAAACTTATTAAAATTAGCTTTAGAAACTAAAAAAAAAACGTAAAAACTAAATCTAAAATTAATTAAATATTTTACAATATTAAATAACCTAATTTTTACCAAATTAATTAACTAGAAAATAATTATTTAATCTAGATTTCTACTTAATCTAATCAATATTAATTAATATTAAATAAGCAAATAAATAAAATATTGCAAAAAAAAATTAACATAAATAAAATTAACAACCAAAAGTAAAAATAACACAATAAAATAAACAAAATAAAAATAAAAAAACTAATCTCAACTATGCAATACAATATAATTGAATAAATAAAACTAACATAAAATAAAAAAATAGAATATAAATTACACAAAAAATAATGAATTGATAATCAAGATTATGAAAATAAAATAAAATATATAACAAAAATAAACAGAGCAATAATAAATAAAACAATGAAACTATAAATAGAAATTAAATTAAATAACATATTGCAGCATAAATATAAATTAAATAAAAATAGAAATATAAATATATAGAAGTAAGAAATAAAAGTGGAATATAGTAAAATAAATAATAAACAATAAATAAGAATACAAATAAAAAAGAAGAAAATAGAAAGTGCATTGGTGCTTTCTTGGCACTGTTGCCAATGAAGGGCACTATTGCCTAATTTTTATTAAAAAAATCAATCAAAACAAAGAAAACAAAATAACAAAGGAAACATATTCACATATCAAAGAAAGTGTAATTACTGTTGAAAAGGTAAACAAAGATTTACGTTTATATATATATATATATACACACATATATTACCTTTAGTATATCACCTGCTAAGAGAAGCTCACGTTCACAGTAATGATATTTAATGACATTTTTTCAATTTTGGCTAATTGCCAATTATAAAAACATAGTATGTGAAAAAATAAAAATATTTTCTCTCTACAAATTTTGCTTTTGTTCTTCTTTTTCTTTCTCCTCTTTTCTTTCTACAAACCTCCTTTTTTTAATTTCTTTTTTCTTCATGTGTTTTTTTCTTCCACTTTAGAGACCTTCTTATTTTCTTATTTTCTCCCTTCCCCCCTTTTCCTCTCCATTCCAGCTCCTTATCTTTTCTCTCCCCTCTCCTCGTAGAAAATATCTTCCCCTTTTTCTAACTTCCTCAGTTCTTATTAATAGCCATAAATTTAAAAAAATTCTCTATCTCTTTTTTTTTGTGCCAAAAGCCCATTTGAAGAAAAAATTAAAATTAATTTTTATAGGCCATTACTTCTTTTGATGGGCTTATCTTAGACTTTTCATCATTGACCTTTTTAGTTTCAGGTAGGTCTAGATCGGGTGTCAAAATTTTCCCTTGCTTTTTCAAAAATCAAAATTCAAGTAATAAAATAAGATTGATGAAAAAGCAAAGATGCAAACAATCAAAAGTATATAAATTTTCAGATGCAGATGTTTGAGAGAAGAAATAATATGTTTTATATCTTGACCGTCAACCTCATGATATAACCTGAGAAGTATGATCAACAAACTTTGTCTTCTGTACCATTGATCTTGGGATACACTGGAGAGGTGAAATTGTGATACTTTGATCAATAAACTCTATCTTCTGCACTTCGACCTCGAGGTACAACTCGAGAGGTGAAATTTTAATACTTTAATCAATAAACTCTTTCTTTAGCATCATTGACCTTAGGATACACCTAGGAGGTAAAATTATAATATTTCAATCAGTAAACTCTATCTTTTGCACCGTCTTCTTCAAAGTACAATCTGAAAAATTAAATTTTGATTCTTTGAACAATAAGTTCCATCTTTTGCATCATTGTCTTCGAAGTACAATTTGAAAAGTGAAATTTTAATTCCTTGATTAATAATTTTTATCTTTTACACCATCTTCAGAGTATAATTTGAAAGGTGAAATTCTGATTCTTCAATCAACAAATTCTATCTTCATCCATTTTGATGTACTAGTTAGGTGATTTGAAATCATTATATTCATTATTCTCAAGGTACAATTTAAGAGGTCCAAAAAAGACAAAGGATTTCAATCAAAGAAAAATATGAGTTCATGTTGTTAGCCTTAAAATGTTACACAAGATAAAACCTTATAGCTATTTTTGGTATTATATGAAGGTTAACTGAAAATGTACCATATAACCTCTGCGGCATTAGGTAAGGCCAACTATAAAAATGCACCATATTTCCTCTGGGGCATTAGGCAATGTCAATAAAAAATGTGTGATATAGTCTTTGGCGTGTTAAGTGAGGTCAACAAAAAAAGGCACCGTATAGTCCTTATAGCATTAGGAGAGGTCAAAAAAATGCATGTAAGGCATCAGGCAAGGCATTGAAGTTGGTATACATTCTATGCACTAGAGCTAGCTCACTCTTGGACAAACACATTCATAAAAAGTTAAAAAATGATGTATGCATGATCGCGATCTTTAAAAGTTTTCAAAAGTGATTTGACAACATAAGCTCATGTAGTGAGTGCAATGTTTGTGAAAAATATGCATTTGTTCAAATATGCATATCCATGAGATTTGAAAATAATTTTTACTAAATAATTTAATGTATGCTTGAGTTAATAGTCAGAAAATAAAAAATTTTGATCGACTTTGTATGCATTAGCTAGCCAAGTGCCTTTTAAGTTTAAAGCTAATCTTCGATAATTGGCCCTCCTTCTATCAAAGAATTCAAGTTCAAAATTTGAGTCTATCAGAAACTATTATTGAGACTAATATTATCAAATGGAAACAAAAATCCAGATCTTCTAATAATTATCTTAGGATAACAACAACAACCATTATTCTTCTCCTTAGTTGCATTTTGAAAATATTTTGTTATTGCATGACTATTATGATTGTGTTTGATTCCATTTTGTTGATGACATACTTTATTTACCCCAGAGTTAAGGAATTGATAGACTCTGTTACTTTTGTAGCTCATATAATTAATGCACTACAAAATGAAATTTTATGATCTCTTAAAATAAAAGTGCAACTAATTTATTTTATATTCTCCCTTTTTCCTAGATCGTCCCTTTTTAGGAGTTCTCAAGCTTAGTTAGATCTTCCATTTTATTTATTTTGCCAATTTCACCTAGGTTACCCCCTTTTTAGGAGTTTTCAACCTAGCTGGGTGGTTGAAAACTCATATTGATGATTAACTGATGTTTTTTCATGGTCAATGTATATGTTGTCAATTTAGCTATTGATCACTTAATATTCTTGCAGCTAATTACCAAGCGTTTATACCAATTTTGTTGTTGATTGTTACAAAGTCAATGATCGTTAGATTTGTGCACTAATTATTCTAAAAGGCCTATGCTAGCATCATGTCAATCTTGCTTATCTTACATGATTACTCCTTCATTATAATTTAGCATGTTATGTTATGCTTGTTATTAATTAGCCTTTTGATGAGTTTTCTGACTAACTATTTTTTAGCTCACATTGGGTAGAATCCTTATTTTAAAATTTTGAGATTTATATCCCTAATAATTGAAAATGATTCATGAAGATGACAATGAAAAATATGTTTTCAAAGAGTTACATTGGATTAACTTTCTCAAATATAAGTGGTATAATAAAGATTTTTGCTTTTCCTTCTTTTTTTTTTTAGATATAGATAATTCATTTCATATAAAAGGAAAGGTTAAGGTTAAAATTACTTGAAAGTCAATTATGACATTTGGCACTCTCATTTGATTTGTTTTTTTTTTCTCTTTCTTTTACTTTTCCTTTTCCTTTTAATCTCTCTCTATCATTCAAGCATAATCATAACACATTTATTATCATGTAAATTAGAAAATTAAACATTTATTAGCACTAAGGAAAAAATGTTATAGAAAAATATTATTCTAAATTATTACAAAAAAAAGACAAGAATTATTCATGAGTGTTCAAGTTCAAATCAGCTTTAATCTTCTCTCCAAAAGTGGTACAGTTCTTTAACGTCTCTTATGCCTATGTTTTTTTAATTTATTAATCAAAGGTGGAATGCAAGCTTCTATAGCTATGAGTAGCTAAGATGATTCTGTAAGTCTATATTTTATCTGGGCCAACTTTCCTCTCCATCTATTTAAGAAGCTCATAAAGGACTCATCAGGTCTTTGCGTTATATTTTTTTATCTCATAAAGGAGACTTCAAATTGAGAATTCGACTTATATTACTTGATGAAGGCTGAACATAACTCCCTTAAATCTTTATAAAGACATGCATTTAAAGTAAAGTACCATTTAATAATAGCTCCTTCCAAGGACATAAAAAATTGTTTGACAATTTAAGCCTTAAGCAACCCAGTAAATTTCATATAGGTGATGTATTATTTTAGGTATAGGTGAGGATTGTCAATGCCAAAGTACATTTTTATGTTTAAAAAATTTGAATTTCATGGGGGCAATGGTTCTTCTTCATCCAAGTTTAGGTTCATATCGATAAAGTCATGGCTGAGTCCATTCTTTTTCATTATACTGTGCAACTGATCTATCTGCCTTTTCATGTCTTTCATCCATTTTGACTCAGTTGGATCTTTTATTGCTTTTAATTTCCCTCTAAATGGCTTGCCAACAGTAGTCCTAGTTTTAAAGTCTTCTTCATCAATAAGTCTCTTTCTTACTACTTTAGCAATTATGTCTTTGATCATTTGTCACGTCCCATCCCTGATTTGTTATAAAAAATTATAGCGTGAAAGGTTCAAGATCAAAATTAGAGAGTCCTAACATTTTTCTCCCTTGTGATGTGGTCTCAATTGATTAGTTGGATGCTTGATATTAGTGGGCCAAAATACCTTTAATTTGCTTTCAAACAAGAAGAGCCTTATGGTTATAAATAATGCAATTTTGAAAAAATTACAATGAATGTCATATACACATGAAATGTAGGATATTTACAATTGTTATTGTTCATGTATTTATGTACAAATAAAAAAAACACAAATAAGTCACATAACAAGACCTTCCAACTTTATCTCTTCTAGAGACATGTTTAATGGCGAGTCTCTTTTTCTAGGATTTTTTGTCTAAATTTCAATTGCCATTAGGGGATAACAAAACCAATGTATGAATATTATCTCGAGACAATAATAGTAAAGAAGTAGCAAATCCTTCAGATAAAATCAAAGTCCAACATAATGGGCCATAATAAACTAGGTAAGGCCTAAACCTAAAACAGTCCACCATTGGTGGGTTTGAGCTTTATGAATAGAACTATTATGTGGCATCAAACACATGCATTTAAAGAGAAAACCTAGGAGAAGTTTATAAGTCACTACATGGGCTAAGTGTGAGGTGTAAAGTTTAGGCTCCCATAGCGATATACCTCTATCACGTCTCCCCACTTAACGGTTCATATGTCACGACCCAAATCGGGGAGTCATGAGTGGTGCTAGGGAACGAGAATTCTTTCAATTTCAAAACCCGTAGCAAGCCTTAAAAATAAAAACACATGCAATGATGATATAAAAATATGCCAGAATTAAAACTTTAATCAATATAAAAATACATCTTTATATCATTCAAAATAAAAATATTTCATACAAGATTCAAATACAAAATATCAAATCAAAACCACACACTTCTATCACAATAACACTACTACTATAGTTTTTAGAATACAAACAAGAGTTCAGATATAAAATTTACATAATCTAGTCGGAACTGAAGAAGACCGACATATAGTACTACTGGGGAGGTCTGAAGAAGAAGAAGATCATGTAAAAAATAATGAGGGGAGTCGGACCTCATTGAGTGAATTATTATAATATATATACATACAACCTAAAGTCATATGAAGTCAAACATTAGTATAATAATATACATATACACGCATTTTATACAGATGTTAAAATCTAGTTTTATATAATAATAAATGTAGAAAAATTTTATTTGAGTGAAGGATCAAATAGAATATTACGCAACCTCAGTTAATAATTCTCACTAGCCAACAATCTTACTTAATTCCAAAATAATTCTCTTTTTCATTTTTGGATAGTAGACTAGCCCTAAAACACTAAGTCAACTGAGCTCCCGTAGTCTCACTGTTAGTGTGATTAGCCCCGAGAAACTAGGTTAATTAAGCTCCCACAATCACATTACTCTCTCACCACAATTTCTTAATAATCGAATAAATCAAATTTCACATCAAATGATTTCATAATCCCAACCCTAAAATCTAACGCACTGATACATGCACAGTCTTAGTACATCCCACTAGGTAGCACGTTCTACTGATATCTTTCAAATGAATTGTGTAATTATTAAAATATTAAAATGCATAATTTAAACATAAAAGTCATCCATTTTTAAAAAATATACCACTTATATACTAAACATATACCCAACATATACTGAAAGTATACTAATTGTATACCAGAAATATACTGAATATGTACTAAAAATATACCAAATATATATGTCACATATATGCCAAAATATACCGAATATATACTAAAATATACTAAGCATATATTTACATATATATCAAAATATACCAACATATACATAATCATTTGATAAAATAATTCATGTTTAAATACATTATGAAAACATAGATGCTCATAATTATGTGTTCTACATGCAATGCATCTATAAAATAATAATTCACAGTTTTGCGCTCCACTAAACAAACTCAACTAGTTTGGTCCAATAGGCCTTGTTCTCGGCACAACTATAGAAAAATATAATAATAATAATAATAATAATAATAATAATAATAATAATAATAATAATAATAATAATAACAACAACAACAACAACAACAACAATATCAAAATAAATCCCTAACTTTACACTTCTAAGAATTCTAAAGAAAGACTTAATGTAGGACACGACTCGACCACAAAACTAAAAACTCAGGATCGACTTGACGTCATGTTTTATGAGAATTCTATTGAAAATTCGGTAGAGTTTCCCTTATAAAATGGACATCTCTCTACTGAAAGTAAAACCGATCCTACAAACAAACACACTTCAATAATACTTAACAACACAACACCACGGGTTGGGATCCCGAACTATACAATTTTCCAACCGAGAAATACAATTCTCAAAAATCAATAATAATAATAATAATAATAATAATAATAATAATAATATAATAATAATAATAATAATAATAAAAATCATTAAAATCCGTAAACATTAATAAAATAAATCTATTCAAGTTATTTAAATAATAAATATCTAAAAGCTAATTATTTTTCCAAATTAGTTAATAAAATCTCAATAATTTACATAATATTAATAAAAATCTATTTTTTTCAATTATTCAAAATTAAATAGTAAAATTCACAAATAATTATTTAAATAATTCAAATATGTAATAAAAATAGTTAAAAATTCATTTAATCACAAAAATAATAATTAAAATTATTATTTGAATATATTTCCAAAAATTATTGTTAATTAGTTAAAAATAGTAATTAATTCATAAAAATTGTTTTAATACTAATTATTATTCCAAAATTATTCAAAACACACTAATTAACAATAATTTCAATTAAAACACTAAATTTACTAATTTATATTAATTTTTTCAAAAATTATTTTTTTACATAAACTTTTAAAAATTCATAATAAATAATCGGGACACAATCTCAACACACTTCCTTCACAAACTATACTACAAATAATTTAAATAATTTATTAAAAATACAAAGATTTTTCGGTGAGGGTCATCGAAATAATGACTCATCGGAAAACTCAAAATCCAAAAATCAAAATAATTCCAAAACATCCAACAAAAATATATTTGAATAGACTAAGCTACACACAATAACTTTTACAAAGACGTTAAGATTGAATCACAGAAAATTAAGCTAAAAAAAATTAAAAACTAAAATATACCTAAACTAAAACTTGAAGAAAACTCATAATCTAGACGTTATAAGCTTAAACCGAGCTAAGAACAAGCTTTCTTGTACTAAGAGGATTCAAACGAGCCCTGGGATCACGAGCTCTCGTCACTAGAATCGTCATCGATGACTAGTTGAAGCTGTTGCTGCTATGGTCTATGTTGCACTAGAAACCAAGAAGAAAAGGACTTTTGACAGTAGCTGAGGGAAGAAGGGAAGGAGGGAAGGTGATGATGAGCTGTGGTGGTGGCAGGCAAAGGTGTACGGCGGGGCTAGGTGGTGCGTGGTTTTGTTGGAAATGCAGAGGAAGAAGAAGAAGAAAATAGGAAAGATAAGAAAAAGAAAGAAAAGAAGGAGAGAATACCCAGAAAAAAAAAATTGATCCTGCCCCCTATTTTTTTAATTTTTTTAATATATATATATATCAACTAATTTTAGACCTAATAAAAAAAGTATACCTCAAATATTTAAATACGATAAATATACTAAATTTAAACTATTCATAATTTAATAAAAATAATAATAATATTAAATAAATAAATAATATTTAACAATGAACTAACTTTTAAATCACAACTTAATATTGAATCATAATAAAATTAATTAAACTCTAATACTTGAGTTTAATTAAATCACACAAAATAATCATGAAATATAGACATTTAAAATATTATTAACACTGTAAATCTCAAAATAATTTTTAAAAATTTAAAATATTAAGTCATCACAATCTTCCCCCCTTACAAAAATTCGTCCTCGAATTTCAAATAAAAGTACAAAAAATAGGAATTCATCGAGGAAAGAGGCAAGGGTAGGCCACTCGCATCTCAACCTCAGTCTCCTACGTGTGCTCCTCCATATTGTTGCTCCGCTAGAACACCTTAACCATCGGAATCTACTTCGGACACAACTGATGAACTTGATAATCCATTATCGCAACTGGCTCCTCCTTGTATGTCAGGTCTTCATTCACATCCACACTCTCAAACTACAACACATGCGAAGGGTATGAAATATACTTCCTTAGCATTAAAATATAGAACACTGGATGCACTTAAGATATATTCGAAGGCAAAGGCAACTGATATGCAACCATGCCTACTCTCTCCAGAATCTTA
Organism: Mallotus nudiflorus; assembly: GCA_947683625.1. Classification (NCBI taxonomy): domain Eukaryota; kingdom Viridiplantae; phylum Streptophyta; class Magnoliopsida; order Malpighiales; family Euphorbiaceae; genus Mallotus; species Mallotus nudiflorus. The sequence continues at coordinate 701,380 of CANTUR010000400.1, read as the reverse complement.
AACAACCCAATATATCTCTGTGCCAATTTCCCCTTCTTGCTAAACCTCATCACACCCTTCATCGGAGATACCTTCAGAAACACATAGTCTCTAACTTAAAACTCCACATCTCTACATTTTGGATCTGCATAGCTATTCTGTCTGCTAGTTATGGTCTCTAATCTCCTTCTAATCACAACAACCTTCTCCACTGCATCTTGAATCATCTCAAGTCCAATTAACATTCTTTTTCCAATCTTATCCTAACACAAAGGGGATCTACACTTCCTTCCGTACAAAGCCTCATATGGTGCCATCTTAATACTGTTATAGTATCTATTATTATACATAAACTCTACAAGTGGAAAATGATCATTCTAGCTACCTCCAAGATCCAATACACATATCCTTAACATATCCTAAAGTGTCTGGATCAGTCTCTCAGATTGACTATATATCTGAGGGTGAAAAATAGTATTGAAATCAAGCCCGATGCCCATTGGTTCCTACAAATTCTGCCAAAATTGAGAGGTAAACATTGAAGCTCTGTCAGATACAATAGAAATAGGCACTCCATGAAGGCACACAATATGCCTAACATACAACTTAGTCAACTTAGCTATAGAATAGGTGGTTTTAATTGATAAAAAGTGAGCTGATTTAGTTAACTTCTCCACAATCACCCAGATGGAATCGAATCCATCCTTTAAATGCGGTAACCCTACTATAAAATCCATAGCAACTCTCTCCTACTTCCACTTAGGAATAGGAAGAGGCTGAAGCTTCTAAAAGGCTTTTGATACTCAGCTTTCACCTGCTGACACGTTAAGCACTTGAAAACATAATCATCTACATCCTTCTTCAATCCATCCCACCAGTACAAATCTCGAATGTTGTGGTACATCTTAGTGACACTTGGATGTACACTATAAGCTATAGAATGCGCTTCTTCAAGAATCTCCTCTCTCAAATTATCCACATTAGGCATATATAATCTACTACTGATCCATAAAACACCTTCATCATCAAGTGTAAAATCAATGAACTTCCCTGTATGAACATTCTCCTCAAGCTCTGCTAGAATAGGATCTCAGCCCTGAGCTGCCTTAATCCTATCTCTCTCACTGATTTAGCTCTGAACTGAGCTAGTAATTCTCCTTATCTGCTAATCTTCATCATCAAACCTTGATCCATTAACTCATGCAACTCTTGGATCAAAGATCTCCTCTCCACACTAATATGAGCATGACTACCTGAGGGCTTCCTACTCAAAGTATCTGCTACCACATTAGCCATGCTTAGATGATAAAGAATGTCACAATCATAATCCTTCATAAGTTCTAACGATCTCCTCTACCTCAAGTTCATATCTCTCTATTGGAAAATGTACTTCAGGCTTTTGTAATCCATGAAAATCTCACAAGTCACCCCATACAAATAATGTCTCAAGAATTTAGCATAAAACTTATGTTCTCTCAGTGTGTGTAGTACTGTCCTCAAATGATATACATGCTCCTCCATACTCTTTGAATACACTAGTATATCATCAATGAAGACTACCATAAGTTGATCCATAAATGGTCTAAATACCCTATTCATCAGATCCATAAAAGCAGTTGATGTATTAGTCAACCCGAGAGACATCACCAGAAACTCATAGTGACCATATCAAGTACGGAATGCCACTTTAGGAACATCGGCTTCACTGATCCGCAACTGATGATAACCTGACCTCAAGTCAACCTTGGAAAAGAACTGTGCATCCTGAAGTTGATCAAATAAATCATTTATCCTCGGAAGAGGATACTTTTTCTTCACCGTTACCTTATTCAACTCTTTATAATTAATGCATAGTCTTAGTTTACCATCCTTCTTCACAAACAAGACTGGTGCACCCCAAGGAGAAATACTGGGTCTAATAAAACCCTTATCTAACAAGTCTTGCAATTGCTCCTTTAATTTCTTTAACTTTGTAGGAACCATTTTGTAAGGTGACATTAAAATAGGAGTTGTACCTGAGACCATATCTATATAGAATTTGATCTCTCTATGAGGTGGTAAACCTGGCAACTCCTCAGGGAAAATGTTAGGAAACTCATAAGCTACTAGAACATCTGTGAAAGATAACTTCTCCACTGAAGTATCCTTGACAAGTGCCAAGTATCCCTAACAACCTTTCCTCAGCATCCTCCTAGCCATGATAGTGGAAATGAGATTCTAAGGTTTAAAACTTTTATTACCCATAAACTAAAACTCTTCTTCATTCAGAATTCTTTAAATCACCTCTTTACTCTAACAATCCATAATGGTATAGTGCTGAGATAACCAATCCATACCATGGATCACATTGAACTCCATCACATCTACGAACACCAATTCCATTGGCAATTCTCTGCCTCCCACTAACATCGAACAACCAGAAAGAACAACGTCGGTGTCTAACGAATCACTTAAAGGAGTGATGATAAATAAAGGAAAAGCTATCCTCAAAGCTTGCCAACACATCTTTGAAGTAAAAATAGGGGACACGAAAGAATGTGTGGCACTTGGATCAATAAAAACTTTAACATCCAAGTAACAGACTGTAAGTATACCTGCAATAATGGCATTGGATGCCTAAGCATCCTGCTGGGTGAGGGTAAAAACTCTAGCCTGATCTTGTCCTCCCAGCTTGCTAGTGGAAGCTTGACCAACACTCTTAGCACCCCCTCTACTACCTCTACCACGCCCCTGCTAGGCAACAATCTGCGTCGTACTCAGATACTGAACTGGAGGCAACTGACAAGGAGCTAGAGTTAAATTGGAAATCAACTGCTATAAAAATAGCTGCTGATAGCTAGAATATGGACACACTCTGGAAAAATGTCTCGTCTATTCGCATCTAAAACAAGCTCCATAAGTCATATAGCATGATCCTTGATGGACTCTTCCACACATATGACAAGCATTGAGTGTTGATCTCGTGCTGCCATAACCCGAACTTTAACCACTGCTATTGCTGGTAGCTCCAGAAATCAATCTGATAGGTCTATGTGGTCTTCCACGACTATGTCTGCTACTCTTGTGGTTCCATAACCCGAACTCTGATCCTATGATGCCGTAACCTAAACTCTAACAACTGTTATTGCTGGTAGCTCTAGAACCAAATCTGGTAGGTTTACACGGTCCGCCATAACTATGTCTGCTACTCCTATGGGCTCTTTGCTGAGGTCTCTGACTCTACTGATAAGATCCTCTTTAATGACTGCTAAAGCCAATATAGAAAGTGGTGTACTGAGTACTTTACAATCCTCTTGCCTGTACACCTCCTAAAGGATAATAATTAGGCATAACTCCTTGTTTGACCAGTTTGAGCTCTATCTCCTTGGCCAACTTTATCATCGACTCAAGAGTAAGGCTTGCACTAGGCATCCTAGCGAATGCAGAACCCAGTCCAGTGACGTATGTCGTAACTGCGAAGTACTGATCTTGCATTAGGTCCTCTACATATCGACCTAGTCTGAGGAACTCTCTAGTGTAGTCCTTTACTGATCTATTATCTCTGGTAATACTCATCAGTTGAAGTTTGTAACTCATTTATTTAGGCTTTGGACAAAAGCGTCTCATAAATCTCTCTCAAAACTAAACCTAGGTGAATGGAGTCATGTGCGGTTGGATGACGTGAATGAACCAATCCAAGGTTGGTCCCTCTATAAACAGTTCAACTTTTATGATCCTCTGATACTCAATGTGATTAGTTTGAGTCCTCATCTTAATAGCGTGTAGAAAATCTAGAGGGTTCGACATCTCGTTGAATGATATCCAGCTGACTTTGGCATAAAATAATGTTGCCTCAAGGTCAGACATGCCTTGCTGATAGACAGGCTGCATCTGCAATGCAATCGGAGGTATATCAGCTTCCTCGTACTCTTGCTCTACAGATTCCTCATCCTATAGCTCTCTCTATCTACGATGATCTGTCGCTCCTCTAAGTCTACCCCTGCCTCAGCCTTTATGCTTGGCTAATGGCTCTATAGGTAAAATCTCATCCTGAAAGGACTCATTATTCTTGGCCTCAATAACTAGTGAAGCAACATATGCTTACCTCCTCATTTTGAAAAGACAAAACCAACAAGATTGAGACAAAACATATAATAATAGATAATGAATAGACAACCTAATGATTACGCAAAAAAATTAATTCAAGGAAAACTTATCGAAGACATAATCGAACCTAATTCACTGCAGTAGTTTTAAGGAAAACATGACTCTAATAACCTAGGTACATAACACTAAAACCTTAGGGCTCTATTACTAACTTTGTCATGACCTAAACCAAGGAGTCATGACTGACGTTAAGGAACGAGAATTCTTTCGAATCCGGAACCTATAGTAAGCTTTAAAAATAAAAACACACACAATAATAAAATAAAAACATGCAATAATAATATAAAAATACGGCAAAATTAAAAATTTAATCAATATAAAAATAAATCTTTATATCATACATAATAAAAATACTTCATACAAGATTCAGATACAAAATCTCAAATCAAAACCACATACTTCTATCATAATAACACTACTACTATAGTTTCTAGAATACAAATAAGAGTTCAGATGTAAAATTTACATAATCTAGCCTGGACTGAAGAAGACTAGCATATAGTACTACTGGGGAGGTTTGAAGAAGAAGAAGAAGATCCTGTAAAAAAAATATTGAGGGGAGTCAAACCTCACTGAGTGAATTATTATAATATATATAATATAACCTAAAGTCATATACTGTCAAGCATCAGTATAATAATATACATATACACACATTTAACACATATCTTAAAATCCAGTTTTATATAATAATAAATGCAGAAAAAGTTTGTTTGAGTGAAGGATCAAATATAACTCTAAATATTACACAACCTCAATTAATAATTTTCACTAGCCAACAGTCTTACTTAATTCCAAATTAATTCTCTTTTCCATTTTTGGATAATACACTGGCCCCAAGACACTAAGTCAACCGAACTCCCATAGTCTCACTGTTAGCGTGATTGGCCCTGAGACACTAGATCAACTGAGCTCCCGTAATCATATTACTCCCTCACCATAATTTCTCAATAATTGAATAAATCAAATTTCACATCAAATGATTTCATAATCTCAGCCCTAAAATCTAACGCACTGGTACGTACACAATCCTAGTGCGACCCACTTGGTAGCACGTTCTACTGATATCCTTCAAATAAATCATGTAATTATTAAAATAGTAAAATTCATAATTTAAACATAAATGGCATCCATTTTAAAAGAATATACCAAACATATACCAAGCATATACTGGAAATTTACCAATTGTATACCATAAATATACTGAATATATACTAAAAATATACTAAATATATATGTCACATATATGCCAAAATATACCGAATATAGATTAAAATATACTAAGCATATATATTACATATATATCAAAATATACCAAAAATATACCAACATATACATAATCATTTAATAAAATAATTCATGTTTAAATACATTATGAAAACATGGATGCTCATAATTATGTATTCTACATTCAACGCATATCTAAAATAATAACTCACAGTTTTGCGCTCCTCTAAACAGACTTGACTGGCCTGGTCTAATAAGTCTCGGTCTCGATACAACTATAGAAAAATATAATAATTGTAATATCCCGTGTTTTTAAAAAATATTTTTACACTGTACCGGGATATGCAGTGTTAATAATTTTTGTACATTATATGATATTTTTACGAGTTAATATGTATTTAAAACCTATTTTAATTACGGTGTATTATTTTCAGTGTTTTACGTAAAATTTTCCCGGGACTTGCATTTTCGGGGAAATTTTCACGTAAACAATGTATTATTAATTATTTTAAATGTATTTACGGACTTGCATGAACTCATACATATTTATAAATTACTAAATAAAGCCTGTGTGTATATTTATTTAATTAGGGTTTATTATTACCCTAATATTTTATTAAGTATTTATTTGTTTTGTTGTTATTTAATTAATTTTATTTAGTATAAATTATTAAAATATTAAATTTTATGTGTGTGGTGTATATTTGATGTGTGTAATTTAATATTATTTTAATATATAGTATAAAGTATATATATATACATATATTTGTCAAAATTACAAAAGTTTGGAAAATTACACATTTGCCCCCCGAGTCTCCTTCTTCCTCCCGATCCTTCCCCTTGCCGTCCGGGCGTCTGTCACGCCGTTTCTTCACCATGGGTGTGCCGTCCGGTGTGCCACCGTCTTCCCCGACCAATTCCGCCGCCTGAGGAGGCCGTTTCCGGTGCCTGGAAGTCGATTTTGGCCGGAGAAGCCGAAAATCGATCCACCGTCGATCACGTCGATTTCGGCCACCGTTTTTGACACCGCCAGTCTATTTATTCTCCTTGAGCTCTGGTGAGTGTGATTCTAGCTTTGGTTTGAGCTAAAATGGTCTAGAATTGCTTAGGTTTCGATTTTGTCAATTTCGGCCTATTAGGGTTTTCGATTTTTTTGAGCTTCGAATTGGATGATTCATAGAAAATTCCTTCACAAATGTTGTTCCTAGTAGCTTAATCTACATGTATGAATTTTTTTAGAATTTTTGGAGATTTTTTGGATTTTTGGGTATTTTTGAATATTTTAATATTATTTTCTAATTTTCGGAAATTAATTATTTAAATTATGAAATTTGAGTTTATGGTTGAATTAGGTGTTGAAATGAATTATAGGAACTTATTTGGAATTTTTATGAATTTCTAAGTATTTATTTTGAATTATTGAAGTTTATGGAATTTTGGAAAAATTAGGTTAATTGTGTTTTTATTTGAATTTAATTGGTTAATTGAGTTTAATTATTAATATTATTGATAAATATGTTGATAAAATTAATTTTGGGTAATAGTATGATTTTTGGTGAATTTTTGAAGTAATTTAAGTATATTTATATATAGGGGTATTTTGGTAATTTTACCCTAAATTGTCTAAATATGTAATTTAATTGGTTTTATTAGTTATTTAAGGTATAAAAATGATTTCTACAAAATATTTGGTATTTTTAACTAATTAAAACTATTTTTCGTGAATTATTTTCAATTATATATATAATATACGATTTTTCTAATAAAATGAGTTTTATTCGGTTTTTACAGTGTTTTAAGGTTAATTATGTAATTTCTACCTATAAAATGTAGTTCTGTGATTTAAGGATATTTTTGGTATATCTGGAATATGTTCTGTGTTTGTGGATCCCGGTCGGTGGACTGTAGTTTGGAGTCCGACCGTGGGATTTTGATTGTGTTGAGCCTATTTTTCGAAGTGTATTTTCTTTGCAGGGTCGGCTCTACTCTTTTGAGTAGAGAGATGTCCGTTTTACAGGGGAGGTACTGCCGGATTTTCGATAGAATTCTCGTAAAACGTGATGTCCAGTCGAACCCTAATTCTGTTTTCGTATTTTAATACTCTAGATTGAATTCTAGGATTTCTATTAGGGTTATTCTGATATCGGTTATTTATTTCTTGTTTAGTTGCGCCGAGACCGAGGGCTAGTGGACCAGGCCCGTCGGACCTGTCTCGTGGAGCGCATTAGGTGAGTTACTATACTATATATATATGCTTAGGATGCATGATTTAGAAATGCATGTTTTATTTTGATTAAATATGCATAAATAATTTGATTATTTCTTAAGTTTATATTAAGTATATTTTTGGTTTATTTTTGGTATATAATAAATTATATACATGTTTTGTTAATAAAATATATCTAAATTTTTTTAAATATATTTTTAGTTTAATTTATGATTTTGATTGGATTTATTTGATATATATATATACTCGAAATATACCTGGTTTATGTTTGGTATATTTCCGGTATATATATGGTTTATATTGTTGTTTTATTTAAATTCATGCATCATTTAATTGTGAATGAATGTTTTATATTTAATGATGAAGGATATCGATAGAACGTGCTACCTAGTGGGCAGCACTAGGACCGAGTACGTACCGATACGCCTAGAGTATTTAGGCTATATTACTAACTATTTGTGGATATTGATTTGATTATGATTATCGATATGTGAGATGTGGTTTGTGGGTGTGATTGCTGGAGCTCGGTTGACCAAGTGTCTCGGGGCCAATCACACTGGCAGTTAGACTGCTGGAGCTCGGTTGACTTAGTGTCTCGGGGCCAGTCTACTGTCTAAATGGATTAAGTGGATATATTTGGATTAAGTGAGCCTGTATGGCTAGAGTGTTGTTTAACACTATTTTCTGAGGTTACGATATTCTAGGGTTCTATGTGATCCTTCATAAACTGGGATTTTTCAGTAAAATATATAAAAATGATTTTTCTGCATCTGTATGAATTTGCCTGTATATATACATATTATATATATACTGTTGATTGTATGCATTATCACTTAGTGTGTATGTATATATATTATAGTAATTCACTCAGTGAGGTCTGACTCCCCTCCGTTGACTATTTTTCAAGAGAGTCAACTTCTTCAGACCTCAGTAGCAGGTCGATACGTCGGATTTCTTCCGCCCCGGCTTCTTTATGTAAATTGTCTACTTGAGTTTTATTTATTTTATCTAGACACTGCAGTAGTTGTGAATTAAAGTATTGGATTTCATGTATTTTATTTTAAAGAGATGTATTATGTTGAAACTGGATTTGTATTAAAGATTATATATTTATGAGATGGGATTTTGATTAAATCCAGTGATGAAAATGATATTATGATATTATGATTTTTTTTTTATTTTCGCTGCATATAATATTATTATTGTTATTATTGCATGCTTTATTTATTTTTAGGCTTGCTACGGGTTCCGGATTCGAAAGAATTCCCGTTCCCTAGCGTCGGTCATGGCCCCTGTTTTGGGTCGTGACAATAATAATAACAATATTAGAATAAATCCCTAACTTTACACTTCTAGGAATTCTAAAGATAGACTTGATCTAGGACACGACTCGACCATAAAACCAAAAACTAAGGATCGGCTCAATGTCACATTTTACGAGAATTCTACCGAAAATTCGGCAGAGTCTCCTCTGTCAAATGGACATCTCTTTATTGAAAGTAGAGCTGATTCTACAAGAAAACACACTTCAATAATACTCAATAGCATAACACCTTGAGTTGGGACCTCGAACTACACAATTTCCCAACTAAGAAACACAATTCTCAAAAATCAATATATAATAATAATAATATAATAAAAATCATTAAATCTATACACATCAATTCATGTTATTTAAACAACAAATATCTAAATGCTAATTATTTTTCCAAATTAATTAATAAAATCTCAATAATTTATATAATATTAATAAAAATCCATTTTTTTCAATTATTCAAAATTAAATAGTAAAATTCACAAATAATTATTTAAATAATTCAAATATGTAATAAAAATAGTTAAAAATTCATTTAATCACAAAAATAATAATTAAAATTATTATTTGAATATATTTCCAAAAATTATTATTAATTAGTTAAAAATAGTAATTAATTCGTAAAAATTGTTTTAATACTAATTATTATTCCAAAATTATTCAAAACACACTAATTAACAATAATTTCAATTAAAACACCAAATTTACTAATTTATATTTATTTTTCCCAAAATTAATTTTTCACATAAACTTTCAAAATTTCATAATAAATAATCGGGACACAATCTCAACGTACTTCCTTCACAAACTATACTCCAAATAATTTAAACAATTTATTAATAATAAAAAAAATTTTCGGCAAGGGTCATTAGAACAGTGACTCACCGGAAAACTCAAAACCCAAAAATCAAAATAATTCCAAAAAATCCAACAGAAATATATTTGAATTGATTAAGCTATAACACAACAACTTTTGCAAAGACATTAAACTTGAATCACAGAAAATTAAGCTAAAAAAAATCAAAAACTAAAATATACCTAAACTAAAACTTGAAGAAAACTCACAATTTAGACGTTTTAAGTTTGAGCTGAGCTAAGAGCAAGCTTGTCCGGACTAAGAGAATTCAAACAAGCTTGGGATCATGAGCTCTCACCGTCGAAATCGTCACGGGCGATGAGTTGAAGTTGTTGTTGTGCTCTGTGTCGCGATGAAAACTAGGGAGAAAGGGACTTCTGATGGCAGCTGAGGGAAGAAGAGAAGAAGGGGAGGTGATGGTGAGTTATGGTGGTGACAAGTGAAGGTGCATAGTGGGGTTGGGTGGCGTGCGGTTTTATTGGAAACGTAGAGGAAGAAGAAGAAGAAAATAGGAAAGAAAAGAAAAAGAAAGAAAAGAAGGAGAGAATACCTGGAAAAAAATTGATCCTACCCCCTATTTTTTTATTAACACATAAATATATATATCAATTAAATTTAGACCTAATAAAAAAAAGTATAACATAAATATTTAAATATGATAAATATACTAAATTTAAACTATTCACAATTTAATAAAAATAATAATATTATTAAATAAATAAATAATATTTAATAATGAGCTAACTTTTAAATTACAACTTAATATTGAACCATAATAAAATAAATTAAACTCCAATACTTGAGTTTAATTAAATCACACAAAATAATCATAAAATATAGAAATTTAAAATATTATTAATACTACATATTTCAAAATAATTTTTAATAATTTAAAATATCGGGTCATCACACTATGCAACTTAAGAGTAGTACGTACTGTGAGTGACAATAGTCATTACGCCATCACCATATTTGAGTAAAACAAGGCAGTAGAGCAATAACTATTGTCGGGTTATTCAAGACTATGTGCATTGTTTTTTATTGTGAATGCAAAAGAAATAAATAAACAATAAAAAATAATAAACACACAAAAAATTGGAATAAGTTTCTCTATCCCCAACAAAGTTGCCACTATAGGTGGTGGGATTCAACACATGCTCAGGTCTTTAGTGGCCACGATACTTTACAGACTCAAAGTCCATTCAAAAGATACAATTAAGGCTTAAAGCCCAAATCAGAGATAGAGTCACCAGCCAGATGAAACTGGGGATACACTTTACAAGAACTGGATCTCAAGGAGAGCCCCTGATAGTCATCTTCAGAGATTGGATCTAGAAATTGGGTATAGACTTTTGGAATGCCCACCCAACTTTACTGTTGGCCTCCATTTTGTGTTTTATTATTTTTAATTATTTAATTAGTCCATTTTTTATGCAATTTAGTCTTATCATGACATCCACCACACATTATGTATATCCATCCACAATAGCAAAATAAATAAATAAAAATAAAAATAAACTAGATGCACATGTAAAGAAATGGAAGGAGGAGAAATGAGTATGACACTTTAAACATGCAAAATAAAATAACAACTCTAGAAACTAAAACAAGAATCTTCAAATTCTCCACCACTATTCTATCTAACATAAGAAACAAATCCAAATTAGTTACAAAAAATAATCTAAAAAAAATAAGGTTAGCCTGAAACATTAAATATAAATATGTACAATAAATATATTACAAAGATAATAATCAAGCTAATAACACCAACATAACAATTTATAAGAAAACGAAAATTAAAATATAGTAACTAAATTAAAATCAAATAAATTATACTACAAATTCTACCAATTAAATTACACAACAATTAATAATTCTAAAATATTAGACATGAAAAAATAATAAACATAAATAAAATTAACAACCAAAAATAAAAATAACACATTAACATAAGCAAAATAAGGATAAAAAATTAATCTCCACAATGCAATACAATATAACTGAATAAACAAAACTAACATAAAATAAAAAATAGAATATAAGTTATACAAAATAGAAAGAATTGACAAACAAGATGATGAAAATAAAATAAAATATAGAACAAAAGTAAATAGAGCAATATTAAATAAAATAATAAAACTATAAACAGAAATTAAATTTGACATAGTGCAATATAAGGATAAATTAAATAGAAATATAAATATATGGAAGTTAGAAATAAAAGTGGAGTATAATAAAAATAAATAATACATAGTACATAAAAAAAAGAAATAGAAAAGGCACCGTGCTTCATTGGCACCGTTGCCAATGATTGCTCATTTTAGATTTTTCATCATCGGGTTTTCTAATTTCGGGGTGAGTCAAGACAAGTGTCAATAACAATAATGGTATGTTTAATAAGAACTCTAATAAGAAACGTACATTTAGATAATGAGCTCATATGACTAATCTAATGAGTGAGCTAGCAAATATGAGAACATTGGATACCAAAAACATTAACGATCAGGTAATTCGAGTTAACAAGCAATTAGAAGAAATCATTTTAGCGAGAACATATTAAGCGAAGAAGTTAAGGGTGTGTTTACTTATGAAAAATTATTTTCTGTTTTCATTTTTTCAATTTTCAAAGAACATGAAAACTTTTCATTTTGATAGAAATTTTGTAAAACATGTTTACTTGTTAGAAATTAAAAATTATTTTTCATTTTTTGAAAATAAAAAATGTATTTACTTATTTTTATCTTCAACTTATTTTTCAAAATAGAGAGATAATGATACGTACCAAAGTAGAGAGATAATCTAGGGCTTGAAAAGTAGTCCGAGTCCTCGTCCCGATCGCATGAAGGAAATCCAACAGGTTAGAAGTCCCATCAAAAGCTATACAACCGACTCTGGTGTAGAATAGCGCTGCCTCAAGGTCAGACATTGTAATATCCCGAATTTTTAAAATTTTTTATACTGCATCGGGATATGCAGTGTTAATAATTTTTGTATATATATTTATGATATTTTATGAGTTTGTTGTTTGTTTAAAGCTAATTTTAATTATTTTAAGTACTTTACGTAAAATTTTTCCGGAAATTATATTTTTGGGGAAATTGACACGTAAATAAATTAATACTATTTATTTTGATTAGTTTTATGAATTTGCATGAACTCATATATAATTTTAAAGTGCTAAAATAAAATGTATATATGTGTATTTATTTAAATTAATTAGAGCTTAATTAATTTCCTTAATTTTATTATTTAATTTTTGTATTAATTAATTTTAATTTTATAAATTATTAAACATATTAAAATATGTGTGTGGTGTATATTTAATGTGTGTGAAATTTTATATTATTATAATATATAGTGTAAATATATATATATATACATATATACATAATTTTTTTATCAAAAAAAACCAAAATTTCCATTTATTTACAGTTTTACCCCTCCTTCATCTTCTTCCTCCCAAAACATTTTCTACCATTTCCAGCCACTTTCAAGCTGCTTTTCTTCCTGTTAATATGACTCTCAGCCTTCCTCTTCCACCTCCAACCATTTCCACCACCTAAAACACTCTTTTCCGGTGAGTTTTGACCGGATTTTCTTCAAAGAGCCAAAAATCAACTTAACTCCGACCAAGCACTTTCCGGCCACAAAATTTGATGCCGTCAGTCTCTATCTTCTCCTTGAGCTCTGGTGAGTGTGATTCCAAGCTTTGTTTCACTTGATTTGGTCTAGAATTGCTTAGGTTTCAATTTCTTCAAATCAGCCATTTTGGGTTTCGAATTTTTTTTAGCTTCAATTTGATTGATTCATGAAAACTTCCTTCACAAAATTTGTTTCTGGAAGCTTAATCTACATTCTGTAATTGTTTTAGAATTTTTGGAATTTATTTTAATTTTTGTGAATTTTATTATTATTTTCTAATTTTCGAAAATTAATTAATTAAATTATGAAATTATGTTTTATGGTGATTATAGGAGTTGAAATGAATTATAGAAATTTATTTGTAATTTTTGTGAATTTTTATGTATTATTTGGAATTTATTAAGTTTAGGTAATTTTGAAAAATAGGGTTAATTATGTGTTTAATTGAAATAAATTGGTAAATGGAGTATATTTATTGATATTATTGAATTATATGTTGAGAAATTAATTTTTGAGTAATTATATAATTTTTGGTGAATTTTTGAACATTTATAGTGAATATATATATAGGGGTATTTTGGTAATTTTACACTAAATTGGTTAAAAATGTAATTAAATTGGTTTTAATAGTTATTTAGGGTATAAAAATGATTTCTGCAAATTTTTAGTATTTTTAACTAATTAAAACTATTTTTCGTAAATTATTTTCAAATTATATATAATATACTATTTTTCTAAATAAATAGGTTTTTATTGATTTTTAGTATGTTTTAGGGTTAATTACGTAATTTGGATTTATAAAATGTATTTTTATTATATAAGGGCATTTTCGGTATTTTATAAATATTCTGTGAATTGTAAACCTCGGTCGGTGAATTGTAGTTTGGAGTCCGACCGAGGGGATTTTGATTGTAATCCTGTGTTTATTCCGAAGTGTATTTCTTTGCAGGACCGGCTCTACTCTTTGAGTAGAGAGATGTCCGTTTTACAGGGGAGGTTCTGCTGGATTTTCGGTAGAATTCTCATAAAACATGATGTCCGGTCAAATTCCTATTCTAAAGCTGTGTTTAAAATTCTAGATCGAGTCTTTAGAATTTTCGTTAAATTTATTCTGATTTCATATTGTCATTTGTTGTCTAGCTGCGCCGAGACCAAGGCCTAACGGATCAGGCCCGCCGAGTTTGTCTCGTGGAGCGCTAACATGTGAGTTATTATACTGTATATATATACACTGCATATAGGGTGCATTATTAGAATTTTTCATTTTCATTGTATGTTTTAAAAAATGATTTAAATTATAATATTTTTAGTATATCTAGTGTTGCATTCTTATATATATACATATTAAATAATTATGCATGTTAGTTTGATATATGCACATTAAACAATTAGGTTTAGGTTTAATACATTTGAGTAATATACACATGTTTTAAAATATACACTTAGACATAATTATTTTATTAAATGATTAGTATACTTTAGGTATAGTTTCAGTAGATTTTAGGTTTATTCTTAAATAATTGCATGTTAAATTATAAACCTACACTTAAATTATTTTTAAGTTTATTTTTGGTATATTTTTTATTTATTTCCGAATAAATAAATGTTTTATTATTAAATTAAACCTAACACATTAGTGGTATATTTAGGGTTTATTTTTGATATATGCATGCTAGATAATTAGGTTTATTTTTAGTATATTTGTGAATATATGTTAAACACAAACACGTATTTAAATGAATATTTATACATAAATGGTTTATTAAATGATTTGAGTACTTAGGGTATATCTCTTGCATATTTAAGTATATTTTTAAGATAATGCATGTTATATTATTGTTACTCATTTAAATTGTTTTTAACTATATTAATGATTTATCTTTAGTTTATTTCATATTTTATTTGACTATATATATATATATATACCTGAAATATACTGGGTATATTTTTGGTATATATATATATGGTTGGTTTTACTATTATGAATATTGTTCTACATTAATTATTTTTCGAATGAATGATTTATTCGAAGTGAAGGATATCAATAGAATGTGCTTCCTAGTGGGCAGCACTAGGACCGTGTACGTACCGGTACGATAGATAAGGATTGAGTGAGAGTTAAAATTGGGTGATTATAATTGATTTAATTGATTTGACTAAGATTAATGGTATGTTAGATAGTTGTGATTGCTGGATGTAATATCCCGTGTTTTTAAAATATTTTTACACTGTACCGGGATATGCAGTGTTAATAATTTCTGTATTTTATATGATATTTTTACGAGTTAATATGTATTTAAAACCTATTTTATTACTGTGTATTATTTTCAGTGTTTTACGTAAAATTTTCCCGAGACTTGCATTTTCGGGGAAATTTTCACGTAAACAATGTATTATTAATTATTTTAAATGTATTTACGGACTTGCATGAACTCATACATATTTATAAATTATTAAATAAAGCCTGTGTGTGTATATTTATTTAATTAGGGTTTATTATTACCCTAATATTTTATTAAGTATTTATTTGTTTTATTGTTATTTAATTAATTTTATTTAGTATAAATTATTAAAATATTAAATTTTATGTGTGTGGTGTATATTTGATGTGTGTAATTTAATATTATTTTAATATATAGTATAAAGTATATATATATACATATATTTGTCAAAATTACAAAAGTTTGGAAAATTATAAAACTGCCCCCGATTATCCCTTTCTTCCCCGACCATTCCCCTTGCCGTCCGGGCGTCTGTCACGCCGTTTCTTCACCGTGGGTGTGCCGTCCGGTGTGCCACCATCTTCCCCAACCATTTCCGCCGCCTGAGGTAGCCGTTTTCGGCGTCTGGAGGTCGATTTTGGCCGGAGAAGCTGAAAATCGATCCACCGTCGATCACGCCGATTCCGGCTACCATTTTTGACACCGCTGGTATCTTTATTCTCCTTGAGCTCCGGTGAGTGTGATTCTAGCTTTGGTTTGAGCTAAAATGGTCTAGAATTGCTTAGGTTTCGATTTTGTCAATTTTGGCCTATTAGGGTTTTTGAATTTTTTGAGCTTCGAATTGATTGATTCATGAAAACTCCCTTCACAAATGTTGTTCCTAGTAGCTCAGTATATATGTATGAATTTTTGTAGAATTTTTGGAGATTTTTTGGATTTTTGGGTATTTTTGAATATTTTAATATTATTTTCTAATTTTCGGAAATTAATTATTTAAATTATGAAATTGGAGTTTATGGTTAAATTAGGTGTTGAAATGAATATAGGAATTTATTTGGAATTTTTATGAATTTCTAAGTATTTATTTTGAATTATTGAAGTTTATGTGATTTTGAGAAATTAGGGTTAAATGTGTTTTTATTTGAATTTAATTGGTTAATTGAGTTTAATTATTAATATTATTGATAGATATGTTGAGAAAATTAATTTTGGATAATTGTATGAATTTTGGTGAATTTTTGAAGTAATTTAAGTATATTTATATATATAGGGGTATTTTGGTAATTTTACCCTAAATTGTCTAAAAATGTAATTTAATTGGTTTTATTAGTTATTTAAGGTATAAAAATGATTTCTACAAAATATTTGGTATTTTTAACTAATTAAAACTATTTTCGTAAATTATTTTCAATTATATATATAATATACAGTTTTTCTAATAAAATGAGTTTTATTCGGTTTTTACAGTGTTTTAAGGTTAATTATGTAATTTTTACCTATGAGATGTATTACTATGTTGTGAGGATATTTTTGGTATATCTGGAATTGTTCTGTATTTGTGGATCCCGATTGGTGGACTGTAGTTTGGAGTCCGACCGTGGGATTTTGAATTGTGTTGAGCTTGTATTTCGAAGTGTGTTTCTTTGCAGGGTCGGCTCTACTCTTTTGAGTAGAGAGATGTCCGTTTTACAGGGGAGGTTCTGCCGGATTTTTGGTAGAATTCTCGTAAAATGTGATATCCAGTCGAACCCTAATTTCCGATTCTGTGTTTAATACTCTAGATCGAATTCTAGGATTTCTGATTAGGTTTATTCTGATATCGGTTATTTATTTCTTGTTTAGTTGCACCGAGACCGAGGGCTAGTGGACCAGGCCCGTCGGACCCGTCTCGTGGAGCGCATTAGGTGAGTTACTATATTATATATATATGCTTAGGATGCATGATTTAGAAATGCATGTTTTATGTTGATTAAATATGCATAAATAATTTGATTATTTCTTAAGTTTACATTAAGTATATTTTTGGGATATATTAAATTATATACATGTTTTTGTGAATAAAATATATTTAAAATATTTTTAAATATATTTCTAGCTTAATTTATAATTTGATTGAATGTATTTGATATATATATACTCGAAATATACCTGGTTTACTTTTGGTATATTTCCGGTATATATATATGGTTTATATTACTATTTCATTTAAATTCATGCATCATTTATTGTGAATGAATGATTTATATTATTGATGAAGGATATCGATAGAACGTGCTACCTAGTGGGCAGCACTATGACCGAGTACGTACCGGTACGCCTATAGTATTTAGGCTATAATACTAACTTATTTGTGGATATTGATTTGATTATGATTATTGATGTGTGAAGATATGGTTTGGAGGTGTGATTGCTGGAGCTCGGTTGACCAAGTGTCTCGGGGCCAATCACACTGGCAGTCAGACTGCTGGAGCTTGGTTGACTTAGTGTCTTGGGGCTAGTCTACTGTCCAAATGGATTAAGTGGATATATTTGGAATAAGTGAGCCTGTATGGCTTGAGTGTTGTTTAACACTATTTTCTGAGGTTGCGTTATTCTAGGGTTCTATGTGATCCTTCATAAAAGATGATTTTCAGATAAAATATATAAAAATGATTTTATTGCATCTGTGTGTAATTGCCTGTATATATACATATTATATATACTGTTGACTGTATGCATTATCACTTAGTGTGTATGTATATATATTATAGTAATTCACTCAGTGAGGTCTGACTCCCCTCCGTTGACTATTTTTCAGGAGAGTCAACTTCTTCAGGCCTCAGTAGCAGGTCGATACGCCGGATTTCTTTCGACCCGGCTTCTTTATGTAAATTATCTACTTGAGTCTTATTTATTTTATCTAGACACTGCAGTAGTTGTGAATAAAGTATTGGATTTCATGTATTTTATTTTAAAGAGATGTATTATATTGAAACTGGATTTGTATTTATGAGATGGGATTTTGATTAAATCCAGTGATAAAAATAACATTATGATATTATGATTTTTATTTTCGCTGCATATTATACTGTTACTGTTATTATGGCATGATTTATTTTATTTTTAGGCTTGCTACGGGTTCCGGATTCGAAAGAATTCCCGTTCCCTAGCGCCGGTCATGGCCCCTGTTTTGGGTCGTGACACTGGAGCTCGGTTGACTAAGTGTCTCGGGGTCAATCACACTGATAGTCAGACTGCTGGAGCTCGGTTGACTTAGTGTCTCGGGGCCAGTCTACTGTCCATAAGTGAATTGAATGATCTATTGGGTTGATTGAGATGTGAGGTGATGGATAGTGTGATTGCTGGAGCTTGGTTGACCAAGTGTCTCGGGGCCAATCACACTGACAACCAGACTGTTGGAGCTTGGTCGACTTAGTGTCTCGGGGCCAGTTTGCTATCCAAATTGGAATAAGTGTTCTATTTGGAATCAAGTGAGCCTGTATGGCTAGAGTGATGATGGGATTGTTTGAGGTTGTTATTATTTAGGGTTATATGGATCCTTCATGAATTAAAACAAACATTTTTTTACATTTAGTATATTTATAAAAGCAAAGTTTGGCATTCGTGTGAAATGTGTGTATATACATATATATATAAGAATGCCTGATTGTTATGGTTTAGTTTGCATGTATATATAGTATAATAATTCACCCAGTGAGGTCTGACCCCCCTCAATTATTTTTTTTCAGGAGATTCCATATCGTCAGACCTTAGTTGTAGAGTTCCTCGCCGGTGTTCTTCAGTCCCGACTGTTTTATGCAAATGTATATTCTGAACTTTGAATTGTATTCTAGAAACTGTAGTAGTAGTGTCATTATATTGGAAGTGTATTATTTTGTTTGGATATTAAATACTCTGAGAATTTGTATTTGAACATTGTACGAATATGTATTCATTTATAAAAGGATTTGGAGTATTTATTTTATATATTGATTCAGAAAAATTTTAATTTAGTCGTACTTTTATATAATTATTGTATGATTTTATTTTCTAAGGTTTGCTACGGGTTCTGGATTCGAAAGAATTCCCGTTCCCTAGCATCAGTCATGACTCCTAGTTTGGGTCATGACAAACATACCCTGCTGATAAACAGGTTGATTCAATGGTGCAACTAGAGGTATAGGTACATCCTCATGCTCTGACTCTACAAGTTCCTTATCTTATAGCTCTCTGTCTACAGCGACTTGCCACTCCTCGAGGTCTACCTCTACCTCGACCTTTGCGTATAGCTGGCGGCTTAAGAGGTAAAACCTCATCCTGAGAAGACTCATCATCCTCAGCCTCAACGATCGATGGAGCGACACCTGCTCGTCTCCTTATTCTGAAAAGACAAACAAAAGGATTCAGAAAAAATAGACAACTAAGGATAATGCAAAAAACTAAATCAAGGAATACTTATCAAAGACATACTTAACCTAATAAACTGCAGTAGTTTCAAAAGAAAACATAACTTTGAAAACTAGGGCCATAACTATAACAACTTAGGCCTTGATACAAACTCCGCTCTGATACCAACTTTATCACAACCCAAAACTAGGAGTCATGACCGACACTAGGGAACGAGAATTCTTTCGAATCCGGAACCCAAAGCAATCCTTAAAAATAAAAACACGTAATAATAATAACAAAATATGCATCGATATTAAAAATCTCAAATCAATATAATAAAATAAAATAAGCTATTTCATATCATAAAGAAATATCTTAATACAATATCAGAGAAAAGCCTCTAAATTAAAATCACATACAGTGGTTATAAAATAAAACTCAATACCGATACAAATTGTAACTATTGCAATTTTCTAGAGTACAATATAAAATAATTAAGTAGATAATTTACAAAATAAAGTCGGGGCGGAAAAAGTCCAACGAATGAGTCTACTATTGAGGTCTGAAGAAGAAGACTCTCTTGTAAAAATATCAACTGAAGGGAGTCAGACTTCACTGAGTGAATTGTTATAATATATATAAACACATTACTATATGTTAAATGCAATCAGTCATCAATATGTATAATAAATATATATACAAGCATATACACACAAATGCTGAAAATCACTTTATATATAATAATACTGAAAAATATCAATTTCTGAAGGATCAAATAGAACCCTATTTAATTACAACCTCAATTAATAATAATGTCACTCTAGCCATATAGGCTCACTTAATTCCAAATAAGTTCACTTAATCCATATAAACAGTAGATTAGCCCCGAGACACTAAGTCAACCGAGCTCCAACAGTCTGATTGTTAGTGTGATTGGCCCCGAGACACTTGGTCAATCAAGCTCCAGCAATCACACCATCAATCTCATCACATATCAATCAAATCAATCAAACTATGATTCCACAAATAATTTAGTAATTCAACCCTACAATCTATTGCACCAGTATGTACTCGGTCCTAGTGTTGCCCACTATAAAGCACGCTCTATCGATTTCATTAAAAATAATCATACATTTGGAAAATAATTAATGAATAATATCATTCATAATAACCAAATAAACCATATATATATCAGAAATATACCTAAAATAAACTAAGTATATTTCAAGTATATATATGTAAAATAAATTCAAATAAATCATGAAATATACTAAAATAACCAGTAATATACTTAAAAATAATTTAGGTGTAAATCAAAAGTAACATATGCATTTATTTCAAAATATACCAAAAATATACTCAAGCATTTAAATAAACAATTATGCATAAATCTACATTTAAAACATGTATTTCTAAAACATACAACCTAAACGCAATGCATATATAAACTAACAACTCACAGGTGTGCGCTCTTCGAGACTGATCTGACGGGCCCTGTCCGCTAGACCTTGGTCTCGGCGTAGCTAAACAAATAAAATGATCATGAAAATCAGAATACATCTAACTTAACTTCTAGAGACTCGATCTAGAATTACAAAATACAGACAGACACAGAATTGATCCGATGTCACGTTTTACAAGAATTCTACTGAAAATTCAGTAGAACCTCCTCTGTAAAATAAACATCTCTCTACTAAAAAGTAGAGCCGGTCATGCAAGAAAAATATACTTTGAATACTAGAATTCAAACAACCCTCGGTTTGGACCCCAAACTATGAAATTTCCCAATTGAGATCTATAATTCAACACAAATTCAAATAAGTCAATAAATATATTAAAAATCAATAAATGTCATAAATACCCTCAAAATATAACATATTTAACATTAAAACACCAAAAATAATTATTTTCTCAATAATTATGTAAAAATCCCGAGATAATAATATCATATTATAAAATCCAATTTTCTTGATAATTCAATATAATTCAATAAAAATTCACTTTACTAATCCAAATAACTTAATTAGTCTAAATACATATTAAAAATTACTAAAAACCCATTTTATTACCAAAATAGTATATAATATAATTTTTGAAATAATTTTTGAAAATTAGTATTAATTAGTTAAAAATAGTAAATAATTTGTAAAAATCATTTTAGTACCTTAAATAATATTAAAACCAACTAAAATGTATTATTTAGCTATAATTAGCACAAAATTATGTATTTACCCCTATAATACAAAAATATACATTATATACTATTATTACTCAAAAATTCTATAAAAATTATTTTCTCAACATATATATTATTAATATTAACTAAAACACATATTTAAACCAATATTTCAACAAATATCCAACTCGAACCTAATTATTCAATTTTGACATAAACTATAAAAATTCATAAAAAAAATATATAATATTCTCAATACTAAAATTAATAAAAATATATAATATCACTAAATCAACCAATTTTATAATTTAATAAATTAATTTACAAAAATTAATAAAATAATAAGAAAATATTCATAAAAATCAAAATAAATTCCAAAAATCAAAAAAAAAAATTCATAGAGGTAGATTAAGCTATTAGGAATCACATTTGTAAAGGAATTTTGTGTGAATCATCCATTAACAACCCTAAGAAAATTCAAAACCCTAATGTATCATAAACTAAAAATCACACAACACCCATTCAAATGAGGTTTTAAGCTAAAATGAAGCTTGGATTCACACTCACCGATGCCTAAGGAAGAGAATGGGACCGGCGGTGAGGAAAATGGTGGCCATAACACAATCGACGGTGAGAGGCTCAACTCACTGCCTCTATAACTTCAGGCGATCCGACGAGCTTCTGGCAATCAAACGACATCAGGGAGGAAGAGGGAAGAAGGAGGTGACCGACCGGAGGAGAGGGAGGGGCAGTGATGGTCACAGAATGGGATGGCAACGAAGGTAGGGGAGAAGCACAGTGATTTTTGCGTTTCTTTTGTTAAGTTTCTGTAAATGTATATATGTATACATATGTTGTGTGTGTGTTAGTGTTTAATGCATGCATGTATGTTTATTTTGTATGCATGCATGTGTATGTGTGTTTATATATATATATTATATTAATAAAACATTATAATATAATAATAATACTTTACCATAAATCAATCTCAACCACTCAATATACATATATATATATATATATATATATATATAACACACACCTTAACATATATACATAAAATAACAATATATAATAATAATACTAATAAAAAAATTAATGTAATTTATCTAAAATATAATATTAAAATAATAATGCACATAACTAAATATTATTAAAATAATACTATCCAAAATAATAATTGTAAATAATACAAATTAAATGTCCAAAATAATAAATTTCAAAATAAAATATTTACGTTGAAAATTATAATTAAACATAAATTAATGAATATTAACCACAAAATAATAAAAAAAATAAAGTTGACTTTTAAAATTTATTAACACTGTAAATCTCATTTTATATTAAAATAATTTAAAAATATGGGTCATTACAGTCTCCCCTCTTTACAAGAATTCATCCCCGAATTCAAGAAAAGAATAATTACAAGAGTCAAGGAGGAAAGAGATACGAGTAAGAAGCTCATATCTCAGCTTCAGTCTCCCAGGTATGCTCTTCTACTCTGTTGCTTCGCCACAACACCTTAACGATCGAAATCTGCTTTGAACGCAACTGTTGAACTTGATAGTTTATGATCGTAACAGGTTCTTCTTCGAACATCAAATCTTCACTCACTTCCATGTTGTCGGGCTGCAACACGTGCAAAGGGTCTGAAATATACTTCCTCAGCATTGAGATATGGAACACTAGATACACTTGAGACAAACTCTGAGGCAAAGCCAATCGATATGCAACAGTGCCAACTCTTTCCAGAATCTCGAACGGTCCAATATATCTCGGTGCTAGCTTACCCTTTCTACCAAATCTCATCACACCCTTCATTGGAGACACCTTCAGAAAAATATAGTCTCATACTTGGAACTCCACATCTCTGTGTCTCGAATTCGTATAGCTTTTCTGTTTGCTAATTGTGGTCTCTAATCTCCTCTTAATCACAGCAACCTTCTCTATAGCATCTTGAACCATTTCAAGTCCAATCAATCCTCTCTCTCCAATCTCATCCCAACTCAGAGGGGATCTACACTTCCTTCCATACAAAGCCTCATATGGTGCCATTCCAATACTGCTATAGTAGTTGTTGTTATAAGCAAACTCCACAAGTGGTAAATGATCATCCCAAGTACCACCCAAATCCAAAACACACATCCTCAACATATCTTCCAGTGTATGGATCATCCTCTCAGACTGACCATCTGTCTAAGGATGAAAGGTAGTACTGAAATCCAACCTGGTGCCCATCACTTCTTGTAACTTCTACTAAAAATAAGAAGTAAACACTGAACCTCTATCTGATACAATGGACACATGTACTCCATGAAGGCACACAATATGCTTCACATACAGCTTTGCCAATCTAGCTATAAAATAAGTGGCTTTCATCGGTAAGAAATGTGCAGACTTAGTCAACCTGTCCATAATCACCCAGATGGAATCGTATCCATCCTTGGAATGAGGTAAACCAACCACAAAATCCATAGCAATTCTTTCCCACTTCCACTCAGGAATAGGAAGAGGCTGAAGCTTCTTAGAAGGCTTTTAAGGTTCAGCTTTCACTTTCTGACATGTCAGACATTTAACAACATAATCAGCTACATTCTTCTTCAGTCCATCTCACCAATATAAATCTATGATATTGTGGTACATCTTAGTGACACCCAGATGTACGTTGTAGGCTGTAGAATGTGCTTTCTTAAGGATCTCTTCTCTCAAATTATCCATATCAGGAGTATATAATCTACCACTAATCCATAAAACATCATCATCATCGATTATGAAAACAGTGAACTTCCCTGCTCCAACATTCTCTACAAGCTCTTCCAAAATAGGATCTTGGCTCTGAGCTGCCTTAATCCTATCTGTCAACACAGATCACACCTTAAACTTAGCTAGCAGTCCACTTGATCTACTCACTTTCATCATCATACCTTGATCCACTAACTGATGCAACTTTTGGATCAACGGTCTCCTCTCCACATTAATGTGAGCAAGACTGCCTGAGGACTTCCTACTCAAGGCATCTGCTACCATGTTAGCCTTGCCTGGATGATAAAGGATCTCACAGTCATAATCTTTCAATAGTTCCAACCATCTCCTCTGCCTCAGATTCATATCTCTCTACTGAAAAATGTACTTAAGGCTCTTGTGATTAGTAAAAATCTCATAAGTCACCCTGTACAAATAATCTTGAGAGCAAAGATCACTGCAACCATCTCTAGGTCATGGGTAGGATAATTATGTCCATGCTTCTTCAACTGCCTCGAAGCATAAACTATCACCCTACCATTCTGCATTAACACATAACCTAGGCCAACTCTAGAGGCATCACAATACACTATGAACTTGTCTACTCCATTAGGCAAAGCCAAAATTGGAGTTATGGTCAACTTCTCCTTTAACAAGTAAAAGCTATTCTCATAAGCTTTTGACCACTCAAACTTCACATTCTTCTGAGTCAAGTGAGTTATAGGAGTTGTAATTCTGAAAAAATCCTTACAAACCTCCTATAATACCTAGCTAAACCCAAAAAATTTTAAATCTCAGTAACTGAAGTCGATTTAGGCCACTTATACATTGCCTTAATCTTTTGTGGATCAACCTGGATACCATCTTTAGACACCATGTGTCTAAGAAATGCAATACTCTCCATCCAGAAATCACACTTTGAGAATTTAGCATAAAGCGGATGTTCTCTTAGTGTCTGCAGTACAGTCCTTAAGTGATATACATGCTCTTTCATACTCTTCAAATACACCAGTATATCATCAATGAAGACTACCATAAACTAATCCATAAATGGTCTAAATACCCAGTTCATCAGATCTATAAAAGCTACTGGTGCATTAGTCAGGCCAAAAGACATCACCAGAAACTCATAATGGCCATATTGAGTGTGGAATGTCATTTTAGGAACATCGGCTTCACTGATCCACAACTGATGATAACCCGACCTCAAATTAATCTTGGAAAAGAACTATGCACCTTGACGCTGATCGAACAAATCATCTATCCTTGAGAGAGGATACTTGTTCTTCACTGTCACTTTATTTAGCTCTCTGTAGTCAATGCACAGTCTCAAGGTACCATCCTTCTTCCTCATAAACAGGACTGGTGCACCTCAAGGAGAAACACTGGGTCTAATAAAACCCTTATCTAATAATTTCTGTAACTACTCCTTCAACTCTTTTAACTCTGCAGGAGCCATTCTATAAGGTGGCATCGAAATAGGGGTAGTGCCTGGAACCACGTCTATACATAACTCAATCTCTCTGTGAGGTGGTAAACCTGGCAACTCCTCAGGAAACTCACAGGCAACATGAACATCTGTGAGAGACAATTTCTCTACTGAAGTATCCCTGACTAATGCCAAATAACCCTGACAACCCTTCCTCAGTATCTTCCTAGCCATAATAGCGAAGATAAGATTTTGAGGTGCAGAACTCTTATTATTAACAAACTTAAACTCTTCTTCATTAGGAATTCTAAAAATCACCTCTTTACTCTAATAATCCATAATGGCATAATGTTGAGACAACCATTCTATACCGAGAATAACATCAAACTCCATCACATTCAACAATATCAAATTAGCGGGCAATTCTTTATCTCCAATGTAAACTGGATAACCAGAAAGAATAATGTAGGTGTCCAACGAATCACTTATAGGAGTGGCGGTCGACAAAGAAAAAGCCATCCTTAAAGCTTGCCAATAAGACTTGGAAGCAAAAATAGGAGATATAAACAAATGCATGGCACCTAGATCAAATAGAACCTATGCATCCAGGTAACAAACAGAAATAATACCTACCATGACTGCATTAGATGCCTGAGCATCCTGTTGAGTAAGGTGGAAAACTTTGGCCTGACCTCGACCTCCCTGCTGACTGGTAGAAGCCGGGCCAACACCTTTGGCACCTCTACCATGACCCTGTTGAGGAATAATCTGAGTAAAACTCTAGTACTGAGCTGGAGGTAACTAAAATGGAACTAGTGCTGTACTGGCAATCGATTGCTTTGGAAATCATGAAATCTGCTGTGGCTAATAACTAGAATAGAGACATGATCTAGCAAAGTGTTCTATCTGTCCGCATCAGAAACATATTAGCGGTGTCATGTAACACGGTCCCTGATGGACTCTAACACACATCTGACAAACACTGGCAGCTGACCCAAAACTATGACCACTGCAGCTGCTCGAAGCACCTGACCTAAATTTGAATGGTCTGTGCTGACCACCACGGCCATGTCTACTGCTCCTGTGCATTCTCTACTGCTGTCTCTGGCTCTGCTGGGCTGGGCCTCTCTGCTAACTACTCGAACCAATCTGAAAACTCGAGTATGGAGTAGTCTGAAATCCACCTAACTGAGTGCCTAACTAGTAATAATCAGGCATAGCTCCTTGCTTGACTAGCCTCAGCTCAATCTTCTTGGCTAACTCTATCATTGACTCTAAAGTAAGGCCTGTTGTAGGCATATTAGAAAAAGCAGAACCCAAACCAGTGACATAAGTAGTAACTGTAAAATATTGATCCCTCATCAGATCCTCTGTATATCTGCTGAGTCAAAGAAACTCTCTGGTGTAGTCCTCAATAGATCTATCACCTCGGGTAATACTAGTCAGTCGGAGTCTGTAGCTCATACGGAGTGGCTCTGGGTAGAATCTCCTTATAAATTGCTCTTTGAACTATGCCCAGGTCATCGTCATCATGTACGGTTGAATCAGATGGATAAACCAGTCCAGGGCTGACCCCTCTACTGATAACTCCATGATTATAATCTGTTGGTACTCAGTATGAGCAATCTGAGTCCTCCTCTCGATCGCATAAAGGAAATCCAATAGGTCAGAAGTCCTATCGAAGGCTATATGACCGACTCTGGTGTAGAATAGTATTGCCTCAAGTTCAGACATACCCTACTGATAAACAGGCTGAATTGACGGTGTAACTAAAGGTATAGGTACATCCTCATACTTTGACTCTACAGGTTCCTCATCCTATAGCTTTCTCTGTCTACGATGACCTGCCACTCCTCGAGGTCTACCTCTGTGCATAGTTGGCGGCTCAAGAGGTAAAACCTCATCCTGAAAAGACTCATCATCCTTGGCCTCAATGACCGGTGGAGCGACACATGCTCGCCTCCTCATTCTGAAAAGACAAACAGAAGGATTCAGACAAAACAGACAACTAAGGATAACGCAGAAAACTAAATCAAGGAATAGTTATCAAAGACATACTCAACCTAATAAACTATAGTAGTTTTAAAAGAAAACATAACTCTGAAAACTAGGGCCACAACTCTAACAACTTAGGCGCAGATACAAACTCCACTTTGATACCAACTTTGTCACAACCCAAAACTAGGAGTCATGACCGGCGCTAGGGAACAAGAATTCTTTTGAATCCGGAACCCGTAGCAATCCTTAAAAATAAAAACATGCAATAATAATAATAAAATATGCATTGATATTAAAAATCTCAAATCAATATAATAAAATAAAATAAGCTCTTTTATATTATAAAGAAATATCTTAATACAATCTCAGAGAAAAGCCTCTGAATTAAAATCACATACAACAGTTATAAAATAAAACTCACTATTGATACAAATTGTAATTATTGCAGTTTTCTAGAGTACAATATAAAACAATGAAGTAGATAATTTACATAATAAAACTGGGGTGGAAGAAGTTCGACGAATGAGTCTACTGTTGAGGTTTGAAGAAGAAGACTCTCTTGTAAAAATATCAACTGAGAGGAGTCAGACCTCACTGAGTGATTTTTTATAATATATATACACACATTACTATATGTCAAATGCAATTAGTCATCAATATATATAATAAATATATATACAAGCATATACACACAAATGCTGAAAATCACTTTATATATAATAATGCTGAAAAACATCAGTTTATGAAGGATCAAATAGAACCCTATTTAATCGCAACCTCAATTAATAATTATGTCACTCTAGCCATACAGGCTCACTTAATTCCAAATACGTTCACTTAATCCATATGGACACTAAACTAGCCCCGAGACATTAAGTCAACCGAGCTCCAGCAATCTGACTATCAATATGATTGGCCCCAAGACACTTGGTCAACCGAGCTCCAACAATCATACCATCAATCACATCACATATCAATTAAATCAATCAAACCATGATTCCACAAATAAGTTAGTAATTCAACCCTACAATCTATCGCACCAGTACGTACTCGGTCCTAGTGTTGCCCACTAGGAAGCACGCTCTATCGATATCCTTTATTAAAAATAATCATACATGTGGAAAATAATTAATGCATAATATCATTCATAATAACCAAATAAACCATATATATACCAGAAATATACCTAAAATAAACTAACTATATTTCAAGTATATATATGTAAAATAAATTCAAATAAATCATGAAATATACTAAAATAAACCAATAATATACTTAAAAATAATTTAGATGTAAATCAAAAGTAACACATGCATTTATTTCAAAATATACCAAAAATATACTCAAGCATTTAAATAAACAATTATGTATAATTATACATTTAAAACATGTATTTTTAAACATGCAACCTAAGTGCAATGTATATATAAAATAACAAATCACAGGTGTACGCTCCTCGAGACTGGTCTGACGGGCCCGGTTTGTTAGGCCTCGGTCTCGGCATAGCTAAACAAATAAAATGATCACGAAATCAGAATACATCTAACTTAACTTCTAAAGACTCGATCTAGAATTACAAAATACAGACAGACACATAATTAACCCGATGTAACGTTTTACGAGAATTCTACTGAAAATTTGATAGAACCTCCTTTGTAAAATGAACGTCTCTCTACTAAAAAGTAGAGTCGATCCTGCAAGAAAAACATACTTCGAATACTAGAATTCAAACAACCCTCGGTTGAGACCCCAAACTACAAAATTCCCCAACCGAGGTCCACAATTCAACACAAATCCAGATAATTCAATAAATATATTAAATATCAATAAATGCCATAAATACCCTCAAAATATAACATATTAACATTAAAACACCAAAAATAATTATTTTCTCAATAATTACGTAAAAATCCCGAAATAATAATACAATATTATAAAATCCAATTTTCTTGATAATTCAATATAATTTAATAAAAATTCACTTTACTAATCCAAATAACTTAATTAGTCTAAATGCATATTAAAAATTACTAAAAACCCATTTTGATACCAAAATAGTATATAATATATTATTTGAAAATTAGTATTAATTAGTTAAAAATAGTAAATAATTTGTTAAAAATTATTTTAGTACCTTAAATAATATTAAAACCAACTAAAATGTATTATTTAGCTATAAATAGCACAAAATTACATATTTACCCCTACAATACAAAAATATACATTATATACTATTATTACTCAAAAATTCTATAAATGCATAAAAATTATTTTCTCAACATATATATTATTAATATTAACAAAAACACATATTTAAACCAATATTTCAAGAAAAATCCAACTCTAACCTAATTATTCAATTTTGATATAAACTATAAAAATTCCTAAAAATATATATAATATTCTCAAAAATTAATTTCTCAACACTAAAATTAATAAAAATATATAATATCACTAAATCAACCAATTTTATAACTTAATAAATTAATTTACAAAAATTAATAAAATAATAATAAAATATTAAAAAATTCACAAAAATCAAAATAAATTCCAAAAAAAAAAAAAAAAAATCATAGAGGTAGATTAAGCTACTAGGAATCACATTTGTAAAATGATTTTGTATGAATCATCCATTAACAACCCTAAAAAAATTCAAAACCCTTAATGTACCATAAATTAAAAATCACACAACACCCATTCAAATGAGGTTTTAAGCTAAAATGAAGTTTGGATTCACACTCACCGGAGCCTAAGGAAAAGAATGGGACTGGCGGTGAGGAAAATGGTGGCCCAAAATGCGATCGACGGTGAGAAGCTCAACTCACTGCCATTGTAACTTCAAACGATCCGACGAGCTTTTGGCGGTCGGACGACATTGGGGAGGAAGAGGGAAGAAGGAGGTGACCGATCGGAGGAGAGGGAGGCATAGTGACTGTCACGGAATGGGATGGCAGCGAAGGTAGGGGAGAAGCACAATGATTTTTGCATTTCTTTTGTTAAGTTTCTGTAAATGTATATATGTATACATATGTTGCGTGTGTGTGTTGGTGTTTAATGCATGCATGTATGTTTATTTTGTATGCATGCATGTGCATGTATATATATATATATTACATTAATAAAACATTATAATATAATTATAATACTTTACCATAAATTAATCTCAACCACTCAATATAAATACACACACACACACACACACACACACACACACACACATATATAAACACACATACATTAACATATATACATAAAATAACAATATATAATAATAATACTAATAAAACAATTAATGTAATTTATCTAAAAATATAATATTAAAATAATAATGCGCATAACTAAATATTATTAAAATAATACTATCCAAAATAATAATTATAAATAATGCAAATTAAATGTCCAAAATAATAAATTTCAAAATAAAATATTTACATTGAAAATTATAATTAAACATAAAATAATGAATATTAACCATAAAATAATTAAAGTTGACTTTTAAAATTTATTAACACTGCAAATCTCATTTTATATTAAAATAATTTAAAAATATGGGGTCATTACAGCCTCACTCTGGGTCCTTGGTTTCCAAATCTAAATCCTAGAAATGTGCTCATCTTGACATAGTCCCTTGCCCTAACTCCCAACCTGGGGGCTTAATCGAAGTTACTCATTATGGGACCGTGATGCATGTAATAAGGGAGTTGCACACCTAATTGGCTAAAAACCATAGGAAGTTCGGGTCGGTGTCAATTCGGTCTGCTGGGGTGAGTGTTGACTTAACTAAGGCTTGTCTATTTCCTAGAGACGAAGACCTCCGTAGTGCTGTCACCATTGATCTAGACGTAGGGTGGTTCTCTCACTTATTCGCTAGGGAGTTAGAATTGGAAGCTAAACCATAAAAGTAATCACAGTAAGACAACCTCATAAAACATAAAGCTGAAGTAACAAAAGAATAAAAAAAAAATAACAACCAAAATAACCACAAAACAACAAAAAAAGTTGTACAAATGAAAAAAGAAAAAAAAACCACAAACAAACTAGAAAAATAATAAATAAATAAATAAAAATAAAAATAAATAGAGAAAGAAATAAAAAAATAAAAAATAAAAAATAAGGGAATGAATTATAATATTAAATAAAATAGTTATAAAATAAAATAAGTAGAGAAAAAAATAAAATAGTTATAGAATAGTAGTAGCCAAAAACAAGAAGAAAAAGAAAAATCGTAAAAATGAAAAGAAAAAGAAAAAGAAACTAAAGATGAAAAGCACTTAGTTAAGCATGAAAAAAAAAAAACAACTGAAAGTGCAAATGAAAAAGGAGGGTCAAATTGTAGTGTACACTGTAATTTTTCCTTTTATTTATTTGATTTAAATAAATATTTTTAACCAAACCAATGAAGTTAATTTTTAAATATTTAAATTATTAACCAAACTAAATAGCATTCATGAATATCAAAATGAAAAATATTTGAATTCAATTAGGATAATTGCTTTAGTATGTATATATAAATAAAAAAATAAAAATATTAACTTGTCACTATTTTAAGAATAAAAAATAAATAAATTTTAGTTCTTACTATATATTTGTATAGTACAATATTAATAAAAATATAATGACAACTGTTTGTTTAGAAGTCATTAAAAGTTAAAATTACAATATAAATGTTTTACAAATATCAAATTTTAGTATATTTTTAAATACTTTAAAGTACAGTTTACTAATTATAGTATTTGTTTCTTATTCAACTATTGTATTTACAAAGTATTAATTTGTTTAAAATAGCTCTTTTCATATTTGATATATTGACTATTTGCATGATCAATCCCTTAATTTTGACTTTAACAAGAAATTTGAAGTATTAATGATCTTTTTTAAGTGTGTAGAATCTTAAATTTCAAAATCAAGATAATCCTCCAAGGTTGAAGAATTGTAAAGCTATTTTTAAGAGCTTTTACACGATAATTTATGAAGGATAGGAGTCTATGAAAATCTCTAAGTTAATTGGGTGCAAAAGACATTAACTAAAAGTCATTATTAGAGAAACATATTACCCCTCAAGACCAACCATCCAAGTCGGGAGGGTGCTCATGAGCCGAACCTTGATGAAAGAAAGCAACGAGGAGAAAGCTCAATGCCACTCACTACTTCACAATCGTGAAGGGTAAGCAAACTACCCTCCAATGGCTAGTCAAGCCTCCAATGGTTAAAAACTTCAACCCTCATAAGCTAAAATCTACCCTCAAGACCATGACCGACACTTTGATTGTAAAAAGTTAAAAATCATTTAATGAAGATGAAAGGAATTTTGGGAAGTAATTAATGATCTCCAACAAATAAATTCCATCCTCAATCAATATATTTCAGCTATGGAACTTCATTTGAGAGGATTATAAGGTTGTTGAGCATATTGAATTTTTAGAAATGTCTTAAGATTATCTTTATTCTAAAAAATCTCATTATATTTGAGTGATTGGGTGTGTGCTAGGTTAACTCTCTTCTTCATCTTCTTTTTTAGGTTAAAATGAGGCAAGTGAGGAGTTAATGCTAGTGAATTAGGTTTAAGTGTAAGCCCTAAAATACTTGAGTTCATAGTTAGGTTAGAGTTTAGCTTAGAAAAGCTCTTGATGTTGTATAGTTAGAGTTAATCCTGAAACTCTTATAAAACTCAATCTTAATTCATAAGATTAGTGTGAGTGTTAAAAATCCTAACTTGGGGATAAGTTAGTTAGAGATGTAGATTCATTTATAAATTAAACTCCTTAAACATTTGTGTTCTTATTTTCTTCTCCTACTTTGCTTCTTAAATTTTCATCTACATGATGACTTATCAGGACTATTTTTATTTCTGACTCTCAGAGTTCTTGTATCTGACTGTTTCTATAGTACTGTTACTTTTTGGATTCTCCATTGTTTTGAGTACTGTTATGTATCACTTGAATTAGTAGCTACTCTTAAGTAAAATTCTTCCATTAAAATCCTTCTAATAATAGGTAATGCTCTTTTACATTCCATCACCTCATCTTATCCATATTCTAGGCAAATAGAATCCTTTTCTCATATGGACTCATTTTCCTTATCTACACAAGGGGAATTATTCCACATTCTCTACACTTTTAATCATGGCTTAAGCATCTCTCCAATTGATGAAGAAAATCCTTAAGAGCCTTGATGGAAATAATTAGAACAACTTTCTCCCTTTTCAATGCAAGTCACTAAAATCCCTTCAGCATTTGAATATCCATAATAACTTTTGCATGCTACTGTAACTTTTTAGGATGCTAAGGACCACATGTTCATTTTCAATGGGCAACAATGATGCCCAATGATTGAAGAATCTACTGCTATCTTAGGGTGCTTATTAGACTCAACTGCCATGATTACTCTTCTTGATATGACCATGCAATTTCTTGATAAGCTAGTAACATTATTTGATTTGCCCCTAGATGACATCTATCTGTATGCTCATAACCCTAGGACCATCGATCTATCTTCTCTAATTATTGTCTGTGAAACTAAAGATAAGAATAGTTCTGTTTGGACCAGAACCAATGCTTTTTGTCTTTATGCACAGTTTTTGCTAGCTTCATCTTATGGAAATGCTGACACACAAATTGTGAGTATTTTATAGCAAGTACAAGCTGGAGCTGACCCTATCCCCGTTATTCTTGCTAAAAACTATTATAGGACTGGACTACTTCAAAACTCAGAATCATCTTTCAGATAGTTTACTTCTCCTTCAGGTGTAACCAGAATCCTTTATTGTTTTCTTTCTCTTTTATTTTCCTTAACTTTTGCCTAAGTCACCCTTTCAGATTTTCAACTTAGTAGGCTTGCCCTAATTTTTGCCTAAGCTACCCTTTCAGGTTTTTAACTTAACGATTTTTTTTTAGATCTGGCTACAGGAAAAGCTGAGTTTGCTTAGAGTTCCTGCTAACCTTTTAACTTATCAATCTTATAAGCTACAATCTTTTCCATTGAAGATGAAGGATAAGCTTACTATATACCAATGGGTTGACTGGTTGAAGGGCATTACAGGTACTGAGATCACACGGGTCAGCCTTAGTGGAATTAAAGTTCATGACCATTGAGCTATATGATTATAGTGCTCCTATTTCTGGGCTACGTTTCTCTACCTTTTTCTCCCTTTCATGTCGTTACCATTAATATGGCCGCCCATAGTTCATTATCACTGTTTTTACTAACTTTGAAGGCTTCCCTTTTGAGACAAGACTTTCTAGACAAGGTTAGGAGCTTATGGCCTCATAGGAACTTCGAGTGAAACATGTATTTGAATGCCAATGTGTCTACATAATGATAACTACAAAGCTTGGGTTATCGTGCAAATTACAGAGTCACCTGGATTTGCTAAGTGCAAGAGGACTCAAATGTTACAAGATGAATCACAAAAGAAGAAACCAAGACATATTTAGAGTGGTGATATCATAGATTTCATTTTTTTAGGCTTTTCATGCTTTGTTTTTTCCTTTAAGTACTTATGCCTTATAATAAAGATAGGATATGCAATATTCAACAAAAAATTCATTTCAATTTGCTTAATTAATTAGGGCTAAAATAAGTACATTTATTACATCACATTATATAACTCTTGTTATCAGCTAGTCCTTTTAGATTTTCTAGCTGAATATTTTTCTCTCGCTTTTATTTCCCTAATTTCTGCCTAACTAGTCCTTTGCAGGTTTTCTAATTAGTGGGATCACCTCTTTTCTTTTATTCCTTAATTTTTTATTGTCAGCCCTTTGCGGGTTTTTTGAATAGCGAGAATGTCCTAATGTTTGCCTGACTAGCCTTTTAAGGTTTTCTAGCCAACGGACTTTTATTTCTTTTGTACTATTATTATATTTTTTCTTCTTTTTTTAAAGATAGTATTTCTTGAGACAATCTAGGTTGATTAGCTCAGTGAACTCATTCCCTTTAAGATTTGATATTTTTGCAGCTCCCTTAGGTAGAATTGACTTGTTTAAATACGGTCCTTCCCAATTTGGTTTGAACTTTCCTCTTAGATCAAATACTATTGCCCTATACTATTTTAACACCGTGTCCCCAACCTTTATCTTTTTAGGCTTAACCTTCTTATTGAATGATCTTACTATCCTTCTATGATATATCTAAGTATGAAATAAAGCATTCATCTTCTTTTCATCTAGAGATACCAAATGGTCATATCTCTTTCACTCTCAGGTATTTTAGCTTCAATAACCACTCTCAAAGATTTGATCTCAGTTTTTATAATAAAAAATGCTTTATAACCATACACTAAAGAAAATGGTGTTTGGTTTGTCATAGTTCTAGCTGTAGTCCTATACCCCCCATAAAGTAAAAGGAAGAAATTTAGACCAATCCTTGAAAGTTTTAACCATTTTAGAAATAATCTTCGTAACATTTTTATTAGCTACTTCTATTGCTCCATTAGCCTGAGGGTGATAAGGTGAAGACTTATGATGTTTAGTCCCATACTTCTATAACAACTCTACTATTTCTGCCTAAAATTGAACACCATTATCTGTTACAACATGGTGTGGGACCCCATACCTGCAAATAAGACTCTTCTGAATAGATCTGGCACTGATGGCATTATCTTACTATTTCGATACAATCTTTTTCCAAACTCGTCTAATAATACCCTTATCTGATTATCTTTTTAGCCAAGATCATTCCATTCATATGAGAACCACAAGCTCCCACATGAATCTCTTTCATCACCTCTTCAACTTCATCTTTCTTGAGACATCTAAGCTACATTTCATTTAGCATTCTTTTGTATAATACTCCATCATGACTCACATAATTACATACGAGAACATGAAGAGCATATTTCTCTTTTGAAGTCGCTCCATCTGGATACTTTCCTTCCTCAATAAACCTCTGAATGTCATAAAACCATGGCTTCTCTTCAGCCCTATTTGAATACCCATAGTTTGTTCTCCCCTATAACATAGAGCTTTTGATTTTACAATTACCAAAGGCTTTATAGTCAATCCAGTCACATTATCCCACATTGAAGAGAGTGTTGCTAGTGCATTTTCCATATGATTATCGTCTCTTAAAAAATGGATGAAAAGAAATTTAGTGAAGTTCTTTATTAAAATTTTCAAATAGCATATATAAGGCTTTAGCTTTTCCTCTTTCACCTCCCATTCTTCATTAGCCTGACTGATGACCAACGTCGAATCCCCATATATCAATAACTATTTTGCTCCAGCTGTTATTGTTGCCTCCATTCCATGAATGCATGCCTTATACTCAGCCATATTATTTGTTACCTTGAAATCTAACTTCTTGGCCACTAGTATAGTTTCTCCTTTTGGCATAACAAGAATCACTCATACTCCAACTCCTTTGTTGTTTACAACCCATTAAAATAAAGCTTTCACTCTTGATGCTTTACGACTGTTAAGTTCTCATTTGGAAACTTTAAATTCCACTATTCATCACCTTCTGCTACATTTGTAGCTAGAAATTCTACTACTGCCCTTCCTTTGATAACCTTTATGGTAATGTACTATGTATCAAATTTAGTCAAAAGTATGAGCCATCGAGACATTTTTTCAGTTAAAGCAGATCCTTGATAGGATACTTAAAGGATCTATCTTTGAAATAGCCTGAACTTTATAGGACTGAAAATAATGCCTCAATTTTCTTATCTCCCAGATCATTATTAGACATGTCTTTTCTACCAAATCATACTTTTCCTCTATGATAGAAACTTCTTGCTAAGGTAATACACCACATGTTCTACTCCATCTAGTCCTTCTTGTGCTAGCATGGCCCCCATTGCATTTTCCTCTAGAGCTAAGTATAGGATCAACGACTTACCTTGCCTTGGCGGCTTCAATACAAGTGGATTGGCAAGATATTCCTTAATCCTATCTAAAGCCTTCTAAAAATCATCATTCCACTTCATAGGCTGATCTTTCCTTAAAAGCTTAAAGACTTAAAGATAGGGTCATAGATATTTGTAAGCTTTGCAATGAATCTACTAATATACTGTAACCTGCCAATGAATCCTCTTATTTCTTTCTCTATTTTGGCACTGACATTTCTTGGATAGCTTTCACTTTATCTGGATCTACTTTAATTCCTTTGCTACTAACTATATGCCCTAGCAATTTTCCTGAAGTAACCCTAAAAATGCATTTCTTTAGGTTGAGCCTTAGATTGTACCTCTCAATTCGAGCCAAGAACTTATCTAAAGCTTCAAAGTGTCTCTCTCTTATCTTTGACTTGACCATTATGTCATCTACATATGCTTCTACTTCTTTATGCATCATGTCATGGAAAAGAGCAATAGCTACCCTTTGATACATTGCACCTGCATTCTTTAATCCAAAAGGCATAACCTTATAACAATACATCCCTCATTTTGTAATGAAAGCTATTTTGATATTATCCATGACTACCATCATTATCTGATTATATCCTGAAACCCATCCATAAAAGAATACATTGTGCTCGACGCCGCACTGTCAACTATCACGTCAATGTAAAGTAAAGGAAAATAATCTTTTGGGCATGCTTTGTTTAGATCCCTAAAATCCATACACATACGTACTTTACCATCTTTTTGAGGTACTACTACTATGTTTGCCAACCATTGAGGATAATCTACCACTTCTAGAAAATTAGCCAAGATTTTTTTAGCAACTTCCTCTCCTATCTTTTTAGTCCACTCTAGTCTTAGCCTGTGCAGTTTCTATTTAACAGGTTTAATGTTTGGATAAGTTGGGATGTGATGTTCCACAATTTCCTTGTTTAAATTTGGCATATCTTCATAAGTCCAAGCAAATACTACCTTTCTTTTTATTAATATTCTCTCAAAATTTTCCCTCTCTTTATGATTTACATCATGTGATATAGAAATGTTCTTAGGATTATCATTTATGCCTATGTTTAATGAATCTAATTGAATGGAATTAATGTCTAACATGCACATACGATCAATATTAAAATGCACAGAACCATAAGAATGCACAGAACATAATTAAGCAAAACTAGAATTCATATCATTGACCATGGAAAAAAAAATCTTCATCCTCATAAAGGCCAAAAATTATCACATCAATTTCTTTATAAAAAAACATCACTAAAACTATTACTAATGATAGTAGCTAAATCATGGGGTGACTCCTTTTTAGGTGGTAGACACAGCAACTCTTCAACAACAGTATTACCCATCTTCTCAACTACTAGCTTTATTACTTCCTTTTTGTTATCCTCTACCAAGTTCTCCATAATCTGATCTTTGAAGATCTCAAACCCAGGAATGTCTTTTCCAATAACATTGATAGATTCCTTAGCACCCAGATAGTACTTGCCTTCCCCTGGCTTGATAAAATTCTCATTCATCAGCTTGATTCTCCCCAAGGGCTTATCTATCTTGGCCTTTCCCTTCTTCCTTCCTCTTTTGCTATCAGGTTCTGTCTAAGTGCAACCCAATCCCTTAGTGTTGCTCTAACTTTTGAATTTTGGGGGTTTAGATCTTCCTTGCTCATTCTTTCCTAACCCCTTTCTAGGTTGATAATTGATATTCTCCATCATCCTCATAACTCTTGGGTCTATCTCAGTTCCATTGAATATTCCAGCAACTTAGAAACCAAGGGGAATGCATACTTATTTCTGTTTATCTTGTATGGCTACCACAACTGCACTGGTTCCAACTTTTATAGTCATAACCTCTCCTTCATAAGGGAATTTTATCTTCTGGTGCATAGATGAGGGTACCCCTCCTAGAGCATGGAACCATGGCCTTCCCAAAAGCAAGGTATATATAATAAGGATGTCTAATACAGTGAACTCAATAGTTGACTCTACAGGTCCTATTTTAACCAGAGCTTGGAATGTGCCCTCCACAGTCTAGGTGCTATTATCATAGGCTCTAATTATACGATTTGAACCTTTCAAATCATCAGCTTTCAAACCCAAATTAGGCAGGATTTTTAATGGACACACGTTAATAGTAGAATTGTCATCTACCATTACAAAATTGGTTCTCTTTCCCTTTACTTCAGCTAGGATAAATAGCACCTTGTTATGATTTCTACCTTCCAAAGGCAAATCTTCATTTGAGAACGTTATCAAACCATGCTTCTTTTCCATGACCTTTGCTACCATAGCCTCAGGTGTAGCTATTGTTTTGATACTCATATTGATAGAGCTTTGACAAAAGCTCTTTGGTGGCTGCCTGAATGCATCAATAATTCCTAAATGCTCACATCCACCTTAGCTTTCTTTAGCTGCTCTAAGATTAGGTCTTCTTTTTGCCCTTCCTCTACTTCTACATCCTCTATTTCTTCTCTTTTTATGACTCTTTTAATTTTCTTTTTTGCTGCCTTATAATTCTTTCCACTTCTAGTGACATTGTTCACATTAGGATTATCACTCCTCATATCAAGACCATCAGGGCTCTCTTTATCAGAGTCATACCAAATGTCAACAACCCTAATGATATGATCCCTCTTTCCATCTTTCCATACTTCCATCGTGCACGTTTCTTTCCCTTTCAGCTCCTCCATGTTAAGTTTGCCTAAATGTTGGCTTAGTAACTCTTCAACTCCCTCTTGAGACTATTCAGAAGCAAAATATCCATTATTCTTTCCATTTACATCATTATCTTTGAACTCTTCACCTCATTTTAAGGGCATAATCTCCTCTATTGGTACATCATGTGAAGCAGGCTTTCAGTAAAATACTCTATAGTCGAACTTGCCTGAAGGTTGCCCTAATAAACCTTTAACCCCTCTTAATGGTTGCTTAGGAGTTTCATATTCTCTCTCTTCTTCCAGTGGCTCATGATCAAACTCATCACTCGATCCTAAGGGCAAAACTGAGTCAAAGGGAATATCAGTAGAGGGTGGCTTTGAATAGAACACCTTAAAGTTAAATTTGTTGAAGGGTTGCCATAATAAATCTTCTACTCCTCTAGAGGCATCAGGAGATTTCTTATTGTCTATAAGGTTTAAGTTTTCAAAGGATTCCAGCACTTCCTCTTCGCTAACTCCTGAGTTGATCATCATGGTGGTTAGTGGTGGAACATTTTGGTAGTCTAGGAAAGAGTTATTTCTAATCTTTAGGTTGGATTTGGAATTTTTGGGGTCTGTAATTTTTTTTATAGTCTACAAGGTTCTAGATATCATATTTTAAGTGGATACAGGTGTCTGTAGAGTAGTCAGCTACTTGGTGAAATTTATAGTAGCTCTTTAGGTCATAGCCTGGAACATTTGTGTTTGGTGGTTTGGAAAAGGTTAAGGATCTAAGCAAGCCTTTTTGGATCAAATGATCTAGGACTTCAAAAAGTCATTGGTTAAAATTAAAGAATGTCCTGGGCTGCTGAACTGCACGCACCTCCATAAATCATATATTACTTCCTTGTTATATGCCCTTAGTTAGGTAATTTCAGGTTCTTGTACTTCTAAAACTTATCTTCTTCTCACTCTTAATCTCTTCGGCTTGCAAACCATCATCATACAGGTCTATAAATGTTTTGGGATTTATCATTTACAATCTCTCAACTAAATTAGGTGACATGTTATGGACTATCATCCTAACCTAATCTTTCTCAACCAACTTATTTTTCATTAATCATGCTTTGTTCATAAATCTGATCAAGAAATCAGAAAAGGATTCATTTGATTTTTGCTTAGTTAGTTCCAAATCCCTGAAGGACACTTTTAATCTAGTGTTATAATCATACAATTTCAAAAAAGCAATACATAATTCTTTACAGTCAGCCCTAACAGACTTTTCCTACCCATGATACCAGTTTACAGTCATTCCCTATAAAGACAGTACAAATAACCTAGTGATTACTACTAATGGGGCCTTAGTAGTGCTTATAGTTATTATGTACTGATTGAGATGAATCCTAGGATCTCTATTTCCATTAATCTTCTGCAGCTGAGGCATTTTGAACTTTTCATATAGCTTATTACCCTATGTTAGTAGTATATCATCAAAGTTAAATGAATATCCCATGCCTTGTCATCTAATTAGCTCTTCCATCTTGAACATTTTTGGGGTCAGTGCTTGCATTTGCTTGGACTTATGGTTTTATACCAGTTTAAGTGATTCTCTTTTTACCTTTTCTACCATATAGTTCTTAACATCCTTAAGCTTCACATCAATAGTAGGTGGGTGCATCAATAGGTTTTTAGCAATAGGTTGTTGCCCAGTATTATTGGCAATAAGTGGTGTATCTACAGTAAGTGGGATAGTTGCAGTAGCAGGTGGTTGCTCAATTACAGGTGGTGGTATGACAGCAGCAGTAGGTTGTATCAATCCAGATAAAGCTTGTCCTAGTTCACCTTGCATCATAGCTCTCATGCCATCTATCATAGCTCCCTTGATGTCTTCTGAGGTCCAGTTCCCTCTTTGTTATTGTTCCATTTTTATATGCTTAGTTGGAGTTGGTTCAACTTCTAAGTAAAGCATATTAATAGGACTCTTCTCCAGTCTATGAAGGATCTCTTATGCTATGGCTTTAGGACTTAAATATGTCCTTCTTAGTCTGCCACCTTTCCATCCCAAATATGAGAAGACCCAGATGAATCTACAATGGTTGTAAAACAAAGTGTTAGTGTGATGGATGAAATGCATGTATGCATGATGCACGTGCTATGCAATAAGTAGCAAATATTAAGTATCAATTAAGTGTACAACATTCATCATTCCAACCTTATTCCTCCCACACATATGTTTAATGGTGAGTCTCTTTTCCTCAGATTTTTTGTCGTGGCCTTAACAGCAATAGGGGATATCAAGAACCGACGCACATGCTAGATCTCTCAAAGTAGTAAAAGTATAGAAATAGTACCTCTAAGTATAAAAGATTAGCCCAATCTTTATTAACCCAAATGGGCTTCTAAAGTATAGGTTCGGGCCTTTATAGATAGAAATACCTTATGGCAACATTCAAAAGTAATTTAGGTAATCCTAGGGGAAGTTACTAAGCCATTATATGTGGTTCGAGTCCGGTGAAAGATCAAGGTTCCCTTAGCAAGATGCCCTCCTTTAAGACTTGAGTTATAGGCCAAAGTCAGAGGGGCCCAACATCATTTGCAAACTCAAGAGAAGACTACCACCCCTTTAGGACTTGGGTTACAAACAGGTCAGATGAGCCCAGTAATCTCTCTTGAATCGAGTTAAGGCTAAGAATGATGGTTAGTCGATTCATAACTCCATGAAGCTAGTGGAATTATGGAAATATAAACCAATGCCATCAATTAATAAAGATATGCAGAATGAATGCAAGAATAAAATAATAATTAACAAAATAATTCTAAAGAACAGAAGTAGAATCAATATCTCTTATCCCCAGTGGAGTCGCCACTGTAGACGGCGGGGTTTAGCGCATGTCTAATATTTTAGCAACCGTGACACTGTTTGAGCTCAGGGCTCCAGAGAACACACTAACCATTGTCACAAAGACATGGCATGGAGATGAGGAGTCACCACCCAGGGTAATAACTGGGACAAATCATTTTGGTGGTACTCGATTCTTTGAAAGAAAGCTAGCACCACAACCAGGAGATTCTAGGAACGGAATACTAACTTCTTTCAGTCTTGTGTTCATTTAGAAGTACTTTATGAATTACTATTTTGTTCTTTGTTTACACATAATTTTATTAAACTCTAATCAAACATCCATCTAACCCCAAAGCAAACTAGTCATAAAACTTCAAGTAAAAAAATGCATACAAAGCGCATCGTCTCTAGGTCTAAACTATGTTAATTTTATTTTAAAGTTTGGCTAATTCTACATTTTTATTTACAAGTGAAATTGACTAAAGTTGGTCCTACATGTTAATAAATGAGCCTAAGTCTATTCATTTTAATTTTAAAAGTGGGCCTCAATCTACAAATTATGAAGTATTTAAATTAATGGGCCTAATTCTACATGTTTTAATTCTAGATAAAAATGGGTATAAGTCTAATTTAACCTAAATGCGCCTAAATTGGTTTTAAAATTAAGTAAACCTAAAAATCCAATTAAAAGTCTATTTATTAAATGGGTTAGAGCCTAAATGTGGGCTTAGGGCCCAATACACACAAAAATCAATATACAA
Source organism: Mallotus nudiflorus (assembly GCA_947683625.1). Taxonomy (NCBI): domain Eukaryota; kingdom Viridiplantae; phylum Streptophyta; class Magnoliopsida; order Malpighiales; family Euphorbiaceae; genus Mallotus; species Mallotus nudiflorus. The sequence continues at coordinate 656,971 of CANTUR010000400.1, read as the reverse complement.
GCCCAAAAATATAAAACAATGAAAACAATCAAATAAAAAAGATCAAATATGCAATTAAATTGTTTCTTCTAAAAAAAATCTAACTTAATTAACATGCAACCTAAATTAATCTATTGCCTCCATTGATTTTAATTAGGGTTTACCAAATTGAAACTAATTTACTAATTAATTTTTTAAGAACAAGGGAAAACTTGACTTTTCATTATTCTCACTATCAGGGCTACTACAAGATCTACCAAAAATAATAAAGAAAATAAAATTAAAATTACAACCTTAAAAAAATAAATTAAACAAATTCAAAAACCTAAAAAACAATAAAATAAACTAAATAGAACAAGATTAAAATTTAATCGGGATCTTTGACTTTTGGCTCTTATTCATGGATTCTCCATAGGTTTTCTTGGTTCAATAAGGTATTCATTCCCAAAAGCATGAAACACAAAGAATCAAAAAGGAAAGTAAGATTAAAATTAATGAAGAAAGAAAACAAAATAATGAAAATTAAATGAAACAAACACAAAAATAAAAAAATAATATAAAAAAAGAATTAATAAAAAAGAAAGGAGTAAGAGAGTGATGCTATGCAAATGTTATTTGAATGCCTCTCAGAATAGGATTTCACCATTCTTGAGAAAATTGCCTCTATGTTTTCAAAATAATGAAAATTGCCTCTATTTTTTTCAAAAGGTTTTTTCTTTCTTTTCTTTTCTCTTTTTTCTTTCTATATTTTTGCAATCAACTTTTTTTGTAGTAGCTCTTAGGGTTTTCTCTTTTTTCTCTCTTTACGTAGTCTCTCTCTCCTTCCTTTTTTCTTTTTCTTTCTAACAAACTTTCCTTTTTATATCTCGTTCTAACCCTAGCTAACCACTAACGTGATCACTAGAGAGCCATCTCTAATCCTCCTCCCAAAACAAACAGGATAAGAATTTTAATTTCAAAAAATTATACTCGTAAGAGATGCGTACTGGATAAATAAATATCAAAATTTATTTATTTATTAAAATTAATTTAAATTTTAGACCAATCATAATTTAAAAATGAGATTTTTGCTAAAATTTTAGCGCCTCAGCATTCTAGAATGTCGATCAGAGCATTACATAATGTTGATTGGCATTACATAATGCCAATTGACATTGTGTAATGCCGATTGGCATTATGCACATTTTCAAATATACCCCTGCAAAATTCAATTTTTGTAATTAAACCTAAAAAATACTGCAATTTAGTCCTTGAAATCGCAAAACTTAACACTATAGGTCAATTTTCAACTAAATTTTCATTATATAGGCTTTCATCACATTCATGCACAAATGCATCCTGAAATTGGGTGCTTACGCAATACAATAATTCCTCCAATACTACTAGGGTGTCTAGATAACTAAATTATTCCATAAATTCTAATAATACTACAACAACCTACATAAAAGCATCTGGTGAAGAGAGAGTCCGACTTAGAGGAGAAGGACTAATTGTAGATTCCCAAGATCTTGGAAAAAATAGTTGAGGGGAGTCAGACCTCACTGAGTAAGCTAATATAAAGAAATGCATGTTGTTTTGAAAATCTCCTTTGTTAAAATAATTTTTATGAAAATATAATATTTATAATTTATATTTAAAATCCTTAATTCATGAAGATCATACTTAAAAATCTAAAAGAATTTTATAAAATCTCATAAATACCTTTGCAACAAATAACCTTTGTTTAACATATTTTAAATGGAAAATTATGGAAGAACCCTAAACCACAAATCTAATAGCTAATCGGCTTTCTTATCCATACAATGACTACTGATTCCCAAGAGCTAAGCTTTAACAAGCTACTAGTCATAATCAAACTCTTAATCCAAATATTTATCGGTGGTTCCTGAGAGCTAAGCATCAACCAGTTTAGTAGTCCTAATATATCATCAATCACAATACGTTCGAGAGTTATGCATTAACTGAGCCTCTTAACACAATACGCTGAAGAGTTATGCATCAATTGAGCTTTTCCACATAATATTCCCAAGAGCTATACATCAGCTGAGCCTTTTCACATATCATATAAATAAAGGGCCCAACTCACAAATCAATACCAGTGCACACAGTTCTGATGACACCCATCAGGTAGTATGTTCTACCAATCTTTTCTAAAATCTTTTTATAAAAATAAACCTCCAATAAATTTTACCTCCAATAAATTTTAAAAGAAATGCCATAACTAAAAAATAAAATAACAACAATATTCTTATTTCTCATCCATAATAATATCATCAACAACCATATAAATAATATATATATTCTTAATAGTAATCAAAACTAGCATATTAAATCTCAAGTTCCTATATTTCTATAAATATGTAAATTTTACATACATTTCAAAATATTAACTTACAAGTAGAGCGAGCCAACTGACGTATCCTTGTCTGCCTAATCTCCAAGGTTCCCACTCTGGTATTCTCTATAATAATAATATTTGTTTATTTAAAATATATAATTAATTAATTAATAATAATATCCAAAAAATTTCTAGAAAAATTATTAAAAAATGGAATTAATGAAATTGACATAGAAATACCCTAAATATAACTTTTGAGGCTAAATGAATTTATCTCGAATGTTTTAACTAATTTAAATGGAAATTAAAGAATTTCTAACACAACCTTTTCGAGATTTATTTCTCAAATTCCGTAAAGAATTAGACTAAACTCCATATGCAAAAATTGATCACCATAATTTATACTATTTATTAAAAATAGTATCATACACTTATCTCAAGTTGGTACTATTCATTGTCAGAATTCGGGTGAGACCCACTAGATTCTTAGCGGATAACACAATACCCGACCAAACAAATTATACCAAAACGTTCCTAATAATATATAGAACACATCTAAAACCTCAAACAACCAAAAATATACACTAAATTTATAAAAACCAAAGGGAAATTACCTAAAAAATTCACTAAATATTCTAAAGATGAAGATCGGACGTGTGGTTGGTGCCTACGGATTCTTGATGATGAGAAGAACACAATGGATGCAACTATAACGCTTGAAACCTACCAGAACAGTGAGAAACCATGAAATTAGGCTGACTATTCTTCCTCAATTATGGGCATTTCTGGATTATTTTAACAAAATAAAAGCTATGGGAATGTAGAAGAGGATAAAAAGACATTATGGTTCAAATTTGGGGTTGATCGGAAGTCGTTTGGGTGTTAAACGAATAAGAAGAAATGTTCATATTCTAAATGAAAATTTACCACCCAAAATTCATCTCTTGTCCATTGCTCCTCTTCTTTTCTTCCACAAATAGCCCTCTTCCTTTTATGGTCATGGACACTACATTTGTCCATGACCCACTGATCCTTTTTTAAAATATATACACACACACACATGTATTAATAACAACCATAATAACAATACCAATAATTAAATAAGGTAACAATAATATTGATAATAATAATAATAATAATAATAATAATAATAATAATAATAATAATAATAATACTAACAAAGATAATAATAATAATAATAATAATAATAATAATAATAACAACAACACAAATTTAGGTTATTACAAATAATCCCATAAAACAATTTGACTTTTATAGCCTATTTTTATATACAGATACATGTATACATATATATAATAAAAATTATATAAGGCAATTGGTGCTAAAAATCACAACTTTTTTTTAACTTTTACACATTTGTACCAAACTTTAAAAATTGGCAAAACTAACCTAATTTGACAAATTATTTACAAGTATAGCATGATTGCAATTTGATCAATATATGCTATTTAAGGTAAAGTAGTAAATCTTTAATTTTTTAAATTTCATAGAGTTAGACTTCAATCTCAATAATTCTTTCAAAAAAACAATAATATGGGAATGAAAATTTTATTTAATTTGTAAAGACTATATTCATCTCATTTTTAACCTATTTTAGGCCTTCATATAAATGTGGGACTATAATAAGAGATGTTAGCTAATTTACCTCAAATACCACATATGTATTTTAATTTTTAATTTATGACCAAATCAAAATTATACTAAAATTGACAATAATATGTTAAATTGTTCTAAAATTGTAAATAATATATCAAATTGGGCTAATTTTGCCAAGTTTTAAAGTTTGGTATATATATACAAAAGGTCAAAAAGTTGTGATTTTTAGTACCAATAGGCTAAAATATAATTAAATTAAAGGACAACATAATTAAAAATTAAAAAATTAAAAATAATCACCTATCATTAATGATTATAGTGCTTCTCCTCCAACCACCATTCTTTGTTTTAAAAATTAGATTAATATGAATCACAATGTTTAAAAAATCTTTAAAAGAATAAATAATATCAATAAAACATTTCTTTATATATATATCATAATGTAAACTATTATAATGACAAAATTAAGTAATATGACCATGCCAAATAATTTTTCCTTTTCTTCTATTTCTTCACTTTCTTCAATAATACTTAGTTCAATATCACTAAAGGAGCTAAAATTATAATATAACATACATGGAGATATCTTTATTTTATTCTCCATAACAATTGTATTTAAATTAAAAATGAAGCCTCATTAATCAATTACGGATATGACGAATTGTATCAATGCACTTCTCACAACCCTCAAGAAACTTGGAAAACATTTCTCCAAGGAAGAAGAAAACAACAAGATTTCAAGAATCCCACCTAAGATGGATTGGGAATCTCAAGTCACTTCAATTGAGGAAGCTCCAATGTGCTTATTAGAAAACTTTTAACATATGAGATTACAATAAAGCAAAGAGGTGAAGAGCAAGAAGAGAAGGAAAAGAAGAAAAAGAGCATTGCCTTAAAAGCATTGCAAGAAGATAGCGAAAAGGAAAGCATTAAAAATTCTAGTAAATACCAATGATAATCTTGAAAATTTTGATTCTAAGGAATTTTAGTAAGAATTCTACTTGAAGGAATTTTCTTAGGCTATTCTACTTCTAGTAAAGAATATAAAGTGTTTAATAAAAGAACTTTAGTAGTTGAAGAGTCAGTGAATATTGTATTTGATGAATCAAACTCACTTGATCCTAGAAAGGATGTTTGTAGTATTTATGACAATATAGGTGAACTTGTGGAAGAAAAGACTCAAGAAGAAAATTATAGCAAACCTTTAGAGCTTAAAGATCCTAAAAAGGAGGAAGTTAAGGAAATACCTCAACCTACTTTAAAGGATGATCTTCCAAAGGATTGCCAATTCAAGAAAGCACATCCTCAAGATCTTATTATAAGTGACACTACAAAAGGAGTAACTACTAGATCTAAAGTCAAGTCTATTGTTAATTTAGTATTCATATCTTAATTTGAACCCAAAAATGTTGATTATGTATTGAGTGATGAATTTTGGGTCCTTGCTATGCAAAAAGAGTTAAATCAATTTGAGAGAAACAATGTTTGGACTTTAGTCTCTAAACCAAAACATCATCCTATCATAGGCATTAAATGGGTGTTTAGAAATAAGATGAATAAACAAGATATCATAACTAGGAATAAAGCTAGACTAGTAGCTAAAGGTTATAATCAAGATGAAGGCATTAATTATGATAAGACCTTTGCCCCCATTACAAGGTTAGAAGGCTACTAGTATTTACATCTTTCATGGATTTTAAACTTTTTCAAATTGATGTTAAAAGTGTATTTTTAAATGGTTATTAAATAGGAGGTATATGTTGAGCAACCTCTAGATTTTGAAAATTTTTATTCTCCAAATCATGTTTTTAAATTGCTAAAAGCCTTGTATGGATTGAAACAAGCTCTAAGAGCTTATTATGAAAGATTGAGCAACTTCTTACTAAAGAAAGGTTTTTATAAAGGAAAAGTTGATATAACTCTTTTTATTAAGAAATTTAAGTATGATTTACTTATTGTACAAATATATATTGATTATATTATTTTCAGTGCTACTAATCATTGCTTGTGTGAGGAATTTTCTAAGATGATGCAAGGACAATTTAAAATGAGCATAATGGGTGAACTTAAATTCTTATTTGGAATACAAATCAAGCAATGTAAGGATGAGATATTCATCAATCAAACTAAATAAGCAAGAGATATTCTCAAGAAGTTTGACATGGAAGGAGTTAAGTCAAGCAAAAGTCCAATAAGTATTACCACCAAACTCAATAAGGATGAGAATGGCAAACTAGTTGATAAAAACCTATTTAGAGGTATGATCGGATCCCTTCTTTATTTAACTGCTTGTAGACCCAATATTATGTTTGTCACTTGCTTGTGTGCTAGGTTTCAATTTAGTCCTAAAGAGTCTCATTTGAACGCTATCAAAAGAATTTTCAAATATTTAAGCGGAAGTTTACATAGGACTTTGGTATCCTAGGAATTCATCCTTTAACTTAATTAGTTATTCAGATGTAGACTTTGCCGGTAGCTTATTAGATGGAAAGAGCACTTCTGAAACTTGTCTATTTTTAGGACAATATTTTGTTTCCTAGTTTAGCAAGAAAAAAGTTTTGGTTGCTTTGTTCACCACTAAAGCTGAATATATTACAGTAAGTCTTTATTGTTCACAAGTCTTATGGAAAAAATAACAATTGTTGGACTACGGTATAAAACTTGATTACATTCTAATCAAATGTGATAATACAAGTGCTATAAACCTTATCAAGAATCCTATTCAACATTCTAGAACTAAGAATATAGACATTAGATATCATTTCTTGCATGATCATGTTCAAAATGGTGATATCTCACTTGAATTTATTGATGCAAATAATTAACTTGCAGATATCTTTACCAAACCTCTCAATGAAAAGAGATTGAATTTCATTAACCATGATTTTGGAATGGTTAATGGTTCTAGTTTGTCTTAATTATTTGATTAATTACTATTTAAATTGTTTGATTTTATAAATTCCATTTGAAATCATGTTGTGCTTTTTTATTGTTTTGATTATTTGGTAAATTGTCTTGTCTATGGTTGATAATTCTTGTGATTTTGATTTTACCATTTTTTTGTTTATTTAATTTTTACAAAATTGATTTTTCCATTTTAAAAATTAATAATTATTGAAATTGATTCAATTAATTATAAAATAACTCCCACTTTAAAGTAAATTTATTTTTACATTTTTCTTTATTTTTAATTAAATTCACATTGTATGAGCATTAATTCATAAGGACTTGATTGCACATATTTTTGGACTTAATTACAAGTTTTTTAAATTTAATTGTATTTTCAGGAATCTGGTCCCACCCAGGACCATATATGTGCCACTCATGACTTAATTGTGTAATTTATGCAAATCACATATAACAAATCCCGGTCTCGATCCAGATCGAGATCAAACTCAAGACATATGGTCCCAATCAAGAGCATAGCATATCCCGACTAGGATTTGCATCCTGATAGCATAAGGTTTTTTGTAATTTTATGCCTCTTTTACTCTCAAATCCTAATCAGGAATGATTTTTAAGGTTCCTTTTTTATTCAAATTCAAATTTTAAACCTACTCTAACCCTAATTCTTGTTTATAAATACTCCTCTATTCTATTCTCCATTATTCATTACTTTCTTTTCAAAAATTCTCTACACAATTTCTCTTCCCCTTAGCTCTTCTTTAAGAATTTTTTTTTCTTCTCATCACGGCTCCTAAGAAAGTTATCAACCTTCCTCCTTCCCTTTCTCAAGACACTTCTTCAAAGAAGGACAAACCTAGGAGAATTCCCTCTGCTTTTTCTTATTCTCCTCAAGAATTTAGGAAGAGAGTTGCTCAATTCAACAAAATAAAATATATTCCATTAAGCTTTATATATGAGCAAACTCTCAAAGATATTGGATGTTTTGATAAAGTTAAAGAGCTTCTACTTCGTGTAGGTTTGTACGATTATGCTTTCCAATCTCTACCTTCCTATACTTCTCTTATTATTAAATTTCTTTTTTCCTATGCCCTTTGATTCGCTCACTTTAATGACAATAGTCCTTACTTTTCAATATGCTTAAAATTGGGTGGAAGAGATAGATTCATGATTTGTTAAGAGTTTGATACTCTTTTTGTCTTCTCTTAAAAAGGTCATGTTCAAGTAAAGGCACATTGGAGTGCCTTTACCTTTTGGAATGAAGTTCATGCTCCTCAAGCCTAAAGTTTCTCCAGTGGTCACACAAAAGCTTCTCATCTAAAATCCAAAGCCTTGTGGTATGTGCATTATTTTCTTACCTATTCTATAAGTGCTAAAGCTCTCTCTAACAAAACTCTTTCACAAGATGACCTCTTTATTCTTTATTACATGATGCATAATGAACCTATAGCCTTAGGAAGATTTGTGCAATGGATATGGATAGTGATAGTCACACCGGTGCTATTTGTATTGGTAGGATTACCATAAATTTAGCTCAATTTTATGGCATTGATCTTAATCTTTTACATCCTACCAAACCAATTCTTCTTGATGAAACATTCGTTTAGCATTCTAAATAATTTACCTTTATTGATGTGATATTGGTGAAAGTAAGCATATTGATGCTTTATTCAAATAAATTAAAGATTTTGAAGATCAAGTAGATGAAGAAGTTGAAACTCAAGATGCTCCTTAAAGGAAAAGATCAAGGCAAGAGGGTACTCCTTAAGGAGCTAACGCATTTAGAGATGAACCTCAATTGGATGGACAACTTTTTAATAGGATGAGCTTAATGGAGACAAACTTCAATGCCCACTTTGAATAAGTGGATGCAAACATAGCTCATCTTCAACATGATGTCCACTATCTTTATGAGCAACAATGTTATTCTTGCTCATATTTACCTTTCATTCATCCTCCTCCACCTCCTCCACAAGATTAGATTTATTTTTACGTGTTTTTCTTCAGTTTCTATTTAGTTTATTTTTAGTATATTTTCATTTTCTAAGCTTTGAGTAGTTTAAGTTTAGTTTATGTCATATTATGTTTGGTTTATTTTCTATTTCATTTCGATTTATAAGTCGTTAGCTATTATTTTTGTGTCTTATTTACATTTGATATTTTAATATCATTATAACTCTATCATTTTCATTAATGCAAGTTTTATTTTATTAAAATTTTCTTTTGAATTTTGAAAAAGGGGGAGAAATATTTGAGTTTGTTTATTTTATTATTTTATTTTTGTTTATGCATAATTTTATTTTTATATAATTTTGTTTATGCATAATTTTATTTTTATATAATTTTGTTTATGCATGCATTATGCATTATAACTTTGCTTATATGTTTGATATTTGGCTAAATGGACATTTTTTTAGATTTGGTTTGTCCTTATTTTTATTATTTTAGTTTTTGGTCCTTTGTTTCCTTTAAAAGAAATCATGTATTACTTAGCTAAGCTCTACATTATCACGTGATAGTTAAGTTTGTTAAGCTTCAAAATAAGTGCTATATGTACTATGATTGTCATGTGTTAAAGTAGTACTACATGCATTGTAAGTACCACTAGTTTTATTTATTTAAATATGTTTGAAATTATTTCTGATGTGATCCTAGTTTCCAAAGAGGAAGATTTCAAGATTTGTTCATGCTTATAAGGCAACTTTCATTTAAGAAAAGAGCAATTCGCATAAATTCATAATTTGTGCAGCATACTTAAGTATTTTGATCATAACTCACTCTATAAAACTGAGATTGAGATAATTCAAGAGGTTATTGAAAGCTAAGAAAGAGATTTACAACTTTAATGAAGACATCTAGAGTTAATTCGATCTTATATTTGAGCTAAAATTATGAAAGATTATCAGATCATGAACAAAATTGGGCATACTAAATATACATCAATAAATGGGTTGTATCGCACTTAATATAGATCCAAATAAAGCAATTAAAGATACTACTGAAAGATAACAACAAGAGCTACAACGTTTATGTTTCGGCCTTATCATGTTGAAAAGTGTGCTCCAATGTGCTGCATACTTAAATTCGAATTTAACTAGGATTATATTTTCTTATTTAAGTAGAATTATATTTTCTTATTTAAGAAGGATTTTTTTTGTTCTTTAGTTATAATATTAATTAGTTTTTATTTAGGGTTTCTTTACGTCTATATAAAGGCCTTATTTTATGTAACTTAGAGGGTATGCAATCTTGGATGATTAATAAAATTTAGAGAGGATTCTCTTTAGTTACTTGGTGGTTAACCATGTGATAACTTTTATGACTTATCAATCTTTCTTTTAGATAGTAGATTATGGCGTCTTTTTAATAACCTTTGTTGCTTATTTATTATTGTTCAAAAGGTTAAAGTTTTGATATAGCTTTGGTTGTTTGGACTAAATAAACATGAGGTGAAGGTTTTCTATGTCTAAATTAGAACTTGATTTGTACTTTCCTTAAGAGTGTGCGTTTGGGTTCATGTTGAATGGGTTCCTAGAGCAGGCCATCTAGTGGGTTTGTATCACTTAGTATCAAAGCCTGGCTCAAAATTAAGTTTTGTTTAATTTAATTCTATGTATCCTTTATTTAATTTTTAATTACTGTGGTTTTAAAAGTTTTCTATTTGTGTCAAAAAAATAAATATGTTTTTTTTTTATTTTTTGGATTTTTGATTTAGTTGGTATTAGATTGATTTAATTGAATGATTTGTAACAAGGGGCCTTAGGTTTGATATACCTAAGGTTTTAGTTGTTTATATCAATTAGATTTTATACCTTAAGTTTGATTTGATCAATTTGTAACAAAGGGTCTTAAGTTTGATATACCTAAGATTTTAGTTGGTTGATACAAAAAGGGTTTAAGGTTACTGATCTTCTACCTTTCATTTTTTTTTCAATTTTTAGGATTTTGAATTTATTTTCTATTTATGAGTTAAAAAAAAATATGTCTTAAATTTTTTTTAGTCTATGTAAAATTTCTTTATTTTTTTTCTTTTACTGTGTTCTTGAGTCTTTCTTAAATAAAAAAAATCAATTGCATGGAAGACAAATATTTGAGGACAAATCTTTTTGAAGAAAGGGAGAAGGTGATACAAACCCACTAAACAACCTGCTCTAGGAACCCGCTCAACATGAAACCAAACCCACGCTCTCAAGGAAAGTTCAAATCAAGTTCCAATTCTAACATTAAGAACCTTTACCTCATGTTTAGTTAGTCCAAACAACCAAATCTATATCAAAACTTTAACCTTTTGAACAATAACAAACAAGCAATAAAGGTTATTAAAAAGACGCCACAATTTACTATCTGAAAGATAGATTGATAAGTCATAAAAGTTATCACATGGTTAACCATCAAGTAACTAAAGAGAATCCTCTCTAAATTTTATTAATCATCCATGATTGCATAGTCTCTAGGTTACATAAAAAAGGCCTTTATATAGGTGTAAAGAAACCCTAAATAAAACCTAATTAATATCATAACTAAATAAGAAAACAAAATCCTTCTTAAATAAGAAAATATAATTCTACTTAAATAAGAAAATATAATCCTAGTTCAATTCGGATTTACTTATGCAGCACATTGTAGCACACTTTTCAACATGATGAAGGCCTAATTGACTCAAGCTCTAAAACATAAACGTTGTTGTTATCTTTCTTCAGTATCTTGAATTGCTTCATTTAGATCTATATTGAGTGAGATACAGCCCATTTACTGATGTATATTTAGTCTACCCATTTTTGTTCATGATTTGATAAACTTTCATAATTTTAGCTCAAACATAAGACCGAATTAACTCTAGATGTCTTCATCAAAGTTGTAGATCTCTTTCTTAGCTTTTAACAGCCTCTTGAATTATCTCAATCTGAGTTTTATAGAGTGAGTTATGACTAAAATACTAAAGTATGCTACACAAATTATGAATTTATGCAAATTGTTCTTTTCTTGAATGAAAGTTGTCTTATAAGCATGAACAAATCTTGAACTCTTCCTCTTTGGAAACTAGGATCATATTAATTTCCCGTTATGTTGCCTAGCATTATTATTAATAATCATGTTATCATATTTTTATGTTTTTAACACATTTGTTATATTAAGCCATGTTTTTATTTCCCTCATGTTATATTTTATGTTGTCTCTATTTTTGTTAAGGGGAATAATTTATAAATTTATATTTCTTATCATGTCCAAAAAGGAGAGTAATAAAGAAATATATTTAATATTTTAATATTAAAAATTTCAATTGGTATTTTATAGAAATTTTTTTAAAAGATTTGTTCAATTAATTTTTTTTATATATATAACAAAAAAGGGAGGTTCTTAAAATTTCATTATTTTTAAATTGGTATCATTCTCATTCCATTAATATTCTTCATTATATGAATTCCTTTTTCCTTAAATTCATTATCTTTATAATATGCATAAATTAAAGGGAAGCAAAATTTGCATGTAATGGAATTCAAATCAACATACACTTCACTTTATATTATACTTCTCAAACTCAAAATAAATTTGTCAAAATAAAAAAGGGGGAGATTGTTGACCTTAGCAATAATCGATCTTAATTTTAATCTTAACAAACTTAATTTTGAGCATTTAATATGTTTATTTTAATTGTGTATAAGTTAGGACTCAATTAAAAGTCAAAATAGTGAAGAAATATCAAAGAAAAATCACTCTGGACATTGCTTACAAGCACGCTCACGATCGGGTTCAACTTTGGTCGAATTTACTCAATTTTAACAAATTTCATAATCTATCCAGTCATGGTCTCAATCGGGACCAACATTAGGAAATTTTTTAGTTTTGGACAATGCTTATCCTGATTTGAGGTCCCAATCGAGAAAAGGTGATCCCAACCAGGACTAATGTTGGAATTCAAACACAACAACTCATAATGGCTATTCAATAGACATCCTGACCAAGACTGATGAAATCCTGATCGGGATCAAATAAATTATAGCTTAAAAGTCCAAATTTTATTCAAATGAAGTTTAATTTTGTTGGGAATGAAATCATTGCTTGCAATAGTTATAATTGAATTACTTAAGTACAAATACAACCTCTGAAGATCATTTAGAGGTTAAGAAACTTATTTATTGATTATATACTTCAAGCATTTAATTAAAGCTCTCAAATTCATTTTACTTTTGGATAACTCTTGTAAGAGTTGGTAAGTGTTAGAATAGATATTCTTGTTCTTTTATTTTCTGGGATTAGAAAATAGGAAGTGATATTCTATTCTTAAGGAATTTTTTTAAGTGTTTAGCTATTAAAACACTTGAAAAATTAGTTTTAGTGTGAGTCTTGAAAATACTAGTTAATTGGTCTTTGAGTGAGGCTTAAAAACTCAAGTTGTAAGATTGAAAAAGTGAGCTATAAAACTCTTTTGTAATCTCAATCTTGTGAATAAGATTATGGGAATTAAAAATCCTAACTTAGGGATAAGTTGAGTGGAGACATAGGATTGTTGAGAATTCGAACTCCTTAAATTCTTATGTTTATCATTCTTCCTTCTCAACATTCTTTTAATTCTTGCTAGAATTTTTTTAATTTCCTATTTTGGTTTGATAGCCCTATTACCCCCCTCCCCCTACCCTCCCCCTCTAGGGAACTTTCAGGTTTCTATAAAATGGAATTAAAGTCTAACGCTCTAACTGTTGTCCAGGCTATCAATACCTAAACGACATATTTTTCTTTTTTTGGTCTTTTAGTTACTGATTTTTGTTTGCTTTTGAATGACATCAATGGTTGTAAGATCTCTTTTTGTTCGAGGTTAGCGAATCAAGTGGCCTATATACTTGCTATGGCCTCTGTTTCTATGTCTAATGCTCAATGTTTGGGAAGCTTCTCCCCCAAAGTTTCTGTGTAATGCTTTAGTTTATAATTTGCAATAAAGTTCTTTGTCTTTGATTTAAAAAAAACACTAACTACATATGAACAAGCATGAATTTGATAGTAAATTGTTTTTACCGATCTTCAAGAGAATCAATTGCAAAAATTTCACTATTATTGTTGGAAGACATGTTGATCAAATTCTTGATAGAGCAAGACAAAAAAACAAACAAAAATACTTCATAGAACAAGAATAACAAATAGAACGAAAAAATAGTGGTGCAAAAACATAAATTTAAACAAAACTTTTATATAGAGAAGTTTTTCCCAATTAAAATAGGAGATATACTTTCAATTAAATTATAATTATATTTTAATTAATAAATTTAATTAGAGATAAAATAGAAGTTAAGCAAATTAGAATAGGAACATACTTTCAATTAAATTATAATTACATTTTAATTAATTTAATTTTATTAAAGATAAAATAAAAAATAATTTTATTAGAGATAAAAGGGATAATATCCCTAATGGGCTTGTTTTGACCCATTTCTTTCTTTTTTTTTTGGACTGCTCCAAGATGCCCCAACTAATGAGTTTAATTTAATTCTATCCCTTTCAATACTTTGCTAATATAATACACTAGTTTTTGGATATGCCCTTCCTCCTTGGCTAACACAACACTAACTGCCTTATCAGAAGCAGAGAGGTAGATGAAAAAATCTTCTCTTTGGATGGGTCTACTCAGTACTTGAGGTGATTGAAGATATTCCTTTAGTTCTCCAAATTCTTTCTCACATTCAATTGTCCATTCATATGTCAATGCTTTCCTTAACTTCTTAAAAAAGGGCAAACATTTGTCTATAGATTTTGAAATTAATCGATGAGGGCCACTATTCTCCCCGTTAACTTCTAAATATCTTTAGAGCTTGAAGGTGTCAACATTTTCAGAATGGCCTTGATCTTCTTAGGATTAGGCTTTATCCCCTTGTTGATCACCATGCAACCTAAGAATTTGCCCTCTTTGATGAAGAAGGAGAACTTTTCTGGGTTTAACTTCATTCCATAATGATTCAGTACTCCAAAAATCTCATATAAATCCTTTAAATATTGTTCAAAGCTTTTGCTCTTAATTATCATATCGTTAACATACACTTTGAGATTCCTACCTAGCTGGTTTTTAAAAATTTTGTTGATAAGCCATTGATAAATAGCACCATCATTTTTCAAGTCAAAGGGCATGACTTTGTAGCAATAAGTGCCCTTCTCCGTAATGAAAGACATTTTTCTCCTCATCTTCTGGATTCATAGGGATTTGACGATAACCTGAAAAAACATCTAATGATGTAAGGAATTGAAAGCCGGCTGTTGCATCTACCAACTTATTAATGGATGGAAGTGGGAAGCAATCCTTTGGACAAGCCTTATTTAGGTTCGTGAAATCTATGCAAAGTCTCCATTTACCAATCCCCTTCTTCACCAAGATGACATTTACTAGCCAGGTAGGATATATGACTTCCCTAATAAATCCAGCTTCTATCAATTTATGTATCTCCCTATCAATTGCTTTCTGCTTATGAGGGGGGCAAGATGACCCGAGGTCAGGGAGTAGGGTTCCCTCTTATCTTTCAAAATTGGCTTTGTCGGCATTTTCCGTGTTTTTGTCTTTCATTTTTTACCATTTTTGTTTAAGCTTAATAGCCACTTTAGTGTTTTCATGTTGGCGCTTCAGCAATTTTCGTGTTTTTGTTTTGTTTTTTTTTTTCTCTTCTTAAATTCTAACTCATTTCTGTTCCTAGGCTTTGTCTACTTTGAATTGAAAAAAAAAAAAATTATGTGCAATTGCAATGTAGATTAATTAATGACACAAGTCTTGTCAAAAGTTTTGAAGAGAAAAAAAAAACTTTGAGGAAAAAAAGATGAAGATAGCATCTTTAAAAATAAATAAAATATTGAGAGTGCCTTTAAAAATAAAAAAAAATATTTAGCAAAAAAAGTTGAGAAAAAAAAAGATAAAGGCAATATGTGTTTTGTTGTTCTTGTTTATTGTCTTTCAGTTGTTGTTTGTTGTTTTTTTTTTTGTTGCTTTTCAATTGTTGCTTTTCTTTTTTTTTATTGCTTTTTGTTACTTTTTGTTTTTAGTATTATTTTTAATGAGAAAAGTTATTTTCAATTATTGGTTTTGTTATTTTTTGTTTTTTTCAGTTGTTCTTTTTTGTTATTTTTTTATTGTTGCTTTTTATTGTAATTTTTTTTTATTTTTTCAGTATTGTTGCTTTTTGTTTTTCTATGTTGTTATTTGTTGTTGCTTTTTTTTTTTCTAAAATGATGTCTAACTGTATGTGTCAAAAAGACATCATTTTTATGAAAATGAATAGTAACAACATATATTATAAGTCATATCCTTATATATTATGTAAATGTTATATGTTCATAGTACAAAAAAAATTATTATATGCAAACAACCCTTATATTTTATTTTACACTCTTTTCACAGTTTGGCATCAAGAAAATTACATGCAATTGATGATGCAAGAAAATTATGTGATTTAAGCAATGGTTTTTTCTTAGGCTTCGTTAGCTTTGAATTAAAAAAAAAAAACAAATTATGTGTAATTGAAATGCAAAAAAATTGATGACACAAGCCTCATCAAAAGTTTTGAAGAGAACAAAAATATTGAGGAAAAAAATAAAGACAGTACCTTAAAAATAAATAAAAAATATTGAGCAAAAAAGCAAAATGTTGAGAGCACCTTAAAAATGGGATTATTTCACCAATGGTACCTTAATTTTGCCATATATTTCATTTTGGTACTAGATTTTTAATTTTTTTCTTTTCAGTTACTGAAGTTTTATTTTTCTTTCAAGTTAAAGTGCCTCAAACATATTCTATCGAATTTAGCATACGTGGCAGCCAAAATAAGCATATTATTAGTATATTTGCCACGTAGGCATCTCATTAAGCAACATAATCATCTTGTGGGTCTTAAAAAGTAAAATTTAGCATACATGAAAATCTAATAAAAGGACAAAAATATGGGACTACAGGGCCTACAAAATGATTAGATTATTTAATGGGATACTTGCATCATAAATATACTAAGAATATGCTTATTTCGGTTGTCACGTATACTAAATTTAATCGAATATATTTAAGGTATTTTAACTTGAAAGAAAAATAGAACTTCAGTAATTGAAAAGAAAAAAATTAAAAATCTAGTATTAGAATGAAACATAGTTAAAGTTAAGGTACCATTGGTGCAATAAACCCCTTAAAATAGTAAAAAAAAATGTTGAGCATAAAAAACCATTGAGAAAAAAAAAGATGAAGATAATAAAAAAAAGTTGAGCAAAAAATAACATTTGATAAAAAATAAATAAAGAAAGAAATGTTGAGCAAAATAACATTAAGAAAAAAAGAAGACAGTACCTTAAAACTAAAAAAATGTTTAACAAAAAAAATATTGAGAAAAAAAAAGGATGAAGATAGTAGAAAAAATATTGAAAAAAAATACCCTAAAAATAAGGGAGGAATAGAAAGTAGTCCATATCTAGAAAAAAAAAAAGTTGAGTTAGTTTTGAAAAATGAAATGTTGGTTTTGAAAATATTTTTTGTCAATGTGACTTTTGATAATATTTTTGGTTTTTGGTCTATTTATGAAAAAAAAAATCCAGAGATAAAATAGATGTCAACCTAATTAGAATATGAAAAGACTTTCAATTAAATTATAATTATATCTTAATTAATTAATTTAATTAGAGATAAAATAGAATATATCCTTATTAGAGTTAAAATATATGCTAACCTCATTACAATAACAAATATAATTAAATTAAAATTATATTTAGGTAAACTTATTAAAGATAAAATAGATGTTAACTTAATTAGAATAGGAATAACTTAATTACAAGAAAAAATATACTTTCAATTAAATTAAATTATATTTTATTTTATTATTAAATTAATAAAATATCCAATTATTATTTGATAATAAGTGAAGAAATTTTAGTAAATTCGTGCTTCCTGCTCTCAACCCTTCGTATATTTATATATACTAATAAATAAAAACGTGTTTCCTTATATTACAAGGGGTTTATTAAAGTTAAAAACTTATAATAGTAAACAAACTATTAAATATGTACTTTGATACTATTAGTTTCGTTATTATATATACATCATTAGTTACAACGTATGAAGTTCAAGATTTTTAAAGTATTATTATTATTATTAAATAAAAATTTAAAAATAATAAAAGAGTTATTTATTTATATAAAAATTTGATATTAACTTAATATAGTTATATTCATTGCAATTTGGATAAATTTTTTATTTAAATAATTATAAGTTATTTCTTCAATATTTTTTATAATTAATATTTTTTTCAATTCTAAAAATAGTTTTATATAAAAAAATATTATAGCCATA
Source organism: Mallotus nudiflorus (assembly GCA_947683625.1). NCBI lineage: Eukaryota > Viridiplantae > Streptophyta > Magnoliopsida > Malpighiales > Euphorbiaceae > Mallotus > Mallotus nudiflorus. The sequence continues at coordinate 638,834 of CANTUR010000400.1, read as the reverse complement.
ATTTATCATAAGATAATAAAAAATCATTAGTTATTTTTTAATTAAAAATGTAAAAAATAATAAAAATTTATATTTTTTATATAGAAATTTAAATATTACAGCATCATTAAACTTATAATTTATTACAATTTTAGCAAATTTTTTATTTAAATAGTGGCATTTTATTTCTTCAATGTCATTAATATTAATACTTTTATTTACTCAAAAAGTAATTTAATGTTATTTTTTAATTTTAATTAATAAATAAATGATAAAGATTAATTAATTTAATTTTAACTTTATTATTAAATTTTATAGAAAGATCTGGAAACAATAATTATGCTACATTTCTTACAGAAATACTACTCTTAAATGAATTATATGCTCTATTTTCAAAATATGATTATAGATACAAGATAAATAAAAAATTTAATTAATTTAATTTAATTTTCACTATTTACTTAATAAATTTTAATTTAATAAGTTTTTAAAAATAATAAGAGTATTATTTTCTTTATATGTCAATTTAATTTTTCAATTTCAATATTGTTATATTATGACATAGTGATTTATTAAAATTTTAATAAATTTTCTATTTGAACAATTATACAACACTCTTTCAATATTTTTAACTAAATAATAATCTAATTTTACAAATTTGATAGAGTTGTAATATAGTAATTTATTACATTTTTTATTCATTTTCTATTTAAACATAACAATCTTTCAACATTTTTAACGTTAATATTTTTTATAATTAATTATTTTATAAAATTCATTAATTTTAATTTTATTTATTTACTTATTAAATTTAATTTAGAAAGGCTCATAAAATTACATCATCCAATTTGATTGATATTAAATAAAATATAAGTAAATCTAATAAAAATAGAAAAATATATATTTTAAACAAAATCACTGCCAAAATTTTAAATAATTTAATTTATGTTAGAGATAAAATAGAAGTTAATATAATTAAATAGAAATCATACTTTCAATTAAATTAAAATTACATTTTTGTTGGAGATAAAATAGAAGTTAACTTAATCAAAATAGAAAATATGTTTTCAATTAAATTAGAATTACATGTTAATTAATTTAACTTAATTTTTTTAACTAAATTATTCAAATTTTCAATAACAATGAGTGAAGAATTTTATTTATTTTTTTTTATGGATTTTGCAATTTTCATCAAGATTTTGTTAGTTTAAAAATTTAAATTTTTTTATATAAATATCGTCTTTATTTTTTTTTATAAAACAGTATATGTTCTTAACTTTGTTAATATTTTTTGAGAAATTATTTTATTTTTTGGGAAAAATTAGTTGTGTTTGATTTGGAAATATGTTTGTTTTGTGTTTAATCTGTGTTTTATTAGTGGAGATCTATCATTTATTTAGATATCTGACCATGCAAAAAAAATTAAAAGAAAGTGACAAAGATCTTTTTTTTTTTTTATAGATTGTTGACAAAGATGTTTTTTTCTTAAATCTATATTTGTTTTATAGATCTATGATCAATATCGATTTTTTTTTTTTATAGATTTAATTTTTTTTATTATAGATCTGTAATTTTGATTATGTAAATACAAATTTTTTAAATTAAAATTTATAACAAAATAGTACTATTATTAAATATAATATTAAAATATATATTTCTTTATTACGAATTTGTTAAATTTTAATTTTAAATATGTAAATTATAAATCAATATAAATCTCTAAATCATTATAAATCAATATAAATCTCTAAATTTTGATTTAGCTCAAAACTGTTTTAAAATCTTCATTTGCTTCAAATTTCCATTTCAAATTGATTCAAAAATTCATAGTAATTAGGGACGGAAATTTACATTTTTGAAGTTGGGTTCAAAGAATCTTTTTGTAATTCTTTGACTTTTAAGTTTGATTAAGAGAAATTGCATTCTTCGAATTGCCTCTAATTATTAATGATCAAATAAAAAATACCCAATCACATGGTAAATAGCTCATCCTTTTTTTTTTTTTTTTTGGGTCACATAGCTAATCCAAATTCAAACCCTATATGAACTGAACTTAAAGTATTACTAATAACAAAAGCATAAAAGAAAATATAATAAAATTCATGAAGTTAGAATACAAAGAAAAAAGATATAAAAACTATATTTTGATTTTGATCTTCTTATATGATTTTTCTGTTCTTAATCCGTTACTTCCCTCTTGATGGTAATTCCAAAATTTTTGTATGTTTTTCATCGTTCCTTAAATATGCCTAGGGGTGTACATTCAGGCGATTTTTGAGTTATTTTTTTACCGAACTGAAATAATTCAGAAAATTAAACTGATCGAAAAGACTAAATTTTTTTAAATAAAAATCAAACCGACTAAACAAACTGAATTTTTTATAAATATAAATTATTTTTAACTTTTTATTATATTATTATAATATTTAAAAATAAAAAATAAAATATATTTCAATTAATTCGATTAACCGATTTTTTGACTCTAAAAATTGAACTGAACTAAAAATTTAGTTCGGTTTAAAAAAAAATAAAAAGAAAAAACTAACCAACCAAATTGAATTCGATCGGTTTGACCTTCTGTTCAGTTTGGTCGGAAGGGTTGGACACCCCTAAATATGCCTATACGTGCAAATAGGGACTTGTTGGAGAAATCTTAGTGCCACATGAGACCTAAAAGAGGCAAAATCTGGGTATTTTTAGAGTGTCATAATATCATGATGTCATGTAAAGGATAACCGTTGGATTTAGTCTGTTAAATTTTAATCGTTCAATTTTTTTAACTCATTACCAGTTAGAAAGATTCAAATAATATATTAGGATAATAATTAGATATGCATATATATCTCTTTATATTTTTAAAATAATAATTAGATAAATATTATATATTTATTTTTTAAAAAAAATATTTCATCTACTTCCAGCACATATATCACCAGATTATAATTGGGTACTCTGAGATTGAATGTTTGAAAAATACCTTAATTAATGAATACTAAAATTATGTGTTTATCGTCCAATGATTTGATGTGCATAATGAAAAATTAAATAATCAATATTTATTATTTTTTATCAATAAGGAATGCAGAGAAAATCAAATATATAATAACTAAAAATACTTCAAATTTTGGAAAAAGTATGAATAAAAAATAGCAATCAGTTGTTACGCTTTTTAAAATTTTATCCATTTATTTTTGTACTCTAAGTTGACGGTTACTAGGACTAAGGTCACTTGAACCATAAAATTTTTTTTATCAAGGCGATGGTTTCTATAATGAAAAATCCATAATATAAGTTTAATGGAAAATTTACATATAAAACTAAATAATAAATATTATTTTAAAATTAAAATAAAATTTATGTATGGAAGTAGTACATATATAAATTTCAAACGAGAGAAGAATATTTCATTATTTCTAATGTAAATTCTTATGAGTGTTAATTTTTTTAAAAAATTACACTTAAATTTTAAGAAAGAAGAAAAATAAGTGGGATCCAACGATAATTATTACAAAAAATTTTATAAGGTAAGATAATAACAAGATAAAAGAAACTAGAATAATCTAATTTGAAACTAACACACTGTGTTGGATCAATTGAAACAATTAATTGAAACATATGTTGATACTACCATAACAAGTTCGATTAAAACATTGTTGCTCCATTTAAATTTAAATTCTTATATATATATATATATATATATATATATATATATATATATATATATAGGAAAAATATACAAATAAACCCCTAATGTTTGGTCTGTGGAGCAAATAAGTCTCTTAAATTTTTTTTAGACCATTTATACACATAATTATGTTGTCTCTATGTTTTTAGCCCCTTAACTAACAACAACAAATTGAAAACTAACACCGTTTGTGTTAAGCTAATGTGGCAATTTTGTATAAAAGGAATGGGTCCCATAATTTATCATCACTAACCACCACTACTAGTAACATGAAGACGGTTCTCACCATGCTTACTGCCCCTACGAACTTCGAACCTGGAGAAATCGTTGGTCGCTATCCTAGAGGTCGCCCACCTAACTTGAAGAATAAATAAAAACTTCTTGTCATGAGAAAGTGCAAACATTCTTGAAGTTGGAAATGGATGCAATGTGTTCAAGTGTGTAGCCAACTACGCACGAAGATGGCAAAGATGGATTTGTATACTCAGCGGAGTTGGAACTATCATTAATGTTAGCATCAGACAACCAGCTGCAGCAGGTTGGTTGTCGTTCTTTAATTTACCTCTACATATGCTAGCAAACATGTAGTTGTTAGTGGATGATTCAATAAACAGCAAACTGAGGAAGTAGGGACACTCAATCATGGGCACTCTATTGATTAAACATTTCATGAAACAAATTATAAGCAAAAACAAAAGAAGAAAATGCCATGGCCATACCAACCAAATCAGAGCCTGTCACGACCCGAACCTGAGGGCACGTGACCGGCACTAGAGAATGGGTAGGCATAAGGTCCCTGAAACCCGTAGTAAGCCTTAAAGAAAAGAAAAATAAAACCTTCAAATTTAAAACTTTTTTTCATACAAGAACACATTATCAAACTGATTTTTCTAAAAATAAACATAATCGTGCGCAACATAAAATATTTTTCGTCATCAAATATCATAAATCAATCTTAAAACATTATACATAAGTGTGGTTCATTAAAATGCAATACATAAGTATACTTAAGTTATACAAACTCATAGTACAAACACTACTGCAGTATTCTAGAGTTACTACTACAATACAACTCACAATAACCTACATAATATAGTCGGTGATGAAGAAATTCGGCATAGAGACGGTCTGAGGTCGAACTCCCAAGCTCCTGAAAAAAATAAATTAAGGGGAATCAGACCTCACTGAGTAAGTTAATAAAAAGAGTTGTATGGTTTGAAAACCATATAGTTATAGTGAAAATAATTTATAACGTATATATATAGCTTTTGAAAAATCTCGGTAGAACCCTAAACAAAAATTTCTAAATGGCCAACTAGGCCCACTTAATCTAACTAGACTGTCGGTCCCTGAGAGTAAAGGCATCAACCGAGGCACCAAACCACAGTCATCCACTTAATCCAATTAGATGGCACTGGCGGTCCCCGAGAGCTAAGGCATCCACCGAGGTACCCATCCCAATCCATTATTAACTTTTCAATCACTGGCAGTCCCCGAGAGCAAAGGCTTCCACCGAGGCACCCATCCCAGTTTATTTCCACAAGTCATGCATACATCGGATGCATCTCTCAATCTCTAACATGTGCACATGGTCTTAGTGAAACCCACCAGGTAGCCCGTTCTACTGAAATTTCTCAAAACTAAATTTAAATAAATAAAATGCACTTAAATCATAAATAGCAGCATTTAAATTAAATAAATCATACAATGAATACTAAAAATATGTGTGCATGCATCTTTAAATAAAACACACGCACAAATAAATTTATCAACTTACAGGACGAGCAAGAAGGCTGACGACTGCACGTTTACCTCGATCCAACAGCTCCCGCTCCGGTACTCTCTAGAAAAAAAAATAACAGACCTATTTTAAAAACACGTCTATGGAATAAAAATCGAAAATCGACAGAAATAGCGAAATTCTAGACTGACTCCAGGAAGACCATATAAGACTCGATAGATAGGGAAAAACCCTAATTAACACTAGGAATTTACGGAAGATGTCACGTTTTACGAGAAAAATTATCAAAATTTCTGTAGAGTCTCCTCTATAAAACAGAAATCTCTCTACTATAAGTAGAGTCATTCCTGCACAGAAAATGCACTTCTAAAACTTCGCACACAATCTACACTCGGGTCGGCTCTCCAACACAGTATTAGCCCGACCAAGTTCACAACTCAACAAAACATCACAACTTAATTCTAACTAATAAAATTCATGAAAATATTACTTTCATAAATAAACATTAAAATCATAATTAAAATATAACATAGCACTTAATTAAATTAAATTTAATTAGACATAAATATATAAAACCCATAATTTCCAATAATATACATTATTCTTAAAATATGCATATATAATCCGTAATTAATATAACTATCGACAAATACCTTAAATAAAACCCTCATACCAAATATGTCGATTATAACCATATATATATATACATATATATATATATATATATATATATATATATATATATATATATATATATATATATATATATATATATATATATATATATATATATATATATATATATATATATATATATATATATATATTTGTTACCAAAATAACATATTATACATGTATATATAATATTTGGAAACAATATTCAAAATGAACTTTACTTAATTAAAAATACCGATTAATTTATAAAAATCCTCTAAACCTCTTAGATATTAATAAAACTAACTAAAATATATATTTAACTATAATTTGCATAAAATTACATATTTATCCATATAATAGAAAAATACACATAATACTAAAAAACAATACATAATGTATTATTTGAAATTAGTTTTCGAAAACTAGTGTTAATTAGTCAACAATAGTAAATAATTTGTAAAAATCCTTTTAAATTCCTTAATTATTATTAAAACCAACCACAATCCATTATTTAGTTATAATTAGCACAAAATTACATTTTTACCCTTATAATACATAAATTTACATAATATATTATTATTACTCACAAATTCCCTAAAAATTATACAAATGCATAAAAAGTATTTTCTCAACATACATATTATTAATATTAATTAAAACACATATCTAAACCAATATTCCAACAAAAATTCAACTCTAACCTAATTATTCACGTTTGACATAAACTTAAAATAATTATAAAAATAGTATAAAAATCACAAAAACCATAAATTAAGTTCTAAAATTAATAACATTTAATAATAATATCAATTATCAAAATTTCATAATTTTCAACAATTAATTTTTGAAAATTAATAAAATATCCAAAATTCACAAAATTCGCAACTAACACAATAATTTTCTATAATATTAATTAAAATTAATATACCAAAAATAATTAACATTAATTACTCTAATTACTAATTAAACTCAAATAAAAATCAAATAAAATTCTGTAAAATCAAGAAAACTCAAAATAATATACTAACATTGGATCTAAACAACTAACTTAGCACAATTAATCAACTAACTTAGAAGAAATGAAGTTTAGCACTTAAATCAACCTAGACAACCAAAGAAAGACCCTAAAACAACCTAAAAATAACCCTGCACAACTCACCTTCAACCTTGATTTTCGACACCAAAAATGGTTTACAGCGGTGAGGCTTGACGTCAACCGATGCCTGAGAAGGTGAGGCAAGCTAAAGGAGCAACGATGATGCCGATCTAGCTCCGACGGCGGCGATGAGAGCTCAAACCGAGAGAGAGGGAGACTGGAGGGGAAGAAAAGGAGAAGAGGGAGAGGCTGGCGGTTGTTGCAGTGGTGATGGCTGCTTAGGGAGGGTCAAGGCACGCCAGAGGCAGTGGGAGTGACGGAGATGGTAATGGACAGTGAAGGAGGGGCAGCGGTTTGGGTGTGGTTTTCGGGTATAAGGGTATAAACATTCATATATATATATATATATATACACACACACACACACACAAATACACTTATATCTATATACATATATATATACCTAAAAATAATTCTTACATAAAATAATAAAACCCTAAAATAATAATAACTTAAATCTATCTCAATTAAATAGCTAGATAATTAAAAATTATATAATATAATTAAAAATTATTTATTAATAACACAAATTTGAAAATTACTTTATTTAAATAAAAAATATAGGGTATTACAGAGCCCCTATAAAAAACACCAAAGATTCTTGATATACAAAGATTCAAAACAAATAAATAAACTCACTTGTATGATCTTTTGCGCCTTGCCTTAAAATTCTCCTGCATCATTGAGATTCTCCTCATTTCTTATTCTTTGAATTCTTGAACATTCTTCTCCTTATTGAATTCTGAATTCTTGTTGTTAATAACACGGGCTTACTTGAAATTTTATATGTTCTTAATTGAATGGTCAATTTGATGTTTATCCAAGAAATTATGATATCTGTTCTACAGTATACTGTTGTTGTTCTTTAATTATTTTCAAGTGTTAGTTGATGGTTTAGGGTTGTCCTTTGATCTCTGCAAAACATCTAGGCATTAGCTTATCTAGATACAGGTAAGTATAAAAACATTTCTCAACACCTGATTGACTACTATCTATCAATATGTTTTCCTCTTTTTCCTCTTGTTTTCTTAGAGATTTTAATATTTACAAGGATCAAATCTGGTTTTGCTTGGAGTTAATTTTTTGAAAGGAATTTATATTACATGAGTGGTTTATTTATGCTTTAGCATTGCAATAGTATCAATTTAATTTTAGTAGAGGCTATCTTATAATATTACGAATGATAAAAGAAACTGAATTGCTACTATGAAAATTTTGAGATAGGAATGGAATGTCAAGTATTGTTAGACATTTTCAAAATAGTCACATATAGTCATATCCTTTAACAAAAGGACATGACTATTGCCAAGAAACATTTAGTTATATCTTTTAACAGAAAGATATAACTATTGCCAAAAGAACAAAAGGACATGACTATTGCTAAGAAACATGACAATTGTCAAGAAATATGTCTACTCATTCAAATAGACATGTTTATTACCAAATTGTAACCACTTATTCATCTTGGATAAATAGAAAGTGAGTTTTCTGTAGGAATGAATTTTCTATTATCAATCAATTCTGCATAAAACACCATTACAAACACCCAAGCTTAATTGTATCCTAAAGGCAAATTGTACACTACAAATATTACCTTTAGAAAAGTGGGATTCATACACGCTTTAGAGCATATTTTTTAAGATTTTTGTTATAAGTTTCTAACAATCTAAAGGCAATATATCTCTTATAGAAATCTGCATCCATGGCAACACTCAAAGAATCAGCAACTAGTATAGTGAAATTAAATCATTTTAATGGTGGAAATTTCATGAGATGGCAAAAGAAAGTATATTTTCTATTAGTTTTTTTACAAGTAGTATATGTTTTAAACACAAGAAGGCCGTAAAAAAAAGACAATGAGACTCTTGCATAATGAAAGAAAAGACAAAAATGGGACATTGATAATGAGATATATAGAGGACACATTTTGAATACAATGAGTGATTCACTTTTTGATATTTATGACTATGTGTCTACTGCAAAAGAACTTTGGGAGAGATTGGAGAGTAAGTACATGCAAGAGGATATCATAAGTAAGAAATTCATTGTCTCTCATTTTAATAATTATAAAATGAATGATTATAGGCCAGTTATAGAATAATTTCATGAGTTAGAAAGAATTCTTAATAATTTTATATAGCATAATAGGCATATGGATGAGTCTATTATGGTGTCTAATATTATTGATAAATTGCCCCTTTCATGGAAATATTTTAAAAGAAATTTAAAACAGAAGAAAAAAGATATTCCTCTTGAGCAACTTACTAATAGCCTTCATGTAAAAGAAGAAATTTGCGAGGAAATGTGAATTCAAGATGAGACTAAAGAGCATTATGCTCATATCTCTAAAGTTCATGTAATGCAAGATGGACAACCCTTTAAAATTTTAAACAAGAGGACAATTTAATATAATAATACCCAAAAATTTAAAAATAAAAAGAAGAAAAAGATAGTTATTATTTTTGTGGCAAAAAAAAAACAATATAAGTCCGAATGTCGATACTTTAAGAAAAAATAAGAGAAAATGAATAATAAAGGATCTTCTTCTAATGTTGTAAATGAAAATTTGGTTGTAATGATTTTTGAAATCAATCTTCTTGAAGATCATGATATGGGCTGGTGGATAGATTCGGGTGCAACCCATCATGTGTGCAAGGACATTGCTTTGTTCAAGAATATGGAGCAAGTTACTGATGGTATTCTTTTGTACATGGAAAATGCTACTTCAGCACCTGTTTTAGGTGTTAGTAATGTAAAACTAAAGTTTACGTCTATTAGGAAATTAATTTTGAGACATGTATTATTTACCAGAAGTTAAAAAGAACTTAGTTTTGGCTAGAATTTTGAACAAGTTTGGTTTTAAACTTGTATTTGAGGCTAGCAAGTTTGTGTTATCTAAAAGGGGCATATTTGTGGGAAAAAGTTATTTATGTAATGGTATGTTTAAACTCAATGTACACATTAATAATAGTAGTAGTAGCAGTTTTTTCTGTATTGTTGATTCTTTTTATTTATTGCATAATAGGTTAGGTCATGTTAATTTTAAAATAATTAAAGACATGGTTAAACTTGATTTAATTCCTTATATTGATTAAAACTATGAAAAATGCACTACTTGTATGTCAACAAAAATAACTAGAAATACTTTTCCAAAAATTGAAAGAACAACAAATGTATTAGACTTAATGCATAGTGATGTGTGTGATACGCATAATACTCCTTCCTTGGGTGGAAAGAAATATTTTGTCACATTTATTGATGATTTTAGTAATTTTGTTATGTGTATTTATTACATTCTAAAGACGAAGTAATTGAAAATTTTAAAATCTACAAAAATGAAGTTGAATTGCATTGTGAGACATTTATAAAATGTCTAAGGTTTGATAAGGGAGGAGAGTAGTATAATCCTTTATATTTTGAGTCCACAAGGATAGTCCATTAAATTACTGCCCCATGTACACCACAACAAAATAATGTAGTAGAAAGGAAAAATTAAGTGCTAACTGAAATGGTAAATGCCATGATGTCTAATTCTGGTTTGGGCCAAGGATTTTGGGGTGAAGCAATGCTTATAGCATGTCACATTTTGAATAGAGTTCGTAATAAAAAGAGCAATACAACTCTATATGAATTTTGGAATAAAAGGAAACCAAACTTGAATTATTTTAGAGTTTGGGGAATGTTGTGCTATAGTAAAAGTACCTGAACCCAAATGGAAAAAGTTAGGAGAAAAGGGAGTTGAGTGTATTTTCATAGGATATGCACATAATAGCAAGGCATATAGATTTATGGTTATAGATCTTAATGATTTAATACCAATTAATACAATTATTGAATCAAGAGATGTCATATTTGATGAACTAAAGTTTAAGTCGATTCCTAGACTTAAAAATAAATTTCCAAAACAAAGCAGTTCAAACTTTGATAAAGGTAAGCAAATCATAGACAATAATGAACAAGAAGTTGTTGAACTTCGAAGGAGTAAAAGAATAAAGAGGAAACCAATAAGATATGAAGAAGAATTCTTTGTATATCTTATAGAAGGAATAAGAGACTCAGTTAGCAATCAAATACCATGTTGTTATAATATAGAAAGTGATCCTCAAACATTTAAGGAAGCCATGAAATCATAAGATAAAGCTTTTGGAAAGAAGCAATTAATGATGAGATGGACTAAATAATACGAAAGAATATATGGAAATTGGTTTACCTGCCTCCTGGCTCCAAACCAATTAGATGCAACTGAATATTTTAAAAGAAAATAAAAGTCGATGGAACTATTGATAAATTTAAAGCTAAATTAGTGGCAAAAGGCTTTACACAAAAGCAAGGGATCGACTGTTTTGATACATATTCTCTAGTAGCTCGAATAGCTACTATAAGAGTGCTAGTAGCATTAGCTTCCTATAATATCCCGTGTTTTTAAAATATTTTTACACTGTACCGGGATATGCAGTGTTAATAAATTTTGAATATATATGTGATATTTTTACGAGTTAATATGTATTTAAAATCTATTTTAATTACTGTGTATTATTTTCAGTGTTTTACGTAAAATTTTCCCGGGACTTGCATTTTCGGAGAAATTTTCACGTAAACAATGTATTATTAATTGTTTTAAATGTATTTTCGGACTTGCATGAACTCATACGTATTTTGAAAATACTAAATAAAGCCTGTGTGTGTATATTTATTTAATTAGGGTTTATTATTACCCTAATATTTTATTAATTATTTATTTGTTTTATTGTTATTTAATTAATTTTATTTAGTATAAATTATTAAAATACTAGATTTTATGTGTGTGGTGTATATTTTATGTGTGTATTTAATATTATTTTAATATATAGTATAAAGTATATATATATACATATATACATCAAAAATCAAAAGAATTGGAAAATTACCATTTTGCCCCCCGAGTCTTCTTCTTCCTCCCGCCCCTTCCCTTCGCTGTTCCGGTCGCTGCCATGCCGTTTCTTCACCGTGGGTGTTCCACCGCCTTCCCCAACCATTTCCGCCGCCTGAGGTAGCCGTTTCTGGCGCCTGGAAGTTGATTTTGGCCGGAGAAGTCGAAAATCGATCCATCGTCGATCACGCCGATTCCGACCACCATTTTCGACACCGCCGGTCTCTTTCTTCTCCTTGAGCTCCTGTGAGTGTGATTCTAGCTTTGGTTTGAGCTAAAATGGTCTAGAATTGCTTAGGTTTTGAAATTTCAATTTCGGCCTATTAGGGTTTTCGATTTTTTTTAAGCTTCGAATTGGATGATTCATGAAAAATACCTTCACAAATGTTGTTCCTAGTAGCTTAATATTCATGTATGAATGTTTTTAGAATTTTTGGAGATTGTTTGGATTTTTGGGTATTTTTGAATATTTTAATATTATTTTCTAATTTTCGGAAATTAATTATTTAAATTATGAAATTGGGGTTTATGGTTAAATTAGGTGTTGAAATGAATTATAGGAATTTATTTGGAATTTTTATGAATTTCTAAGTATTTATTTTGAATTATTGAAGTTTATGGAATTTTGAGAAATTAGGGTTAATTGTGTTTTAAATTGAATTTAATTGGTTAATTGAGTTTAATTATTGATATTATTGATAAATATGTTGAGAAAATTAATTTTGGTTAATTGTATAATTTTTGGTGAATTTTTGAAGTAATTTAAGTATATTTATATATATAGGGGTATTTTGGTAATTTTACCCTAAATTGTCTAAAAATGTAATTTATTTGGTTTTAATAGTTATTTAAGGTATAAAAATGATTTCTACAAATTATTTGGTATTTTTAACTAATTAAAACTATTTTTCGTGAATTATTTTTAATTATATATATAATATACGGTTTTACTAATAAAATGAGTTTTAATCGGTTTTTACAATGTTTCAAGGTTAATTATGTAATTCTACGTATAAAATGTAGTTCTGTGATTTAAGGATATTTTTGGTATACCTGGAATATGTTCTGTGTTTGTGGACCCCGGTCGGTGGACTGTAGTTTGGAGTCCGACCGTGGGATTTTGATTGTGTTGAGCTTATTTTTCGAAGTGTATTTCTTTGCAGGGTCGGCTCTACTCTTTTGAGTAGAGAGATGTCCGTTTTACAGGGGAGGTTCTGTCGGATTTTCGGTAGAATTCTCGTAAAACGTGATATTCAGTCGAACCCTAATTTCTGATTCTGTGTTTAATACTCTAGACTGAATTCTAGGATTTCTGTTAGGGTTATTCTGATGTCGATTATTTATTGCTTGTTTAGTTGCGCCGAGACCGAGGGCTAGTGGACCAGGCCCGTCGGACCTATCTCGTGGAGCGCATTAGGTGAGTTACTATATTATATATATATACTTAGGATGCATGATTTAGAAATGCATGTTTTATGTTGATTAAATATGCATAAATAATTTGATTATTTCTTAAGTTTACATTAAGTATATTTTTGGTTTATTTGTGGTATATATTAAATTATATACATGTTTTGTAAATAAAATATACTTAAAATATTTTTAAATATATTTCCAGCTTAATTTATAATTTGATTGAATGCATTTGATATATATATACTCGAAATATACCTGGTTTACTTTTGGTATATTTCCGGTATACATATATGGATTATATTGCTATTTCATTTAAATTCATGCATCATTTATTGTGAATGAATGTTTTATATTATTTATAAATGAAGGATATCGATAGAACGTGCTACCTAGTGAGCAGCACTAGGACCGAGTACGTACCGGTACGCTTATAGTATTTAGGCTATAATACTAACTTATTTGTGGATATTGATTTAATGTGATTATCGATATGTGAGATGTGGTTTGTGGGTGTGATTGCTGGAGCTCGGTTGACCAAGTGTCTCGGGGCCAATCACACTGGCAGTCAGACTGCTGGAGCTCAGTTGACTTAGTGTCTCGGGGCCAGTCTACTGTCCAAATGGATTAAGTGGATATATTTGGAATAAGTGAGCATGTATGGCTAGAGTATTGTTTAACACTATTTTCTGAGGTTGCGTTATTCTAGGGTTCTATGTGATCCTTCATAAAAGATAATTTTTAATGAAAATATATAAAAAATGATTTTCTGCATCTGTGTGAAATTACCTGTATATATATATTAGATATATATATACTGTTGATTGTATGCATTATCACTTAGTGTGTATGTATATATATTATAGTAATTCACTCAGTGAGGTCTGACTCCCCTCCGTTGACTATTTTTCAAGAGAGTCAACTTCTTCAGACCTCAGTAGCAGGTCGATACGCCGGATTTCTTCCGCCCCGGCTTCTTTATGTAAATTATCTACTTGAGTCTTATTTATTTTATCTAGACACTGCAGTAGTTGTGAATTAGTATTGGATTTCATGTATTTTATTTTAAAGATATGTATTGTATTGAAACTGGATTTGTATTAAAAGATTATGTATCTATGAGATGAGATTTTGATTTAAATCCAGTTGATGTGAAAGGATATTATGATATTATGATTTTTAATTCCGCTGCATATTATATTATTATTGTTATTATTGCATGCTTTATTTTATTTTTAGGCTTGCTACGGGTTCCGGATTCGAAAGAATTCCCGTTCCCTAGTGCCGGTCATGGCCCCTATTTTGGGTCGTGACACTTCCATCCATAAAATGGTTATTCATCAAATGGACGTGAAAATAACATTTTTAAATGGAGATTTGGAAGAAGAGGTTTATATGCAACAACCTGAAGGATTTGTTGTTTCTGGACAAGAAAAGAAGGCATGCAAGCTTGTTAAGTCTTTGTATGGACTAAAACAAGCACCAAAACAATGGCACCAAAAATTTGACCAAATACTACTTGTTAATGGCTTTAAAATTAATCAAGCTGATAAATGTGTTTATAGAAATTTTATGGTGATTATGGTGTCATAATATGTCTTTATATTGATGACATGTTGATTTTTGTACAAACTTAAAACAAGTTGAGGATGGCATAAATCTAACTCAATCTTATTATATTGAGAAAGTTCTCAAGAAGTTCAATCATTCAAATTGTAATATTGCCTCTAATCCCTTTGATCCCAGCATCAAGTTAATAAAAAAATAAGGGAGAACCACTATCATAGTTAGAATATACTAAAATGATAGGTTGTCTTATGTATGCCATGACATGTACTAGACTTGATATAGATTTTGCAATTGGAAAGCTAAGTAGGTACATGAGTAATCCAAGTAACTTGCATTGGTATGCTATCAATAGAGTATTTAAGTACTTAAAGAAAACTATGAGTTATGACATAAACTATAGTGGCTATCCTTTGGTATTAAAAGGATATTCAGATGCAAGTTGGATTACTAATCATGAAGATCATGCTAGCACTAGTGGGTGGGTGTTTATGCTTGGAGGTGGTGTAGTATCTTAGGGTTCCAAGAAATAGACATGCATAACAGACTCCACTATGGCTTCTGAATTTATAGCATTAGCTTCCGTAAGTAAAGAAGCAGAATGGCTACGTGATTTGCTATATAAAATATTGATATGGCCAAAGCTAGTTGCACCAATATCTATTCATTGTGATAGTGAAACAACACTATCAAGAGCTTATAGTCATGTATATAATGGAAAGTCAAGACATATTGGACTTAGACATAGTTATATTAGAGATTTAATCTCTAATGGTGTTATCACAATAGATTATGTGCAATTAAGTCAAAATTTTGTTAATCCACTAACAAAGGCATTGCCAAGAGACGTGGTAAATAAAATGTCAAGATGGATGGGTCTTAAGCCTATTTTGTTAAATCACCATTGATGGAACCTCAACTATGACGCTTGGTATTACACCAAGTCTCAAGTTCAAAGAGTCAAAGTACATCAATAGAGTGATTGCAAGCACTATGTTAAATTTCTATTACATCCGAAGGTTAATAGTGCTTGGAACCTACAGGAAAATGAAGGGTAAGTTAAATCTCTTAATGGATCTATGGATGTGTAGTCAAAGGATCAAATTGCAGGGGTACTTCTAATATATCCACCTATGTAAGTGTGAAGTATAACCACTTCAAGGAGTTTAAGGCTTGGCTCTATGCACTTATGAAGGATACGAACACAAGGCCTTTAATGTGTCATTTATATATGTGTAACTATATTAAATTATGTTTGTGGAATGTTTCTACAACTTATCAATAAGAATATTTGGTTCAAAGTTTAATCTACCATATTATTCAGATTTGTTGTATTGAACTTTCACTAAGTATTGGTTCAAATCGTAAAATACCATTATTTATGCACATAATTTATAGAATTGTTGTTAAATGAATATTTTGGTTATATTTTGAAAATGGCGGGGGATTGTTGGACATTTTCAAAATAGTCACATATAATCATATATTTTAACAAAAAGACATGACTATTGTCAAGAAACATTTAGTTATATCTTTTAACAGAAAGACATGACTATTGTCAAAAAACATGTCTACTCATTCAAATAGATATTTCTATTACCAAACTGTAACTCATTCATCTTATATAAATAGAAAGTGAGTTTTCTGCCGGAATGAATTTTCTATTATCAATCAATTCTGCATAAAGCACCATTACAAACACCCAAACTTCATTATATCCTATAGACAAATTAGACACTACAAATATTGCCTTTAGGAAAGTGGGATTCGTACACGCCTTGAAGCAGATTTTTCAAGATTCTTGTTACAATTTTCTAACAAGTAATTGGTTCGAGTAAATTGAAGATTGTAAGTTCAGTTTCATACTTCAGAGTAGATGATGATTGCTTATGTAGCACAATGCCAAAGAAGAGCAGCAGCTGTAGCACTCAGATTGGCCTCTCACCCAGATACCAGAAAAATGTTAAGTGATAAAACCTCCAATAGGAGCCATCGTTTCCATTACAAGGATTATTGTACACCTTAGTATTTGGTTGATAAGGTAATGTTTCTGTTTCAATTCATATTTGACCTTCCATACCATAGTGTCAGAAATGTTATACTTCTCTTTGTAACTTCTGTTTTATATATTTAAATGAGGTTTTGTAGGTTTGCTGAAGACTGCATTACATCTTGAAGATTGTGAATTACATCTTAAAATTCTCGATCAATTACAATGTCTTCTTAAGAAGAGCATGCATGGTCCTATTTGTGTTTCTCTACGTTTTTAGGGCAATATGATCATGTTATGACCTGTTTTGAGGATTGTTATTGACACAAAAAAAAAAGTTCGAAAATCCTTTAGGTAGATGGAGGCTGATGTTGTCGTTGTCCTCTTATTTTCTAAATGTAAATAAGAATCTCCCATTTGTTTGTTTCTTCAACATAAATATACAATTTGAAAATAGAGGAGATTTTAGTTGTAATAAATTGTATCTAGGGGCAAAAATGTTTTTATGATAAAATATTTTCGTAAAACTAATTCAATTTAATATATTATTTGTAATTTTCGTATAATTGTAATTTTGTCAAAATAAAATAAAATACACTCAAACCATCTAAAATAATGTAGCTAATCTCTATGTGTGGATTCCATAACAATAATTGTTAGTTACATTTTAATACCAATAAATTTAAAAAAAAATTAAAATAAAATTGAAAAAAATTGTTTAATTTGTAAAAATTATATATTTATTGTTTTAGTTGGATTATATCTTTATACAAATATAGAAATATTATAATGGATATTAGCTAATTCACCTTAAATATTATGTATGTGTTTTATTTTTTTAATTTTTAACTAAATTTCAATTGTGCTAAAATTATAAATAATCTATTAATTTAGTTTAATTTTTTTTTTTATCAACATTGTTTGTTAGTACCCAATAGATCTCGACTGTTAGTTGTTAGTGTTAATAGATGAAGGAGAATTTAAACCTAACATATATGAGAACTCATCAATTAATTTAATTTTTTCAAATTTTGAAGTTTAAAAGTAATCTATAAAAGATAGAAAATATTATAATTTTTTCATTTAAATAGGCTAATTAATATCTTACTAGTGTTTTTTTTTTTAAATCAAATAGAAAAATTTTACTGAGATATTAAATTTATCATTTTTTATATTTAAAAATTTTTGCCACTCCATTATCCACTTTATCACTAGTTTTTGCCGTTTTGTTTTTCTTTCTTTTTTTCTAAATATAAGACTTATCCTTGATAGACGCATAAAGTTTTTTTTTTATGACCCAAACGAATCTTGTATGCTCTTATGAGTAATTTTAGTAGTTGGGAGGTAGATTATCTTTCTCAGATGTTTCTCAATAGTATTAGAAGCTCATCTTTATTTCATATCTTCGGGTTAGGGAGTACATGACATAGTATACAAAATGTCATTGCAATATTCAAGTCTATGACATGGTATACCAAACAAATGCAACTCAATTTCATCATCGAGGATGCACAAGCACCATCCACAACAAAATGAATAATTTATTTTTTCATCTCAGGATATTTTCCAAGTTTCTGTTGTACATTATTCATTATTCAAATTTGCCGCACAAATCTTCAGAGGTAGAGACAGTGAAAATCTTGTAATATTGGAAATTCCCTACACGCCAAAATTTCGCATGAATCGAAAGCTGAAGGATCAGCCTTCAACTCATAACAAGATGAGTTCATGAAAAGGAAAAAATCAGCAAAATTATACAGATCAAATAACGGTGAAAAAATATTTCTTGAACAAATTGTCAGCATATCTCAGAAAATTTCCTAACTAGCTTTAGCACAGCATCTTCTGTCATGGTTCATTGTCTGAAAGCCAATTGTTAGTTTGAGGGCCCCTCATAGAAGAAGTCTCTGGATATCACTGAAGTTGGACTGCAACGCTGACAAAAATGCACCTGCAAAGAGAATAACTTCAGACTCAACACAAGCGAAATTTTATAACTATACATTAATGCAACTTGTGCTATAATGATTCCTCATGCAGCAGCAATTGAAGCTCTGCTTCAGTTACTATTACCTCCATGAGCCAATGGACAGATAAAATGAACAATAAATTCGAGGAAAAAGTCATGATATCTCAAATTCTCAGGTAAATTGGCAGGCTAACTCACTATGGATAAATAGTTCACCATAATTAGTTACCCTGGTCATTGGAGAGCTTGTCACTAACCAGAATAAGGGTCATTTCTTTAGCAGCCTTAACATTATAACGACATCCTCCAGGAATGATTTCCCATAAATTACCAGCATATTTAAGAGGCAGGTTAGACCCAAAAGGAGTCAAAACTATTTACTCTTCCAGATAAAACACTGACATTATAAAGAATTGTTCCATATTTCAATATAAGAACTACAGCATTACAGACCTGCAACTTTGCCGTCAAAAACACGATGATCTGCAGATAAAGTCAAGTTCATTTTGTTGACCACCGCAGGCTTCTCAATTCCTGGCAATAAGTAAATTCCAGATTACATTTCTCAGTCGAAAGCATCTAATTATATGGGACAAAACATACAAGCAGCACAAACTAACCATCATCTCCAAGTAGTGGCTCAACAACTTTGTTCCCTCTGCCAACCGCTAGGATGCCCGCCTGAAATTTTGGAAATAAAAATTTTTACACCATACATGGATGGACCAACAATTATACACTCCATAAAAACTAAAAGAGGGATTGTTTCTAGTACTGTTGCCAAGAAAATTTTCAACCACCAATGTTCAAGAAACATGAAAAAGGATATTCATAAGATGCTAAAATACAATGGCATTTGATTAACAAGAATTTTCAATAGTGGAGATAAAAAAAACACTTCCACAAAAACCTTTCTTAAGTTGTTCCAATAAAAAAGCAATCCATTGTATATAGAGACTGATGAAACCAACAGCTTTTGGTTACACTAAAAATGCATAATTTATTCATCATGTATGGGAAGAAAACAAGAACCTGTGGGGGATTTATAATTGCAGAAAAATTGTCCACCGGATACATTCCCAGGTTTGAAATGCTGCACAACAATTAAAATAGTATTTATTCCACGTTTATTTTTTAAATTGAAAGGGAGAAAACGAGAGCAAAAGACAAACTTGCATACCTGAAAGTCCCTCCTTGAAACTCATTTGGAGCAAGCTTCCCTGCCCGTGCTCTTTCAGCTAGTTGCTTTACCTGAAGATCCAAGTACAATTAGCTGAGAATAAGATACGGATGAAAAGAAGACCCAATGTAGTGATGAAAAGAAGACCCAAGGAATACAAACTTGAAAAATAAGTGTCACAAAATTAAATTTAAAAAAAAAATTAAGTATAAATTCAGTGACATCCTGAAATTAATTTTCTTTTAAGGAAAAGGGGAACAATATTCACAAGCTATTCATATACATTTTCACTAGATGTGCATGTAAGGCATGGTTAAGTAAGAATACACACCATCTTCCCTTTATATTTAAAGAGCCAGCACAATTTTTTTTTTTAAATAAAAAAGACAGTAGAATAAAATTCTAGCTGCAGGTATTTATCTTTTGTTGCAGTAATTCTGCAAGCATGAAATAAGACACAATATCAAACTTGCCCAACCTCTGCAGAGATTGATGAAATTGATTTCTGGTCTGCATTCCTAACAATAGGAGTCATAAGGCCCTGCAAAGTAAACAAGATATAATGAGACCAAATGTTTTCTAGACACATGAAAAAAATAATAAGAATAATAATAATTACCAACATACCTTCTCAGTAGCAACTGCTATTGATATGTCAACGGAATCAAACAAAACTATGTCCCCTTTATCAGCATTCCAGTAAGCTGCAAGAAATGATGCAACAGATTTTCAGCACTACAAAGGCTGACAAAACATTAAGGCAGCTTTCTCTGCTTTCTCTCTTTTTTCCCTTATTGGGAGAACCCATACCAGAGAAGGGCGAGTCAATTCAAAAGATTCCAAGAGGTATATTTGAACTCCAATCCACTTTTTCCTTTTTAGAATACTTCACAGTGAAATAAATAATCCTCAATCCGTAGATTTAATAAAATAAAATGTATGGAATAAAACAGGAACAGTACTGTTCAGATGTTGCTGGAGGTATTATCCAGCTACCAGCTCAATAGTGAAAGTAGTTTCATCAGAAGAATGAGAAAAATTCTGGCTTTTAATCGCTAGATTTCACATTAATTCTCTGTCCATTAATAGCAGTGAACATAAAAAGTTTTTGAAGGGATAGAAGCACTAAAAATGAATGTTGAAAAGAAAAACCTTGTATTTGTACAGCATTACGATGCTACTAGACAAAAGACGGCATGAAATTGAAATAGAGGTGCTCAGAGTTGTGATAAGTAAAACGAGGCTGAATGCATTTGCCAGTTGCATATACATAAGAAAATTGGCAATTGTAAATGAGTAATATGAGATGCTAGTAGGGACAGTATCAAAAAAAAAAAAAACAGAGCGAGTTAAAGTGAGACTAACATCAAATATAGTTCCAAACCAGAAGCTTTTTCACACTCAACCAGCATCAAAAGAGCCAACAAAATTTAGCAATATGTCAAACAAATATAGAGCAGTGAGCACAGACTCCATTTTTTTTTTTTTATTTTACGTAAATGCATGGTAGACCAGTGAAGGAGGAAGATCAGACAATTTTCCCCTGAATTCTTCACCAAAGAACCCTTAGAAGTTGTTGGCCTTCATTCCATATCTAAGCTGAAATACAGACCACATTTCCCAAAAATGATCCAGGAGTTGCACTCCTGCCATTCCCCAGGTTGTGATGATTTTATTATGTTCACACTCCCCATGCTGCTATGATTTATTGCATTTCCGACCAGCGATTGAACTTTGTTTTTACAAGAACTACATATTGATTATTGTCTGGAATAATATCTCAACAAATTAACAGTTTAACATATATCTTACCATTAGCTTCTGGTACATGTCTCAGAGCGATTGCAACAGCTTTGATCACAATGTCATTTACTGATACTTTGATATCATGTTGCTCTGCGAATTGAGGAACAATCAATTTATAAACAATCCATAAAATTATTGGTGTCCAAAAAACAAGGTGGCAAACTGAACGTTAGAATACCATACCTTTGAGCTCTTTTCTGAAAGAAAGAAGAGGATCCAATATAACATCTGACAAACACCGGTATCAGAATTAGACCAAAGATTATACATTGAAAAAGAGAAATACACTGCTAAATAGAATTGCGTAACCTGTTGATAAATATAAATGTGGCGTAGTCTGTTTTGATTCTAATAACCTTCTTGCTATTACCTGAAAATTTAACATTAAGTTGAGGATGAAGAGAACTCACACCCTACCAAGGAAGCAGGATGTCCAAAAAGTTGACAAAGGTAATCCCGAAATTCATCATATTTAGTCAAGAAATAAAAACTCAATATACTGCACCAAGCTTTTATTCCAGAGGTCAGAAAGAGCAATCTTGCATTGCAACTTATATGCAAGTACTCATTTTGCAAACAGTAAATTGCCAGAATTAATCATAATAAAGAACATATAGCAAAAGGGTAGATTTTACTAGTCCAAAAATGTTAAAAAAAATTCCAGCGTCTGGCTATGCTATAAACTGAAAAAATTTCAGTGCCTGGCTATGCTATAAACTGAAAAATTTCAGTGTCTGGATATGCTATAAACTAAAATAAAACTACGGTTTGCCTAATTCCACAATCTATATAGCTAATCCACAACCCTATTAATGATATATTAGTTCAATAAACTAATATACCATCATTCAACCGCTTTTTCCACTTTTCCTTTTCAGAATTTGTTCTATGCAACCATCTCTCTTTTCAACTTAATCTATAAGATAATCCCAGTCTTGACATCTGAATGTCACATACCTCAATAAAACATGCTGCTATTTCTAATCCATATAGAATTATATTAGATCCCTGTTTAAATTACTCTTTCTATGCTCAACTTTGATGTTTCTATGCTTCATATGATACATGCTAGAGATTGCTGGTTTGTGATCATTCAAAAATATATAATTCTTTCAAAAAAAAATGATAGAAAGAGACATGATATTTTCTGAAAATATTTCTCTTGATTTCTCATAAATAATTGAAATTGATGCATATTGGAATCTCAAATGGCTAATTCTAATCACATCTTGATATTCTTTTCCTATACTAAAATGTTCCAACCCTTATTCAGTGTTAATGTCAAATAACAAAATGTCTTTAGTTTCCTATTTCCACAATAAATAAAAAAGAAAAGAATTAAGGTATTTTCTAACTCTAATTTGCTGTTTCAAAAGATATGGCAAACTTAGTTACACATTTGATCTTCAAATTCTTCTGCAAATAAAAAATTAAAAACAATAAGGCGTAAAATCAAGTTCCAAGTATGCAAGCTATAAAAAATGATATGCAGAGAAACAGGGATATTAATAAGAAACAAGCAAACGTTTCCTCCAAAAAAAAAAGAAAAAAAAAAGGGCTAGCTTAGACTAGTCAATCCACATATGTCCGTTAGGCTGTGGACTTGGCAACTTTTGCTGTGGGAACAGCTTCATCCTACAAATAAAGTACAGGTCTAAGTTCTAACAGACAGATAACTGACCAAGGAAAATCAAACCCAAATAATTGATACAGTGGTCAACCGCTTACCATTAGGAGCTAAAAACAGAACCAAACAGACACAAAACATGTTTAAAGTTGGATAAAATGTACAATAAAATGTCATGGGTAAAAATGGGTGTGGGTATGTAATCCAAGTAGACACAAAATGCCGTGCAATGTAAAAACCATTCAAATTTCCAAATTCATTATTATTACTTTTTAAGACTCAAGAAAGAAAATAAACCACTTAAAAGTATATTGACCTACCTTGCGAATTTGAGTATTTGGAATATCTTCAAAAGAATCTAATTGTTGAGAGTAGGATTCTGACAACGTTGTGGTTGAAGCATGCAGAACTTTTTCAGCTGATGGACCTGCTTTCTCCTTAGGGGCAGATTTTTTTGAAGATCCCTTTCCGGACTTAATTGCAGCCAAAACATCACTTTTTAGAAGAGTTTGCCAAGGACCAGATGCCTTTAACAATGACATATCTAATCCATATTCTGAAATCAGCAACTTTGCAGCAGGGCTGATCCTTGTAAAACTTGGACTTCCTTCTCTAGTTTCATCCTTGGAATCACGATTGATCAATTTTTCTTCCGTGGCCCCCAAGCCATCACTAATGGAAGTCTTTACAGTTTCAATATCATCTGGATTTTCAACCTGGAAAAACAATCCCCAGTAAATGAACTGACCTCCTTCAAGTGATTGACATTTCAAAACATTATAGGAAAAAACAGAACTACAATGTTTTCAAGTATTAAACATGCATGTAAGAAAGAACAGAATGCAGAACAGTACACACTAATTTAAAGACAAGACTATTAGCCTCACTTCATACTTCTTCAAAATTGCCAGGTACCGGTATGAAAAATAATTGAAACTTACAGTGATTGCAATAGGTTGTCCGACAGCCACATCCTTTGAACCTTCAGGGGCCAATATCTTAGCCAAATACCTGCACTCAGCATTTCCAACAAAGATTGTGATAAATCTGTCGCAGGTAGCATAGCATTCAAAATCTATTACACTTGATGTCTATAAAAATATCAAATGGACAGCAAGACTGCAAAAGGGCAACAACCTACGTAAAAATAGGGATCACTTGCAACTCCAAATGTCACTCAATTCCGCAGGAGCAAGCATATCGATAAATACATCCTGCTAGACCAAAAATCTAGTGCACAACGCCAATTATCTTTGTGCATTGTGAGAGACAATTCCTACCTCAAAAGTCTCTCTCTCTAACTGTCTCTCTGTTTACCAAATGTTACAAGATGGCATTATCTTTTTTCACCATTATCAAGGTGCTGTCTAATGGGTTATATTGCAAATTTTTGCAACTTGGTGAGTTCTAACTTCTAACACAACAGCCTTATATATATATGCAATAATACTTATGTAACAAAAATAAATCAATAAAAAATTTACAGGGAAAAACAAAAAAATTCAACAAAAACATAGTCTAAATTTCTATTTTCTAAATGAAAAACTGAAAGGATAATAATTTGAAAGAAAGAAAACTAAAAAATAGAAACAAAACTTGTTTTCTGCAACTAAAGAGCTTTTAAGCCTCCTACAAATGTCTTGCAAAAGAACTTTGCAAAAATAGATGCAGAACTCATTCAGCTATTTCTCTAAACTAAAAGACACAGCTCCATTCTTTGTGATCCCGAGCATCATTCCTCCAATTACTATGACCTTTCCCTTATTTTCAAGGCTGAAAACAATCAATGGCCAAGATACTCTCCCATCTTCCAAATTGACCTCTGTGGTTACTTCTCCCTATCCTCACATATATTTTTATTAATGATGAACCAGATAATAAAACTTATCATCAAATCAGAACATCCCTAGTCCCCCTCCTACAACCATATTGTCCCTTTCAGGTTGCAATCTTGACAATTCCCAACTAGAACATGTTCTCAGACACTCCCATAGAAGGGAACATGAAATTACCTGATATTCTTTAAATGTCAACATCCTGCACCAGCAAAAGGTCTCAAAAAGTCAGATTTGGATGAGAATCCCAACATCATACATCATGCTGAAACAAGCTTGATCCTATATTCACTTCCTTTGAAACCCAACCACTTGTGAAGTCAAAATTTTTCCGTTAATAATCATCCACAAAAATGACCCTTGAATAATGAATCTAAACCACTTGACAAGAAGAGCTCTATGACACGTAGACATAATCTGTACCTATAGTGTTCCTTCTTATGGGTTCCAAGCTACTCCTCCCTTCCATCCTATCTAACCTCATAAAAAGCTTTTCCAAACTTCAATCACCCTAGTTTCCAGCAAACTAAAGATTAGGAAATATGATTATATCAGGAAAACTTACTAGAACAGGTATAATTAAATGAGTCTGCCTTCCTCCAGGAGATTAAAAAAAAAATACCATTTCCAATTACAGAATTTTCATTTCAGAAAATTATTTCACAAGGTAAGCCAAAGAACTTTTTATTGACTCAGCTCCTTAAGAAAGACAAAGGTTCATCCAAGGAAAAGAACCTTGATACAAAACGGATAGCTTTGATGAAAAGGGGCAAAGACTGTAGGTAAGGCAGCAGAATAGAAGAAAGAAAAATAAGATGAGAACGAAAAAAAATAGAAATCCTTTTAACTGTCAGATATTAAATTCCAAGCATAACCTATGTTAGCAAATTAAGCCCATACTATATGAAAACAGGAAACTATTGTTGTTAAAGGCACAGATTTGTGCCTCAACCCCAAAAAAGGTAGGCGATGTCACAAAGGCACGCACCTTAGTGCTCCATGATCTACAGGTGAGGCACAAAGAAGGTGCACCCTTTTGAAATTTTACTGTTATATGTACTTTTTTTAAGCCAATAAACAATCAGAGCCATTAATATCAAATTTTAAAAGAGCTTATCACGTGCCTATTCATACCTAATCAACTCTAAAAAAGGTAAAAATAATAATAAACTGGGAGAAGTTTTAAAGCAAGAGCAGCAGTTGATTATCCCAACACCACCATCCAGGCATGTCATTCTCTCCCTCAATCTCCCTCCCATGATTGAAGCTATTCTGTTCTCTTCCTCTCATAACTTCTTTTCTCTTTTACTCTTTTCAGATCACAACCCTTTCTTTTCTTTCTCCATCTACTCTTGAAAGACAGTTTTGCCTTTTTTGATTGCTGCATTCTTATTATTTCTCACCTAAATACTGCTATTTTTCCCTTCTTTAGTCTTACCCCTTTTTATTATATAAGCTTAGTTATTTCGGTTTTGGTCCTTAATTTAAATTTTTTTTTTTTTTTTTTTTTTTTTTTTTTTTGCACCTTGTTTCACAAAGCATGCATCTGCAACAAGGCCCCAGAATCCCTTAGTGACTTGATGCACATTGCACCTTTAATAATTTTGCAGAGAAATCTACACAGAAATGGAAATTCTAAATGAAACAGAAGCCCCTTAAACCAAATACAAAGAAACTAATATGATTAATGCGAAAGACAATATACATCAATGGCCACATACCCTGTTGCTTCCTAGGAGCCACACATCACTACTAAATCTAGAGGAATCAACCTACTTTAGCTCAAATTACCAATCAGCGGTTCAGCTAAACCACACATCATATCAACTTCATATTAAGTTCACAATCTTAACAAATTCTGTACCTCTGGAAATGAACATTTCAATAACAAAGAGAAGATCAGAAACCATCCCTTCCATTTCCATCCTTTCCACTAGACCAACATTAAAGCCATAACAGCTTTAGATCATATCTGGCTAAGAACTTTTTATCTCTGCAAACCATCCCTTCCATTTCCATCCTTTCCACTAGACCAACATTAAAGCCATAACAGCTTTAGATCATATCTGGCTAAGAGCTTTTTATCTCTGCAATGCATGAACTAGATAAAATTTTTTCAAAAAGTCTACACAGAATAGTATATCCACATCTTGTACACTTAAGAAAGAATTTAAAATTGGGAAATCTTTATGCCTGCAGAAATAAAATCTTGGCTCATTGCTACCACCTTGCAGACTTTGTGCAATTGTATCCATAGCAGGAAACAGCCACAGGCTACAAGAAAATTCTAGTTAACAATGATGAACATCATAGAAAACTTTTTATAGACAGTTCAGTGAAAATTTTCCATGAGAACCCTTCACATCCAAAAACAAAGAGTAACAATAAAAGAGGCTGTCCAGGCACCGTCTAGAATACCTTCAATGTGAGAATTTTTTTCCTTCCCTATATTTGATAAGATATAATAACAAATCTTGAATGCAGACTCAATTAATTGTTTAATGAGCCCCCACTAATCTGATAGTGCAGAGAGTCATCGAATCATAAAAAGAATGGCCTAAAGTAGCATTTAAGGAGATCAACTTAAATATGCCTTTCTTTGGCACATCAGAATGTAAAAAATTTATGCTTCCTTTACTTTAGAGTTTTATGCACCATGATCAAACCACATTTGCTCCCACAAATGGAATCAATAGATTGAAATCTTAGTTAAAACTTGCTTCCAATTAATTTAAAATAAATAAAACTTTGAAGTACAAGAGTGTTACCCCTCTTCAAGACATTCAAATTCAAGGGTTGCTTTGTCTGTCTCTATCTCACATATAACGTCTCCCACTTCTATCTGCAAAGAAAAGTGAGTATTGCCAGAAAACAAGGTATGACGATTTGATCAATTATTTTACAACTTAGGCTAACAAACTGACCTTTTCTCCTTCTTTCTTTATCCACTTGGCAATATTACCTTGGTTCTGCAAAGGAACATAGAAAAGCAATTACTAGATTTAGGAAGCAATCACTAGATTTAGAAAAGCAATTATAGATTTTCCAGGACAGTTAAAATTCAACATGAACAGAGACAGGCATATTAGCTCGTATCTCAGTCCATATGTTCTTACCATTGTTGGTGATAATGCAGGCATTTCAAGAACAATGTGAGGAGGAAGTTCAGATGTGTTGATTTTAGATGATCTGGTTCCCGTGTCTTCACCTTTGGCACCCTGCTCAGCTGTTTTTCCCTCTTTAATCTCTGAGCTACTACTAACATCAGGGACATTTTGGATGTCATCTGCATTCTCAACCTTGTGAAGCCATCAAAAGAGTATTAACAGCCCATTACCTGAATGATTGATACTCCCAGCAAGTATTATTGAGAAAGTATAAAACACATTTGTTAACATCAAATAGCTCTTGTGAACGGCAGGAATGAGAACATTATCAGTTAAATGATATCAAATATCCTCAAGGCTACCCTAGCAAAACAAAAGGAAGCACAACCAAAGTATGCAAGCCACAAAAGTGAACAACAACAAAGAAATCAACTTATCATGAATGTTAGACTTCACTGAAATGATTTTTTCACAAAAAGAGTATTTTCTCTGTGCAAAAAGGTAGTTTTCCTTTTGTAAAAACAGGTCTACATATACAATATTTTTCATGGGAAAAAGGAAATGTTCAGAAGTGATCAAACAAATGTAGGTTTTCATTATTTACCGTTATAGCAATAGGTTGTCCAACAGGAACATCCTTTGAACCTTCAGGTGCCAATATCTTTGCCAAAAATCTGCATTCAAAAAAGACATATCAATGAAGAGACATAAATTAGACAATAGATTGAAACTAAGAACATAAAAGCAATTAATGGTTGTGATCTCATAAAAATAACAAAAAAAATTGAAAAATTCAGAAAGAACATTATTTCTAGAAAAGGTTATTTTGAAAACACCTCAGTGTATGACATTTCTTTTGTAAAAACAGGTATACCCCAAAGTTCGATTAAAAGCAAAGAGACTCAATTTAAAATATGTTAGAAGGATAAAATATTTGGGAAAAAAAAAAGATAAATGAAAATGTATAGGAAAGTGCTCAAAAAAGAAGTTACCCCTCTTCAAGACTTTCAAACTCAACTGTAGCTTTATCGGTCTCTATTTCACAGATTACATCACCAGCTTCTATCTGTTACATTTGTTTGACAATGCAAAATCAGAGCATGGAATGCAGTCAACAAATTATACCCATTTAATCAAGCAAAAGGATTTATTTCAAACTAATAACTATAATGAAATTCACCTTATCTCCTTCCTTCTTCCTCCATTTTGCTATGTTACCTTGAGTCTGCACGAGAAAAAAAAAAAGACTTCTCGTAGAAGAGCAGGAAGAGTAGAAAACCCAAGGAGAAGAGAGATAACTGTCATCCCTACATATCTTACCATGGTAGGAGATAAAGCTGGCATTCCAATGACTATATGTGATGGCTCTGAAAGAGAAAAAATGGACAGTGATAAATATGAACATAAATCTAACTAGAGATCAAGAAAATTGTCTTTTTATGACAACCGTACATCTAACTAGGCATAATACAGAGCATGCTAATTTGATAATGGTCAATTGTACCTGAAGATGAGAAATGACAAAAGCCAATTCGCAACTGCAAAATAAACAAACGATTTAAAAAAAAAAACCTTACATATCTAAATGGGTAAAACGAATGAGCTTAATGCAAACCTTGAGCTTTAAAAGGCTATCGTGCACTCCAAACATCATGAAAAAAGAAGTAGGCCTGCTAAGTACAATCTTTGGTGAATTACAATCAAAATAAAACAAAAAGATAAAAAGTAATAAAAATTGAGCTAGGTTAGTCAAACAAATAAGAAACCAAACCAAGTCAACTTGACAAATGTACAATTATTTAAATGGCACTATCTTTTTTAAGATTTGTGAAAGGTGAAGAATCATAAATCATAAAATTAACTGAACGAACACCTGAAAATTTAACCACCTAGCTATTTTCTTCAAACTGGATTAAGTTGTGATATAACAATGGCCTAACTAATAATTTTCTGCCAAACGGATGTTCAAGAGAGTTCTCCCTGTCTAGTTATGACTCTAATCTCCATTACCAATTTATAATCCAAAATTAAATGGTCATATGAAAGAAACAAAAAAGGAAAATACGAACAAGTAGCGGTCACAAAATTACTGCAGAAGCTTAATATGAGAGCAATAGAACCATGTAAAACAGTAGTAGCCCATATCTTGAATGGATAAATTCATAAACACTAACCTTAAATAAGAGTTATTGCCATCCACAACAGAGTGTTTCCCAATGGAACAGCTGCATCAAGAAGTTTGACAATAAGCCAAGGACATAGTTGAAACAGCTATTAAGTAATGGATCATTTAAGCTATAATTCAGAAACTATCATATCTACTGCCGAAGAATGTTATTGTGGCCGGGATTTTTTAGCAGTTAATAGAGGCAAAATGTCAAAGATGTCTCTTCTAGCTAACAGATCTTTTCCATCTAGACAAAAGTTTCAGGAGTTAAGGTGGACGCAGCAGAGCCATAGCGAGCAACATTCCTACCACATTTTCCCACAAACCAAAATGCATTGATGCAATTTCGGTTCAAAGCAATAAAATTAAGGACCTACTTAAGCACAAGTCCAATCTCTCATCTCACAAATAAATTTTTTTCTTTAAAAGCAAGTTTTCTTCAATAATTAGCTGATGCTCCGAACAAATGAAGGTCAGTATCATGATAAACCAAATCAATTTTCCTAATTTTTAAGTTATTTTGACCTACAACTCATCAAATCTCCAACTAACAAAAATCCGTATTTCCTCCAAACCAAAAATGTGCACTAAATTCACTTCCAATTCAAAAAAATTCATATCATCATTACCATCGCTTCCCTTGACTAACACAATTGTGAACAAGACTACTACTTCTATGTATATATATAGAGAGAGAGAGAGACAGAGTAGTACCGGACGAGGGATCCAGGGCAGGTGGATAGAAAACGAGTTTTAAGGAGGAGAGGAGCGCGTGAAATCACTGGATGCCTGAGCCGCGATAATGCCATTTCTATGTTTTTTTTAGTATTATTATTATTATTCCTCCTTCTTCTTCGACCAGTACTCTGGTTGCATGGAGGAAGAGATTGTAAGAGAAAAAAAAATTGCAGTTTCTGAAACAAAAAAGAAAAAAAAAACTTGAATTGATTGAGATGTGAAGAAGAGAGGCTTTACAGAGAAGAAAATCAAGAATTTTGTAGCATGATTCAGGCATCAATCATCACCGATGTCAGCTGGTGGCTAGATGCTTTAGTATTTTATTTCTTATTTGACTCTCTTGATTTCGCTGTTTTTACCAGTCTCCATTATTTGCTATAGTATGGTATGATTGCACATAAAGATTGTGCGATTGTACCCAAATTATTTTTTAAAAACAATTATTTGCTCTCTTCAAAAAAAAAAAAAAAAAGATTATTTGCTATTAATAAATAATACGGGAAATTTTTATTACTTAATATTTTCCAGTTAATTTTGTTTTACTTTATATTCATCAACGCAAGATAAAAGTATAATCCATCAACCGGTGATTATTGAAAAAGTATATTTTATTTTATAAAAAATAAAATAATGATTGAACGCACCATTTAAAAATAGATTAATTATTTTTAATCATAATTAAAATAACTTTTAATGTATAAAAATTTTATTTTCAAATATATATTATACAAATATAATACTAATATAAGATATATAAAAAGGGGCTTCTATAATGCTATGAAGGTACATATGTCTTTATTTTTTTAGTCATTGAATTAAAATATAAATTATAAACCATTAGATTTAAATTAAAAAAAAATGACCTACAACATGTAGAGAAGATTACCTTCACGGTTAACAAAAATATTTTATGACAAACTTGTTTTTAACAATTTAAGTTATAACTTATATTTATAATATCATCATTTTTTAAAATTAATAGACGCTAACATAATATATGGTAAACTATAAAATAATATATGGTTGACTATAAAATATTAAATAAAAAAATACACAAGAGAATTTAAATTTCAATTATTTATATTCCTCTATTAGATTGTGCAATTCAAGAACATCTTCATAAAAAAAAATAAAAAATAAAAAAAATTGGAGGAATACATTCAACATATATTTCTTTTTGAATGAAACCATTCAAGAATACACTTTTAATATCCATTTGAAAAAATTTAAAATCCATATGAGAGGCATCAGCAAATAGCATTCTAATGGCCTCTAATCTTGTAACCAATGCAAAGGTTTCGTCATAATTAATTCATTATTCTTGATTATAACCTTTGGCCACTAAGTTAGCTTTATTTCTAGTAATAACACCTTGTTCATTTAGAAATAATGAGGTAATTCTTAGGTCTTAAAACCAAGTTCCAAACCTTATTTCTTTTAAATTGATTGAGTTATTCTTGCATAGCAAGAACCCAAAAATCATCCTCTAAGGCCTCACTAGTGGACTTAGGTTTAATTTGAGAAAGAAAAGTTAAATTAATAAGAGGTTTAAAATGCAATTTAGTTGTTACCCCTTTAGATGTGTCACCAATGATGAGTTCTTTAGGATGGCCCAACTTGAATTATTAATCCTTAGGTAGTTCTTCCTTCAATGTGAGTTAAGGAACATCTCCATGCTCTTCTTTGCTTGGAGCTTCTAGTTCTAAGGGTTTATTAGCATTATTCTCTTGAAGGTTCATCTTCAAAATGTCATATACAACATCATCAATACAAGCAAGATCAATTCTTAGATCAAGTGGGTTAGATATATCAAATACTAAATGCATAGACTCTTCTACTACTAAAGTTCTCTTGTTAAATACTCTATATGTCTTGCTTGTGGTGGAATAGTTTAGGAAGATTCCTTCATCAGCTTTAGAATTAAATTTTTTAACGTTATCCTTGGTGTTTAATATAAAGCATTTGCACTTAAACACTTAGATATGAAATCTTAGGTTTTTTATTGTTCCAAAGCTCACAAAAAGTTTTATTCAAAATAAGTGTCTTGAAAGCTCTAGTTGATATGTAACAAGCAGTATTGATGGCTTCCACCCAAAAATTTAGTGGCAAGCTATATTTATAGAGCATTATTCTAGCCATTTTAACTAAGGTTCCATTATTCCTTTCAACCATCCCATTTTATTGAGGAGTTCTAGGAGAAGAATAGTTGTGAAAAATGTCATTTTCTTCATAAAAGTTCGTAAAAAATCCATTTTCAAATTTAATTCCATGGTCAATTCTTATAGATGAAATACAAAAACCTTTTTCTTTTTTAACTCTTTTTGCAAAGCTTTGAAAAACTTTAAAAGCATCATTTTTCTCAGTCAATAAGTTAAGTGAATCTAGAGTAGTCATCAATAAGCACAAATGCATAATGCATTCTACCCAAGATAGCTACCCAGGTAGGACCAAACAAATTCATATGTATTAATTTTAAAGGTCTAAAGGTGGACACTTTATTTTTTAGCTTAAATGATGACTTAGTTTGTTTTCCCTTTTAATGTATCACAAGTCTTATCTTTAGTAAAGTTGAGTTTAGGCAAACCATACAAAAGTTCATGTTTACTAAGATCATCAAAAGTTCAAAATTAGCATATCCTAACATTTTATGCCAAGTCCATGAATCATGTGAAATAGACATTAAACACTTATGTTCTTTATTATCTACTTTGTTCAAGTTGATAATATACACATTGCCTACTCTTTTACCACTAAAAATCATTTTGTCATCATTAAGACTACTAATAAAGTAATTTTTAGGGTAAAAGGTTACCTTATTCCCCATATCACACAATTGACTAATGCTAAACAAATTATGCTTTAAACCATCAACTAAAATTACATGGTGAATATATAAGGTTTAAGGATTACCCATTTTGCCAATTTTAACAATCTTCCATTTAGCTTTATCTCCAAAGGTCACATTGCCTCCTTTAGCTTCAAAGGATATGAATTGGTCTCTGTCTCTTGTTATGTGCCTTGTATGTCCACTATCCAGGTACCATTGACTATTCTTCTTAGTGGATGTATGGCACATCTATAATCAAGTAATTCAAACACTCTTTTGAACTTAAACCTTAGTTAGTCTAGGTTGGTTAGTATTTGTTATAACCCAAATTTTATAAATTATTAAAATAATTTTTGGGATATGCAGTGTTAACAAATATTTTATTAATTTGCTATATTATGGTTATTTTGTGAAATTTAATTAAATTCAAGTGT
Source organism: Mallotus nudiflorus (assembly GCA_947683625.1). NCBI lineage: Eukaryota > Viridiplantae > Streptophyta > Magnoliopsida > Malpighiales > Euphorbiaceae > Mallotus > Mallotus nudiflorus. Next base: position 604,048 of record CANTUR010000400.1, on the reverse strand, counting down.
TATTAATTATATTATTATATTATGGTATTAATATTAAATTGAAATTTAAAACTTAAATTTGTGGTTATATATTATTTAATAATATTATTATTATTATTTGTAAATATTGTTAATTTAGTGTATTTAATATACTTTAACATTTTGTGGTAAATTTAATTAGAAAATTAAATATTTAAATTAAAAATATTATTTTGTCCTTTTCTCATTTTAAAAAAAATACATATATAAAAACCAATTTTTTCTTCCCCTCTTTCTTTTCCTTCCCTCCCCCATTCCTTCTCTTTCCCTTCTCTTATTTCTTTTTCTACAGTTTGCAGAAATCGTGCACCCCACCACCAGCATTAATGTCGCCTCCTGGTAGCACCACCATCATCGCCACTCTCCCCCCCCCCAACTTGCCACCACCACCAGTCCATCCTCCCATCACCACCATTCCCTTCCTCTTCCCTCTTTTTCTTCCTTCGGCACTGACAACTTCTAGGAGCCACCAGTGTTGATTCTAGTGACATATGGGGCTAAGGTTGGTCTTGTTTGAAAGCTTGCTCCTTGGGCTTCATTTTCCCTAGGTAATTCATTCAATTACCTTTGAATTCAGCTTCAATTTTATAGATTTCATTCCAGGGTTCATGATTTAATTTGTTGATTTTGTGTTCAATTGGTTCGATCTTTATGAAATTGACTTTAGATTAGTTAAATTGAAGTTGTAAGCTTTCCAAAAATGTGTTTAAATTCAATTTTGGAAATAGTTGAATTTTGAGCACTATTCTGAGCTCGGGTTATTGTTCACAGGACTGTCCCAACTCGGAAAATGCATTTTATTTTTAATAAATTATACTAGTTATTTTAAGCATGTTTTGTTAAGGAAGTTTATTGAAATTATGTTCCAATTATTTATTATAAATGTTTGAATGTTTATGTAAAAATTGGATTTTTGAAAAAATTAGTATAAATTGGTAAATTTTGTATTTTAATTGAAATTATTGTTAATTATTATGTTTTGGATAATTTTTGAGTAGTAAATAGTATTAAAATAATTTTTATAAATTATTTACTATTTTTAGCTAATTAATAATAATTTTCGAAAATATATTTGAATAATAGTTTTATTTATTAGTTATATGAATAAATCGATTTTTAGCTATTTTTATTATATATTTGGGTAATTTAAATAATTATTTGTAAATTATGCTACTTGATTTTGAATATATGAAAAATGATTTTTTTATTAATATTATTTAATTATATTTAAGATTTTATTAATTATTTTAAAAATAAATATCTTTAATGTTTTTATTATTTAAATAAGTTGAGTTGTCGTATTTTATTGATTTTTATGAATTTTAGCAATATTTAATGTTTATTATTATATTATCGATTGTTGTGTATAATGGTGCTCAGTTGGGCAATTTGTGTAATTCGAGGGCCCAACATGAGAAATTAAGCATTTTGTAAATATTGAAGTGTGTTTGCATGCAGGATCGACTTTATTTTTAGTAGAGAGATATTTGTTTTATAGAGTAGACTTTGCTGAATTTTTAGTAGAATTCTCATAAAACGTAACATTGGGTCAGTCCTGAATTTTGAATTTGTTGTCAAGTTGCGTCATAAATTGAGTCATTCTTTAGAATTTCTAGAAATATAAATTAGGAATTTAATTCTAATAATAATAATAATAATAATAATATATTATTATTATTATTATTATTATTATTTATTTTTCGATAGTTGCATCAAGACCGAGGCATACAAGATTAGGCCAATCTAGTCATTTTAGAGGAGCGCATAACTGTAAATTATTATCATATGTATACATTGCATGTAGATTAATATTATGAGTATTCATATATTTTAATAAATATGAATTTAATTATGCTCATTTTATTAAATCATATTTATTATTGTTAATATTCATATATATGATTTTCCATAGAAATATGGAGAATATTTATTTTTGATAATATATGTTGTCATATTTTTATATTGAATTTTCATTATTTGATTACAAAAAAAAAATATTTTGGAGGATAACAGTAGAACGTGTTACCTAGTGAGCTACACTATGACTGTGTACGCACCAGTACGTTAAAATGTTAGCGTTAATGATATGAAATTTATTGAAGTGAGATTTGAATAATTGATTATTGAAATTTGTGGTGAGTGAGTGGTGTGATTGCAGAAGCTCGGTTGACCTAGTGTCTCGGGGTCAATCACGTCAATAGTGAGATTATGGGAGCTTGATTGACTTAGTGTCTCGGGCCAGTCTACTGTCCAAAATTTGAGAAGATAAATATTTTGAAATTAAGTGAGCTTGTTGGCTAGTGAGGTTCAATGATCGAAGTTGCAGAATATTTTAGGGTTTTGCTCCAATCATTTATCCAAAAATTTTTCTGCATTTATTATTATAAAAAGTGGATTTTTGGCATCTGTATGAAATGCATGTGTGTGTGTATACTAATGCTTGATTGTATATGGCTTTAGGTTGCATGTATATATATTACAATAATCCACTCAATGAGGTCTGACTCCTCTCTATATTTTTTCAGGATCTTCTCCTTCAAACCTCCCTAGTATAATTATTCGTTGGACTCTTTTCTCTTCGGCTAATTTATGTAAATACTGAACTATCACTTCTCTTGTATATTAGTAAATGTTGCAGTAGTAATGTATCTTGTTGTAGTAGTTGTATTATACTAGACAATGTTCCTGTATTTGAATATTGTATGAAGATATTTTTATTATGTTATGATATAAAGATTTATTTTATATTAATGAAAGTTTTAATTATAATGTATTTTTGTACTATGTTTGCATGCATTTTATTTTAAGGCTTGCTATGGGTTTTGGATTCAAAAGAATTCTCGGTCCTTAGCACCGGTCATGACTTCTTGGTTTGGGTCGTGACAGTATCAAAGTAATCTAAAGGCAACAATTATAAGAGTAACCTTCTATAGAATCATACATTACTAATATGACCTTGGGTCATACAATAGAAGCATCTAACATAAGCAATTTATTTCTTCTATGTGTATAATGATATTTCATATTAATGTATTGCATATTTTTCTTGTGAGTTCCATATCTTCTAAATTGTGCGTGAAAGTTTTGAGGATACATTATAGATTACTTTTGAGATATATAATGTGTATGAAACATGCAATTACAAGTTTAAGTGTTGTGTGATTGTAGAGCATACTTTAAGGTGTTATTTCTAGTGCACATGTAAGCATATCTAGGTTAAGGTCTTTTAACATAAGTCTTAGACCCATGAGCTTTAGAAGAATGAGTCCTTTTTTACTCTTCAATAGTTTTAGGTGATTTAGACTTCATAGTGTTAATGACTTATGACTTGTAACTCATATTTGAAGAGGTAGAAGGAGAATTATCTTTAGCTTTAACAAATATAATTTGACTTGATGATAAGGATGGTGCTCTATTAGAGTAGTCTAATCCATTAGTACTTCCATAAAATCTTTATATGTCTAAAATATTATTTAAAGTATCCTTTCCTTTTTTGAATTTAGAAATTAAAGATTTTAAATCCAAATTTTCTTGTAAAAGCTTCTTATTTTCATGTTTAGCTTTCTCAAATTCAAATTTTAAAAGAAATTTTCTTTAGATCATTTGCAATTTATTCACTTGACAAAGCAACCTTTGCAAATTTATTTTTCAAGCTTTCAAAATCCTTAGACTTTTTTAAGAGCTCTTGCTTATAATGCTTCTTCTTTGAAAGAAGATTTTTGCATTTAATCATAAACTTACTCACAATAGAGCTCTTATCATCATCATCATCACCATCACAACTATTGTTAAAACTAACATGTTCATCACAAGAAGAGTGAAAAGCATAGGGTACCTCATGATTATTTTTAAGTGCCATGAAGTAAAGGTTGGCAACTTTTTATTGTTCCTCTTCCTTTTTCGAATTAGAGGAGTCATTCTAAGTAGCTTTAAATGCCTTCCTCTTTTTCTTTGCTCCCCCTGCTTTTGAATTTTAACTTAGGGCACTCATTTTCTATGTGACTTGGTTTCTTGTGTATATAGTAAGTGGCTTTTTTACTTTTCTTTCTGTCATTCTTCTTGAAATCCCTTTACCTTGAAAAATTCTTTCTCCTTAATAATTTCTTGAAGCTTTTAGTGATCATTGCAATCTCATCATCCTCCTCACTAGAGTTAATAAGGCTTTCATCATCACTTGCATCTTAAGAAGTTATTAAGGCTATTCATTTCTTCTTTTCATCTTTTGCTTCTCTTTCATCCTCTCTTTTTGAGCTCATGGGCTAACAACTTCCTAATTAGAATGTCAGTAAAAAGCTTGGATAAGTTATAAACTTCCTCAATGGAGGTCACCCTTGATTTATAATCCTTCTTAAGTAGAATTCTTAGAATTTTGGTGTTAATCTCCTCTTTTGAGTAATATTTTCCCAACTTCTTTATAGTTATGAGAAGAGCATTGAGGCAGTTGGTTATTTCGATAATTGACTCTTATGATTTCATTTTGAAAAGTTCATACTCATAGATATGGAGTTAAACCTTTTGCTTCCTAATTGCACATTTCTTTTATAATGATTTTCAAGAGTCTCCTATATCTCCTTTGCAAATTGATAATGTTAAACCTTGTCTCTTTCATCTCTATGTTAGGATTTGCGATTCAAAATATAGTAAAAATTTTAAATTTTAATCACAAACTTGAACCAGGATCCATGTAATTCGATTAAATCGATTGATTTAAGGTTTTCAAAAACTTTACCACAAATGTAAAAATAGGCAAGAATGATGGAAAGATGATAGGAAGTTCACTCTGGTGACATCCTACCTCAAGCTTTTAGTTTTCTAGGTCGGATTAAGACGTCTCTAAATGAATACGTCCTCTACAAGTATCCACACAAATAGCCCTGAATCAAAATGAATGTGTGTGTACTAGCACCTTTTTCTTAATTGTCTCATAACTCAAGAACTGTGTGTTTTTATTTTTTAAAAAAAGAGAAAACATTGATGGTAGAATAATATATATATATATATATATATATATATATATATATATATATATATATATATATATATATATATATATATGAAACCCTAGAAAATATGTCATATTTGTAGACTTCTCAATTAAGGTTTCATTTAACAAAATAAATTTTTGGTAATTTCTCACTTACCAAAATGTTTTTGGTATATTCCACTTATTCTAATTCTGATTTTATTCAAAAACAAATCATAAATAATTTCCTATTTATTTAAGATAACCATTTCCTATTTATTTATTTGTTTCCATAAAGCTTTATTAGGCTTGGTAAACCCATATTCATTTTGGGCTTATTCTAAGTGTGTAATCCTGTAGGTTCACATGACATTGGGAGTGGGCCTAAAATCCCTATTTAGGCCTACAAGTCATAAGTGGCCTCTAGCAAGACATTTTGACTACCCAAGTCATGTGAAGGTCGATAATCCAACATAACCTAATTTACAGTGAATATTGTAATCCTTTTGTCACATGATATCTTGATTGAATAAAGCATATTTTTTGTCATCCTTATACAATTCAATTATATTATTTCTTAATTCCAAATAGACTGAGAATGATAAATCTTTATCAACTCACTTTAGCATGGCCATGCATTTTCCTCAATTTATCTTATCAAGGGGCCCATAAACATCTTACTCAGATTAAATGAGGGACAAATTCCTTCTCAATCACTCATATTCCTCATATAACTCACTTTATATCCAATAACAATATATTTTATCATATAGTTAAAGATAATCTTAGATTATGTCAACTACAAAATAGTTATGTAGAAATTCATAATGATTTCAAGGTCAGGAGACTAAATCAATATTATTGTGATGAGAATTACTTATGACAATTATCTATGCAATATTCTTATGATGGGTCAATCCAGTTCATTATTTCTCAAATATGTACATATGAGTTGACTTAATATTTCATATTTATGATTAGTAAAACATAATCATCAGTCAACACCATACTAGCCTTCTTACATTATAATGACTAGGGATAATTTGAATAGAACTCATATTTAATCTAAGGGTTTCACTATCAAGTCACATACTTAATGACCTTAGGAAGAATTAACTATTCAAGTAATTATTGCAACAGAAAATGATAATGAAAATGCCTTTTTATTAATAAAATGATAAAGTCAAAACACGGACATACATGATTGACCTAGTGCATATCACTAACACTCTAGACATTGAAGGAAGTAGAATAGTCATGGCTTTCTTATTCTTGTGATTCTCATCTTTTTGCTCTTGTGTCCATTCATTTCTTTCAATAGGGAATTCAATATTATCAACCTTGGCTTTTAGAGCTTCCTAACCATCTAAAATGACATCCCACAATCTAATAGGATCATTATCAAGATAAAGTTCCATTTTAAATTTTCAATATAGGTAATCTATGCTATCAAAGAAAGGTCTAAAAGAAGAGAAGTTTATGGTTTCACTCCCCATAATCTTAGCTTCTTGCATTGAAGTTCTAAAAAGTTAAGCTCTGATACTAAACAAAAAAGGCCCTTAAAGGGGGGTGAATAAGGCAAATTAAGAATTAAAGGAATATTAAAACTTAGCCTCCATCCTCTAGTTAGGTCATCATTATCTGAAGGCCTAGCAGATAAAATCCTAACACTATGAGGATTAATGCCCAAGTCTGTAAGCTACCGATGAAGCATCTCATTCTCACACTCCAAACCACTTGCATAGTAAATAACCTATAAGATGAGGCAAGATCGTGCAAATACTCTGCCTATGTCTGGGGAACCTGTTTGTAAAATTTTTTATTAACATCCATGTCAAGTGTATAGATCATGCAGAAAATAAGTCAGATAGACTCATGTAAGAAGTATCTACTAGAGAAAAGCTAGGAAGCTAAGCATCGCTAAAGTGCATATATTGCTCAACTAGAGTCTAAATAATAGGAGCCCAATAAAGCATACACCTGTCCAGAAGAGAGACATCGATGAGGATAGCACCAACAAAAGCCCCCTTATGACTAGTTCTAATGTGCTGAATATAGTGTGTATGACTAGGTCTGGGCTCAGATCTCTCAATATTGGGAGTAGTCTCAATCCTCTGAGCAGTCTTTGTCTCTTCCCTCATTGCCTCGGTAGCAGGGGAACCAATCTCCTTAAACTATTAAAAAGAATGAGTAATTTATGGGGTCTAAAAGAATAAATGAAATGATCAGAAGTTACCTCAACATGGTTAGTAGGAATATGCTTTAGGAGGTTCTCATGAATGAACTGTTGGTAATGGCGAGATCACTCAAGAAAAGTCGTGGCAACATATCCCTGTAGTGCCTCTCTCAGCTTTGAACTCGTTAAGTATGAGCTATGTAACATAGAAGGTGGGATATCAGAAGGAATATGACGTCGTAAAGGTCCAAAAGATTAGCGATATACTCGCTCCCCTAGATACGACATTTGACAACCATAGCCAAGGAATAGAATCCTCATTGAGTCAAGACGTATTGCTCCAGCCATAAAATCGTATCTCTGGACATCATCATCTCCCTCCATCCAATCAAAATTAATTTCCAAATGATGTTAATTAAGTTTAACTTGTATTATAAAATATTGATGATTTTATTTTCTTACCAAGTGCCACTCAATGGAGTTTATTTGGTCACGATAGGTCTGAAGAATATTTCTAACGTTAGACAGATAAGAAGAACCCCATCTCTGCATCAGAGGGAGACTCCTGTCAAAGTTGATAGCATTAAAACCCCGGATCAGCTTGATCTCTATACTCCAAATCTGGAAAAGAAAGAAAATAAATCAGTGAATTATAAAAAAAAGCAAGAGAACATACATCCAGGACGTGCTAAAAGCCACATATCATGACAGCACCTCTACAGACGGTATCCGGTCTGTAATAAAGATAGGCTAATGTGGTAAATCCCCAATCAAGGGTAGTAACTCGATATAAGTCATGAAGGGGGCCAAGTAAAGCAACGCTGATCTTATGACTAGTCTTGTAAAAAAAAGTCATGCCTAGCAGTATGAGGAGGAGACACCTTGCCTTCTGAGAAATCTGATGGGGAGTAATAGTGGGCAAACGTCTGAATCCCTTGAATAGAGATGAAAGGACAACATTTTTCTAATTCTTCCATATCAGGATGAACCCAATCAAGTTACACACATACTAACTTCGTGCATCTTCAATAAGACTACAATAACTAATGTCGAAAAGAATAAGAGTTCCTCTAAAGGCAATCCTAGTGATGGCAAAAAAGCTCATAGGAGAAATAGTCAATTCCCCTATGCGAGTGTGAAAAGTGTAAGTGGTGTCCATCCACCTCTCAATTAAAAAAATAAAGAATAGCGGTTAGATTGGCCTCGAATTTTCAGAAGTGCAACGATGAATTATTTGAAACTTAAGGCCCAGATCAACTGTGTCATATTCACTGGCAGCTCGTGAAATAGTTCTTGAGCTATGTGAAAATAGCCTGTGCATTTCATCGATCCCTGCATGAAATTCAAGAATTGATTAATTAAAAAAAAATTTGATCAGCAAAATGGAATGTTGATTGAAAGTGGGCAAAGCCGATTGAAAATTTAGACTTTTAATTGAGATTTTAGACGTCTAATCGGACATATAGCAAAGTTGAGCTTTCAAGGTTTAATTTCAAAATTTCATGCATTTTTTACCAGTTTCTAATCTAATTTGAATAATATGTGTACTAATTTTTCTTATGAAATTGATTCTGATTACTAACTTTAGAAATAATTTTTTGCATAAATAAATAGAAATGAGGAGATGTAGGTAAGTCAAAGGGAGGATGGTGGAGCCTTCTCAAAGTCCAAGACTATTATGAGGAAAATAGGGAGATAGAATAATCAAATCTACTGGAATTTCTACTCCCCTATATGGTTAATGTCATGGGGTAGCCATAAGATCTGACGGATTGCAAATCGGATGTCAAATGATAAAGTAATCAAAGAAAGAAAAATTAATACAAAGGGAAAATGAAAGGAAAAAATGAAGATGGAATGAGAAATGGAACATGACATGCAAAAGTGAAGTATATAGGATGGAAAATATCCATTTTAATCCACTAAAACTTGCTTGCATTCATGTCCAAATTTCTTCTTTACAATTTGGTCCATTCATAATTCACTCATGAAGTTAATATCATTAATTAATAATTCACATAATTATTAATTACATAGTTAGTCTGTATTAAAATTCTAGATCCTTTATCAAGTACAGAATACAGAATATAATAATAGAATTTGATTTTTTTTTGCATTTTACATGCGTCATTTTTTTGTTAAGGATTTTTAAATATGTTTTGTTATATGCTACACAGTAGTTGTAACATAAATTTTAGATTATTTTGTTATGCACTGCCCAGTAGTCATAATATGAATTTCAAATTCAATATGTTATATGCTACAAAGTAGTTATAACATGAATTTTCAAATCTTTTAATCTACCAGACATTACACAATAGTTATGGTATCATTATTAGACGTTCCACATGAGCTATAGCATGTTCTCAAATCATAAATCACTAAATGTCCTATAAGGAATATAGTGAGAATCATTACATATAAATTGCTAAACTTCCCATAGGGAATATAGTGAAAATCATTACATATATTTCATTAAACATCTCATAGGGAATATAATAAAATTCATTGTCACTAGACATCCCAAATAGAATATAGTGCAGTCACCAAACACTACACAGTAGTTATGGTGTCATAGTTAGACATTCCACAAGAGCTATAACATGTTCTCAAATCATAAATCACTAAACGTCTCACAGGGAATATAGTGAGGGTCATTACATGTATTTCGTCAAACTTCGTATATAGAATGTAATGAAATCCATTATCACTATACATCGCAAAGGGAATATAATGCAGTTCACTAGACACTACACATTAATTATGGTATTATTTCTAAATGTTCCATAAGAGCTATAGCATGTTCTCCAATCATGAAATGCTAAACGTCCTGTAGGGAATATAACGAAACTCATTTGCATATATCTAACTAGACGTTCTACAAGAAATATAATGAAGCATGCTAAACATAGCATTTTGCTTAAAAATTACACAGTCATTTAAGCATCGATCCATCAATTAAGATACAATTAAGTATCCTAACTCTGTCCTTCGAAATCATGTGCTTCTATTGCTTTATCGCAATTTGTCAAGCAAATAGCGACAAAGGGGGGCAACTGTAAGCACCCGATTTTAGGATGCATTTGTGCATGATTGCAACAAAAGCCTCTATGATGAAAATTTAGTCGAAAATTGACCTCTAGTGTTAAGTTTCATGATTTTAAGGACTAAATTGTAACTTTTCTTGGGTTTAATTATAAAAATTAAATTTTACAGGGGTATATTTGAAAATGTGCATGATGTCGATCGTCATTACACAATGCTGATCGACATTCTGGAATGCCGATGCGCTAAAATTTTAGCAACAATCTTATTTTTAATAAATAAATTAATTTTGGTATTTATCTGTCCAGTACGCATCTCTTACACATATAATTTTTTGAAATTAAAATTCTTATCCTATTTGTTTTGAGAGGAGGATCAAAGCTAGCTCTCCTGTGATCACGTAAGTGGTTAGCTAGGGTTAGAACGAGATATAAAAAGAAAAGTTTGGCAGAAAGAAAAAGAAAAAAGGAAGGGGAGACTACATAAAGAGAGAAAAAAGAAAAAACCCTAAAAGCTACTGCAAAAAAGAGTTAATTGAAAGAACACAAAGAGAAAAAAGAGAAAAGAAAAGAAAAAAAGAAAAAGAAAGAAAAAAACCTTTTTTAAAAAATAAGTTCTTTTCAAAGTCTAGAAATCAAGAAAATACAAAGGTAATTTTCTAAAAAAATGGTGAAATCCCATTCTGAGAGGCATTCAAACAGCATTTGCATAGCATCACTCTCCTACTCCTTTCTTCTTTATTAATTCTTTCTTTTATGTTATTTTATTATTTTTGATTTTATTATTTATGTTTTTGTTTTGTTTAATTTTCATTATTTTGTTTTCTATGTTTTTGTTTTGTTTAATTTTCATTATTTTGTTTTCTTTCTTCATTAATTTTAATCTTATTTTCCTTTTTGATTCTTTGTGTTTTATGCTTCTAGGGATGAATACCTGATTGAACTAAGAAAACCCATGGGGAATCCATGAATAAGAGCCAAGAGTCAAAAATCCGATTTAATATTTATCTTGTTTTATTTAGTTTATTTTATTGTTTTTTAGGTTTTTGAATTTGCTTAATTTATTTTTTTAAGGTTGTAATTTTAATTTTATTTTCTTTATTATTTTTGGTAGATCTTGTAATAGCCCCAATAGTGAGAATAATGAAAAGTCAAGTTTTCCCTTGTTCTTAAAAAATTAACTAGTATTAGGTTCAATTTAGCAAACCCTAATTAAAATCAATGGAGGCAATAGATTAATTTAGATTGCATATTAATTAAAATTAGGTTTTTTTTAGAAGAAAAAATTTAATTGCATGTTTGATCTTTTTTATTTGATTGTTTTAATTTTTTTTTTTATGTTTTTGGGCTTGCATATTGATTTTTGTGTGTATTGGGCCTCAAACCCACGTTTAGGCTCTAACCCATTTAATAAATATGATTTTAATTTGATTTTTAGGTTTACTTAATTTTAAAACCAATTTAGGCCTATTTAGGTTAATTTAGACTTAGGCCCATTTTTATCTAAAATTAAAACATGTAGAATTAGGCCCACTAATTTAAATACTTCATAATTTATAGATAAAAGCCCACTTTTAAAATTAAAATGAATAGACTTAGGCTCATTTGTTAACATGTTGAACCAACTTTAGTCAATTTCACTTGTAAATAAAATTATAGAATTAGCTAAACTTTAAAATAAAATTAACACAGCTTAGACCTAAAGACGATGTGATTTGCATGCATTCTTGTACATGCAGTTTTATGACTAGTTTGCTTTAAGGCTAGATGGATGTTTAATTAGGGTTTAATAAAATTGAGTAAATAGAGAATAAAATAGTAATTTATAAAGTACTTCTAAATGAACACAAGACTGAAAGAAGTTAGTATTTCGTTCTCAGAATCTCCTGATTGTGGTGTTAGCTTTCTTTTAGTGAATTAAGTACCACCAAAATGATTTGTCTTGGTTATTAACCTGGGTGGTGACTCCACATCTCAATGTCATGTCTTTGTGACAATGGTTAGTGTGTTCTCTAGAGCCCTGATCTCAAACAGTGTCGCGGTTGCTAAAATTTTGGACCCGTGCTAAACCCCGCCGTCTATATATTGGTAATTATATTGCATATTAATATGTATTCTTATATACTTGAGTTGAAATTTTGGTAATTTAATGATATTGGAGTTGTGGTGATGGCATTTAATTGTTATTAGAAGTGTTATTCATATTTTACAAGTTTCAGTTTATTTCCGGTACAGAGGAAACTTTGTTGGATTTTTGTTAAAATTGTAAGTGGCTAATTTTTTTATGATAAATCTTTAGGCTTACTATGAGTTTTGGAAGATTCATACTTTCCCATTCCCTAGTGCAGTCACATGCTCTTAGGGGGTTCTAATCGTGATAAAGTTGGTATCAGAGCTAAAGGTTGAATTCCTGCTCTTTTGGTCATTATTGGTTGTCTTTTCTTGAAACTACTAAGGTGGTTAGGTTTATAAACGTCATATGTTGTAATCATTATTTTTAGAATTTCTATGTTTATGTTAGCATCCTTATTTTATCTTGATTCTCGTTTTTATTTTTTAGAATGATGAGAAGAGCACGAAATGCTCCTGATACAGATGCAGCATAGGATGATGGTGAGCAATCTGTTCAGGATGAAGCTCCTCCCTCTGCCTCATAAGCTAGAAAAAGGGTTAGGCCTAGGGCAACAGAAGCTTATAAATAAAAGCAGTAGTTGCAAGTAGAACCAGAAGCACTAAAGGTAGATCCTGCAGCCTTTACGACTGGAATGATAAGAATAAATCAAGGACTAGTAGCACTTAATTAAGCCATGTCTTTAGTACAACTGATGTTACAGTAGAGGAACTAAGGGATGCCTATAGCCTTTGCAATTGGAATGATAGGAATACATTAAGGACTAGAAATACTTAATCAAACCATACCTTTAGTACAACATATGTCACAATAGAGGAACCAATAGATGACTGTAGCTTTAGTGGCTAGAATGATAGGAATAAATTAAGAACTAACAGCACTTAATCAAGCCATGCCTTTAGTACAATAGATGTTACAACAGAGGAACTAAGGGATGTCTAATACAAATGCAGCTTTATTGTATTCCAAAGTTAGAAAAGTTCTATTTGATGGTACTGGAGATGTCTTGGATTTTATAAACACCATTGAGGCTAGAACTAGGACAAGGTACATATATTACCAAAGGATAATGATTGTGGAGTTATCAATACAAGTTGCAGCTCAAGATTGGTTTATGTAGTTCATCCAATCATTTACGACTACTATGACATGGTTGGAGTTTGAGGAGCTATTTTTGAGATATTTATGATAGTTAAGGACTAATCGTTTAGTTAAGGACTACACCTGTGAGTTCTTTAAGCTATCATGTCATATTGTGGATGTGATGTAGGATAAAGGGGAGTAGTAGAGTTATTTATGATAGGGTTTGGCGCAGCCTATATTGGTGTCTGGACCAAGGGTTGAAGGTTAAAGAGTGTCATTGAGGAGGCTAGATAGCTAAAAGAGTTGACATATTAGGCATGGGACTATACCTGATCCTTATATGAATAGCAACACTAGGATAGGAGTAGCCCAGAGTATACAGTAGCCTACTTTTTAGCCCGGCAGTAGGGGTATTCAGTCTGAGGGTACTTCCTACCATAGTAGAAGGTCTCGAGCATATAGACCTGGCATATCCCTAATTGTAGGAGTGGCAGAGCTACTAGATTTAGTTCTAAAGTTAGTAGCAGCAGTAGTGGCCAGATCTTCAGATATGGCAGTACAGGGTTTGGGGCTAGTGCATGTACTACTTATGGTAGAGTACATCAGGGGCCATGTCACTTGGCACAAAGAGCATGTTTCATATATGGACAGTTAAGACATTTTGCTAGAGCTTGTTTTAATTATGGATTTAAATCACTATATGCTCAAGGAACCTCAGCTTCAGTGGTTTAACCAGTTCAGTAGGTCCATTAATAGTATCAAGTGCCTATGTACCCCTAGTAAAGATCGACTTAGTTTGTGAGCCATAAGGGCAGAGGTGTTGAACGTAGAGCTAGAGGAAGAGGATATGCCCAACCCTCCACCTCACAGCAGGTAGGCATGGACAGGCTAGAGTTTTCACATTGACTCCTTAGAATGCTCATAGGTGCTTTTTCAATTTGTTACCTTAATGCCATAATTTTAATTGATCCTAGTGCATCTCATTCCTTTTGTGTCACCTATATTTGCTTCCAAGATAGGATGACAACCATCCAAATTATTAGTTCCATTATTTATGGTAACTCCCCTCAATGATGAGTTGGAGACAGATATAGTATTTCCATCTTATCCAGTGTTGGTGGAAGGTAGAGAGTTATTAGCAGCTTTAGTTTTATTAGATGTGATTTATTTTGATGTGATTTTGGGAATGGACTAGTTGGCTCAACATTATGCCATATTGGATTGTTGGGAGAAAGAGGTGATGTTCAAAATTTCAAATGATGTGGAATTTTGATTTAGAGGCGATAAAAGGTCAATGCCTCTGAATCTTATTTCTGTAATCACAACTAAAAAGATGCTTAAAAGGGGGTGTCAAGGCTATTTAGCTATGGTCAGAGATACAAAGGCAAATAAGGAAGCAATTAAGAATATGCTAGTTGTGTGTGAGTTTTTGGATGTTTTTCCTAAAGAATTACCAAGCTTACCACCAGAAAGAGAGATAAAATTCTGTAGTGATGTTATACCCGATACATATCCTATCTCTAAGCCACCTTATAGGATGGCACCTGTAGAGTTGAAGGGGCTTAAAAAGCAATTATAAAAGTTTCTTGATAAGAGTTTCATTAGACCTAATACATCTCCTTGGGGTGCACCATTGTTGTTTGTGAAGAAAAAAGATTAGTCTTTAACTTTGTATTGACTATAGACAGTTAAACAAAGTCACCATCAAGAACAAGTATTCTCTTCCAAGGATTGATGATTTGTTTAACCAACTTCAAGGAGCTCAATGTTTATCCAAGATTGATTTAAGGTCTAGATATCATCAACTGAGAATCAAAAGTGGAGATATACCCAAGACTGCATTTTGGACAAGGTATAGCCATTATGAATTTTTGGTAATGTCTTTTGGGTTGACTAATGGCCCAACAACTTTTATGGATTTTATAAATTGGGTATTTAGGCCATTCTTGGACCAATTTTTTATAGTATTTTATTGATGATATCTTGGTGTATTCAAAGAGTGAAAAGAAGCATGCCATGCACTTGAGGGTAGTGCTTCAGACTTTGAGAGAGCATCAATTATATGCCAAATTCTCTAAGTGCGAGTTTTGGTTAGAATAGGTGGCATACATAAGCCATATAGTATCTAAAGATGACATACAAGTGGATCCTGAAAAGATTGAATCCATTACATAGTGGTCAAAACCTATAACAGTCATAAAAATAAGGAATTTTCTAGGTTTAGCTGGCTATTACATACGATTCGTAAAGGATTTCTCTAAGATTACCACACCTTTAATAAAGTTGACCCGAAAGAATGCTAAGTTCATGTGGACAAATAAGTGTGAGGAGCATTTTCAGTTGCTCAAAGACAAGTTGACTTTAACTCCAGTGTTGACTTTGCCTTTAGGAAATGAAGGGTATACAATACATTATAATGCTTCTTGAGTAGGATTAGGTTGTGTATTAATGTAGAATGGAAGAGTGGTTGCTTATGCTTCACTTCAGTTAAAGAAGCATGAGCAGTACTATCCTACTCATGATTTAGAGATGATAATTGTAGTGTTTGCATTAAAGATTTAGAGGCATTACTTATACAGTGTAACTTGTGAAATATACATTAACCATAAGAGCTTAAAGTACATTTTCTAATAAAGAGACTTGAACTTGAGGGAAAGAAGATAGATGGAACTTTTGAAAGACTATGATTGATCCATTCTTTATCATCTAGGTAAGGCTAATGTGGTAGCTGATGCATTGAGTAAAAAGTCAGCAAGAAGCCTTGCTCATATTAGCTTGGAAAGGAGATCAATCATTAGAGAAATATATGAGCTTATTGATCAAGGGTTCCAATGGAAAGTAATTAAGAAATGTCTTTTAGCTCAATTTAGAGTACGATCAGTTTGCTTGGATAGAGTTAAGGTAGCTCAAATAAAGGACCCACAATTGCAGAAGATAATGTTAGGAGTCCAGTAAGGCTAGTCTCTAGAATTTGTAATTGATAATAAGGGTGTACTATGTTTAGGCACTAGGTTATGTGTGCTAGATGTGGATGAGTTGAGAAAAGAGGTTATGGAAGAAGCTCACTTTTATGCTTATAGTGTTCATCCATGTTCTACCAATATGTATCATAATTTGAAAGATACATATTAGTGGAATGGGATGAAAAGAGACATTGTAGAATTTGTATCTAGGTGGAATCGGGATTGCTACAGTAGTTACCCATTCTAGAATGGAAGTGGGATATGATGGATTTTGTTTTTAGATTGCCTCGTACATTAAGTGGCTATAATGCCATATGGGTTATAGTTGATAGGTTAACCAAGTTAGCCCACTTTTTGCCAATTAAAAAGACTTATACTAATGATTAGCTGGCTAGGTTGCATATCAATCGAATTGTCTACCTACATGAGGTGCTAGAGAGTATAATGTCTGATAGAGGAGCAACTTTTACATTAGTCTTTTGGCAAGAATTGCATAAAGCATTAGGTACTAGACTTGATTTTAGTACAACTTTTCATCCTCAAACGGATGGTCAGTTAGAAAGGACCATTTAGACTCTAGAAGATATGCTAAGAATGTGTGTGATGGATTTTGCTGGTCAATGGGATATACACTTGCCATTGATTAAATTTGCATATAATAATAGTTATCATGCAAGTATTAGAAATGGCTCTATATGAAACCTTGCATTGAAGGAAGTGTAGATCACCCTTGTGTTGGGAAGTTTGTGAGAAGCAATTGACCACGTAAGAAACTTCAAAGAAGATTCCTCTTATTCAATAAAGATTAATGATAGCTTTTAGCAAATAGAAAAGCTATGTTAATCCTAAGAGGAAGGATGTATCATTTTTTGTTTGAGACATGGAATTTCTTACGGTGTCTCTAATGAAAGGAATAATGGGATTTGGTAAGGGTAAATTAGCTCCGAGATATATTGGACCCTTTGAAATTTGTTCAAGGGTAGGTGATGTGGCTTAAATATTAGTGTTGCCACTAGAGTTATTTTGGATTCATCCAGTATTCCATGTCTCTATGTTAAGAAAGTACATATATGATCCTTCACATGTCCTTCAACCACAAACAGTGAAACTTAATGAAGATTTGACTTACGAAGAGTACCTAGTGGCAATCATGGATTGACAAGTTCACCAACTATGTACCAAAGAAATTCCTATGGTAAAGGTACTGTGGAGCAACTATGCAGTGAAAGATTGCACTTGGGAGATGGAATCTAATATATAAAGCCAATACCCTTACCTGTCTTAGTATTGATGATTCGAGGATGAATTTTCTTAAGGGAGGAAGAATGTAATAATGATTATTATTAGTACCTTATTCTATTATTGGTATTATTATTATTATAGTTGTTATATATATGTGTGTGTGTGTGTGTTTTTTTTTTTTTTTTAAAAAAAGGACTACAAGGTTAAGGACACATGTAGTGTCCATGACCATAAAAGGAAGAGGGATATCTATGGATGAAAATAAGAGGAGTAGTGGGTAGGAGATCGATTTTGGGTGGTAAATTTTCCTTTAGTACATAAACTTTTCTTATTCTTCATTTAACATACAAATGATCTCCAATTGACCTTAAATTTGAACCATAACTTCTTCGCATCCTATTCTACGTTCCCATGGCTTTTATTTTATGAAAATGCCCAGAATTAAGAAAGAACACTCGCCCTAATTTCATTGTTTCTCACTGTTCTGGTGGGTTTCAGGCATCCCGATTACATCCATTATTTTCCACTCATCATCAGGAATTTGTAAACATTAATCACACATCCTAACTCCATCTTTAATATATTTGGTGAATTTTTTTTAGGTAATTTGATCTATAAATTTTGTGTATGTTTTGGATTGTTTAAGGCTTTAGATGTGTTTCATATATTAATAGGAATGTTTAGGTATAATTTGTTTGGTCGGGCGTTATATTTTTTCGTTGAGATTCCAGTGGGTCCCACCTAAATTCTGATAAGGAATAGTATCGACCCTAGATAAATGTATGATACTATTTTTAATAAATAGTATAAATTATGGTGATAAATTTCTATATATAGAGTTTAGTCTAATTCTTTATGGATTTTGAGAAATAAATCTCATAAAGGTTACGGTAGAAATTCTTTAATTTCCATTTAAATTAGTTAAATCATTGGAGATAAATTCCTTTTAGACTCAAAAGTTATATTTAGGGTATTTCTAAGTCAATTTCATTAATTCCATGTTTTTTTATAATTTTTATAGAAATTTTTGGAAATTATTATTATTTATTTTATTATATATTTTAAAAATATTAATATTACAGAGAATATTGGAGTGGGAGCCTTAGAGATTAGGCGACCAAGGACATGTTAGCCGGCTCGCTCCACTAATAAGTTAATATTTTGAAATGTATGTTAAATTTACATATTTAAAGAAATATGGGGACATGAGATTTAATATGCTAATTATATGATATTTATTTATATGATATGTGAAAAGGCTCGGTTGATGTATAGCTCTTGGGCATATTATGTGGAAAAGCTAGGTTGATGCATAGCTCTAAGGCATATTGTGTTAAGAGGCTCGGTTGATGCATAGCTCTCAGGAATCACCAGTAAATATTTGGATTAAGAGTTTGATTGTGACTGGTAGCTCAACAAAACTTAGTTCTTAGGAATCGATAGTCCTTGTATGGATAAGAGAGCCGATTGACTATTAGATTTATGGTTTAAGGTTCTACCATAATTTTCCATTTAAAATATTTTAAACAAAGGTTATTTGTTCCAAAGGTGTTTATGAGATTTTATAAACTTCCTTTAAATTTTTAAATATGATCTTGGTAAATTAAGGATTTTAAATATAAATTATAAATATTATATTTTCATAAAAATTATTTTAACAAAGGGGATTTTCAAAACAACATGCATTTCTTTATATTAGGTTACTCAGTGAGGTCTAACTCCTCTCAACTATTTTTTCCAAGATCTCGAGAGTCTACAATTAGTCTATCTCCTCGATGCCAAACTCTTTCTTCATCGGCTACTTTATGTAGGTTATTATAGTATTATTAGAATTTGTGGAATAATTTAGTTATCTAAACACCATAGTAGTATTGGAGGAATTATTGTATTTGTAATTATATTGCATATTAATGTGTATTCTTATAAACTTGAGTTGAAATGTTGGTGATTTAATGATATTAGAGTTATGGTGACAGAGTTTAATTATTGTTGGGAGTGTTATTCGTAACTTACAAGTTTTGGTTTGTTTCCGATATAGAGGAAACTTTGCCGGATTTTTGTTAAAATTTTAAGGGGTTAAATTTTTTTATGATAAATCTTTAGGTTCACTATAGGTTTTGAAAGCTTCATACTTTCTCATTCCTTAGTGCCAATCATGTGCCCTTATGGGGGTTTGGGTCATTACATTATTTATCTCAAAATGAAAGAGAAATTATTGAAGAACTGGTTAGAAATAGTGCGTAGAAGCCCATCATTGCATTATCAAATGTTTATAGTTCTATTTACAAAGGTAACTTTATTTTTTAATTTTAAATTTACAATAGTAGCTTTTAAATTTTAGTTTAAGGTATATAATTTTTCTTTTATTTCATCTGGGTGATCGTCAATCATTTACAAATCATCAAACTACAATCTAAATTAATTCAAATATGTTACAAGTGGATGAGCTATGGAATTTGTAAGTAAATATTTTAACTTTTATTATATATATTTAACCTATTTATTTTTTAGTTGTATTACTTAATTTAATTATTGTTTTAATAGTTATAATTCAAATATGTTAGAAAAAAGTGATTCATGTTTTCTATCAAATATAAAAAAAGATGATAGAAATACCACAAGTGAGTTTCTAACAAGCAATAGAAATGTCATTCAATGTAAGTGATATTTTGAATAATTTGTCACAATTTTGAATGATTTTTGCTATGATAAATATTTTATTTTTGTTAGTGACTTAAATGTTGTTTTACAGTAAAATTATCAAAAATTGAGAATAAACTTTTAAGTTGGTATAACTCTTGAATAAAATATACCACTAATAAATTCACTTGGTCCAAATGTTGTGACTAGCATTGTGCACAGGTTGGACAAATCTGGAGAATGTAAATTCTTCGGACCCGACCCAAAAGTCAGAGATTTCAAAAATTCAATCTTCGGACCTGGACCCAAACCCGAAAATTTAAATCTCCTCTTTGAATTTTTAGAGCAATTCGAGACGAAGATTCTGAGCAAATGGAGAATACAAATTGGTTTGGGGTAAAACCAAAATTTGAAGATTAAATAATTATTCATCACCTAAAAATGTATACTTAAACCAATAAAACTTCTAAAACTTATCATAAAACCACATAGCACATCTAATATGAAATAAAAATAAAAAAATAATATGAAGTTTAAAACTAATATGAAAATGAAACTATCATAAAACTCATAGGTCATAACATTAACATTCCAATTTCAATCCATGACATCTTGATTACATAAATCTAAATTATACAAGTTAAATCCATTAAATCCATACTCAAAAACAACAAAAGCACTAAAAGACATTCAAATAACAATTTCTACAAGCAAAAATCATAGGCACATATAACTCTTCAACTGAAGTTAAATGGTTGAGAAAAGATCCTCAAATAAGTTTGATCTTCAACAATGCACTTTAAGTATAAGCCTTGCAATAACATAAAACACCAACAATAACCAACATTAATTCTAAATATATTAATATTAACATAATCACTTGAATACAAAAATAAAAAATAACCAAACAGTGAACTCTATTATAACTTTATCAATATTATCAAAATTATTATAACTGAATATTATTATAATTGAATATTATTATACCTAAATCTGCAAAAGAAAAAGTAAAATAGCCAATCAAATCAAAGAATTAACTCTATACCAATCTACACAGATTGTAAATCATCTTCCTTCTATTCAATTCTGTACAATAATAAACATTTTCATCTATGAGTTCTATACATAATAATCTATAGGACCTTGCTTATAAAAAATTAATGGTTTAGCCAACATCTGAAAAGATAAAATTGGTTTTTATATTCCTCATTTGTATGGGCAACTATTAGGTCCACATATGGATAGCAAAATAAAAATGTATCTAAGATAAATATTAATACTAAATTATCAAATGACAATTAATCTAATGCTTATTGTTAAAACATAAACTTGCAAACACCTTCATAACATATATCCTTGAAAACATTGTATTTTGATTATATATTAGACACACAAAAAATTTCTCCTAAATTAAGTACCACCCAAAATAGTGATCTAATTGAGCCCACTCCCTTGTACCTCGTACCATGAAAAAATACTTTATATTTGAAACTCCAAAATAAAATCCCTTAATTTCTAATTGTCTAGTAAACAAGCCTCCTTTATCACATAGAGTTATAGAATACCTTTTGGTAAACTTCCTCTTGCCAATTACCTCTATGTGCATGTTGAGTCTATGCTGTTGAATCAAGTGACACTACAAAAATAACATAAATATGAACACATGTAAGTCAAATATAACTTTAACAATATGAAACACAACCACAAAAATGCCTCTATAACAAAAGAATGTGGTGTTGCAAGAATAATCAAAACATGCTTAAACAAAGAGATAAACTAAGATGCATCATACAAGTGAAAATAAATAAATCTTGCCACTAAAAAACCTCTACTGCATTAACACTACAACTTCTAGCTTCCAATTTTTGATGAAAAGTTGCTTAAGCAGCTAGCAAGTTACCAAATGAAATAAAAAAATGCAAGAATATATTCATGAGGGATGCACTAACTTGAATGAAGACTATAATGAGAAGGGCAAAAGATAGTGGATATTTATTATCGGTGACGGCAGAAGGTGGTGGACGATGATGATGCTGACCACAATGGCAATAGATAGTAGACAAAGGATAATGACGATGATAATGCTACAGGGTGAGCTGCGATGGCGGGGTGCAGAAGTATGGCGAGGTGACGAAGGATGGCGGGCTGGCTGGAGGGCAGTGAGATGACAGGTGGGGCCGGGTTGGGGGGGGGGGGGGCGGGTGAGTGACTGTTGAAATTGTTTCAACAGAAACTTGGGTTTAATTAAGAAAGTCATATGAAAGAAAGATTGTAGTGAATAAGGGTAAGCTAAAACCATGTAGTTTTGTAGTTATGTTTAGTAGTTTTATAGTTAAATTTATATATAATATTACAATTATATATTTCTATGATAAAATAATCTAAGTTAATTTATAATTTATAATTTAATAATTTATTTACTGAATAGTAATTTTAATCAATAATTTATTTATTTAATGTTAAATTAATACTATACAATAATATTAAATACTAAATGAGATTAAATGTAAAATAAAACTACATTAGAATTTAAGATCAACTATGTAATTGAATAAGTGTATAATAAAATTACATTATAATTTAGAATTTAAGATAAACATTATAATTGAATAAGTGTATTAGCATTTTAGTTATAACTAGTACCCAATAATTAATAATCTAATATTATAGTTAGTAACCTTATAGTAATTTTATGGTTAATATTTAGTATTTAGTAATATTATAGTTAATAATTAATTGATACTTAGTATTTAGTAATCTTATAGTTAATAGGTTTATATATGTTAAATTTAGCTATAACTCATAACCAATAATTAGTAATCTATACAATTTTAACTAAATTTAATATTAACTTAGTATTATGTAATACTCTAATATATTTACTTGATATTAATTTACATTATATATGTATATAGAGTTTTGATTCGGGATGGTTCAGTTCTATTCTTAGGTCGAAGACTCATGGTCTCCACCTTCATCCC
Source organism: Mallotus nudiflorus (assembly GCA_947683625.1). Classification (NCBI taxonomy): domain Eukaryota; kingdom Viridiplantae; phylum Streptophyta; class Magnoliopsida; order Malpighiales; family Euphorbiaceae; genus Mallotus; species Mallotus nudiflorus. The sequence continues at coordinate 580,807 of CANTUR010000400.1, read as the reverse complement.
AATGAAAATTTTCAGGACAGTTTGGGTCAGAGAAAGTCAAATAGTCAATGGAGATTTTTGGTTCTAGAGATTTTCATATCAGAGTTTTAGGACGGTTCAGTTTCTTCGCGACCTGTGCTCAACCTTAGTTGTGACAAGATAAATTGTACTAGAAGTTACCAAAATTTATATTAAATTTTATTTTGGTTCCATAATTTCAATTTATATCTTTTTTGTTACAAAACATTTATTTTAATTATACAAGAAAGTCACCCAAAATAATTTTGGCTAATTTTAATTACGTGAAACACCGAAGTTGTCATATCATTGTTCAACTTAATAAAATTTATTGTATCACACTATCATGTCACCTTCTTCATAAGATCGTTGACCATAATTTTATAAGGTTGAGTGTAAAAAAAGTAAAGTTGTCAATAATCTTATAAAGAAGGTAACATGGCAGTATGACATGACAATTTTTATTAAGTTGGACTATGATGTGGTAACTTTAGTGTGCAACGTCATTCAAATTATCCAACATCATTTAAATTAGCCAAAATTATTTTGGGTGACTTTTTTATATAATTAAAATTAATGTTTTGTAACAAACTAAAGTTATGCAGCTAAAATAAAATTTAGTGTAAAGTTCGACAACCAAAATTATTGAGATGTATTATTATCATTTTATTATTTAATGTTGGCTCACTATTTTTATTAATTAGTATTAAAATTCTTTATTTTGTATTTTGCAAATGAAAATATGCATAATACATCTGTAACCCCATGTACTCGATACAATCAGTTAGTTTGATACCTCAAGTCACAATTTTACTATTTTCACACTCAAACTTGCCAAAAATGCACTAATCTAATATTTTTATATTTATGATCTGATGTATTTTCATACCATTATATTGTTTTACCTTTAAATATATGGACATTTAAAAAATTAAATTAAATTAAAAATAAATTTAGAAATTTCATATCTCTTTAAACAATTACTATTGTTTGGTTGTAATGTTTTGTTGTTGTGGAATTGTGCTTGTCACTTGCATAAATTGCAATAACCAAGAAAAAAAAAAGATGCAAGAATCATTATTATTGGGTTAAAGAGAGGAAGGTGGATAATGGTAGGAATGGTTGAATATGGAGAAAGGAGTGTGTGTGTGTGTGTGTGTATTTGAGTTGTGCATGTGGGTTGTTTTGGGTGGAAGTTAGTTGATGGTTGTTGTATGGTTGTTTAGGTGGTTTAGTTGATGGAAGTTGTTTTGGGTTACTTTAAGTTGCTAAGGGTTGTTAAAGGTGTATAGTTGTTGAGTTGTTTTGTAGTTGTTTTGGGGTCATTTAGTTGTTGGTGGTGGCTTGGTTGAAGGAGGTTGCTAAGTTGATTTAAGTAGCTAAGTGGACACAAGTTGACTTGGCTTTTTTTAGGTTGCTAAGAAAGGTCAAAGGGCAGCTTTATATATCTGAGTTTTTAGGGTTGCTAATGGAGAACAAATTTGTAATTGGGTAGATATCCATTTTAGTCCCTATTATTTCTCTTCTCCGTTAACCATTCAAACGAGCTCCGATTGACCTGAAATTTTTACCCCAACCATTTTTCAATGCTCTCTAAGCTTAGTGGCATCTGTTTGAGCACAATGTTTTAAATTTGAAAATGCTGCACAAATTTGTCAAAGTTGGGACATTTATCTCTTTGCCATTCAATTAAGACCATCACTTGCTTTTAATTCCCCATCATCTCAGGAGTCTGTAGACACTGATCCAGTGTCTAATATCCTTTGGTAGAATATTCTATAAATTTTTATGTAATTTCCCTTTTATTTTTTTATCTTTTAATTCTATGTATATACTAGAGTATTTGAGCTTTAGTTGCTTTCTATTAATTATGTTGAACATTTTGGTATGTTCGATTTGATCGAGTACTATGTTGCTAGTGAGAAATCTAGTAGGTCCCTCTTCAATTCCAGTAATAAATAGTGACCAACTCGAAAAAATTATATTTCAATTTTAATAAATAGTATAAATTATGGTAATCAATTTTCATAACTAGAGTTAGGTCTAATTCCTTACCGATTTTAAGATAAATTGGAATGGTTATGGTGGAAATTATTTATTTCCATATAAATGTGTTTAATTTGTCAAAAATATTCTTAAGCCTCATAATTTAATCATTGATAATGTTCATAAGATTATTTTGATAATTCCTTAATTTTTAAGAGTTTATTTAAAACTATTTAAGAAATAAATAAATATTTATTTTAGAGAGTTCAAAAGTAGGAGATGCAAAGCATAGGCAGCTGAGGACATATTGGCCATCACACTCCACCTATAAGTTAATTTTATAAAATATTTGTTGAGATTATATAAATGAGAATTTTCATTAGATAAATATAATATTAAAGTTGCACTTATAAATTTAATTACGAATATGAATATTACTGTGAGCGTAATTTATTGATTATATTATTGCTAAGGATTTTGAGAAGATGCTTTAGCTTAATTTCATTTCATTTTATTTTATTTTTAATTATATATGATAAATATGTTTTAGAGAAATTGATAGAACAAGCCACATAGTGGGTGTCATCAGGATTGTGTGCGTACCAATGTTAATTTATGAGTTGGCCATTGATTGATTGTGAGCCTTGGTTGAGTGAGACTCTCTAGGCATGATAATTAATTTTGAGCCCTGATTGAGTAAGACTCTTTAGGCAAGTTTATGGTTGAGCATTAGTTAAGTGAGACTCTTTGGGCATGTATATGGTAATTTGTTAGTTTGACCTTGGTTGAGCTTGCTCTCTGGGCGCTAGTAAGTAATTGATGTAAGAGACTGACTGTGGGTAGACCATGGTTGAATTTGCTCTTTAGGATTGGCAATCATTTGGATTTAAGAGAGCTAAAAGGCTAGTAGGATTGAAGTCTAGGGTTCTACCATGATTTCTACTAAAGGTTTTATTCTATTATAAATATTGTTTTTGCATAAGCCATTTTATATTAAAGAGAATTTATATATTCTGGAAAGGTATTTTATAAAAAAAATAATAATTTTGGTAAAATAAAGGTTTTTGAATATATAAAAATAATAATTTTGGTAAAATAAAGGTTTTTGAATATCTATTTATTTAAAGAATTTAAAGGTTTTAAATAACTATATTAAAACCAACATGCATTTTATATTATTAATTCACTCAATGATGGCTGATTTCCCTCAATTTTATTTTTCTTGGACCTTATAGACAGTCTAATATTGGTTGTCATCTATGTCGGGTTTCTTCTTCTCCTACTATTTTATGTAGGTTTATTTGACATGTGTATCGTGTATTTAAATTCTAGACACCGCGATAGTTTGTTCACTTATATAACTTATAATTATGATTTAATATTTTTAAGTAATTTCCTTGTGGATTATGGTTGATTATTGGATTTATTGTAAAGTAGTGTTGAATGGAAAACATATTCGAAGTGTTATTTCTTTTCTACAGGTTTTGGTTTTGTCCTATTATTGAGGAAACTTTACCGTATTTTCTTTAAAATTATAAGTTAGTTAATTTTTTATATGATAATTTTCTAAGGCTTACTAAGGGTTTCAGAAGCTTTACACTTTCCCATTACCTAGTGTTGGTCATGTGCCATTTGGGTTACATAAATACCATGGCATGTTTTGATGCCCACCATAAAAAAAAATTTCTTTTGATAATATTACTATCATATAAAGTTTTCCTTATGTTTTAAATAATTTATTTATATTTAATCATCAATTAATTTATAAATTATTGTAGTAGTTTTATCTTTCCTTATTAAGTTTTAATAGAATAATTTATGCAATACACTTTTTTCAGTTTTTTTTTGTCAAAATGAATAATGATATTACATCTTTCTGTAATAAAATACATAACTGTCTTGGTATATTACATGAAATTCCTTAGTTTACCATGAAGCTTTTTTTTAAACAACCAATTTGCAACTTGATTTGATTGTCTATTAACATAAGCAAATACAATTCTAGTATAAATCATTTTTTATTCCATGGCTTGAATTTATTCCATAACTATAGCATATTCTTAGCTAAATATTTATTTGAAACTATAAATAACATTCACAACCTCCTTTGCATTTATTTTTAACATTACATCTTTTATAGCATGATTAATAACATAATGCATTACCTATGCGATAGCAAGAGCCTTAGTAGTAGCTACAAAGCAACACTTTACTTTGATAGTGAATACATGATCAACTTCTCCTTTGTAGTCCCTAAATACAAATGCTGACTAACCTATGCTATTTTTCTAACTAAAAGATGCATCACAATTAATCTTTATTTACCCTTTCCTTAGAAAAAACCTTTGATTAGTTAATGATCTTGTTAGAGTGGTAGCTTGTGTTTGTCCTCAATGGATATCAGATAATTCAGACTACTATTATTGGATTTATGCACAATAGCCTAAGGATCATAGTATTGCCTTTGAAAAACCTCAACATTTCTTTGTTCTATATTCGCTAAGACATAATTGCCATTAGCTCCAAACCAAGCTTGAACATCTTTCAAAAACTTTTAATACCTACTACCAAGATGCAAATGATTGAAATCCCATACCCAAAGGCCTACAAGAGAAAAGCTGTGACACCCCTTCCCTACCAACACTCTCAATAGACGGGTATGATCCTAGCCTACCTAACTCGAACACCAATGTGAACGAGTATCACTTCTGAACTAAATTGAACTATTTATAAATATTTATCAATCTAAAACTATAATTGTAAATAACTAATTACATCTTTAAACAAATAACTCCTCTGTATAATACATATACATACACATAAAAAAATACTTACTTCCTAAATTCTATTCCAAACCACGTATACATAAAACCAAAATTTACAAGAATTCATGATCAAGTTTATGATTGTTGTTTCCAATCATTTCATATTCACAAATTAGCTTGATAAAACTTTGCCACTTGTAATAAGCTTGTCTCTAGGATAATATGTAGCACCTCAAGTTACAGTCCATATGGCTATCCACAAAAATTAATTATTCTAAACAAATAAAGAAGGGAGTGATGAGTATTTTCGTAAGAAAATACTCAATGAGTGAGCATAATAGTAGCAAAAGTGCAATATCATTGAAATATCAAGGCAAATCAATCAAGAAAGTTTACTTGAAAAGAGAAAGAATATTCCACAATAACCTAAATCAAAATGAGCATTATGAGTGACTATTTTATTATTAAATTTGCATTTATTAATATTCATCGTAAACTTACATAAACATATTTCTAGATAACTTGCTTATAGCTTACAAGTATTTATTCATAGTTTTGACAAAATACAATATTTCACATAACCCAGTTACACTTGTGCAACTTGTTTACTCGAGCTCAAGTTCATCTTTCAATAATAGTAATATTTAATGATTAAAAATAACATCTGATTGAGCTTTATAGTATATTAAATACATATATAAGGGAATTTTTTTTATCTATTTCAATTCACAAAAATATTTAAAAATATTCTCATAAGATTTAAAGCACTGTATGACATGTATAAGCAAATATTTGTGTGGCTAGTACTCACACCACACTAAAGGCAATTCACGTCAGTATGCATACAACTTAATATCAATATAATATTGCTCAATGTACCCCAAAGGATCACAAGCCTCTTGTCCCAAGGACATAAAATAATCACATCACACATGACCGTAACAATGTCTCACATGATGAAAGACTATGTTCTAGACACATTCCCAATTCACTTACCCCGTTATACCCTAGGTACGAACTTACTATTTTTTTTAACACATGCACTTGTGCTTAAAAAATTTCTCGTTAGCAAATTCTCATTTGAGCCAAAAAATCATTATCAATATTCACTTCTCTTCATCACATATAATTTTAAGGAAAATACATTTTTTGTTATATATATTTACTTCTTTGATATGACATTACTATAAGTGCAAGTGCTTATGTATGTGCATTTAAAGTTTCATCAAATATTCCACATTGTATATTTTCAAGTAATTTTCTTTGGATTATTATTTTCATGTGTTTAAAGTAATTTACAATTGATTTTACTCAAATTGGATATATATCAGAGAAGTTATATCAAACTTTGGTCATTATGGTTGGGTTATTTCTTAATATTGCACAATACAATGTATTACTCTAGAGGACCATCAAAACAATAAAATTTGATATTTTTTATTTCTTCCAAACATATAAAGAACATTTCCAAGTTTCCAAAGGATCAAAATTCACCTCATTTAGAGTTGTATAACTAAAGTAATCATCTTTTGAAGTTCATAGTGCCTACTTAGTAGACTGTCATATTGACAGAATCTATAGGGTGCAATAAAAAAATTCATCAAATATTCTAAGGTTTACATTCTTAAGTAAAATTTTCTGGATTTAAATTTATATAAGTCTAGAATGGTTTGCTATTGTATTTACACCAATTGGATGTGTATGGAAAGAGTAACATCAATACTAATTGAGTATGGCTAAGCTATCTTTAGAGTGTGTGCACTAAAATGTGTGGCTCTTAAAGACAATTAAAATGGCAAAACTGAGTTTTTCTTATTTCTAATAAATTTTTAGAGTACACCTTTAGGTTTTTATAGACATAAATTTCTTCTCATTTGAAGTTACAAAAATTTACCTTACACACATTTACTGTTCATGGATACACAAAATTTCTGAAATTCCAATGGTACATCTTTTTGTTCCAAGATGAATTCTCAATAAGTATGAACCAATATTTACATATCTTTTACATAAATCATATTTAAACAATTAACTTCAACAAGTAATTTTTAGAAGCATTAAATTTCAAGATTTTTCAAGAATTAGAATTCAATTAAACAAGAGTTCCAAGGCGAGCTTAAAACTCAACAAAGAATTGGAAAGAAGATGTTTACTCACCTAACAAAATTCTTAGGATCAAGAATTAAAAAGAAAGAAGATTTCACTCACCAATAAAGATATTCAATCAAAAATATATTTAATTAAATATAAATTAAGGAATCAATCTAAGGCAAAGAAGGAGAATTCCACTCACTAACAAAAAGATAATCAAGTAAACAAAAATTAAGAGATAAATCTAAAAAAAGAAAAGGAAAGAAATTTCACTCATTTGGTAAAGCTCCTTCATCCCTTCCCCTCAACCTTCTTTTTCTTTTTATTTTTATTTTTTTTTTGTAAGTGAAAAACATAAAAAATGGAGACAAGGGCTATCTCAATTCACCAAAAATAAATATTAAGTCTAACCCGTAAGGGATTGACACTTATACTTTCTTCATTCTTCTTCCTTTTTTTTTCTTGTCTTTTCTAGAGTTTCGCAATTAAGTCCTAATCCACATCCTTAATTTACTATTATAATATTTTGGGTATATAAATATTTATTTATTAGTCATGCATTTAATTTAGTTTATTTATTATTATTTAATTTTTTTTATTTTTTATACATATAAATTAGGGTTAATCCCAAATATGGGTGTGACAAAAGAGAACCAAACCAAACAATTTTAGACTTTGAATACAAGAATAATATATGTTCTAAATTCTCTTTACAGTGTGACAGATTAAGCAAATTGAATCAACTGCACAGTTTCTTTTAGCTAGATTAGCCTTTGTAGTAAAAAAAAAAATTTCATGCAATATGTAGCACGGAAATAAAAAAGGAAAAATAGGGAAACATAAAAATGGATACAATAAAATTACAATTCTTAAAAATATAGGAAACATAAATATAGGCGAAACGTGTAAATTTTGGAAGTATAGGGGCATATAAATAAATATTAAAAATAGATTAATATATATAGATATAAATTTTATATATAAATATTGAAAATTTTATTTTTCTATCAATTAATAGTATAATTATAGAAACTATTTTGTTTAGTTAAGAAAAATATACAATTATTTTTAATTTGTCTCTTTTCTTATTTCGAAAAATACTAAATAAATATATTTTCCAAGTTGAAAACTCATTTTTAAATAGAAAACTTATTTCCTAATTTTTCATATTTGTAGAAACAAGCCAAAATGTTTTATGAAGTTTCTGATATGAAAATATTTTCGAAATCAAGAAACATCTACTGAGAGAATTTTCTGTGCATCATGGTATCTAAATGAAAAATTTTATTTTTGTTAGGACTTGTAAGCGCCATTTTAATTGCCATAAATCCCTATTATGAGTTTGAGTATTCACTGGGTTTTCATGTTGGTATAAGTGAGCTTTAGCCTTGAGTAGATTGTACCTAGATTTAACAAAAAACCTTCCACTCCTTTCATAGTGCCAGATAATATTGCCTTCCCCTCTATTATCCATAATGGGTACGTTCAATTGTCTCAACTTTAGGATCATTAAAAAATTCCTTGAGAGCTCTTGTATTTCATCTCTACTGATGGGGAATGATCAAATCTTTAACCAACCTATAACAAGTCCCAAATGACACTAAAGAGTACTTTAAAATCAAGGAGTTTTGAGATCCATCCATCTTCCTAAATGTCGATAAGTTGTCCTAATGAAACATTCCATATGTACACTTATTTCATGAAGTCTTTTCCCTATAAAATGCTCACCCATATCTAAGAAGGCAGATAGCCCTTTTTTGCAATTAGAAAACTTAAGTGAGGAAAATATATACTTTTTAATAACCTGGCATAAAAGGAATGAGGATGTTATTATAGATTCCAACTTTGTTTAGCTAATAAAGTTGTGTTAAAAAAACTGAACTTCCTATGCCCCAATCCTTTATTAAATTTATGACTTATAAGAGTCCGTTAAGCCACCTAATTTATCTTCCTTTTTCTATATCTTGAACCCACTAGAAATTTTTTATCATTTGCTCTAGTGTCTTTATCACCAATTGAGGCAATCTAAAAACGGACATAATAAAACTTGGAACGACTTATATCACTGCTTTGATAATTACTTCCTTTCTTTCTTAGGATAAAATTTTCACTTTTTAGCCCTATACATTTTAAGCTATTCTATCACAAATAGCATTGCACAATTCAGTCTTGGATTTGCCTCAGTTCATAACAATTCCTAAATACTTTGCAGTTGCCTTTCACTTTGTAGTATTTAATACATCATAGATTGCTTTAGGAAATAGGAAGGATTAGCACTAAACAATATCCTCGATTTATTGATATTGATTCTTTAACTCTAAGGCTTTAAATTAGATAGACGAGGCATGCATGATTATGTCTACTTTTATAAAACTAGGTCTACCAAATATGATTGTACCATTTGCAAATTATATATATGAGGGAGCCTTACTACTTCTTTTAATTTTATAACCTTTTATTCTACATGTCATCACCTCTCTAGATAAAAAAAATAAACAACACTTCAAATGCTAGAGTAAAAGTTTAAGGTGACAAAGGGTTACTTAATCGTAGGCCTCTCTTGATTTTAAAAATTTTAAAGCTTTAACAACAAATTGATTCATAAAGCAAACACATTTTATCACCATATGGATCCAATGTCTATTAAAACCCATACCAAATAAGAGTAATTGTAAAAAATGCTAACTAACCTTGTCATAAGCCTTCTCTATATTGAGCTTGATGGCCACATAATAGTGAGATCCTTCATTTTCACCTTTAGAACATATATCGCTTCATGTGTGATAATTATGTTCGCTTGGACGCTTCTATTAGGTGTGAAATTTGTTTGGAATGGTGATGTGAGTTCATTAATATGTCTTCTTAAGTGTGAGGCCATGGTTTTTTAAATTACCTTGCACAAAAAATTGCAACAACTTATTAGAAAATATTTATAAAGTTTTTCTAGATTCGTAACTTTCAATACTAAGGCAATTTAAGTTTGTTTTAACTTCATATGTAATCTACTAGTAGAATACAAATCCTTGACCATTTTAACCACATCGTCTTTAATAATGCTCCAATTATTTTAGAAAAAAAATACTTGCGAGCCGATATGGACTTAGAGTTTTTAGTTTGCCATTTGAAATAAAGCTTCCTTAAAAATGGGAGCTAGTATAACCTAATTAATATTCTCAAATATTTTTTAGGAATTCTTTGCAAAAGTTCAACTTCCACATGAATTCACTCAAACTTGTATAATGATTCAAAATAATTTACAGTTCCATATTAACATGATACTCATTTACGGTCCACTCCCTTATTCCATTTTTTATCCTTATCAACCTATTTCTCATGCTCCTTTGGATTGTTCACATATAAAGAGTTTTAAAGTTTTTATCTCCTTATTGTAGGCATTGAATCCAAGATCTTTGCTTCCAGTGTAATTCCTCATGCATATAAAGTTATTCAACTCCCTCTTTGCTTGTTTTTCAGCTTCTCTAGCCTTTAAATCATATGGACCCTCATGAATGTGACTTATTTTATATTTTAGATTTTTGAATTTGTTTGAAGGGTCTTCAAATTTTCCTTTGCTCTAAATTTGCAAGGCTTTTGCACAATTAGAGATTTTCACAGTTATGTAACCCTCACCTCCTAATTCTTACTCCTTTTTAACAACCTCTCTGAACTCCTCTTCTCAGTTAACCTTTATCTCAAATTTGAACCTTTGTCACCTTTTTCTAAGAGCTAGTTATAATTGTATGATTAATGGATGGTGATTTGATCCAATAAAGTTTACATGAAAAACCATAGCTTGATGTAACGTAAGCCTCTAATATACCAATGTAAGATCTTTGTCAAGTCTAATCTTGATAGTTGCTTAATTTTGTTATTTATTGTGCCACATGAATTGACCTCCTTTAAAGCCTAAGTCTATTGATTCACAATCCTCTATTATAATCTAAAATTTTAATGCATGAGACTAGTTAAAGTAATTGCCCCCTTGTTTATCATCATGATCTAGGTACATGCATCTTAAAATCTCCAGCTAATAGCCATAACAATGAAGAAAATATGGACATAAATAAGAACCTGTTAAGGACTAGATCCTTTTCTTCTCTTACTAAGGCTATGTAAAAATTAATGAATTGTTGTGTCTTCTCTTCCTCTATAGTGACATCTATGAAATTCCTCATCTTTTGACATATCCAAACATCCCATTTCTCTTTCCACCAGAGAGCCCATCACCCAGCTCTACCAATTGAATCAATATAAGTGCCTTGATAAAACCTTAAATCACTCATAAGTTTCTCGAATCATTAATAATTTTGCTTTATCTCAATCAAAAAGACCAATGAAGGTTCATATTTGAAAACTAATCTTTCAAAACTCTAGTAGTGACTATAATACCTAACCCTTGGCAATTCCAAGCAATGATACTCATATGAAGCAAGTTAAAAAGATATGAAAAATTAAGAAAATTAAACATCTACTGATAAAATAATAAACTCATGAGAGAAGACTTAAAGTGATAACAATCGCTATAAACTTTTTTTAGTTAGTGAGCATGATAAATGGAGTTTAAATAAACTTAAATGAGTTTGATTTTACCAATAACATACTATGTAGATAATGAGATTAAGTAAAACCTAAATGAATATTGTAAGCACCAAATTTCGGGATGTATTGATACATAGATGTGACAAGAGCTCCTATGATGAAAATTTGATTGAAATTGATCTCTATATATTTATTTTGGATTTTTAAGACTAAACTTATGAGTTTTAAGGACTAAATTGTAATATTTTTTTGGGGTTTAATTGCAAAATTGAATTTCCTTCAGGAACCTTTTTGTAATTAAAAGTTTAAAAAAATGGTTGATCAGTTTTACAAATTTTCAAACGAAAATACATAATTTTGATCAAATTTCCATAATCCCAATTAGCATAGCTTTATTTTATTTTTGAGGAAAATATGTTTTATTTGATTTTTGATTGGTTAAAAATAATAAAAATAAGTATAAATAAATTTAATATATCTTGTTACGCGTGTTTTATCCGTGTTTATTTATATTTGTTTTGGATTAAATTATCAAAGATAATAATCTTATCAGGAGTGAGCTGGAGAAGTGGATTTGTATTTAAAAGAATGAACACTGCTGAGTTTCAAAAAAAAAAAGAATGGCTAAAAAAAGAGACACTGTTTTAAAAAAAAAAAGAAAAAGAGTTTTTTACATAGAATAAAAATAAGGTTTTGAAAAAAAATACAGAGGGTTAAAAGTTTTTAAAAAAGAATGTGTCATTGGTTTTGAAGAGACAGCTTTCTACTCCTGAAGCCAAAATCCATCAAAAGATCAATTTTCAACGGTGAATCCTTCTTCTGAGGAGCAATCAACAACACTGCATCCATAAATCATCCTATTCTAACCTTTTCTTTTTTATTATTTTTTTTATTTTCATTTTCATTTTCATTTTGATCTTGATCTTGATTTCATTTTCATTTTATTATATTTTTATTATTGATTATTTACTGATTTCTCTTTGTTGTCTATTTTTATATTTTATGGCTATGATGGGAGCTGTGGTTGAATTGGTGGGAATCTGAAGATCCACGAAATGTCATGGATTTAATCTTGTTAAGATTTTCACATAGATTTTAGGGTTCTTATTTTTATTATTCTGTGTTTTTTATTTTAATTATTTGGTTTATTGGGCTGTGTATTTAATTAGTTTTTTTTCCTATACGTAGGAATTGTAATAGCCTTAATATTAGGAATAATAATATTTTTAATTTTCTGTCATTAAAATTAATTAGTAATTAGGTTCATTTGGTAAAACCCTAATAAAATTAATGGTGGGTTTGGATTAATTTAGATTGCATGTAATTAAAATTAAGTTTAGAAATCACTGAATGCATGTTTTTTATTCATTAATTGCTTTATTTTATTATTTGGGCTTGTTTGTTTATTTGCATTTTGGACCCCAAGCCCACATGAGACTTTAATTTATTAATTAATAAAAGGCTTTTAAAATTGACTTTTCTTTTTAAGTTTAATAAAAATTTAAAATTAATTTAGGCCATTTAGGTTAATTTAGACTTAGCTCACTTTAGTTTAATTAAAATCTGTTAGATTTAGCTCAACCTATTAAAGTATTTCCTTTAAAATAAATAGATTTAAGATCATTTCATTTAATTAAAATTAATTTGAACTGGACCCACTAATCCAACTCAATTCATGTCCATAAAATCAATAGACTTAGACCCACTTTTTAGAATTAAAATAAGTAAATTTAGGCTCTTTAATTAACTTAAAATATAGGCCCACCTTTAGTTTTATTTCACTTATAAATAAAATGTAGACTTAGCTCACTTAAATTAAATATAGATTAGACTAATTTAAGGACATTGTGATCTATGCGAATGCATTATTTATGTGCTCTTTCATGATTAGTTGTCTTTGGAGTTATATATATGCTAAATTAGGGTTTATATGAAATTACATGTAAATAGGGAATAATTTAGTAATTAATAAGATAATTCTAAATGAACACAAGACTGAAATAAGTTAGTATTCCGTATCCAGGATCTCCTAGTTGTGGTACTAACTCTTTTTTAGAGAATCGAGTTAACACCATCTTCGACTTGTCCCAGTTATTACCCTGGGTGGCGACTCATCATCTTCACGCTATGTCTTTGTGATATAGTAGTGTGTTCTTTAGAGCCCTAAACTCAAATAGTATCGCAGTTGCTAAAATGTTCAACGCGCATTAAACCCCATTGTCTACAAATATATACAAAGTAATATGGAAAATAAATTAAATAAATCTAATATCATAATAAATATGTAATATAATATTTAAATGAAATAAATTTTGGTAAAATGCAAAAAGTTATTAGAAATTAAAAAAAAATTATTTTCTAAAACAGAATATTGTTCTTCTAAATTCATAATTATGTGCAATTTCACTTTTAAATAATTAAGTTCATACTATATTTTATAACTTAACGTTCATTGTCTTAAAAAAATTAGTTTATATTTTATGTTAGAATAACTTTTGCGAATATAATTATCTTTGCTTAGAGAAGTGGAGTTGGCAATCAGCACAATAGGGAAGTAGTAGATGTGAGTTTTGATTTTCATTTTTTTTTCTTTTTTTTGAGAATGAGTTTTGATTGTTAATGCCATTGTTGTTGTTGTTGTTGTTGTAGGACAACATCTTAGATTGGAGTAGGGATGTAATCGATTCAACTTGAATTGACAAAGTACTAGGCTCGACCTTAACTTGATTCTAAAATTTGAAGTTAAAAACATGACTCGAATTCAATCGAGCTTAATTTTTAAAATTTGAGCTCAACTAGTGGTGTAACCAAGCCGAATGGTTCATGATTCGTTTGGAGCTTAACTCAAAAAAAACTCATTTGAGTTAATTTGTTAAGCTAAATGAGCCGAGCCCAAACTCCATTTTGAGCCTCGTAAGCTAAATGAGTTGAGCCTGAGTTTCCTTAAGTTTGTGAACAAGCTCGTTCGTAGGCTCATGAGCCTGCTTGCGAATAGGCTCGTGAGCGGGCTCATACACTAACTTGTTAATTTAAATATTAGTATTAGGTGGTATTATTAAATAAAAATCATATACTCATAATAAAAATTATATATAATTTGAATTACTAAATATAATAGAAATTATATATTCATAATAATAATTATATAGTTTTGATGTGAAGTAATATTAATATAAAGTATAGCATTAAGCAAGTATAATATAATACAATTAAAGTTTTCAATTCTAGTAAAATATTTATATATTTAATAAAATTATTAAATTTTGTAATAAAAATTAGATATTAATAATAAAATTATACAATTTTTTTATAAATTAATATTAATATTAAAATTTCCATTAAGTAAATATAATTTAAATTATTAAGCATTAATATTAATTAAGTATAATTTTAATTTGATGATAAATTTTGTAGTTTTGAAGTAAATTAGTATTTTTATTAAGTAAATGAAATTTTAATTATGAAGCAAATATAATATCAAGTAAATCTTATATAATATTAATTTAGTAATAAGTAAATAAAGACTAAAATACTAAGTATAATAAGAAATCATACATGCTATATGTTGAGCTCGTTTGGCTCACGAGCTTGGCTCGAGTTCTTCAAACACAAACTTGAGTTAAGCTTGAGCTAGACTTTTGAAAATTAATAAGCTTGAGCTTGGCTTGAGTTCATTAATTTTTAAATGAGCTGAGCTTGAACTTCTAAAAGTTCGGCTCGATTACACCTTAAAGCTCAACTTGATTAAATTATTCATATGCTCAATTTTGACTCGATTAATTATTTAAAATTTGAAAATATATATATTGTTAAATATCCAAACTCAACTTTGATGCGAACCCTACCTATAACAAAGATAGAACACATCCAACTTTTAAATATTAGCCCAAGATCATTAAGATAAAGTTGTGTTGATGGAATTAAAACCCTTACTTATTAGATTGAAGCAAGATACTTAGTTATTAAAAGATGAAAAATCACAAAATAATAAGTCTAATCTAACTTAGCAATTGTAATAAAAGATAGAAGTAAAACAATTCAAGTAAACTTGCAAAGTTTCAAGAGAACAAAGTTTAAGTAAAAACCTCACTTTTTTTTTTATCAAAATACTCTATTTAATTCCAAATTCATTTTACATAGTTTAAACCCTTATATAGGCATGTAAACATCCTAATCCTTAAAGGAAAATGTTTTCTTGCTTATTCCTAAAGACTTCTATAAAGGAAATCCTTATTTAAAGAGGATTCCTTTAAAAATATGATAACTAATGACAACTTATCTTTGAAAAGTCAAAATTGATAACTTATGACAACTCATCTTTGAAAAGTCAAAATTGATAACTCATTATTGAAAAGTAAAAATTAAAAACTAAGCATGTTGACTTTTTAACTTTGACTTGTTGACTTATTAACTTTAACTTGGGATATTCTTGAATCTTCTCACATCTTCTATAATCTTTTTGAATCTTCCTTATTGACTCCAATATTGAAAATAACTAAAAAATTCATCCAAATTAAGCTACTTAAATTCAAAATATGAAATTAAACTAACTAGCTTAAAATCTTCATCATTCAGCTCATTGTTTACACTCAAGTTTGAATCCACCATTTTGCTCATAGTTTAAAAAACAAATAAATTCAAAGCTTGTTTGAACTTTTTTATCCCTGATCTTGTCAAACTCTGTTCAATAAGATTTTGCTAATTATATTAAAATGAAAAGGTAAAATGGCAAATATGCAAAACTCAATTAGACTTGATTAAACTCACAAACTCATTGAGTCAAATAGTAAGGAGATTGAGTTCAACTTCATAGACTACTCAAATTGAGTTTGAGCTCAAATCAATAATATAATTGATTTTAAATTTTTTCTAAGTATATCTCAAATACCTCATGAATCCACTTGACTCAATTACACTCATAGATTGGAGTATTAAAGACTAACAAGGGAGATGAAAGGCGTCTTTCCTTTCTACCAAGATAATCAAAACCTTTTATTTAGAGTGTCAACTTCCAATATGGGATAAGTGAACAAAATTCAACACAATAAACAAATATACATTTATTCAAAAGCACCTTGGTTTTGGTGGTAAATACCAACTATAGTAGTGCAACCCATGAGGGCTCAATCTCATCAATTCCCCTCCATTTTAACAAATACTAACATTTTAGCATTATGTTCACTATGTTCCTTAATTCCATTAAGGAATTCATTCTTTAACTCCATTAAGAAATCCATTTCATTTCCAAATGAATTTTAAATAGAATTCATTTGAGTTAAACACATTTCATTAGTAAGAATGAATGTACTATTAAACAATTTCACAAAATTAAAAAGTTAGAATTACAAATGAAATTTATAAATTTTTCATTTAAATCAAACACACTCACTTAGATTTGCAAATGAATTCTATATTTTGTAAAATTAATTTGAACCAAACGCACTCTTAACTACTTAGTTAACTAATTAGTTGACTAGACACTGTTTTGATTTATTTTTCTAATATAAACACAACGAGAACATTATCAAACACTGTATACCTCATGAACTATAGTTGTCTAAGAGATGTGAAGTTTTGCATACCTAACATTTTTTTAAGGCTTGTAACTTTAGATATAAGCCATTTAAATGTTAAAATACAACAAAAGGTTTAAAAATTAAATTTAACATGAGTAGTTGTGGGTCATAAATGAATTAACCTATTTAAAACAAGCCAAAAATATCTGAAACCTCCTAACCTATTTAAAACATGAAATGATATGTTCAATTAAATAATATAATATGTTTACATGTGATATACAGTACAACTAAATGTGATCTTGCTAAGAAAATGCTAATAATCTTAAATTAATCCACATAATTGTCCAAGAAAAGTATAAAATTGAACCAATAAAAAGTGAACTATAAATCCTTTTTGAACTAACTAATTCAAACTTTAGGTATATTAATCCTAAAACCTTTTATTTTTAATAATCAAATTAATTTTAAAGTATAAAATCTGTCACACCCTAAAATAAAGATAAATAGAATAGTGATAAGGATATAAAAGGCAGCCACCACAAGCAATATGCTTAATAAGATTAACTGAGTTCATGCAAGAATCAATTGGAATAAATTTTTACAAGTTTTACTACTCTCAAAAATTGATTGTTTACACCATGGAACAATATTGTTTATATACGAAACCCTTATAACAAAGTGCTACTAAATTTAGGACTTCTAAAACTAACCTCATAACAAAGACCCCATTTGAATATGGTAGCTTATTGTTTAGCCAAGATGAAGGTGAGGTGCTTGATAGTCGGAGAATCCCTATCTTATGTCCTATGTGTGGTAATGCTTCTGAATTAATTCTTTAAGTCTTTAAAAACTTGTGATTGGACAAGGTGTGTTTGGCTTTCTTTCACCTCTAGCTTTAAGAGTGAATCAGTTTCAACAAACTTCAATTGTTAACTAGTTGAAAATCCTTTTGTGTTCATGGGTTGAATTGTTAGTTCAAATTTTGAGTTCTATCTAGTTTGATCGAAATAAGCTAGTTCATGAGGGAATTTTAATGGCAACTCATTAAGTATCTTCCTAAGTTATATGTCAACTGTATAGATACAAAACAGGAAGAGCGATGTCATCCTCATGTATTGCAATATGTGTGTGGTCTCCTCCTCTAAGGAATTATTTCAAGCTAAATATTGATGCAGCCTTCTATCAGGATGCACAACGTTTAGGCTATGGAATAATCTTACAAGACAGTTTGTCAAATATGTTCACTACATGAAATCAGGAGTTAGCAAGGACTAATGTTAACCAAGTTGAAGAAAAAGTAATGCTCTATCGCCTTCAAATTGGTTAGAGTTAGGCTTTCATCATGTCACGGTTTAATCTTATTGTTCTACACTAGTTTCATAAGCTAAGATTGCAAACTACTCCACCAGCTTCGTGCAGATGATGTAATGCACTTTTCTCATAATTTTGAATCTGTTTCCTTTCACTTTGTTCTTAGATCAAAAAAACCTTTATTTCATCATAATGCTATACAAATATAAGGTTTGCATTTTTAACATTCATTTTCAGTGCTTCTATCCCTTTGAAAAAAATTTATGGTCATTGTAATTAATGGATAGAGAATTAATGCGAAATCTAATGATTAAATGCCAAAATTTTTTCTCATTATTCTGATGAAACTGCTTTCACTATTAAGCTGGTACTACTAGCCTGTAGCTTGATAATACCTCCAGCAACATCTAAATAGTATTATTCCTAATTTATTCCATATATTTTCATTTATTAAATCTACGGATTGAGGATTATTTATTTCATTGTGAAGTTTTCTAAAAAGGAAAAAGTGGATTGGAGTTCAAATATACCTATTGGAATCTTTTGAATTAACTCCCCCTTCTCCTATATGGGTTTTCCTAATAAGGGAAAAAAGAGACAAAGCAGAGAAAGCTACCTTAATGTCTTGTTGCATGCCTTTGTAGTGCTAAAAATATGTTGCATCATTTATTACAACTTACTGGAATACTGATAAAGGGGAAATAGTTTTATGTGATTCCATTGACATATCAATAGCGGTTGCTATTGAGAAGGTATATTGGTATTTATTTCATGTGTCTAGAAAACATTTAGTCTCATTGTATCTTGTTTACTTTGTAGGCCCTTATGACTCCTATTGTTAGGAATGCATATTAGAAATCAATTTCATCAATCTCTGCAGATGTTGGGCAAGTTTGATTTTGTGTCATATTTCATGCTTTTATGCAGAATTACTACTACAAAAGATAAATACCTGCAGCTAGAATTTTATTCTACTGTCTTTTTTTATTTAAAAAAAATGTGTTGGCTCTTTAAATATAAAGGAAAAATGGTGTATATTATTACTTAATCATGCCTTTCATGCACATCTAATAAAAATGTAGATAAATAGCTTGTAAATATTGTTCCCCTTTTCCTTAAAAGAAAATTAATTTCAGGATGTCACTGAATTTATCCTTAATTTTTTTTCAATATAATTTAATGGCAATAGTTTATTTTTCAAGTTTGTATTCCTTAGGTCTTCTTTTCATCGCTATCTTATTCTCAGCTAATTGTACATGGATCTTCAGGTAAAGCAACTAGTTAAAGAAGCACAGGCAAGGAAGCTTACTCCAAATGAGTTTCAAGGAGGAACTTTTAGGTACGCAAGTTTGTCTTTTGCTCTTGTTTTCTCCCTTTTAATTTAAAAATAAACTTGGAATAAATGCTATTTTAATTGTTATGCAGTATTTCAAACTTGGGAATGTATCTGGTGGAAAATTTTTCTACAATTATAAATCCCCTATAGGTTCTTACTTTCATCCCATACATGATGAATAAACTATGCTTTTATAATGTAATACAAAACTGTTCGTTTCAATAGTCTCTACTCAGAAGTGCATTGACTTACTCTTTCCACACTTTTTTAGAGTTAATTATTTAATATTTTAATTAGTCTAGAATTATCTATATCTAGAATAAGCTTGAGAACCATTTTATGTATTCGAAACCCCAAGGCATTAACTTGAAAACCCTAATAGTCAATTCAAAAACAACCCTTAATAATGGTTAAAAATCATATTACTTAGATGATCAAAGAATTAGAATAAAGAAAACCCGTTTCTAAATTCCAATTTAGAAACACTCTACAAGAAGATTATCAATCTACTTGAATGTTCTTTAAAGCATGTATTCTATACAAGAATATAAAGATAAAAGTAAAACAACCTTTAGGTTTTAAAACTTCAATTCTTCATATTTCTTCCTAAGTTACATAAAATAAGACCTTTATAAAGGCTTAAATAAATATTAAATAAAACCTAATTAATATCCTAACTAAAAAAGAAGAAAAAATTCTTCTTAAATAAGAAAGTATAATCCTAATTACATTCGGATTGACATATATAGCATGTTATTATGCACTTTTTGCCATGATGAAGGCTAAATTGGCTTAAACACAAAACATGAAAGCTATAGCCGTTGATGTAAGCTTTAAGCATCATCTTGAATCATTCCATTTAGATCTATATTGAGAGAGATATGACCCATTTACTGATGAACCTTCAGTCTATTAGTATTGTACACGACCTGATAATTTTTTATAATTTTAGTCCATAAAGATGATCGAATTAACTCTAACTTTCTTCATAAAAGTTATAGAAATATGTCTCATCTTTCCATATCATTTTGAATGACCTCAATCCAACTTCTATAGAGAAAGATATGACTAAAATTCTAAAGCAAGCTACCAAAAGATGAATTGATAAAAATTAAATCTTGGATCGCATCAGGATCATATCATTCCCTCATTCGTAAAGATGATTCATCCTCGAATTAGCCTCATGTTCTGAAGTTGGTATATTCAAACATCCTCCAGGATCAAACATAAACATTTTGGTTGACAAGTTTTCCTTTACAATATGCATCATACTACTTGTTTTCTAAATGAAGTATGTCATCATAATAAACCTGTTCAAAACAATAAAACTAAACAATTGATTGTGAATTTGGTTAGTGATAAACAAAACACCCCCGTACATAGGTAAAAGTATAGGTTGAGTCATATCACTCATTTTTGCACATACACTAATATTTTTTTCACTCATGTTTGGCTTGTTTTCTCTCACCAAGTGTTTCCCATTTTCCTCGCTTTTCTCACTTAACTCATTTTCAACACTCAACTCACTTTTTTCTTTTATCTCAATTTCATTAGTGTCCCTCCCTAAAGTATTCCCAAATAAGGATGGAAACTCTTCACTTTGTTGATCAACCACTTCAATGATTTTAACACTTTCATTCTTTTTGGATTTACACACTATTATTTTCTCAAAAACACTCACTATCTTTTCATACTCCAAAGCATATTTAATTATTACTTTTAAAGATATCGAAAGTTCAAATTATACATCCATCTCCAATCTCTTAGCAATCTCACGCTTAAACCCACTAATGAATTTTGTAACGTGCCACCTTTTAGAACCACCTACATCACTTGCTATTATAAACAACTTACACTTTCTAATATATTCATCAACACACATTTTATCACATTGTTTAAGCCTTTGCAATTCAACATTAAATTCATTCCTAATACCTTGAGGAATAAAATGCCTACTCATATACATTTTCATTACTTCCCTATTTCTAACCTCACTATACCCCCTTAACAACATCAAATCTTCGCACTATATAGCAGCATGACCAAAAAATTTACAAGAAGAAATTATGCACTTATGGAAATTATAATATATTTTAAGAGAATCAAATATCTCCTCCATTTGTTACACCCATTTCAAGTAAACATAAGGATCTTTTCTACAATGAAAATAAGGTATGTCTATAATGTCCATTTGGTTTGACATTGCTGCAAAAAAAATGTTAGAAAATTAAAAAAAAAAATAATTCAAGGACCTCACAAGCACTCCCTCACATGTTTGTATTCAAATGATGGGGATGGACACTCATGTTTAACTTAAGCAAAAAAAATTCAGTCACGGGTTTCCTCACACCACTTGAGCTAATTTCTTTTATGTTCTTAGGTGAATTACACTTTTAGAACAATTCAAATATTTTGAAGCAATTCAAGTAGAATTCCAAAACTAAAATTCAAGTTTAAAGCAATTTAGTCACAAAAAAATGACAATTCAGAAGCAATAAATTAGGAAAACTCAAATAGATGCAAAAGAAATGTGAAAGAAATACAAAATCCTCTAGAATATAAAAGAAAATGAAGTTATAAGTTATTTTAGGAAGAAAAGTCAAATATGCCTTCAAATATGTCTCAATAAGTAATATTCCTTAATGAACAAGTATTGTAAAGATATGAAAAATCCTTAATAGACAAGGAATACAAGATGTGACAAGAGATATTTAGATATGTCAATTATAAACTAAATAGGATAAGGAAATCTAAATCAGACCTGATTAGGATATTAATCACTCAAATAATATTCCTTAATGAGAAAGGAATGAAAGGATATGCGAATCAAACCTTATTAGGATATAAATCACTCAAGAATCTCAATTCTTCCTTTTAATCACTTTCTTTTTTTCATGAATTTTTTCTTCTTTTTTTTTCAAATTTCTTTCTTTTTTTTTTTTTTTTTGCATGAAATTTTTCTTTTATAAACCTTTAACTATAAACACAAATTTGAATTTCAAAATGTAAAAAATTGACTAAATCAAAGAAAAATAAGAACAAGACTAACAAACAAGAATAAAAAATAAAACACAAGATCTAAGAACAAGAACAAAATTTAAAAGAACAAGAAAATGCAAGAAATCAAAATTAAAGAACACAAATAATAAAAGATAAAACCTTATCTTGAGCCAAAGTTCTGACACTAAATGATATGGAACCTCTAAGAATAAGTTTGAGAACCCCTTTATGTATTTGAACCGCCAAACCATTAACTTGAAAACCCCAATAGTCAATTCAGCAACAACCCCTAAGAATGGTTAGAAATCATATTACTTGAATGATCAAAGAATTAGAATAAAGAAAACTCATTTCTGAATTCCAATTTTTAAACACTCTATAAGAAGATGATCAATCTACTTAAATGTTCCTTAAAGCATGTATTCTACACAAGAACACAAAGATAAAAGCAAAATAGCCTTTAGGTTTTAAAACTTCAATTCTTCATATTCCTTCCTAAGTTAGATAAAATAAAACCTCTATATAGGCTTAAAGAAACCATAAATAAAACCTAATTAATATCCTAACTAAACAAGAAAATAAAATCCTTCTTAAATAAAGAAATATAATTCTACCTAAATAAGAAAATATAATCCTGATTACAATCGAATTAACATATATAGCACGTTTTTGTGCATTTTTTGCCATGATGAAGGTTGATTTGGCCCCAACCTAAAACATAAAAACTATATCCCTTGATGTAAGCTTTAAAAAGCATATTGAATCATTCCATTTAGATCTATATTGAGAGAGATATGGTTCATTTACTGATGTATCTTCAGTCTGCCCAGTATTGTACACGGCCTGACAATCTTTCGTAATTTTAGCCCATGAAGATAATTTAATTAACTCCAACTTTCTCTATAAAAGTTGTATCACTATGTCTCAGCTTTCCATATCATTTTGAATTACCTCAATCCAACTTTTTTAGAGAAAGATATGACTAAAACTCTAAAGCAAGATACCAAAAGATGAATTGATAAAAATTAAATCTTGGATCACATCAGGATCATATCATAGAACTTTATCGGCTTGGTTGGACAAAATAATTGGTTTGACAAATTGGCTTCTCATTGCTAATCAAGAAGTTTCCCAAAGCTTCCAATAATTGACCTTGTACAAGTATAAATATAAGTGTTCATTATGTGTGTGGTGTGTGAGAGTTAGTAAAGGAGCAAAAAGTGTGTTATGAATTTAATGAAAAATGTGTACCGTGAGTAAGCTTTAATGCTAAAATTGGTGTCTTGTGTCTTGAATATATAACTTAGTGCTTTGTGAGAATATTTTGTGTGTGAAGTGTGTGCAAGTATTTCTTGTACTAAAATTTCTTTTTCATAATAAAAATAACTTTATTATGAATTAGTCCTCCACGTATTCTACAAGTGGTATCAAAGCAAATGGTCAAGGACTAACTACTGAGTGCATTTAGAGTAAGCAATCGAGGATTGTTTTACATTGAGGTGTCACTAATGTGCAATCTGGGACTATAAAGTTCGTTGGTTTGGGACCAAACTTACTTGGTTGATTAGAGTTAATAAACCAAGTGATAATGGCAAACATGACTATATCAGTATGTAGTCTTGAAAAACTTAATAATAAGATTTATAGCACTTGGAGTACTAGTATGCAATTCTACTTGCTCGGTCAATATTTGTGGGAGATTGTTGGAGGTAGTGTTAAGATGATCTAAAAAAGTGGAAGGTTAGGGCCAGAAAAGCAATGTATGCTTTGTTCGTGTCAGTAGAGAATGATTTATTGCAGTATATCAAGGAAACAAAGACACCTAAAGAGGATTAGGACATTCTCACTGGATTATTTGCTCGGACGAATGATGCCAAGCTCCAATAACTCAAGAATGAGTTATTGACAATCTCATAGCAAGACATGATGATGAGTGAATACTTTACTAAAGTTAAAGCTTTATGTCTAGAAATTTCAAAACTAGATCCTCAAAATCAAATCATAAAGAAAAGGATTATAAGGATCATAATCCACAGTAACTCATGGATGGCTTAAGGAGCCAATTCTAAATGAGTTAGAAAATGTATTGGCTAATCAAGAGGCTTTAAACAAGCAAATGGTTAAAGTCTTAATCAAAGAAGAGGAGAAAGCCCTTTTTAGCAATAAAAGGAGTAAAGATTGGAAGGCTATAAGAATAAACAATAGAGGCAAGCTAAAGCAGGAAAGAAAATAAAAACATCAACAAGTAAGGAATTGGCAACAACGAGGAGCTCATCATAACCACCAATCAATGGACAAAACAAGTCACTGTAAGAATGGCTAGTCTTATAACTATAGCAATTGAGGCCACTATGCTCGAGAATATTAGTATAAGAGAGTAGAAGGAAATATTACAATGTCCTCCCAGTCCTGAATTGAAGATGAATGGGATTTCCAAGCTTCATATGCCATTATAAAGCTAGTCAAAAGCAACCCTGGTGAAGCTACACCATCTGTCACACTTGAGTCAAAAGAGGAGCAAGCATTTGTTATTGTAAGTGATATATCTATAAACTACAATGATGATTGGATAGTAGATTATAGGTGCTCTAACCATAAGACAAAGATAAAAGAAAACTTTCAAGCATGTCAAAATACAAGAGGGAGCGAGTTATTGTCATAGCAAACAACTCAAGGCTCCCCATTGCTCACATCGGCAAGATGATGGTAGTGCCTCAATACAATGCAAGAAAGGTGGAGTTGAATAACATATTCCATGTACTTGTGATGAAAAAGAACTTGATATCAATGCCACAATTGACATCCTCAAGGAACTATGTGTTGTTCAATCTTGAATATCTGAAGGTAAATCAAAGTTTAAAGATTACAGGCATACTAATTATGAAGAGACAAAAGCTAGAGTCTATCTACATAATGTCAACATAAATGGCTTATATAGACAAGACTAAAAGGAATGAGACAGTTGACTTATGGCATGCATGCCTAAGACATATAAATTATCATAAGTTAAAGGTGATGACAAAGAAATCTATGCTCAAGGGACTTTCTCAACTTGATGTTTAAGAGGATATTGTATGTGTTGGATGCCAGTATAAAAAAGCACACCAACTTCTATATGAAGATTCTGAGTACCATGCAAAGGACCCTATTGAGCTTATTCATATAAATGTATTTAGTCATGTAAAGCAACCATCTATAAATGGCTTTCGATATATGATAACTTTCATCGATGACTATTCAAGGTACGTATGTGTGTACTTTATGAAAAAGAAATATGAAGCTTTAAGCAAGTTTAAAGCATTTAAGAAATAATTGAAAAAGAGGTTGATTGAAGGATTCGTTGCCTTCGTATTAATAATGGAGGCAAATATACTTCACATGAGTTCTCAAAGTATTGGCAAGATTGCAAGATACACCGGTAGCTAAATTGTCCTTATATGCCATAATATAATGGAGTAGCGGAAAGGAAGAATAAACATCTTACAAAGATATGCAGAAATATGCTACATGCAAAGAATGTTCAACGTCAATTTTTGGCGGAATGCATCAAGACAACTGCATATGTGATTAACAAGCTACTATAAGCACCACTTGGATTCGTTTTACCCTTTAAGAAGCTAAGGAATATAAAACCCACTGTAAGTCATTTTTGAGTTTTTAGTTATGTATGTTATGTTTTCATACTAGATCATTTATGAAGCAAGTTTGATAAGAAAGTAATAAGGTGCATCTTTATGGGTTATGATCATTAAAGAAAAGGGTGGAAGTTTTGTGACCTTGCAACGGAGAGATGCCATACATAAAAAAATATGATATTTGATTAAGCTTCATCCTGGTAGTCCCCTTATACCAAACTTAAAATAAATTAAAGAGAAGTTACAAGATAAAGTGATAAAAGAAGTTAAAGAAACCACTCAAGAAGAGACACTACAAAAAGATTTAGCTAAGGACAAGTCACCGAGAAATCAAAATCCCCATGTTGCACAGGAGTGCATCAGTAGACATCAGAAGAAGAATGACTAAGTTAACTTAAAGAGATATAAGAGGATGAAGGTGTAGTAGAATATAGGCCACACCTAAAGAGAACATAAAGGAAAATTAAGAAGAATCTCAAATATGCTAATGCAACACTTGTTGAAGAAGAAAATACAAAAAAAACCTACACCACATATGGAAGCATCCTAAAGCAAGGACTGGAGGAAGACCATAGTAGAAAAAATAGATGCCCTAAAGCAAAATGAGACTTGGAATTTAGTGCCAAAACCTAAAGATGTAAAACCCATATCCTGTAAATGGGTTTATAAAATAAAGAGTCGTCCTGATGAATCAATAGAGAGGTACAAGGCTGGTTTGGTGGCTCAGCATTCTCATAAAAATATGGATTAGACTGTGAACAGACATTCATTACAGTGGCAAAGATTACGATGGTACATGTTCTACTAGCCTTAATTGCTTATAAGAATTAGAAACTTTGGCAGATGGATATGAAGAATGCTTTCCTGCATAAAGAGCTAATCAAGAAATATATATGGAGCAACCATAGGGGTTCAAAAACAAAACTCACCCAGGCTATGTATGTAAGCTCAAAAAGGCCCTCTATGGATTAAAGCAAGCACCAAGAGCATAGTATGGGAAGATAGTAGAGTTCCTTATTCAAAGCAACTACATATAGACATCAGCACACTCCAGTTTGTTTATGAGAGCTCATAATGGAAAGTTGGCAATAATACTCATTTGCATAGATGATTTGATCATCACTAGAGATGATAAAGTCGAGATTCATCAAATTCAAGCTAACTTATCAATACGCTTTCAGATGAAAGCTTTGGGAGAATTAAAGCATTTTCTTACTCTTAAAGTTGAATAAATGGAAGATGTAATCTTCTTATGCCAACAAAAATATATTAGAAACCTCTTAGAGAAGTATGGGATGCTAGAATGCAAGCCTATTTCAACACTGGTGGAGGTTAATACAAAGTTATGCTTTATTGAAGGCTTGGTAGTTAAAGGCCATTATATTTTAGCATTTTGTGAATATCTTTTTTCATGTTTCTTGAACTTTAATGGTTGAAAATTTTCTTAGCAACAGTACTAGAAATAATCCCTCTTTTAGTTTTTATGCAATGTATTATAGTTGGTCCATCCATGTATGGTGTAAAAGTTTTTCTTTACAAAATTTCAATCAGGCATCCTAGCAATTAGTAGAGGGAACAAAGTTGTTGAACCACTACTTATAGATGATGGTTAGTTTTTGTTGCTTGTATGTTTTGTCCCACATAATGAGATGCTTTCAATTGAGAAATATAATCTGGATTTTACTTCTTGCCAGGAATTGAGAAGCCTGCGGTGGTCAACAAAATGAACTTGACTTTATCTACTGATCATTGTGTTTTTGACAGTAAAGTTATAGGTCTATGATACTGTAGTTCTGCTTGTTTTATCTAGAAGCAAATATTTAGAGTTTTGACTCCTCTTGGGTATAACATGCTACTTAAATATGCTGGTAATTTATGGGAAATCATTCCTAGAGGATGTCATTATTTTAAAGTTAAGGCGGCTAAAGAAATGGCCCTTATTCTAATTAATTACAAGCTCTCTAATGACCAGGTTAACTAATTATGGAGAATTATTTATCTATAGTGAGTAAGCCTTCCAGTTTACATGAGAATTTAAGAAATCATAACCTTTTCCTTCAATTTATTATTCATTTTATCTATCTATTGGCTCTCGAATGAGTTAATAGCAACAAAAGTAGAGCTTCAACTATTGTTGCATGAGGAATCATGATAGCACAAGTTGCATTAATCTATAGTTATAGACATTGCTTGTGTCGAGTTTGAAGTTATTCTTTTTATGGGTGCATTTTTGTCAGCATTGCGGTCCAACTTCAGCGATATCCAGAGACTTCTTCTGTGAGGGGCCCTTAAACTAACAATTGGCTTTCAGACAATAAACCATGACTGAGGATGCTATGCTAAAGCTAGTTAGGAAATTTTCTGAGATATAGTGACAATTTATTCAAGAAATATTTTTTTCACCATTATTTGATCTGTATAACTTGATGAATTTTTCCTTTCCCTGAATTCATCTTATTCTTAGTTGAAGGCTGATCCTTCAGGTTTTTATTCATCCAAGATTTTTCCATATGGGAAATTTCCAATGTTACAGGATTTTCAGTGTCTATACCTCTGATGATTTGTGTGGCAAATTTGAATAAAGAATAATGTACAATAGAAACTTGGAAAATATTATGAGTTGAAAAAATAAATTATTCATTTTGTTATGCATGGTGCTTTATGCATCCTCGATAATGAAATTGAGTTGCATTTGTTTGGTATAACATATGCTCCCTAACCGGAAGATGAAAAAAAAAAAGATGAGCTTCTAATACTATTGAGAAACATCAGAGAAAGATAATCTACTCCACAACTACTAAAACTACTCATAAGAGCATCCAAGGTTTGTTTTGGACATAAAAACACAAACTTTATACGTTTATCAAGGATAAGCTTTATATGTAGAAAAAAGAAAGAAAAAAAAATGACCAAAACTACTGATAAAAGGATAATATGAGTGGCAAAAATTTTAGGGATAATTGCATTTTTTGTGTTTGAACTTTTTAAATTTTACTATTTTGATGTCTCAATATCTTTTTTTTCTAATCAAGTTGTTAAACTTTATAATTTAGAGTCAATATAGTGATTTAGAAAAAATAAAAACCAATATAATTGTAAAAAAAAAAATTAATATCCTTGCAAAACTTTTGTCAGTACAAACCCTCAAACTTATTAACCTCTAATTATAGACTATGTCCAACAGAAAACAATATTAGTGTTTTATCAAGTAAATTCTAAGGGCAAAAATAAAAGCATCATTTTGAAAGATTTGTTAGACTTGAATTAAAACAGAAAGCATAAGGCCACCAACCAAACAGGCCAAAGTGGAAACCTTGATAAACATAGAAATGAATATGATAATTTTGAATAAACTTGTACCATACAGTTAAGATTTAAAGAAATTCATCAGCAATCTCAAGAGGAAGCCAATCAATGATCATCTATTCACATAAAAAGCAATAATATTTGGGGTATCTCACCTTCTGAGCAAACACATTCTTTATCCACTTTTCTTCAGATGTAGATGCAGAGGAAAGTGAACATTCAGCACCCTGATAAGGTAACAAGTTTGTTAAAAAGAGTTAGTAGCATCAGTTGCACTTTAAGAACTTGAAAACACAATATTATTTGCAGTTCTCCCATGAGGGTGGAGAACTAGCAACTGCAATTATCAAAATTTTCCATCTTGGTTACAATGTACTCAAAAACTCCAACGTGAATGTTAATTAATGAAATATGATCAGATCAAACACAAGTTGCAGCAGGGAGGTCTCCAAGCAAATAAATAGATGACCTGAAGCTTTCCCAAGTTGCATGCATTCTGCACGTCAACCCCAATAGCAGAATGCCTAACCTGTTGACCACGAGCCAGCACCGAATATTTAATGACCGCCTGTACACAGTATAAGGTAGCAACTGCTTATCTTTAACCAAGTGACCATGGATAAGTACTAGCAGCCTTATAATGCACTCAAGTGTTTAAAATTCACGATGAGCCAGCAAAAACATCACAGAGGAATTACTATGATCGAGCCAAAAGACAAAGAATATAAAGTCATTAAAATGCAGAAGAAAACAAACTTAACAAGGTTCATGTTCATTTGAAATCACAATGATACAGGTACAACATAAACATTAACTAGCAATATCATATGCAAAATTGCATTGGATGTTACTTCTTTAATGCTTGTGCGACAATGACAGGGAAAAAATTTATACGCACAAGAGATTGTCATTGATGAATGACTACACTACTTTATCCATCCAATTGAAGATTTTCAAACCCTACCATGGCTCTCTCTTAGTTAAAGCATGGAAATAAGGATACAATAGAAATAGGATTTTCTATACTTTATTTGATAGTTATAAATAGATACACGCACAGGGATACAAAATAACTAATTTGTAAGGGATGAACACAGCCAGATTTGGATAAATTTAACAAAAAAAAAATCTGAGGCAGGAGGTGGAGCAGAAAGTGGAGGGAGGGCAAAGGAGAAAAAGAAAGAATCCCCTGCAATTGCTATTGAATCCGGTGCTGATGCTCGAAATCGAAGGTTGATACGATTGATTCGCTTGCCTCGAAGACTGGCAGTAGGCCCCTACTGATGATAGGATTGATTCGAAGCAGCCAATAGCAGTCTGTTCTTAGTATAGCATTTCTTTAGTTTGCCTGCCCTCGCTAAGTGCTCCTCAGCCGCCTAGGCCGAGCATCCCTTAGCTTCAGATTGGTGATCTCCTAGGCTACTAACCCTGATGGCTACTGGCTCGAAAGAGCCGGCTTAGACTCGACCGACGTTGGCTCCATACCGTCAGGTCAGGTATATATTGGCGCTTAACCGGTTATTCACTAATTCGGCAAGTGTTAGGCACTTCAGAGCGGGCCGGCAGGCGGGCGAGACAGAATGGGAAGACGCGGTACTCATTAGCGAGCATCTGGTGACCAATGATTCCTGATTCTACTGCCTTTCTGCCATAGTCTACACTTGTCCGCCCAAAAAGTCGACCGGTCACTCGATCCTTGAGTGTTTCCTTAGCAACAGCCGTCGCAGACAGAGGCATGTGTATCAAGCTAGACATTGAGAAAGCCTATGACAGCCTAAATTGGAATTTCCTCGAGAGCTCTGGAAAGCGCATTGAGTGCTCTACCCCAGGCCATCGACATCATACGCCCTACTGAAATAGATTTCGCGGAAAACCAGCTATATCCGATCTTGGTTGGCCTTTCACCCCTAGCCACAAGTCATCCCCGTATTTTGCCACATACGTGGGTTCGGTCCTCCAAGCCCTGTTAGAGCTCTCTTCAACCTGCTCATGGCTAGATCGATCGGTTTCGGGTCAAATAGGAAGAACTATAAGATTCATTCCACCTCTGGAAAGCGCCTACACCCGAAGCTGAGGGCTGCTCGGCCTAGTAGGCGGAGGAGCACTTAGCGAGGGCAGGAAAACTAAATTAATATTATACTGGAAAAAGGGGCATTCCCGGCGTGGCACTGCTGGATGCTTCTGATTAATAGAACAGGAAGAGGAGTCAGCTTAAAAGAAAGACCACCAAAAGTAACGACCACCAAGATACGCATAGTGATTCGATCTTTTGATCACCCATTTTAAGATAACATATTTAATAGGACCCCTGACTTCCTCGGACCGCTGCCCTGAAAGAGGGGGAGCGCGAGCGAGGGCTGCCTCTCCTCCATTCTTCCACCCGTCAGGTATATAGGGGTATAAGCTCACTTTGGGCATATATACTATAAAACTAACTAAAGATTTGCTTATATAAAAAGGGGGTATATCTTGTATAGCTCTCTTTTTAGTATAGCATTTCTTTAGTTTGCCTGCCCTCGCTAAGTGCTCCTCAGCCGCCTAGGCCGAGCAGCCCTTAGCTTCGGATTGACGTGAAACCCAACCCCCCGCCTGGCCCCTTCGGGGATATCCCCTCCGGAAGCCCAGTAAAGTAACCCTTCCCGAATAGCTCAATTGGAGAGAGCTGCGAAGCAGCGAACGGAAGCGAGCCCCGGCGAGGGAGCGGAGCGAAGGGAGCGGAGCAAAGTGAAGCTCCCTGATCGATAAATACCGATCTGACGGTATGGAGCCAACGTTGTCGAGTCTAAGCCGGCCGTTTCGGGCCAGTAGCCATCAGGGTGAGTGACCTAGGGGATCACGACCCCCCTATCCACGTTCTCCCGAAACGGCATCAAGTCCCTCACCACTCTGACTCGAAAGCTTGCGTGCTATTGGATGGTTGGTTGAACATTGCTCTCGATAACGTTCGGCTCCATACCGTCAGGTCAGGTATATATTGGCGCTTAACCGGTTATTCACTAATTCGGCAAGTGTTAAGCGCCCCTATATACCTGACGGGTGGAAGAATGGAGGAGAGGCAGCCTCGGTTATTCACTAATTCGGCAAGTGTTAAGCGCCCCTATATACCTGACGGGTGGAAAACAGAGGGAGAAGTTTTTCTATTTGGAATCGTCTTAGGTCTAATTCCTATTACTTTGGCCGGATTATTCGTAACTGCATATTTACAATACAGACGTGGTGATCAGTTGGACCAGCCTATTGATATGAAACAATTATAATATTTTCTATCTTTTATAGATTATTATTAAACTTTAAAATTTGACAAAACTAAATTAAATAAATAAATTATTTATAATTTTAGTACAATTGAAATTTAGTTAAAATTTAAAAAATAAAACAGATATGTGATATTTAAGGTGAGTTAGCTAATCTCTATTATTATATTTTCAAATTTATATAAAGACATAATCTAGCTAAAACAATAAACATATAATTTTTATAAATTAAATAATTTTTTTTAATTTTCATTTTATATTTTCTAAATTTATTAGGATTAAAATGTAACTAACTATTATAGTTGATGTCCCATATAGAATCCACAAAAATAGAGATTTGCTTCACTATTTTAGATGGCTTGCGTGCACTTTATGTTATTTTATTTTGATCAAATTACAACTGTATCAAAATTCAAATTACAACAGTATCAAAATTACAAATAACATATTAAATTAAATTAGTTTTACAAAAATATTTTAAAATAAAAACATTTTTGCCCCTAGATACAATTTTATTACAGCTAAAATCCCTTCTATTTAAGAGAATATCAGCCTTTACCTACTCTAAAGGCTTTTCGAACATTTCTGTGTGTCAAAAACCAATCCTCAAAACATGTAACAACATTATCATCTTGTCACAACGAAAATCCAAGAGAAAAAACAAATTTCTTGAAAAGCTGATAAAGCTTAATGTCAATAAAACCATTCAGCCAAGCTAACCATATGTGAAATGAGTAGCATACTGAGATCTTTTGAACAATTCTCGTTTGATCATGCAGGACTTCTGCATGTGATGTAGGTGAAATCTAAAGTTATGCATCATGGCTAGACGCCTAGACGCACAAAGAAAGTGCAGCAAATACTGCCATTGCCCTAAAACCGTTGAGAAAAACAAATAGGACCATGCATGCTTTTCTAAAGAAGACATTGTAACTGATCCAAAATTTTAAGATGTAATTCCATACGGCTATATCTTCAAAATCTTCAAGATGTAATGCTGTCTTCAGCAAACCTACAAAACAAAATTTAAATATGTAAAACAGAACAGAAGGTATAAAGAGAAGTAAAAGATTTCTGAAACTATGGTATGGAAGGTCAAATGTGAATTGAAACAGAAACATTAACTTATCAACCAAATACTAAGGTGTACAATAATCCTTGTTAATGGAAACGATGGCTCCTATTGGAGGTTTCATCACCTGACATCTTTCTGGTATCTGGGTGAGAGGCCAATCTGAGTGCTACAGCTGCTGCTTTTCTCTGGCATTGTTCTACATAAGCAACCATCATCTACTCTGAAGTATGAAACTGAAGTTACAATCTTCAATTTACTCGAACCAATTACTTGACATTCCATTCCTATCTCAAAATTTTCATAGCAGCACTTCAGTTTCTTTTATCATTCACAATATTAAAAGAGAAAATTCCAGATAAGTTCCTTTCAAAAAATTATCTCCCACCAAAACCAGATTTGATCCTTGTAAATATTAAAATCTCCAAGAAAACAAAAGGAAAAAGAGAAAATTACATCTCTTTGGATTGTAAAAGCTTTTGACACCAGTTACAACCCCAGGCAGCTAACCATACTTCAATGATTCTTTCCTACTCTTCTCTTCTTGCTTCCTTCCACAACCCAAAAAGTTTGATAAGTGGTAAATGTTATATTACTACAAAATGGAAGTATAAATTGAAAATTCCAAGTTGAATATCCTCAACATCAACCTCACTCACATCTTATCTTGCCATAATGTTTGTATTCATACCAACTTTACAATTACATAAATCATGTTCCAAGTGACCAAACATTTTATTTAAAGGTGCAACAATGTATATAAAATTATGCAACAACAGAATTCGTTGGAACTATATTGCAGGATATTCAGAATTTAGCAGCAGATATAAAACTATAAAAATCACCAGAAACAGAAACATTTTGCTAGACAATTCATACTTGAACAGACAAGCCTTAACGTACAAAGAAACTGTTTTCTACACAGCACCATAAGAACATCTTATTGTGTAAAAAACTAAAATGTGCCGACATAATCTGGTTGACCTATTACTTCCATGACACCTGAACTTAGTACTTCTTACGATTATGATTATGGAAGGTGAGAACAACATACCCGAATAGAAGCCTGATCAGAGCCAGTAGATACCATCTACTGGAATCCATCTCCCATCAATTCTAATATTTGAGATGTAAGCAATTTTTCTCCAATCAGCACCCATGTTGTTTCTGCATCTTTCTGACAGCTGAGGACATTCTTCAATACATATATGGCTTAATGCGCTGAACTTGCTCATTCACTCTGGCATAGACATCAAATTTGGGCAACTTTTGATCAATAGTACGCGCAGAGTAGACACTAGAACAAGCCATTTTGGGAGGGAAACCAATTTGGAATTATTGTCAATTTCAAAGTGCAGGAGGTTGTTAAGGCACTGCCACTTCATTCCACTTACATTCTCATCATCCCACAAATCTAACTTATCACAAGCCTCAATGATGAGACACTTAAGGGATGTTAGATGTGGGAGAGCGTGGGATAGAGTAGTTAATCTTGGGCAATCAACAATGTCAAGCAGTTGGAGAGAAGTAAGGTTTTGCATTAACTCATCTGGCAGAGATTCCATATCCTCTATATTATGAATAGACAACAATTTCAATTCGGAGAAAGCAGGAGAAACTGAAGAAGAAGAAGAAGAAGAGACAGATTGTGGCACCGAAATCATCCTCTTCAGCATGTCCTTTAATGATTTCATGCTTCCATTTTTCAATACCAATTTTTGTACGGATGGAATGAGTGGCATTGAAGTTAGATTAGGGCAAGAACTGATCCCCAAATAGTCAAGACAATGAAATCAGAGCAATTCAGGCTCCAGAGTTGATATCTCCCTCTGCCATCCTTTCAGATTTGGGCAATTGTTTAACCACAGCTTATCAAGTGAAGGGAAGAATGATGGCATCTCCACTGCATTGAAGCATTTCATCCCAATCTCAATGCAATCCAAATCCACTAGCTTCTCAATTAACATTTCTTTAAGATTAGGAAATTGATCTAGCGGCGGAAAATGCTTGCAGTTGGAAATTCTAAGCTTCACCAAATTAGTTAGTGAAGAAACCCAAAAAGGAAATGTGAGTCTTCCGGACCCAAACACTTAAAGCTGTTTTAAATTGAGATGTGGGCGCAGTTCTGCTAGTGACATTCCACCATCATCATCAGCATCCCTACTATCATTATCATCTAAGATATTATCCATTTTCCATGCTAACCTCAAACATTAAAGGTGTTGCTTCTCTTTTAAATTAGCAGCCTCAAATTCTGAAGCTGGATTTTTCACAGATTTGCGATATCAAAGCCATACCTCAGATTTTTCAAGGATTGTAATTCACCAAGTCCACCGCTATGCTTGGAGACTCCATTATCTCCAGCC
Organism: Mallotus nudiflorus; assembly: GCA_947683625.1. NCBI lineage: Eukaryota > Viridiplantae > Streptophyta > Magnoliopsida > Malpighiales > Euphorbiaceae > Mallotus > Mallotus nudiflorus. The sequence continues at coordinate 544,630 of CANTUR010000400.1, read as the reverse complement.
ACTATGAATGTTGATAAATGCCGGAGGCAAGTCAGTTGACCAAGACCTTGTAGCATATGAGTCAAACTAACACATCTCCAAATGGTAAGATCCCTGAGACTGATCAACTTCTTAATATCTTTGGGCAACTGCTTCAGCCTTTCACAACCTGCAAGTCTGAGCACTTGAAGGTTTTGGAGTTTAGTTATGGAATCAGGAAGCATCTCATTGCTTTGATTATCTGAAATGTCCAGATATCTTAGATGCGTCATTTTGCCAATGGAATGTGGCACTTGATCAATTCCCATTTCCCTCAGCGCCAATACTCTGGCACGTTTTAATTTGGAAAAAATCACAAGGAGCTCTCCTTCTTTAGTTTCCTTCCTACTAGATAATACAATAAACAATTGTACCTTCTCTGTGCCAGACAAGCTATTGAAAACTAGCAAATATATGTCTATTTCAAAATCAATGCATGAGTCGTGTTCCTCCATCAATAGCCTCTACTAACTCTTCTTTTGAATTTAGCAAAACAGCAAGATCATGTATCAAATCATGCATTTTAAAGTATGTTATGTCACCAAATTCATCTTCTTCTACTTCTTGAAAGAAGGATCTCCACAACAGATTCTTAAAATATTCATAACCTGTGTCCTCAAGACATTGTTTTGAATCTAATTGTTTAATATATCCAAGTGCTATCCAAAGAGCCACCAAAATAGGCACGTTAATTGTACTTCCTTTTGGAAATAATCTACAATGTGAAAAGCAATGTTTCAAATGGGAAGGGAGATGATTATAGCTCAACTTAAGAAATGGTAAAATATTTGTGTTGATATTTGAGACTTGTAGATCTCTGATAGACAACCACTCAGACAAGGTTTTGGAATACAAAAGTGTTCCGATGGCTCTAATGACTAAAGGAACCCCAATACATTTTCCCACGATTTTCTTCCCAACTTTGGTCTGTGAATTTGCCCATCTTTACAAGCCATTTGCTTGAACAAAGAGTATGACTCAGAATCAGCTAGACCCTGTAATTCATAAGCTAAATCTGATCTGATTATCTCTGCAACATGCTTAAGCCGTGTTGCAACAATTATTACACTTCCTTTTGCACCTCCAACTAACAAATCTTTCAACTGGAACCATTTCTCCTCTCTCTCGTTCCACACATCATCAAGCACAAGTAAAAATCTTTTCCCATTGATTTTTTCAAGAAGAAGATTTTTCAGGGTATTCAATTCAAGGATTCCACTTTGCTCACCAGCAACAGATTCTAAAATCTTTCCCACAATCAGTTTTACATCAAAATTGTCCCCTATATGAACCCACAGCTTTAGATCAAAATGTGACTTCACCGACTCATCATTACACACAAGTTGAGCTAATGTTGTCTTTCCCAAAACCCCTAATCCAGTCACTGTAATAACAGACACATTCTGTCCATGACTAGAAGACAGCAGATATTCTATAATCTTCTTCTTATCATCTTCCCTGCCAACGACCACTTGAGGCAAAGATGAGTGGCTCTCTCTTACTTCTTCCATTACAAAGTTCTCCTCATGACGCTCATCTAAGTGAAAGTTCTTACATGCAGCAATCACATCGAACTTAGATATAATCTTTTTAATTTTATGAGCCATTCTGAGACCATACTTGAGTTGGTTTGAGGATGAAAAGAAAAAGTGTACCTCCTTGGCAAATCTATTACCAGTCATCACCTGCTTCTGTAAAGTCTTTGTGGAGAACTCATCCAATAAGTCATCTGCATCGTAGAGAGCTTCTTCTAGCAAGTTCACCCAATTCTTGACTGATCACTCTGTGAGTACTTCTGCTCTGCATCAAGAAGCACCGCCTGGATGGTTGAAACTGTCATCTTGAGCTTCTCAGCCTCATCTTCGACATTCCACCAATAGCTTGCCTCTCGAAAGGCTGGAGAACTCAACTTCGAAATGATTCCACCAGCAATGGTGAAAAGGGCGGCTTCTGCCATTCTTTTGCCAGGAAAAGAAAGGCAAAGCTACAAGACTTGGTCACTGTTTGAAAGTGTTTATGAAGGGCTGTGGAGGATGACAACGCAATTATAGTGTATTTGTAATTTTTTATATTACATTTCTTTGAATTGGACAACATTGCGGAGTCATGAAAGGCCATGAAATTGTCAGTGAGAGGGATAAATATGTCTATAATATATTACCATAGGCATATAAGCTTTGTCAAGATACGTTTTTTCAATTAAATCCTACAAGAAAAAAATAAAAATTTATAGTCAAGTCCTAAAACTAATTAAAAAGATCTCTAGTAGTCTTAACCTGTTAAACCTAATGGAACTTGATGATGTGGTGGTGATTTTAGGACAGCTTTTTACCACGTTAGCAACCACCTAATATCTCCTTTTTGGCTGATGGGAATCACCATCTTGTATCCCAAAATTGCCCAAACTCTTTCTCTTATGAATCCCCACCTTTACCATCACTCCTAACACTGCCTCCGCCACTAGGAAACTTTCCATTGGGCCCCCAATTTCCATTACCACCGCCAACATCAATATCTAATTTAGTTTCGTTATCCAAAATTTCAACATTCTTCATGAAAAGCAATTTGAAACAAGCAATTTCAAAATTTCAAAGGTTTCAAAATTTGAAACACCACAAGCAATTTCAAAATTTCCACATTCAGAACAAGCAATTTGAAACAGCTTTCAAAACTTTCTTCCAAATCATATAAATAACCCTTCTTCCAAATAATATAAATAACCCTTTCTTAAATTAAGAGTTAGAATTTGGATCACACCAAAAACGATTTGCAATTGCAACCAGCAAAATCAATGCATCCAAAGAGTGAATTTTTAGAGGCAACAATTCCATTTTGTAGGAGTATAAATGTTGCAGTAGGAGCTTCAATTTTCAACAGCTTTACCACCCTAACAGTAAGGCTTGTGTAGAACTATCAACTTAAGTGACCACCAGACCAAGCAAAATAATGACTATGAAACCCAAGTTCATGTATTCAAATTACATGCTCAATCTATATCACAGGCAAGAACTAATTATGCCTTAGCCACTGCTAGATTCACTAAACACTGCCACTTGAGCAGCAAACCTAGAAAAATTAAAGACCTTTAACCTACAGCTTAGTGGATGTTGTTAGTTTTTTTCTTACCTCTGCTAAGATGCATATCCACCCATTCATTAGTCACCAACTTGAAGAGAGTTTACAGATATTTCTTATGTGAACCAACAATTTCAGCAAGAATTTTCTACTTTATCAACCATAGATACTAATGATTCATTACCTTTATATCCTTTTTACTTAGTTCCTTTTTATTGTTTTCACTTGTGTGTTGAGATTTATTCAAGGCTTTATCAACCTTGGAGACAATTTTTGAGATAGTAAATCCTGCAACTTTAAAAGTTTACGATATAAAAGGAATTAATAGATTACGAAGAACAACATCCACTCCTTTATATGTCCAAATCGCTAATACTGCTTCTTCTTTAAGTCCAATGGCAACCCAACCAAGACCAACTGCAGAAATATCTACATAGCTTGAATCCCAATTACTCCTAGAGATGGAGAATTCCTGTCTTACCCATTTTTCAAGCTCTTAAACTCGATTTGCACCAATTAGAGGCTGAAACAATGATCATTAACTAAAATGATTCTAACAAATTTACAAAGTTATAACAAAATTAAAAAAAAATTAATATGAAGTTAAAGGAAACAAAACCTAATTATTACTTTTGCATAAATAAATTTATAGTTTTTTCATCTAAATGCAATGAAGGAAAGGAGAAATGAAGATGCAATGGATGGCAAAGGCGAGAGAAGATTTGAAGGTCCTAGTGGTGCAACAAGTCCCTAATTTGATTAGCATATACGAGAGGTTGCTGTTAAACCTAAGGAAGCTATTGTTGCTACTCCATTATTGATGTTGTTGCCTCATTGACAATGGCGGTGATGGCAATGATGGATTGACATAAGCAAAGAAGAGAAAAGTGCAAAGAAGGTGGTGATGAGGAACGGGTGATAGATTTCTAGCCACTTGTGGTCTTTTTTTTTGTCCAAGTTGGAGAGCAAGAAAATTTTTGGTGGCTGCTCTTCCACTATGGCAGTAGTGAAGGAGACGACTGAGAAGAGAAAGGGTAAATTTGGGATACAAGATGGTAGGTGTCACAGGGGTAGATTTTCAAGTCCTATAGACAGTCCCTATGAAGCAATTAAGTCCCCCCTTGACTCAACCTACCAACACTCACGCAGCAATGTTCAACAATAGAGGTTCGAACAAGTAATATTCAATGAAATTAAAGGCAACAATAGGCAGCAACATATAGGCACAAAGTCTGCTATGCTATTATACAAAACATAGTAATTTATAGCCTAAAGGACTTCCTCAAAGCACCCACACATGGTATCTTTTCATCCAGGTTATAACTAGTATTTATAACACTAAGTGAGCAGTTTACATGGAAGTTACATGGCAATTTTCTGCGTAAATTCTAGCCTAGGTTGCAATTGACACCCCTAACTACTTAGGGCCGAATCTTGTGCTAATTGTGCCAGCAATGCATGCCCACAGCTGCTGCATCCTGAGTCAGCCACACAACCCATGTTTTTAGCCTTGAATATAGGTAACCGCTGATAACTACCTCACACATGTGTGTGCGTATCTGCCTGCCACGCATGCTCTCTATTCATCCATATAAACCAACCAGTCTGCCTACTCTGATTGACTACTTAGCCACCAGCCAATGCTAGTCAACCATCTGAACCATGTCCAAGCCACTTTGAGCCACTTAGGCTATTGACAGCCCACCCAAGCTGTCCATGCCACTGCTTATCTTGCCCATTGCAATTATGCCTCGGCCTCACTCCAAGGATCAATGTGCCATGCTTTGGACAATCTCTGCACCAAAACTTAGCCACACAAGTCTGTCTCCTACAGACTTATGCTAGGCAGTCCCACTAACTACCTACGTTTTGCCACTGCTGCTTTGACATGCCTATCTCCGCATGCCTTTCTTTGTTTGGCCTGCTAGGAGTAGTGTCCATCCTCACAATTAGCCCCATGTAAAGGAATTAGGGGTGTAACAAACCACCCCCACCTCTTGAATTCAATGCCCTCATTGAATCATCTTCTGAATATGCCCCTATGACACATTCAGCCTCATTCTATGCTTGAATTTCACCCTTTGTATGCTTATGCAAATCTACCATCCTCCATTTATCAGTAGGATAGTCTGGATTAAAGTTTTCAATAAAACCTCCTTTCGACTAAAAGCATTTTGTGGTCTCCTAACTGTAAGCAATTTTGGAATAGTAATGTCCACAAACTCCCTAAAGTTAAGTGTAAAATCCTGCACTTCATCATGCTCTGGTTCCAATGGGAATGGTAAAGAAGTCTCCCCCTCAACTTTTAGTCTTTTGCTACTTGCATTTGGTGAACATTCAGCCTCCTCGCTTTGCCTCCTTTTCCCATAAGGAAAGCTACATGGAATAAATTTTTGCCTAACACCATAGATCACCATCAACCCATCAAGGTGTGGTATTGGCACTACCTTTGATTCCTTATAAAAATCAATGCCAAGTATCATCTCAAAATCATCAAAAGGCATCACTAGCAACTCTGCCTTGAACTTAAAGTTGTCAATCCTTAATCATGCATCACGGACTGCCCCAGATACCACTTTAAGCTTTTTACTCGTAGCCTTGACATAACTACAGAAATTGTACATTTTTAGCCCAAAAAGGTGCACCAGCCCCTCACTTATGAATGTGCTAGTTGAGCCCGTGTCAACCATTGTCATCACTGTTATGCCATTAACCTTCACAGCCACATGCATCAAGTTAGCTTTTGTTGCATTCCAATCACTAACCAAAGTCAATAGTAAAGACAAAGGAAAATTAGAATCATCAATAAGCTTATAATTGAGTTGAACACTCGCAAGAAGTGCTACATCTTGTTCATTTGCCTCTTTCTCTGTTGTAGGATTTTCTTCAGTCAAAAGAGTATTGTTCTGCTCTCTCTTTGGGCAATCCCGTGCCCTATATGGTCTGCCACATATAAAATAGCCCTAAATCCTCTTCATGGTACTGCCTCCACTAATTTGGGAACCAGCCTACATGTTGTCAAGGCCTTGCCTCCCTTTCTCTTTATTCTTTACACCCCTCCCAACAGAATGTAAAGAATCAGCATCACTCTTCTCAGCCTCACTGAGATCAACCAAGGCATCTACCGCAGTAATTGCACTAGGAAGGTCATTAACTCGCTACCTCCTAATCTCTACTTGTGCCCATGGTTTCAAACCTGAGAGGAAGTTGAATAATTTATCTTCCTTAAACATCCCTCTAATGTCCATCAATAAAGAACAAAAGTCCTTTACATAATCCCACACAAAACCCACATGCTTCAACCGTATTAGTTTATCCCTCACCTCCCATGATGAGTTGGTTGGAAGAAATTGTTCCCTCAACTCCTTCTTGAGTCTATCCCATGACTCAATCTTAGGTTTACCAGCATTCTCATCATCTATGGTGCATGTTCTCCACCATAGTTTTGCATCACCAACTAGGTACATGCAAGAAACGGATACCAACTCATCTTCCGACACCGCAGTAGTAATAAAATACTGCTCTATATCCCACAAGAAATTTTTAATTTCTTTAAAAACTCATGCACCACCAAAGGGTTTTGGTTTAGGCACCTTGATCTTTAGATGATCACTAACTCTACCTGAGTTTGCTTCTATGGCCTTTTTCATCACGACCATCTCAATAGCAATGTCTTCATGACCCTTACGAATCGCAGCATATTCATCCTTTAAGGATCCTTGAACACTCTCAACATGTTCTTCAAGTGCCATAATTCTGTCCAACACAGAACTGTCTTCCCAAGTTTGAGGAGCCTTTCTTACCAATGCCTCAAATCTCGAAAGCCTTTCACGAATTTCATTGCCTCCATCCATCTTCAAGTCACCGAGCCTTGAAGCAACCAGGCTCTGATACCAGTTGTCACAGGGGTAGATTTTTAAGTCCCATAGACAACCCCTATACGACAATCAAGTCCCCACTTGACTCAGCCTACCAACACTAATGCAGCAATGTTCAACAATAGAGGTTCGAACAAGCAACGTATAGGCACAAAGTCTGCTATGTTATTATATAAAATATAGTAATTTACAGCCTAAAGGACTTCCTCAAAGCACCCACACATGGTGTCTTTTTGTCTAGGTTACAACTAGTATTTATACCATTAGGTGGGCAGTTTACATAGAAGTTATATGGCAGTTTTCTGCCTAAACTCTAGCCTAGTGTGTAGTTGACACCCTCAACTACCTAAGGCTGAATCTTATGCTAATTGTGCCAGCAATGCATGCCCACAACTGCTACATCCTGAGTCAGCCACACAACCCATGTTTTCAGCCTTGAATATAGGTAACCGTCGATAACTGCCTCACATATGTGTGTGCATGTCTGCCTGCCACACATGTCCTCCATTCATCCATGTAAAGCATCTAACTTGCCCACTTTGATTGATTACTTAGCCACCAGCCAATGCTAGTCAACCATCCAAACTATGCCCAAGCCACTCTGAGCCACTTAGGCTATTGACAGCCACCCAAGTTGTCCATGTCACTGCTTGTCTTGCCCATTACAATTATGCCTCGGCCTTACTCCAAGGATCAGTGTGCCACACCTTAGACAATCTCTACACCGAAACTTAGCCACTTAAGTCTGTCTCCCGTAGACATGTGTTAGGTAGTCCCATTAACTGCCCACGTTTCACCACCACTGCTTTAACATTCCTATCTCCGCATACCTTTCTTTGCTTGGCTTGCTAGGAGCAGCGTCCATCCTTGCAATCAGCCCCATGTCAAGGAATTAGGGGTGTAACAATAGGTCACATATGCCAAAAGGAGAAATTATGTGGTTACTGATGTGGCAAGAAGTTGTCCTACATCACTACCACATCTTCAAGTTCCATTAGGTTTAACAGTTTAGGACTAACGAAGATCTTTTTAATTAGTTTTAGGACTTAATTGTAAATTTTTTTCTTATAGGACTTAATTAAAAAAAGTAACTTTCTTTAGGACTGACAGAGTTATTATCCCATTACCAAATGATAAAGCTAGATATGATGTCTATCTAATATATCTTATATAATATATATTATATAATATAGCTGGACATGGAAATGACTGTTCTGTGTCCAACTATATTAGATTTGGCCATTATCTTAGGAAAATGACGTTGTTTTTAAGTTGCTTTTACTTTACTCCAAAACGACAATGTGCTCCTTTAGTGTTTCTTTTTTTTTCGTGCCTTTTGTTTCTCTTTTTTTTTTTTTTTTGGCCATGAGCTGGAGAGGAAAAAAGTTGAGCCACATATTGAATATGTGTAGTTCATTGATTGTCGTATTTTTTCCCCCTCTACATCTATACTATTGCTAAAATCATAAAATTTTAATTTTAATTGCATATCAAAAATTATGATAACATATAAATAATAAAACATTATTTTTAACATTTAAAATTTTAATTTCTTCAATTTGATTCAATAATTAGCTTGAAAGAAATACTTCAAAAGTGTGGAAGTTTTTTTCTAAAATAATAAAATAAAATTTCCTCTAACATTACAATGTTTGATTAATTCATCTAAATTTTGAAATACTTCATTTTGTGAATAATTTCTGGAGGCGTGGCTACATGCATCCATCTACCAATAGAACTTATATTGTTTTAATCCCTAAAATTAAAAACCTATAAGAAGTAGCTCACTTCTGCCCCATAAACATGTGTAATTTCCTCTATAAAGTCATTTCTAAAGTTATTATTAATAGACTGAAACCTTTCATAAGTGACTTGGTCCATCAATCTCAAGGGGATTTTATTCTTGGAAAGCTAATTTAAGACAATATTTTAAGAACTCGTGAAAATTTACACACCCTTATAACTTCTAAGGCTTAAAAGAAAGTGGGTATGACTTTGAAAATTGACATGGAAAAGGCTTATGATAAGGTTCATTGGGGCTTTCTTATACGAGTTTTATTCAAAATGGGTTTCCACAATCTTTGGACCAACAAGGTCATAAGATGTATCACGTCTGTCCAATATGCTCTTCTAGTTAATAGAAAGCAATTTGGGTGGTTCAAGCCGTTCAAAGGTCTAAGATAGGGCGACCCTCTATCCCTTTTTTGTTTCTTTTCATTGCCAATATTCTTCCTAGCATGTTGGATGATGTTGTTCAAAGTGGTAAAGTTCAAGGGTTGAGAATAAATCCCAAATGTTCCGTCATCACTTCTAGTTTTTTTTTTTTTTTTTTGTTAACGATATTGTCCTATTTGGGCAAGCTAATCCCATGGAAGCTCATAGACTCAATGTCATTCTAGATCAATGCATGAAAGCAATAGGGCAGAAAATTAATAGAGCTAAATCAAGCATAATTTTTGGTAGAATGATTGGGAGTGAAGTTAAAGAGATAATTAGGGTGTTGGGCATGAGAGTAATGGAGAAACATGACAAACACTGGGGCTTACCTTTAGAGTGGGGTAAATCAAAAAATCAAGCATCAAAATTCATTCTTAATAAATTTAAAGATAAAGCTACTGCTTGGAAGCATAAATCCTTATCTCTTAGAGGGAGGAAAGTTTTGATAAAGGCAATGCTCACTTCTATTCCCATAAATGGTTTTTCTTGCTTCAAATTTAAAAAAAAAAAAATTCAGTCAAGAAGCCCAGCTTCTTAATAATTTTTGGTGGCATCAAAGGGATCAAATGAGCGGTATTCATTAGTGTAAATGGGAATCGCTAACAAAATCCAAGTTCATCAAGGGCTGTGGTTTCAAGAATTTATATTTATTTAATATTTCTCTACTTGGTAAGAATATCTAGAAATTTTTCAATGATCCCATTCTATTTGGCAAAAATTTAGAAAGGGAAATATTGCTTGGATGAGAACTTTTTGGAAACGAAAAGGAGTAGAACTGTCTCATGGGGCTAGAGTAGTTTTTTAGAGGGAAGGGATTCTCTTCGAAATGGTTTTAGCAAAAATATTGGTAGTGGATTAGAGACCTCCTTTTGGGATGATTCTTGAATTCCTAGTCTACCAAATTTTAAAATGTGATCTCCAACCCCTCAAAACTCCCCAATTTGATTGGTGGCTGATGTCATAAATCTAGTTACAGGTACCTGGGATCTGAATCTACTGCATACTTTCATATCTAATTTTTAAATTCAAGTTATATCTCGTATTCCTTTCAGCAGATCAAATCAACGAGATAGTTGGGTTTCGCATTATGTGTCTAGTGGCCAGTATTGTGTAAAATGTACTTATCACTACCTTGTCTCTCAATGTTATAACTCAATTGCTAATGCTTTATCTTCTCTTACTATGGATAAGTAGTTTTGGTGTGCCATTTGGAGGCGTATAATTCCTACCAAAATTCAAGTCTTTTTTCTGGAGGGTAATGACGAATTCTCTTGGCTTAATGAAAAATTTATTTAGAAGGAATTTATCTCAATCTCCGAATTGTCTTCTGCAATCTTATTTAATGGAGAAGGGAGGAAAAGGATCTATGAGGGAGAAGCAGACAGATCAGTATCAAATCAGTTAACTTAGAATTTATAAATGAAAGTTGGATCATTATAAGGAACTCCACTTACAGGAATTAAAACTTCAAATCTAAAATATCAAATTACACCCATCTCACACCATGATTCTGAGACAAATGTTCAAATCAAGTGGTTATATAGTACATGTTTTTTACCAAAGAGGAATGCATGCATGTCCACTACTTCTTCTCTTCCTTTCTATATATTAAGAAATGAATCCTTTGCCTTACCAATATAACACATGTTACAAATCTAACCATCTTTCTAATATTTAGTTTGGCTATGGCAAGATACTATTATGCAAAATATGAGCTTACCAATGACACAAGTAAATATACAGACATGTTTGTACGAATTGCAATGATTGAACGAATTGCTTTTTGAGCTTGTATAAAGCATACGAAAATTCTGAAGTTTGGCAGGTTGCTCGAGTATCATTTTTTCAATCATTGTTAAGTTGTCTGTGTTTTAGAATTTAGAGGGAGTTTGTTTAAATTTTTGTGGAACAATTTTTTTCGGGGAGTTAAAGAATAGATGGATTGTACATTGATGATAGTATGTATTGCACACTAATCTTAGATTAAAGGAAAGGAAGATAATGACCTTCTTTATTATTTACTAATTGAATTAGTTTGATATTTTACTTAATAAAAAAAATGAAGGGAATTTACTGTAGAATTTGCAGCCACATTGAACATTTTCTTAATTAATTAGTTTAATTTGCTACCAAGATCACTGCTAAGGGAAATAGGAGAAGCTTGAGTGAGAGTGCAAAAACTTGTGATTCCTATTTTTTATCTCCTCTTGATGAATGATAGAGATTCTTCACGGTCATGATTTGTAAAAGATTTTATTTATTTTATAGAAGTTGTTATTATTGATGATATTGAGCATATGTGCAAACAATTCCAAGAACATTTATTAGGAATTAATTACAATACCATTCCAAAGGACTTTTCTAACACATAATAACAATTTATATTTCGACTCTTGAATTACTTTTAAAAGTGATGCCCTTTGAAATGATACCTACATTACAAGGTTATATACATTGCAATGTAATCTAAGGAAAAAAAAAAAGGTCCATTCGAAATCCCCATTCTTTCTATGTAATGTAACTACCAAACTTTTAGTTTCTTTCCAAAAAAAAAAAAAAAAAACCAATATTTCAGTTTCTAAAAACATAAATGACACATCTATCTATATATTAAATGCTAAGTATTAAAATTATTAAACTAAAAATTTGACAAATACTTATATTTATATTTGAATATTCACCTTAAAATTTAGTGTGTTAAATTCTTAAAAATCCTTATTTTTATAAAATATTAATTATAGTTTTTTTAGTATTATTTTGTAACTAAAACACAATTATACATATTCTAATACTATTCAAATTCTAAAATTTTTTATATAATATGTATTTTTTAACCTCTTCTTTTCCATTAGAAACATGTACTTTTATTCAATTAAAAATACATTTTTCTTTTTATTTAACATAATAAAATGCATAATTTATTAATTATTTTTTATTTTTATTTTATTTCTCTAATTATTATTATTGCTATACATATTAAAAATATATATGTACTTTTACTAAAAAAAATATTAAATAAAACTATTATAATAACTTTCTAAATGTTCACTTTTATATTTTATTAATTTGTAATTTTAAATTTATTAAAATTATTTAATAATTATATTAAAATATATATATTATTTAAAGTTCATTATTAATTAGTTATAATGAATTCAATACTGCTAATCATTGAGACTTTCACCATTCTACACAACCTTCAACTTTCTTACAAAACCCGGAAAATAAATATACAATTGTTATCCAATTTGCGCCACCTCTTTCGCAAAGCTCAAATATTAACCTTAGCCAAGCACGGGTAAATATATGTATGTATAATTTTACATTGTCTTTTGTTGTTTTCATTTAAATTTCCTTAACCAACTAAAGATTTATTTGTTAACCACCATGATTCTTCCATTTCTTTTATTCAATATTTTTCATTACATGCTCATACTAAAAACATATACTGGAAGTCTGAATACATGTCAATAACTCTGTGATCTTTTCAAACAGATCCATCAAAAACATGTCTTCAAACAATTACAACTTGCTACAACAATTAACTCCGATAAGAGATGACTGGGTTCTGAAGATTCGGATAGCACGAATGTGGGACTCTGTCAATATCAAACTCCAAAATGAAATGATCAGTTTGGACATGATTTTCATAGATGAAGAGGTAATATGTTAGCAATTCATACTATTCAACCCCCAAAATATTAATTGTTAACTCTTTTTTATGTTTCGAAATGAATTCCATTGTAGGCACCACTATCCATGCTACCGTTCGTAAAAACCAAGTTCATAAGTTCAAAGCTCATTTGGAGGAGGGAAAAATTTACATTATTAGGAATATTGAAGCATGCACAGTCTCAGGAGACTTTAGGCCTGTTATGAATTCTATCAAGCTATTTTTCTTGTTTATTACTACTATCAAAAGAATTTATTTGGGTGGAAAATAATTTATTTTCAAAATCAAGCTCAACAACTACAATTTTTTTTTTTCAACAACTACTCTTCTCTTCTTGCTTCCTTCCACAACCCAAAAAGTTTGATAAGTGGTAAATGTTAAATTTATATTACTACAAAATGGAAGTATAAACACGAGAACATTGAAAAAAGAAAAATCCAAGTTGAATATCCTCAACATCAGCCTCACTCAGAAAATAATCTTGCCATAATCCAAGTTGGTATTCATACCACTTTACAATTACATAAATAATTTTTTAAGTGACTGAACATTTTATTTAAGGTGCAACAATGTATATAAAATTATGCAACAGCAGAATTCATTGGAATTTTATTGCAGGATATTCAGAATTTAGCAGCAGATATAAAACTATAAACATCTCCGGAAACAGAACCATTTTGTGAGACAATTCATACTTGAACAGACAAGCATTAATGCACAAAGAAACTGTTTTCTACACAGCACCATAAGAACATCTTATTGTGTAAAAAACTAAATTGTGCTGACATAATGTGGTTGACCTATTACTTCCATAACACCTTAACTTGGTACTTTTATGATATGATTATGGAAGGTAAGAGCAACATACCCGAATAGAAGCCTGATCAGAGCTGGTAGATGCCATCTACTTAATCCATCTCCCATCAATTCTAATATTTGAGATGTGAGCAATTTTTTTCCAATCAGCACCCATGTTGTTTCTGCATCTTTCTGACAGCTGAGGACATTCTTCAATATATATATGGCTTAATGCGCTGAAGTTGCTCATCCACTCTGGCATAGACATCAAATTTGGGCAACTTTTGATCAATAATCGGCGCAGAGTAGGCACTAGAACAAGCCATTTTGGGAGGGAAACCAACTTGGAATTATTGTGAATTTGAAAGTCTTGGAGGTTGATAAGGCACTGCCACTTCATTCCACTTACATTCTCATCATCCCACAAATCTAACTTATCACACGCCTTGATGATGAGAAGCTGGAGGGATGTTAGATGTGGGAGAGCATGGGATAGAGTAGTTAATCTTGGGCAATCAAAAATGTCAAGCTGTTGGAGAGAAGTGAGGTTTTGCATTAACTCTTCTGGCAGAGATTCCATATCCTCTATATTATGAATACCCAACCCTTTCAATTTGGAGCAAGCAGGAGAAATTGAAGAAGAAGAAGAGACAGATTGTGGCACGGAAATCTTCCTCTTCAGTATGTCCTCTAATGATTTCACGCTTCCATTTTTCAATACCAATTTTTGTACAGATGGAATGAGTGGCATTGAAGTTAGATTAGGGCAAAAATTGATCTGCAAATAGTCAAGACAATGAAATCGGAACAACTCAGGCTCCAGAGTTGATGTCTCCCTCTGCCATCCTTTCAGATTTGGGCAATTTTTTAGCCAGAGTCTATCAAGTGAAGGGAAGAATGATGGCACTTCCACTGCATTGTAGCATTGTATCCCAATCTCAATGCATTCCAAATCCACTAGCTTCTCAATTGACATTTCTTTAAGATTAGGAAATTGATCTAGCGGTGGAAAATGCTTGCATTTCTTGCAGTTGTAAATTCTAAGATTCACCAAATTAGTGAGTGAAGAAACCCAAAAAGGAAATGCAAGTCTTCCTGACCCATACACATAAAGCTGTTTTAAATTAAGATGCGGGCGCAGTTCTTCTAGTGACATTCCATCATCATCATCATCATCATCATCATCAAAGACATTATCCATTTTCCATGCTAATATCAACCGTTGAAGGTGTTGCTTCTCTTTCAAATTAGCAGCCTCAAATTCTGAAGCTGGATTTTTCACATACCTCAAATTTGCGATAAAAAAACCATACCTCAGATTTTTCAAGGATTGTAATTCACCGAGTCCACCACTATCCTTGGAGTCTCCATTATCTTCAGCCACTATGAATGTTGATAAACACTGGAGGCAAGTCAGTTGACCAAGACCTTGTGGCATATGAGTCAAACTAACACATCCCACAATGGTAAGATCCCTGAGACTGATCAACTTCTTAATATCTTTGGGCAGCTGCTTCAGCCTTTCACAACATGCAAGCTTGAGCACTTGAAGGTTTCGGAGTTTAGTTATGGAATCAGGAAGCATCTCAATGCTTTTATTATCTGAAAGGTCCAGATATCTTAGATGCGTCATTTTGCCAATGGAATGTGGCACCTGATCAATTCCCATTTCCCTCAGCAGCAATACTCTAGCACGTTTTAATTTGGAAAAAATCACATGGAGCTCTCCTTCTTTAGTTTCCTTCCTACTAGATGATACAATAAACGATCGTACCTTCTCTGCACCAGATAAGCTATTGGAAACTTGCAAATATGTGTCTATTTCAAAATCAATGCACATGTGTCGAGTTCCTCCATCAATTGCCTCTACTAACTCTTCTTTTGAATTTAGCAAACAACTCTCCTTCCCAGAGATCAAAACAGCAAGATCATGTATCAAATCATGCATTTTACAGGATTTTATGTTACCCAATTGATCTTCTTCTACATCTTGAAAGAAGGATCTCCACAACAGATTCTTAAAATATTCATAACCTATGTCCTCAAGACATTGTTTTGAATCTAACTGTTTAATATATCCAAGTGCTATCCAAAGACGCACCAAAAAGGGCACACTAATTGTAGTTCCTTTTGGAAATAATCTACAATATGCAAAACAATGTTTCAAATGGGAAGGGAGATGATTATAGCTCAACTTAAGAATTGGTAAAATATTTTCGTTGATATTTGAGACTTCTTGATCTCTGATAGACGACCACTCAGACAAGCTTTTGGAATACAAAAGTGTTCCCATGGCTCTAATGGCTAAAGGAACTCCAACACATTTTTCCATGATTTCCTTCCCAACTGTCTCATGCTTTGGACTGGGAACTTGCCCATCGTTAAAAGCCATTTGCTTGAACAAAGACCATGACTCAAAATCAGCTAGACCCTGTAATTCATAAGCTAAATCTGATCTGATCATCTCCGCAACATGCGCAAGGCGCGTTGTAACAATTATTACACTTCCTTTTGCACCTCCAACTAACAAATCTTTCAACTGAAACCATTTCTCCTCTCTCTCATTCCACACATCATCGAGCACAAGTAAAAATCTTTTCCCATTGATTTTTTCAAGAAGAAGATTTTTCAGGGTATTCAATTCAAGGATTCCACTTCGCTCACCAACAACAGATTCTAAAATCTTTCCAACAATCAGTTTTACATCAAAATTATTCCCTATATGAGCCCACAGCTTTAGATCAAAATGTGACTTCACCGACTCATCATTACACACAAGTTGAGCTAATGTTGACTTTCCCAAACCCCCTAATCCAGTCACTGTAAGGACAGACACATTCTGTCTATCACTAGAAGACAACAGATATTCTATAATCTTCTTCTTATCACCTTCCCTGCCAACGACCACTTCAGGCAAAGATGAGTGGCTCTCTCTTACTTCATCCATAACAAAGTTCTCCTCATGACGCTCATCTAATTGAAAGTTCTTACATGCAGCAATCACATCTAACTTAGATCTAATCTTTTTAATTTTATGAGCCATTCTGAGACCATACTTGAGTTGGTTTGAGGATGAAAAGAAAAGGTGTACCTCCTTGGAAAATCTATTACCAGTCATCACCTGCTTCTGTAAAGTCTTTGTGAAGAACTCATCCAATAAGTCATCTGCATCGTAAAGAGCTTCTTCTAGCAAGTTCACCCAATTCTTGACTTGATTACTCTGTGAGTACTTCTGCTCTGCATCAAGAAGCACCGCCTGGATGGTTGAAACTGTCATCTTGAGCTTCTCAGCCTCATCTTGGACATTCCACCAATGGCTTGCCTCTCGAAAGGCTGGAGAACTCAACTTCGAAATGATTCCACCAGCAATGGTGAAGAGGGCCGCTTCTGCCATTGTTTTGCCAGGAAAAGAAAAGTCTACGGGACTTGGTCACTGTTTGAAAGTGTTTGCGATGGGCTGTGAAGGATGACAATGCTATTATAACGTATTTGTAATTTTTTATATTACATTTCTTTGAATTGGACGACATTGTGGAGTAATGGAAAGGCCATGAAAATGTCTTCTTTTGTATTTTTTTGACCCAACCGTGAAAATGCCATTGAGAGGGCTAAATATGTCTGACACATATACAATATGATACAGCTGGACGCTTTGTCGATCCAACATATCTATATAATATATACTATATAACATAGCTAAACGCGGAAATCACTGTTCCGTGTCCAGCTATATTAGATTTGGCCATTATCTTGGGAAACCGACGCTGTTTTTAAGCTGCTTTTACTCTACTTCAAAATGACAGCATTTTCCTTTAGTGTTTACTTTTTTTTCGCGCCCTTTGTTTTTTTTTTTGCCATGTGGTGGAGAGGTAAAAAGTTGAGCCACGTATTGAACATTTGTAGTTTACTGATTGTCTTTTTTTTTCCTCTACATTTATACAATTGCTAAAATCATGAAATATTAATTTTATTTACATATCAAAAAATTTTAATAACATATAAATAATAAAAATTATTTTTAACATTTAATTTTTAATTTCTTCAATTTGATTCAATATTTAGCTTGAAAGAAATACTTCAAAAGAGTGGAATTTTTTTAAAATAATAAAATAAAATTTACTCCAAAATTATTATTTTTAATTAATTCATCTAAAATTTGATATATTTCATTTTGTGAATAATTTATGAAGGCGTGGCTGCATGCATCCATCTACCAATAGAACTTATATTGTTTTAATCCCTAAAATTAAAAACCCAGAAGAAGTAGCTCACTTCCACCTTATAAGCCTGTGTAATTTTCTCTATAAAGTCATTTCTAAAGTTATCTTTAATAGACTAAAACCTTTCATGAATGACTTAGTCCATCAATCTCAAGGGGCTATTATTCCTGAAAAGCTAATTCAGGACAATATTTTAATAACTCGTGAAATTTTACATACCCTGAGAACTTCTAAGGTTAAAAAAAAAAAAAACGGTATTACCTTAAAATTTGACATGGAAAAATCTTATGACAAGGTTCATTGGGGCTTTCTTAGAAGAGTTTTGTTCAAAATGGATTTTCACAGTCTTTAAATCAACAGGTTCATAAGATGCGTCACATCTGTTCAGTATGCTCTTTTAGTTAACGGGAAATAATCTGGATAGTTCAAGCCGTCTAGAGGTTTAAGATAGGATGATCCTCTATCCCTTATTTTGTATCTTTTCATAGCCAATATTCTTCTTGGCATGTTGGATGATGTTGTTGAAAGTAGTAAACTTTAAGGGTTTAGAATAAATCCCAAATGTCCCGTCATCACTTCTAGTCTTTTTGCTGACGATACTATCCTATTTGGGCAAGCTAATCCCATGGAAGCTCGTAGACTTAATGTCATTCTAGATTAATGCATGAAAGCAAAAGGGCAAAAAATTAATAAAGCTAAATCAAGAATAATTTTTGGTAGAATGATTAGGAGTGAAGTTAAAGAATAGATCATCAGGGTGTTGGGTACGAGAGCGATCGGCAACATGATAAACACTTGGGCTTACTTTAGAGTGAGGTAAATCAAAATATCAAACATCAAAATTCAATCTTAATAAAATTAAAGATAAAGCTACTGCTTGGAAGCATAAATCCTCATCTATTTGAGGGAGGAAAGTTATGATAAGGGCAGTGCTCACTTCTATTCCTACATATGCTTTTTCTTGCTTCAAATTCCCAAAAAAATTCAGTCAACAACCCTAACTTCTTAATAATTTTTGGTGGCGTCAAGGAGATCAAGCGAGAGGTATTCATTAGTGTAAATGGGATTCACTAACAAAATCCAAGTTCATCGGGGCTGTGGTTTCAGGAATTTATATTTATTTAATATTTCTCTAATTGGTAAGAATGTTTGGAGATTTTTGAATGATCCGCATTTTGTTTTGGAAAAAATTTGGAAAGGGAAATATTGTTCGGACGAGAACTTTTTGGAAGCGAAAAGGAGTAAAATTGTCTCATGGATCTGCAGTAGTTTTTTAGAGGGAAAGGATTATCTTCAAAATGGTTTCAGTAAAAATATTGGTTGTGGGTCTAAGACCTCCTCTTGGGATGATCCTTGGATTCCTAGTCTACCAAATTTTAAAATACAATCTTCAACCCCTCAAAACTCCCCAATTTGATTGGTGGCTGATGCCATAAATCTAGTTACAGGTACCTGGGATCTGAATCTACTGCAGAATTTCATATCTGATTTTAAAATTCAAGCTATATCTCGTATTCCTTTCATTAGATCAAATCAACGAGATAGTTGGGTTTGGCATTATGTGTCTAGTGGCCAGTATTGTGTAAAATCTGCTTATCACTACCTTGTCTCTCAATGTTGTAACTCAATTGCTAATGCTTCATCTTCTCTTACAACGGATAAGCAGTTTTGGTGTTCCGTTTGGAGGCGCAAAATTCCTACAAAATCCAAATCTTTTTCTGGAGAGTAATGACGAATTCTTTTGGCTTAATAAAAAATCTGTTTAGAAGGAATTTAGCTCGGTCTCCGGATTGTATTCTTTGAAAGGATCATGCTGAAACTATGGAGCATATGCTCTTTTTTTGTCCCAAGGCTCAATAAATTTGGTTTCTATCTCCCTTAGGTTTTAAACCTGAGGATTATGGCTTTCCTTCAGTGAATATTTGGTGGAGTTTTGTTTGTAAATTCTTTCAAGATCTGAAAGTGCAGAATTCCTTGATCTTATAATCATATTGCGTTGGTTTATTTAGAAGAGCAGAAAAACCAAAATCTTTGCAGGTAAGGAGTCAAATCTAGTTGAAGTGGTGGCAAATGCTATTAACCTCTGGACACAAATGAAGAACATTCCTCCATCAACTCAGTTGATGAACAGATGTCAAGTGTTTCGTGACATTCCATCTGTTTGGATTGTTCCTTCTCCAGAAAGCTTGAAGAGTAATGTTGATGCTAGCTTTAATGCTAGTTCAGGTACAACAACTATGGCAGCTATTGTCCAAAATAATGCAGGCAGTCTCATTGATGGATTTTGTTTCAAAAGGCTTTCCCTTTCAGCTCTTTCTGCAGAAGCTATGGCGCTACTGGCGGGAGTCCTTGTTGCTAAAGCCTGGGGATTTAAAAAGATAATATTCGAATATGATTCTAAATGCTTAATTGATGCCATCAATCAGCCTTGCAGGGGTGTTCCCTGGGAAGCTAAGATATTTTCGTACTTATTAGAGATGAAAACTGTTTTCAGTTTTGTAATATCTCTAGGAAAGCCAATAAGGCTGCTGACTGGGCTTCTAAACATGCTAATGATCTTTTTGTTAACCCTTCTTGGACATGTATTGTTCCTGGAGAATTAGTTGCTATATTGCACTCAGATGCCTTTGGGCGGTCAAGTTAATGAAATTCTCTCTGTTCAAAAAAAAAAAAAAATCATCTAAAATAAATTTTAAATTAATAGTTGGGTTCAATTTATGTCAAATTTAAAATATATAAGGCACACAATTTTAAAGTTAATTTTTTTTAAAATTTTTTTTAGGATTTGTTTCTTTATTTCTTTTAAGATAAATATTGAATTAAATTTAAAAATTTAAAAATTAATTTCGAAAATAATATTTTATGGTTTATATATAGTTGATATTTTTGATGTTTTAAATCTTTTATTTTTACTCACACACTTTCTGTAACTCTTAGTATCTATATATGCAAAAATAAAAATAAAAATAAAAAATATTATAATTTATTAATTTGTTAAAATACATTTAAAATTATTTAACTATATACATGAGTGCTGTTTGGTTATTAAAAAAAAAAAAGCTAAATATATACAACTTAATTTTTTAGTTGTGAAATTTAACAAATAATTTATCATTTTGATTTAATTTATTTGTAAAATATTTTTTGTATTTTATTTTTTATAAAAATAAAATTAACTAAATTGACTAAGGTATAATTAGAATATAATTGTTGACTTTAAAAATAATATCAATAAAATGTAATTACTTATGGAAGTTTTTTTTATTTTTAAGGTAAATTGTACTTTTTAACAGACTAGGGGTGTATTTAATTAAGACTTTTAAATAATTTAATAGATTTTAAAAATTATGGGCTATTTAATCATAATTTTTATAAACTCTTTAAAAGTTAGGGTATATTTGATAATAACTTTTGTAAACTTAAAAAAAATCTATAAAAGTTAAGAGGAATATAATTAAGACTTTTAAAGAGTTAATAAAAGTAAACACATATTCAAAAAGTCATAAATTTTTAATGACAATGGAATTATGTGGACTTCAAATGAATTTTCCTATTTATATCAACCTACGAAAAGTTATTCACCGTACCTCAAGAATTTGAATAACTTTTAAATATGATGCTCTATTGAGGAGTAATAGACTTACCACAAGGTACTTTAATCTACTTATTGCTATTTCAATTTATTTTCACTTATATATATATATATATAATTTCTATTTATCATGTTTTCTGTTATATATTTGTAAAGTAAATATATTTTTGACGGATTGTGAAAAAATCTATTAACTAAAAAAATCTTTGATATTTTTTATTTGAAATTAATAAAATAAATATCTTAACTATTTTTTAAAAAATTAATTAAAGAAATCCACTTTTAATAATTATTTTAATTTTTTTATTTTTATCATATGATAAAAATTTATTTTTGTATAACCCCTATCTCCTCTTTATCCTTTTTTCTTTCTTCTTCTTTCATGCCATCTTCCTTGCCTTGTCACTGTGTGCTCGAACCAGCAGCCATAACCAGCCTGTACCTTCTCCATCTACTATATCTTCCTTTAGTGTCATCTTTGCAGCACATCATGAAGAGGCAGCAACAACAGCAGCCAAGTGAAGCAGCAGCCGTGTGAAGCAGCAGCAGGGACGACTATAGTAGCAACCTCCATCCCTTCTGCCGTGACAACCAGCACAACCATCGCCACCACCTGCTGTTGCCTGAGGCAGCAGCAACTTAGGCTTACAGCAGCAGCCCCTCCCCTGTCCTGATTTGAGCTTGAAGTGAGTTAGTAGTTAGTTAACTTTAGGTTAGTTTTTAGTTAGATTTAGTTGTTTGTTAGTTGATTTGGTTAGTTTTTAGGTTGATTTGTGATTTTTGTTAATTATGAGTTGTTTGTTTAATTTTTGCAGAATTTATTTTAATTATTTGGGTAATTCTTGGTTGATCTAAATATATATATGAGTTAATCTAGGTTATTGGAGTTAATTTTGGTTAAGAGCATATAAAAAAATAATTTAGATTAATTAAATTGATTTTATGGAATATTTGTATATTTATGTGGATATTTTAAGTTTTATGTATATTTTGTTAATGTGGTTAATTAATTATTTTTGATTGAATATTTGAGTTAATTAGTGTTAGTATATTGTGTTAGTAATTTTAGTAGTGATAAAATAATTTTTGATAATTTATTTAATTTTTTAGAAATTATTATTATTATGTAAATTTTGAAATAATAAGTAAATGGTGTGTTTTTGTTGATATTATAATTAAATACTATGATTTAGATATTTTTTGAGATAAAATGTGGTATTAAAATAATTTTTATAAAGTATTTATTATTTTTAGTTAATTGATACTAACTATTTTTGAAAATTTATTCAAAATTAAATTATTTATTGTTTTGTGGTTTGAATGAGTTTTTAATTAATATTTTAGTACATTTAAACTAGATGGGCAATTATAGTTTGAAATTGACTATTTTATATTGGATATTTGGAAAGTTGTGTTGTTATTAATATTATATTATTATTTGAAATTTTATTTAAATTATGATGGAAAATAATTTTATTTAGTGTTTTAAAAAATTAAATAAATTATATTATGATTTATTATTAAATTTTTATTATTTTTGGTGATTTACTAAATTAATGTTTAGTATTTGCTTATTTGTATTTTTGGTGAACCTCGATTGGGAATTTTGTAGTTTGGGGTCCCAACACGAGGTATTGTGTCACTGTGAATTTTGAAGTGTGTTTATTTACAGGATTGACTCTACTTCGGTAGAGGGATGTCCGTTTTACAAATAAAACTCTGTCGAATTTTCGGTAGATTTCTCGTAAAATGTGACATCGGGGCAATCTTAAAAATTTTTATTCTGAGTTTGAATCGAGTCTTCCATTTTCTGATTGTCATTTCCTTTTCTGTCTTTTAACTGCCCCTCCAGTCGTGTCTACCAGTCGAGGTTGGACACGACGTGCTAGAGGAGCACTTTTACCTTGTAAGTTAATATTTGATTTGAGTATCGGATTTTTAATTTAAATTATATTAAATTCTTATAAATTTAATTTTATGAGATTCTAGTTAGCATTATTCATATGATCTTGCATGATTTAATTTATAGTTGTTTTATTGTATTTTATTTATTGTAATTTTCATTGTTTTATTTATTTTCTTTTATTTATTTATTTATTTATTTTTAAATAAAGCACGATAGAATGGGCTACCTGATGGGTTTCATCAGGACCGTATGTGCATTGGTAAAATATGTGTTTATTTAATTATATTACTGTGGCCGAAGGTCTAGTGATACTTTGCTCTCGGACACCGCCAGAAGTATAATATTTGCTTATTTAATAAATATTGGGGCCGAAGGTCTGGTGATGCTTTGCTCTCGAACATCGCCAGTATAAATTTTAGTTTATATTTATTAAATCACTGGGGCCGATGGTTTGGTGATGCTTTGCTCTTGGATACCGCCAGTGATTTTGGATTAAGATATATGACTGCGACTGTGTATCCTGGTGATGCCTTGCTCTTGGGATCCGACAGTCTTGGATATAAGTGAGTTATATGACTGTTAAAAATTTATAAATCGGGTTCTACCAAATTTTTATACTAAAACAATTTAAAAAGACATTTAAATATTTATTTCTTTTCTTTTAAAACTGGATTTATTATATGTATACCAAATGGTTGAAATAAAATTATATTATATTATATTTCCATAAAATTTATTTTAATGAGGTTTTCAAATCGCATTCATTTCTTTATTAACTTACTCAGTGAGGTCTGACTCCCCTCAATTAATTTTTTTTCCAGGAGTTTGGGAGTTTACTGTTAGACCTACTTCTCTTCCTCGTGTATCTTCGTCATTGGTTATTTTACGTAGGTCTATTTAGTTATGTCGTATTTACTTTCGTGTACCGCAGTAGAGAAAATTGTATAATTGCATACTTTATTTGGAATTTCATGTATTTATAATTTTATATTTTGAGATACTATTTGTATAACCGATGTTTATTTATTTTATTCTATGCACTGATATTATGGTTTAAATTATATTGAGAAAAATTAGTTTGATAATGTGCATTGTTATTTTATTATTTATTATAAGGTTTCAACGTTAAATATTCCGGGATTTTTCTTTTGAGGCTTACTATGGGTTTCGGTAGCTTTATGCTTTCCCATTCCCTAGTGCCGGTCACGTGCCCCTAGGTTCGGGTTGTGACAAAGTTGGTATTAGAGCTTTCGCTCGTTTTTCATGTTTTTAATTGTCGATGTCTGTCTTTTTCTCATAATACTGCGGTACTTAGGTTGTTAAACATCGTTTGTTGATCTCTTGTCTTTTGGTTTCAGCATCTGAGTCTATATTCCTATCTTGTTTTGAATCTTGGTTTTTTTTCTTGTCTTTTCATAATGAGGTGTGCTCGGAATGCCCCTACTGTAGATGCAGAACCTAATGATGGTGAGCAGTCATTTCAGGATGAGATTCTCCCTCCTGCCCCTCGACCTAGAGGTAGGGGTAGAGGTAGAGGGAGGGGTAGAGCTAGAGTGGCAGCGGCTCAGAGGCAGGATCAGCCTCCGGTAGAACCTCATATTCCAACAGAGGATCTTGTAGTCTTTGCAGTTGGTATGGCGGGTATTAACCAGGGCTTGGCAGCTCTTAATCATGCGATGCCCATTGTGCAGTAAATGCTTCAGTGACAAACTCAGGGAATGTCAGATGCTGATGCGGCCTTATTATACTCTAGAGTGGGGTGAGTTCACTTTGATGGTACTAGGGATACGTTGGATTTCATTAATACCATCGATTCCAGGACCAGATCTGGGTATTCTGACTACCAGAGGATTATGATTGTGAAGCTATCAGTCTCAATAGCATCTCAGGACTAGTTTATGCAGTCCATTCAGCCTTTCATGACGACAATGACATGGTTGGGATTTAAGGAGCAGTTCATGAGATTCTTCTATCCTTTGTCTATGCGAGAGAATTATAGATGGCAGCTGCTTAACATTGATAGGAGAGATCGATTAATGGAGGACTATACTCAGGAGTTCTACAGACTGATGAGTTAGAGATAAACATTTTCTTCTCATCTTGTCCCGTGTTAATAGAGGGTAGAGAATTATTGGCAGACTTGGTCCTTTTGGATGTGATCGAGTTTGATGTGATTCTTGGAATGGATTGGTTGTCCCATTATTATGCTTCTGTGGATTGTCGAGCAAAGGAAGTAATTTTTAGAATTCCTGATGATGAGGAATTCAGATTCAGAGGTACTGAGAGTTCCATGTTTCGTATTCTTATTTCTGCCATTATAGCTAGGAAGATGCTCAGTAGAGGTTTTCAGGGCTATCTAGCTGTAGTTTGAGATGTTCAAGCACAAATGGAATTAGTGGAGAGGGTACCAATAGTACGTGAATTTACAGATGTTTTTCTAGAGGAGTTACCTGGATTGCCACCGGATAGAGAGATAGAATTCTGTATTGATGTTATCCCAGGTATAGATCCTATCTCTATACCACCTTATAGGATGGCACCTACGAAGCTGAAGGAGTTAAAAGAGCAATTACAGGAATTATTAGATAAGGGGTTCATTGGCCTAATACATCTCCTTGGGGTGCTCCGGTTCTCTTTGTAAAGAATAAGGACGGTAGTCTTTGACTCTGTATTAACTACAGATAGCTGAATAAGGTTACCATCAAGAATAAGTATC
The DNA here is from genome assembly GCA_947683625.1 of Mallotus nudiflorus. Lineage (NCBI taxonomy): Eukaryota > Viridiplantae > Streptophyta > Magnoliopsida > Malpighiales > Euphorbiaceae > Mallotus > Mallotus nudiflorus. The sequence continues at coordinate 518,537 of CANTUR010000400.1, read as the reverse complement.
CACTCCCCAGGATTGATGATTTGTTCGATCAGTTATAAGGAGCTCGACATTTCTCTAAGATTGACTTGAGATCTGGGTATCATCAGTTGAGGATTAGAAGGGAGGATATACCTAAGTCAGCATTTCGGACTAGATATGGCCACTATGAGTTCTTAGTGATGTCCTTTGGGTTGACTAATGCCCCAGCAGCCTTTATGGACTTGATGAACAGGGTGTTTAGGCCATACTTAAACCAATTTATGATTATGTTAATTGATGATATTCTGGTCTATTTAAAGAATAGGGCAGAGCATGCAATGCATCTGAGATTGGTGTTGTAGACTTTGAGAGAGCACCAGTTATATGCTAAATTTTTTAAATGTGAGTTCTGGTTAGACCAAGTGGCATTCTTAGGCCATGTAGTGTCTAAAGATGGAATTCAGGTGGATCCCAGGAAGATCGAGGCGATTATTGAATGGCCAAGACCTACAACGGTTATTGAAGTGAGAAGTTTTCTGGGTTTAACAGACTATTATAGGAGATTTGTGAAGGATTTTTCTAAGATTACCGCGCCTTTGACTAGACTAACCCAGAAGAATGTTAGATTTGTATGGACTGAGAGATGTGAGGAGCATTTCCAGTTGCTTAAGGATTTATTGACTTCAGCTCCAATGCTGACATTACCTTCTGGTGATGATGGATACATGGTGTATTATGACGCTTCCCGTGTAGGTTTGGGATGTGTGCTAATGCAAAATGGCAGAGTGGTTGCTTATGCTTCGAGACAGTTGAAGAAGCACGAGCAGAATTATCCCACTCACAATCTAGAGATGGCAGCAGTTGTATTCACACTGAAGATCTAGAGGCATTAGTTGTACGGTGTCACTTGTGAGATCTACACCGACCACAAGAGCTTAAAGTATATCTTTGAGCATAGGGATTTGAACTTAAGGCAAAGAAGATGGATGGAACTTCTAAAAGACTATAATTGTTTGATTCTTTACCATCTGGGCAAGGCGAATGTAGTAGCTGATGCGTTGAGTAGAAAATCAGCAGGTAGTCTTGCCCACATTAGTACTGAGAGGAGACCGATTATTCGAGAGCTGCATGAGCTGATTGATCAGGGTTTGCAGTGGAAAGTGACTAAGAAGTGCCTTTTAGCTCAGTTCAGAGTACGATCTGTGTACTTGGATAGAGTTAAGGCAGCTCAAAGAAGGGACCCATAGTTACAGAGAATTATGTTTGAGGTGCAACAAGGTCAATCCAGAGAGAGTTTGTGGTTGATAGTGAGGGAGTTCTACGCTTGGGTACTCGGTTGTGTGTGCCAGATGTTAATGATCTGAGGAAAGAAATCTTAGAAAAGGCACATTTTTCTGCTTACAGTATTCATCTAGGTTCTACTAAGATGTATCATAATTTGAGGGATACATATTGGTGGAATAGAATGAAGAAGGATGTTGCAGAATTTGTATCCAAGTGTCTCTCATGTTAGCAGGTAAAATTAGAGCATCAGAGGCCCTCAGGATTATTATAGCCCATGGCTATCCCAGAGTGGGATATGATTACTATGGATTTTGTGACTGGTTTTCCTCAGAAGACAAGTGGGTTTGATGCTATTTGGGTAATCATTGATAGGTTAACTAAATCAGCTCACTTTCTGCTAGTTAAGAAGACATACTCCACTGATAGGTTGGCACGATTGTATCTCAACAGAATTGTCTATCTTCATGGAGTTCCAGTGAGTATAATATCTGATAGAGGAGCCACTTTTACATCAATTTTCTGGCAAGAGTTGCATAAGGCATTGGGTACTAAACTTGACTTCAGCACAACATTCCATCCTCAAACTGATGGTCAGTCTGAGAGGACCATTCAGACTTTAGAGGATATGCTCCGGATGTGTGTGATGGACTTTGGAGGTCAATGGGATAATCATTTGCCACTGATTGAATTCGCATATAACAATAGTTATCATACAAGTATTGAGATGGCTCCGTATGAAGCATTGTTTGGTAGGAAGTGCATATTACCTTTGTGTTGGGAAATTGGTGAGAGACAGCTCATAGGTCTAGAGTTGGTACAGATTACTTTTGAAAAAGTTCCTATCATTTAGCAAAGGTTGAGGACAACATACAGTAGGCAGAAGAGTTATACTGATCCCAAAAGGAAGGATGTTTCCTTTTTAGTTGGAGATATGGTGTTTTTGAAGGTATCTCCAATGAAGGGAGTTATGAGGTTCAATAAGAAGGGTAAGTTGGCTCCGAAGTACATTGGACCTTTCGAGATACGGTCACGAGTTAGGGAAGTAGCCTATAGACTAGTATTGCCACCTGAGTTATCTCGAATCCACCCAGTGTTCTATGTGTCTATGTTAAGGAAGTATATTCCTGATCCTTCTCAAGTACTTCAGCCTCAAGTAGTGGAGCTCAGTGAAGATTTGTCTTATGAGGAGTATCCAGTAGTGATTGTGGATCGTTGGATTTTCCAGCTTCGCTCTCGGGAGATTCAGATAGTGAAAGTGCTTTGGAGTGACCACACAGCAGAAGACTGTATGTGGGAGGCAGAATCTGAGATACAAGTCGTCTATCCCTATCTTTTCCATCCTTAGACTTTGTAATTCCTAACTTTTCTTTGAAATTCATGGACGAATTTCTGTAAGGAGGGGAGATTGTAATAATCCGAATATTTTAAATTATTTATATAAATATTAAGGTTTTCAAGGATACAAATTATCTTTATTTCATATTGTTATAATTGATATATTGAATTATTATATTTGAGTACTAAATTTAAAATTCTATTGAGAACTATTAATGTTATTAATTTTACATTATTTTATTTTATTTTTATGCACATACTTTATTATTAAATTGTCCAAATATTTATTTGTAGCATTACTATTGTTGACTATTATATTTGTAGTATTATTTTATCTAGAGGTATATTAATAACATTATTATATTCACTACTTAAACTATTTAATATATATATATATAACATTATGATTTTCAAACTAAAAATAGTTGGTCAACCCCTATCTCCTCTTCCTCCTTCTTTCTTTCTTCTTCTTTCACGCCATCTTCCTTCCCTGTCACTGTGCGCTCGAACCAGTAGTCATAACCACCCCGTTCCTTCTCCATTTGCTACTTCTTCCTTTAGTGTCATCTCTGTAGCGCATCATGAAGAGGTAGCAGCAGTAGTAGCAGCCGTGTTAAGCAGCAGCAGGGACGACTACAACAGCAACCTCCATCCCTTCTGCCGTGACAACTAGCACAACCACCACCACCACCTGCTGTCACCAGAGGCAGCAGCAACTCAGGCTTGCAGCAGCAGCCCCTCCCCTGTCCTGATTTGAGCTTGAAGTGAGTTAGTAGTTAGTTAACTTTAGGTTAGTTTTTAGTTAGATGTAGTTGTTTGTTAGTTGATTTGGTTAGTTTTTAGGTTGATTTGTGATTTTTGTTAATTATGAGTTGTTTGTTTAATTTTTGCAGAATTTATTTTAATTATTTGGGTAATTCTTGGTTGATCTAAATATATATATTAGTTAATCTAGGTTATTGGAGTTAATTTTGGTTAAGAGTATATAAAAAATTAATTTAGATTAATTAAATTGACTTTATGGAATATTTGTATATTTATGTGGATATTTTAAGTTTTATGTATATTTTGTTAATGCGGTTAATTAATTATTTTTGATTGAATATTTGAGTTAATTAGTGTTAGTATGTTGTGTTAGTAATTTTAGTAGTGATAAAATAATTTTTGATAATTTATTTAATTTTTTAGAAATTATTATTATTATGTAAATTTTGAAATAATAGGTAAATGGTGTGTTTTTGTTGATATTATAATTAAATACTATGATTTAGATATTTTTTGAGATAAAATGTGGTATTAAAATAATTTTTATGAAGTATTTATTATTTTTAGTTAATTGATACTAACTATTTTTGAAAATTTATTCAAAATTAAATTATTTATTGTTTTGTGGTTTGAATGAGTTTTTAATTAATATTTTAGTATATTTGAACTAGATGGGCAATTATAGTATGAAATTGACTATTTTATATTGGATATTTGGAAAGTTGTATTGTTATTAATATTATATTATTATTTGAAATTTTATTTAAATTATGGTGGAAAATAATTTTATTTAGTGTTTTAAAAAATTAAATAAATTATATTATGATTTATTATTAAATTTTTATTATTTTTGCTGATTTACTAAATTAATGTTTAGTATTTGCTTATTTGTATTTTTGGTGAACCTCGATTGGGAATTTTGTAGTTTGGGGTCCCAACCTGAGGTGTTGTGCCACTGTGAATTTTGAAGTGTGTTTATTTACAGGATTGACTCTACTTCGGTAGAGGGATGTCCGTTTTACAGAGAAAACTTTGCCGAATTTTCGGTAAATTTCTCGTAAAACGTGACACCGGGGCAATCCTAAAATTTTTTATTCTGAGTTCAAATCGAGTCTCCCATAGAAACTCTAGAAGTTAGGTTTCTATTTTCTGATTGTCATTTCCTTTTCTATCTTTTAGCTGCCCTCCAGTCGCGTGTACCAGTCGAGGTTGGACACGACGTGCTAGAGGAGCATCTTTATCTTGTAAGTTAATATTTGATTTGAGTGTCAGATTTTTAATTTAAATTATATTAAATTCTTATAAATTTAATTTTATGAGATGCTAGTCAGCATTATTCATATGATCTTGCATGATTTAATTTATAGTTGTTTTATTATATTTTATTTATTTATCTATTTTATTTATTGTAATTTTCATTGTTTTATTTATTTTCTTTTATTTATTTATTTATTTTAAATAAACCACGGTAGAATGGGCTACATGATGGGTTTTATCAGGACCGTATGCGCACCGGTAAAATATGTGTTTATTTAATTATATTATTGGGGCCGAAGGTCTGATGATACTTTGCTCTCGGACACCACCAGTAGTATAATATTTGCTTATTTAATAAATACTGGGGCCAAAGGTTTGGTGATGCTTTGCTCTCAAACACTACCAGTATAAATTTTAGTTTATATTTATTAAATCATTGGGGCCAATGGTCTGATGATGCTTTGCTCTCGGACACTGCCAGTGATATTGGATTAAGAGATATGACTGTGGCTGTGTATTCTGATGATGCCTTGCTCTATGGATCTGGCAGTTTTGGATATAAGTGAGTCATATGATTGTTAAAAATTTAGAAATCGGGTTCTACTAAATTTTTATACTGAAACAATTTAAAAAGACATTTAAATATTTATTTCTTCTCTTTTAAAAATGGATTTATTATATGTATACCAAATGGTTGAAATAAAATTATATTATATTATATTTCCATAAAATTTATTTTAATGAGGTTTTCAAATCGTATTCATTTCTTTATTAACTTACTCAGTGAGGTCTAATTCCGCTCAATTAATTTTTTTTCAAGGAGTTTGGGAGTTTACTGTTAGGCCTACTTCTTTTTACCGTGTAGCTTCGTCACCGGCTATTCTATGTAGGTCTATTTAGTTATGTCGTATTTACTTTCGTGTACCGCAGTAGAGAAAATTGTATAACTGCATATTTTATTTGGAATTTCATGTATTTATAATTTTATATATTGAGATACTATTTGTATAACCGATGTTCATTTATTTTATTCTATGCACTGATATTATGGTTTAAATTATATTGAGAAAAATCAATTTGATAATGTGCATTGTTATTTTATTATTTATTGTAAGGTTTCAAAGTTAAATATTCTGCGATTTTTCTTTTGAGGTTTACTATGAGTTTCGGTATCTTTATGTTTTCCCATTCTTTAGTGTCGGTCACGTGTCCCTGGGTTCGGGTCGTGACACATAAACTCAATAAAAAGTCTTACAAAATAAAGTATATAAAAGTCTGTAAACTCTATAAAAGTCATTCACTTAATAAAGTGTATAAATATCTTTAAAAGTCCTAATTAAATACATCCCTAAGTTTACTTGTCCATGCATCAATTAAATAATTAATGTTTAATTTTCTTTGAATAGGGGGAGCAATGTTAATACTATGCATTGAAAAGGTAATGAAATTACCTGAAATTTAATTTTAATAATTTAATTAGTACAAGTATGGTGCTTTCTGTTCAACTTTATTTCACACTCCTATAACTAGCGACACTCCTAAAACTGTCAAGAGATATGATTAATTTCACGATGAATGGCGATGAACAAAGTTGTACAAAAGCTAAAATGGCGCATGCAACTAAGCTTCCTATAACATCTATATCGATCTGACAATTGGAAGTCAATTTGTTTACAAAAGATTGTCGGTCAAAAAACTTTGCTCAAGGTTTTCTCCTTTTACTAAATGAATCAATGCATTACCACATTACTATATTTACGGGGAGTTGTACAAACAAAATTATTAGTTTTTTTATTCCAAATTAAAATTAAAAAAATTTGAATTTTATAGTTAATACTTGAACAATTGAATTTCTATATGTACAAAATGTTATGTTTTAGTACTCCGCTATGAAGCGCGAATAACTTTTTTAATATATAATATATATAAATGTATAGGAATATGAAAAATAAAAAAAAAATCTTCATTTATTGTTATCTAAAAATTGAATATTTTAGTCATTTATTAATAAAAATTAAATTAAAATATAATTTTAATTTAAATAAAATTTATTTTTTATTTTAATTAGGTTAATTTTTATTTTATCTCTAATAATTAATTAAAATGAAATTTTAATTTAATTGAAAGTATATTTCTTATTTTAATTAGGTTAACTTCTATTTTATCTCTAACATAAATTAAATTATTTAAAATTTTAGTAGTGATTTTGTAAAATATATATTTTTTATTTTAATTAAGTCTACTTATATTTTATCTAATATAAATTAAATTAGATGACATAATTTTATAAGTCTTACTAAATTAAATTTAATAAATAAATACTTAAAATGAAAATTAATAAATTTTATAAAATAATTAATTATGAAAATATTAATGTTAAAAATGTTGAAAGATTTTTGTGTTTCAATAGAAAATTAATAAAGAATGTAATAAATTACCATATTATAACTCTATCAAGTTTGTAAAATTAGATTATTATTTAGATAAAAATATTGAAAGAGTGTTGTATAATTGTTCAAATAGAAAATTTACTAAAATTTTAATAAATCACTATGTTATAATGTAACACTATTAAGATTGAAAAATTAGATTGACATATAAGTAAAATAATACTCTTATTATTATTATTAATAATTTTTTTAGGATAAAATGGAAATAACATTAAGAACTCAAACCATAACAAAGTACATCAATGATAAAACTTGGGGGAGAACTAACCCAAAGCTTAGGATCTGACATAGAAATAGATGCTCAGGCTAGGAGATGAGCAATCTGATTTGCAGACTGACGGACAAAACACATTTGAATGTTAGATAATTTAGAAATTAAGCTAAGAAAATCAACAACCAAACATCCAAAAAGAGACTCATCATGAATTCATTGAAGAACAACATTATAAACCACCAAAAAATCTATCTCAACAAACACAGAAGACCACTTGTTACACTTAATCCAACTCATAAGAGCTTCCCTCACCCCAAGAACTTCAGCAGTATGAGCATCAGAACAACACAACATAGGAATAGACTTAGCAGCAATAAAAGAGCCTATGTCATCACGAAGAACCATCTTAAACCCTGCTTTATTTGATAAGGGAAAAAGGTAGCATCCACATTAACCTTAAGACAATGATAAGTGCTAACAATGATATATTTTAAGCGCTAAATAATTACATTTTATTATTAGAATTATAGTTTTTTATTATTTAAAAGCATATTTTAGGTATAAAATGCATTATGAGTTAGAATAATAGTGAATTTATCACTTTGTGCATTTTTAATTAATTCTTATACATTTTACATTGCTTTAGTATTGAATTTTGTAGGTTCATTCAAGTTGGAATCTAATTTGGGATGAAAGCAATGAGAGCTTAAAGTTAGGAGCATATTTGGCCATAGAAGAGAGCAAGAAAATGAAGATTTTGGAAGATGGGAAGTCTTGTCTGATTCAAACAGATTGCTGAAGACTGTTTTGACACAGAGTGTTAGGGGAGTGACACATCTATGTTAGAGCTGCACTCTGGAAGAATATTGTGTGACACAGTTGTGTTAGTATGGAGTGCTATTTTGGAAAGTTATCTTTAGGGTTTTTAGTGAACTCTATAAATAGGGAAGTTTTATTTTTTAAAACATATACAATTAGAAGGGGCTGCTACTTCATAGAACAACACTCTTTCATTTCTATTACATAAGTATTATTTTTATTTAAATTTTAATTGGAATTTCGAACTCAAGCTATTGGATTGAAGAACAAGAGTTGATGATTCAAGACAATATTAAGTAAGGTGAATAAAAAGAGTTTTTCTTCCTCTATTCTCTTACCCTTTATTTATTTATTTATTCAATTATGAATATGTTCTTATTCTTTATCTCTTCTTGTTTTTCTCTAATTTCTATGAGTAACTAAGTAGGTTAGTTAGGGTTTTAATGAACCTGGCTTAACATTAACATAATCAAATAAATTCTAAATAAAAGAATATGCATTTCATGAGAGTTATTGGACTTAATGTTTTTCATTGGCTTAGCTACCTTTTGAATTGAATTAGAAACTAGGGTTAGATCGAGAAATTAATTCTAATAAGAAAAGCAATAATAATCTATTAATTTAAATTGATTTAGTTGAGAGACACTTTAATATTAATATTCCATAAAAGATTGGTAGAATAAATTGTTTATGATTAGTTAATTGTGCTAGTGAGGGTTAGGTAATCAATTAATTTTTATAATTGATTAATTATAAGAGTACTTGAGAGAGACATCATAATATTAAAGATGCTTTAGAAATGAAATATGATTCATAATAATCAAGAGTTTATTATCTTTTGAATAAAAATTGAGTTGGGGGATTTAAATCCTAATGTCTTTAATCATATAGATTTTGTGACAAAATTTTATATTATTTTATATTTAATTTAATAGTTTTTCTTATTAAAATTATCGGTAGTCTAGACAAGCAAAATATTAACAGTAACTTCATAATTAACATTATCCCCATGGGATTGATATCTCTTTTATTACTACTTGTATGATTCCATACACTTGCGGATTTCTCCTATTAAGTTTTTGGCTCTACTACCGGGGATGGAATAGTTATTATAGAGAATAAATTAATATTATTTGATTTAGACATTTTATTTTATTTGATTTGTCTTAGTTTTGGAAAGCATTCTTCTAATGTCTTGTTTGTTTAATTTTCAAGCACTCTTATGTGTGTATGCACTTATTATGAAATACAAGAAGAAGGGGTGAAATTCAAATTCCAGTTGACTTAAAAATTGAAAGAACGCTTCATAGGAGACTTAGAGAATGAAGAAACAGGGTGAACATGGAGAACAATAGAGTTGAAAATAAGAGGGTTAACGAGCAAGATCCACCATGTGCACGTTAACCAGATTATCAAAATAGACTAACAGTGTAGAGAACGATATGAGATTTTGTTAGTCCACATTTACATGAAGATCAAAATCCTATTGTCAGACCTATTGTAGCAGCTAATAACTTTGAAATCAAACCAGCTATGATTCAGATGATCCAGAATTCTCAATTTAGTGGGTTATCACATGAAGATCCTATTAGGCAAATGATTAGATTCTTAAAGTATTGTTCTATATTTAGAATGAATGGAGTGCAACTAGAAGCAATAAGGTTGACTCTCTCTCCTTTTTCACTCATGGATAGGTAAAAGAGATGGTTCACAAATTTACCTCATAATTCTATCAATTCTTGGAAATAACTACATAATTCATTCTTTAATAAATATTTTCCATTTGATAAAGTTTTAAAGATTAGGAACAAGATTAATTCTTTCTATCAGAGGCAAGATGAAAGCTTTTATGAATGCTGGGACATATTTAAGGATTTGCAGAGGTGGTGTCCACAATATTTAATAATTGATTAGGATTTGGCTTAATCTTTTTGTAAGGGTATGAATTCTATAGTTAGAATTAATATAAATGCAACTATTGGGGGTACAATTATGTTTGAAACACCTGAAGATGCTTTAGAGTTATTTGAAGATATGGCAAACACACAGAGTCTATACCTAGAAAAGGGGCTATAATTAAGATAGATAGGCTAACAATGATGAATGCAGAGTTAGATACATTGACTAAGTGACTGGATGTGATGGGACTAAATATGATTTCTTCATCAGCATATGAATTATGTCATGAGGGACATTATACTATTGAATGTCAACTTATGTAGAATTCATCTATAGAGAATGTGAATTATGTAAACAATTTCAATAAGGGGCAATAATAGAATTCCATGTTTGGAAATACTTAAAATCCAAGTAGGAGAAATCATCCAAACTTTTCATGGAGCAACAACAATAATCAATGGATATCACAATCACCACTAGGATTTGGAGCTATAAATGTGCAACGACATCAATAAGATAAAGGTTCATCATCTTTTATATCTTATTTGGAAAGCAAACTGGAGAAATTTATGGAGTTGGTGATTACAAAAATGAATCAGCAAGATTAAGCTACAAAAAGACTTGAGGGAAAATTTAAATAATTTCATCAAGATACTCAACTTATTTTTAAAAATCATTCATATTTTATTCATAATCTTGAAGTGCAAGTAGCGTAACGAGAAAAATCATTATTAGTAAGGAATCAAAGGACTCTTCCTAGCAATATAGAGAAGAATCCTAAGGAGCATGTTAAAGCTATCACTTTGAGAAGTGAACTAAATTGCATGCACCAAAGCAAAAGGTGAACACACAAATGGAAAGGGTGGAAGTGGTGATAGATAAAGAAGTAGAAAAAACTGAAGTTCAACCAAAAAACGAGGTAGAAGAGGAAAAGCAAAAATAGAAAGTGGAAGTGAAACTATATGAACCACTTGCACCATTTCCATATAGGCTGAAAAAGCAAAAGCATGATCAACAATTTGTAAAATTCTAGAGATTTTCAAGAAATTGCATGTCAACATTCCATTAATGGAAGCAATTGCACAAATGCTGAAATATGCTAAATTCTTAAAGTAGCTCATTTATAGTAAGAAAAAGCTATAAGAATTTGAGACTATTACACTTAGTAAGTAGTGTGGTGCTATAATCTCAAATAAGCTACCACTTAAAAGGAAGCATCCATAGAGTCCTACTATACCTTGTTCTATTAGTAATTTAGAATTTCAAAAAGCTTTTTTCTGATTTAGGTGCTTCTATTAATCTTAGGTCTTTGTCTATTTATAGGAAACTTAGACTAGGAGAGGTAAAAGCAATAAATAGATGTTTGTAACTTGCAAACAAAACTATTAAGAAGCCTTATGGAATAATGGAGGATGTACTAGTCAAAGTAGGAAACTTTATATTTCCAATTGATTTTGTGGTACTTGATTTTGAAGAAGATGGAGAGGTACCTTTAATATTAGGTATGCCTTTAATATATACTACTTAAGCTATAATAATGTTTATGAAGGAACTTTTACATTAAGAGTTGATGAACAAAGCTGTAAGTTCAATATGCATTAAGGCATGAAACACCCTTCTTACTTTGATAATTGCATGAGGGTTGATGTGATTGATGATTGTGATGATGTAGTCCAATGAAGGAGGTTGGAAAAATCTTATGAATTGGAAGATATTGAGAAGTGTTTGCATGTCTCATGAAATTGATAAATCTTTTGAGCAAAAAGAATAATTTATTTATCATGCATTGCTAAAAAATATTGAACCTATACCACCTTCAATAGTCAGACCACCTAGTTTGGATTTAGAACCATTACCTTCACATTTGAGATGTACATGTCTAGGTGATAATGAAACACTACTAGTAATTATTTTATCAAATCTCACTACAACATAAGAGGAGTTATTAGTAGAGTTGTTAAAGAAAAGGATAAAAGCTATAGGATGACAAATTTTAAATATTAAGGGGATTAGTCAATCATATTGCATGCATAAAATACTAATGGAAGATAATCATAAAAATAAAAAAGAAAGACAAAGAAGATCAAATCCTACTATGCAAAAAGTTGTTAAAAAAGAAATTCTTAAAATTTTAGATGCAAGAATTATTTTTCCTATTTCAGGTAGTTCATGGGTTAATCTTATACAATGTGTATCTAAAAAGGGAGGGATGACTATAGTAGAAAATGTTGAGGGACAATAAATTCCTATGAGAGTAATTAGTGGGTGGAGAGTCTGCATAGACTATAGAAAGCTTAATAAAGCTACTAGAAAAGATCACTTTCCACTTTCATTTATTGATCAAATGTTAGAAAGAATTTCATGACATGCATTTTATTGCTTTTTAGATGGTTACTCATGTTATAATCAAATACCAGTAGCTCTTAAAGATCAGCATAAGACAATATTTACTTGTCCTTACAGAACTTTTACATATATGAGAATGCCTTTTGGTTTATGTAATGCACCAACTATATTTCAAAGATGTATGATGACTATTTTTGCCAATTTAGTTGAAGAAATAATGGAAGTATTCATGGATGATTTTTCTATTTATGGAAATTCTTTTGATCATTGTCTTTTGAATTTGGGTAAAGTTATTGAAAAATGTGAAAATACAAATTTAGTTTTAAATTAGGAAAAAGGTCATTTCATGGTAGAAGAGGGCATTGTATTAGGTCATAAAATTTCAAATGATGGAATAGAGGTTGATAAAGCAAAAATTGAAATTATAGAAAACTTACACTATCCAACTAATGTTAAAGGTGTGAGAAGCTTTTTAGGACATGCAATTTTTTACGAATGCTTTATCAAAGACTTTTCAAAAATCTCAAAACCTCTATATAACTTGAAAAAGATGCACCAATCATATTCACTTATGAATGCAAAATTGCTTTTAACAGGTTAAAAAGAGCATAAGTGTCAGCACCAATAGTAGTTGCACCAGACTGGAGTTTATCTTTTTAATTGATGTGTGATGCCAGTGATTATGCTATAAAGGTTATAGTTGCGCAAAGAAAGGATAAGAAGTTGCATGTTATTTATTATGCAAGCAGAATATTCACAGATTCTTAACTAAAGTATGCTATTGTAGAAAAGGAGATGCTAGCAGTAGTGTTTTCATTTGATCATATCTCTTTGGATCAAAAGTAGTGGTTTTTATAGATCATTCAGCATTAAAGTATTTATTAGCAAAGAAGGATGCTAAACCTAGGCTTATTAGATGGGTACTGTTGTTACAAGAATTTGATATAGAGATTAAAGACAAAAAGGGGTTAGACAATGTAGTGGTAGACCATTTATCAAGATTAGAGCTAGATGATATAACTAACGAGAGCATAGAACTGATAAGAGAATTATTTCTAGATGAGATGTATTTGCTATAAGGATAGTAAACACCCAATGGTTTATTGACATTACGAATTTCTTGGTTGTGGGCAAGCTACCTTCAGGATTAATTACTCATCAAAGGAAGAAGATTATCTATGATGCAAATGCTTACTTTTGGGAAGAACCATTTCTATGGAAGTTATGTAATGATTGTATTATTAGAAGATGTATGCCTAGTGAAGACATTCAGTCAATTTTATATCATTACCATGGATTAAATTATGAAGGTCACTATGGATATCAACAGACAGCTTCTAAAGTGTTGGAGAGTGGATTCTATTGGCTAACAATTTTTTAAGATGAAAAAGATTTGTTCAAGCATGTGATATATGTCAAAGGATTGGAAACGCAATTAATAGGGATGAGATGTTACAAATAAACATTCAAGAAGTGGAGATCTTTGATATTTAGGGTATTGACTTCATGGGACCGTTTCCATCCTTTAGAGGTATACAAAAATATATTAGTATGTGTTGATTATATATTACAATGGGTTGAAGCACAAGCTTGCAGTACTAATGATGCAAGAGTAGTGTGTAAATTCCTTAAAAAGCATTTTACTAGATTTGGGATGCCAAGGTCCATTATTAGTGATGTAGGTACTCATTTTTGTAATAAGAATATGAAAGAGCTAGGTATGGTGTAAAACATAAGATAGCAACTCCATATCACCCATAAACTAGTGGACAGGTTGAAGTTAGTAATAGGGAATTAAAAAAGATTTTAGAAACAGTAAGCAAGTTAAGGAAAGACTGGTCAATGAAATTAGATGATGCTTTATGGGTATATAGGATAGCATATAAGACACTAATAGGGATGTCTCCTTATAGATTGGTGTATGGAAAGGCATGTCATCTTTCGGTGTAACTTGAAGATAAAGCTTACTAAGTAATTAAGGTTTTAAACTATGACTTCAAGAAAGTAAAAGAAAAGAGGATGTTATAACTAAATGAGCTTAATGAGATTAGACAAAATGCTTATGAGAGTTCAATAATTTACAAAGAAAAGACTAAGAAGTGGCATGATGCAATAGTTCAAAAGAAGCATTTTGAAGTGGGAGAACAATTTCTGCAGTACAACTCTAGATTAAGACTATTTCTAGGAAAATTGAAGATAAGATGGTCAAGACCTTTTAAAGTAATTCAAACTTTTGCATCAGGAGTGATAGAATTATAAAAAGCTTTAGGACATAAGTTTAAGGTTAATGGTCAAAGATTAAGGGGGGCAAAATAGATGCATTCCATCAAGTTGCCTACTTGAAGAATACTAATGTATAATCCAAGCCATGGTCAAGTTAACGACCTTAATAAACAAGTACTTCTTAGTAGCTCAACCAAATTATGTAACTTAGTTTTTATTTTTATTTTTATTATTTTGCTTTTATTCTAACATTTTAATTTCTTTATTTTTTATTAGTTCATGCTATTATACAAGGAAACATGATGCTTTAATTCAACTAAATTAAGAGGAAAGGAAAGGAAAAATAAGAGCGTTAAAAAAGGGTTGTAAGTTTTATAAATTGTAGTAAGTGTGCATTGAAGGTATCAATCTTTGTGAGATGTTATGCGTTTATAAATATGAATTTATGATTATTATGCATGAATGAAACTACAATTTATAGAGGTAAGGAGTGAGTAATTAAGATCAATTAAGTTAGAATTTTGCCAAACATAGTCGTGTTACTTATGTTACATAGCTGTGTCCCACTGCTAACATTTTAATTTTTATTAATCAAATATAGTTGTGTCGCTTCAGTGACACAACCATGTCAAATAGGCAAGTGATTTTTTTTAAATTTACACATCAGGTACAAATGTGTCATTTGTGAGACATAGTTGTGTCATCAATTTTAATTTTCTTTCACAAACAAAGACACAGTTGTGTCATTTAAGTTATATAGTTGTGTCATTTAAGTGACACAGTCGTGTCACGTGATTGCACCATATTGTAATTGTTTCCTTTTATAATACTCTTCAAGTTCCTTAATTAAAACAACCTAAAATTGCTTATAAATTCATCATAACACCATTTAAGACATTAGAATACTTAAAAACCTTAGCCCCCATTTCTAAAAAACATTAGCAAAATTAAAGCAATCTCATTTTCAATCCATAACCAAGATGAGACCAAAGAGTTGGGCTACCAAGAAAGTTGGTCCTCCTCCTTTTAAGAGAGTAAGAATAAGGCATGGAGGGAGCTCGAGCAACCCTTAAACACAAGAAGAAGAAGAAAGAGAGGTATCTCCATACGCATTAAATATGTAATTTGCAAGTGAAGTTCAAAGAAAAAGGTATGAAGATGTTAGACATAGGAAGATTCAACCTAATAGATACATAAGTAATTTAGTTTTAGAGATGGTAGGATTGTTTGAAGAGGTTTGCATGTATCTAAGAAGAATGGGTTAACAACAATTCATGACGAAAACCTATCTTACTTATGCTAGAGTAACTTGTGAATTTTTGAGTTCCTTTAAATTCAATAAAGAAACCAACAACCTATTCTTTAGGTTAGGCAATACACCTTTTGGTTTAGTTTTATTTGAGTTTAACAAAGTCTTAGGTTTTCCTAGTGGTCACCCTAAAAACATAGAATACAATAGAGGTGAATTTTAGAGGGAGATTACTGACCAAAGGGAAGTGTTTTATGAGCCTAAGTCGGCAAGGAATAAAAAATCCTTTTACATGCACACTGCTATGTTTATAGATTAATGGCTCATACTAGTTTTAGAAGAAAGGAGGTTGATGCAGTCGTTACAAAAAATAGAATTGATAATTTTATATTGTATGGTGAATGATATCAAGATAGACATATATCGTGCAATCACCCTCAAGATAAAAGATATTGCCACTAAATACTCCTCTACAATTAAGATTGGAGGCATAGTAATGACAATTTCCGAATACAATGGATTTGATTTAACTAGATGGGAGTATAATAAGGTGAAATTACTGAATACTATCGATTTGATTTAACCAGATGGGAGTATGATAAGGTGAAAGGAACTGATATGATAAGCACTTCAATGATGCAATCTATAGGCCTTTTTGAGCATATGAATAGTAGTTGGAGACTTATAAGAAGAATTGTGGAATAAGTATATGGTCAAGCTCAAGGTCAAGAGCAAATGGAGGAGCAAGAAGAAGAAAAAGAGGAAGAGGAGGTTGAAGAAGTAACATTAAAAGGGATGGTAGAGAGAATTGACAACTTGGAAATGCAAGTCAACATAGTGGATGTTAATAAGGAGAGCTTGAAAAATGAGATTAAAGTGCTTAATCACAACCTTATGGCATATTTCCATAGTCAAGGCTTCGACCTTCCACAAGACCCCTCTACTACTCCCGAATGATGAATTGAAGAAGAAAATGTTGTTTTCCCTTTAATTGCATGAACTCTTTATTATTTTATGTTTTAAGTTTCAAGTATTTTGATATTTTAAACTTTGGTTGTTTAAGATGTGGAATGCTTGCTTTAATATTTTTGGTTTTATGTTTGTTATTTATGTTTAGTTTGTAAGGATAATTTTAATTTTTAATTTCAGTTGTTTGTATGTTTAATCATGTTCAATTTATATTTTGTGTTGAATGAGAAAATGTGAATATGATTAAATATGTGTTAGGCCTATCAATTTTGCAAAATAAGATTATTTATGGTTAAACCAAGTTGGAACTGATTAAACATGTTAATATTGACTTGTGAGCATGATTGAATTGAATATCTAAGATTTGAATAAGAAAAAAAAAGGCCTTTTGCCATTCTGTAGTAGAATTTTGCAAATTAGACACGGTTATGTCACTATAATGACATAGTTGTGTCACCTTAAAATAATGTAGAATCGAGCATAGACACAGCCGTGTCTACCTATACAATGCACACTCCAACTTGATTTCTTTAAAACTTGATTTTGATTGGTCAATTTTCCTTATAACCTCACAACAATAAGGACAATGTTGATTCTAAGTGTAGGGGAGGGATTTATTTTCAATAAAAATAAATTTTCAAAAATTTTCAAAAAATCTAAGAATATTTAATTTCTTTTCTTGATTATAGTAGGACTATATATTTCCTAAGTAATTTAATTAGAAATAATTTTCTTTTTTAATTTTATTTCCTTTTTAATATTAAGTAAACATGAATTTTATTTGACAATTTAATTTTTCTTTTTCAAATTAGTGCTTTTATTTTTATTTTTTTCCTTGAGATTTTAGGAATCTCCAAGGTTAAATGGTGTATATATATCCCCAAAATCCTGTCAGAGAAAGCATTCGTATTATTATTTTTAAAGTGCTTTATTTCATTTATTTGCTCTAAGAATTTTTGCTAAATTGCTAACACGTCTTTTGAAAAGAGGAGCAAGTTATAATTGGATGGTGAAAAGAATATGCAAAGAAATGCAATAATACATTATTTAACAATAATATTTTATGCTTTCTTTCCCATCCATTAAGAAGAAGGTTAAAATTTTCTTTCTTTTTGAAAGTGTGAGTTTAAATTTCCTAGATTTTTTTTATTATAATGTGCTTTATGATGTCGGACTTGAAGAAGATATTCAACTTTGGTGTGATAAAATAAGATGGAAAAAATTTGTTACTTTAAGATATGATACATTCTATGAACTTACAATTGAATTCTATACTACATTCAAAATAATTGACAAAAAGGAACAAATTTATGCATGTAGACTTTTTGGTAAGGAATATAGATTTTATTATGCTATCATGTTTGAAATATTTGGATTTCTTGAGGGATGATATGTTAATCCTCTTAGTGATTTTAATGCTAAAGGATTTTGGAAGGTCATTACAAATAATGAGAATTTTGGTGTAGGAGAAGGTATGCCTAATGGATTTATTTAAGACTATTCATTACTAATGATGCATAAATTCATGGCATATAATATTTTTGGAAGACATGATAGTTCTAGGGTAACTATGAGTGAATTATTCATTTTATGGTGCTTATATTATAACACTCGAGTTTCGAGCATACACTTTATTTTCCAAACTGAGTCATGTACTACAATTAAGGAAGGCAGCTATCTCAATAGGGCATATAGTCATAGGATTGGTGACGTACTTTACAAGTAGAGATTTATACACATATGGTTTTGGAAGATACAAAACTAGAACATTGAATGCCAAGGTCTTTATCAAAATTGAAGTCATAACGGATTGGATGACATTGCAAAAGCCAAACTCTAGGAGTTGCTACCTATTGCACTAATATGCACTAAGGGAAAAGCATTCTTCGTCTTTCAAGGATGAAAAGAGTGAAGAAGCAAATAGCAATGAGGAATGGGTTAAGAGGAAGAAATTGAAAGAAGAGACCTTTAATTGGCAAAAATTCAAAGATCATTTGGATAGAATGGAGCTGAGCATCAATACAAGTTTGTATGGAGCACACTTGAAATTTTAGAAAACTATCAAATATCAAACCCAATAATTAAAGAAGATAAGGAAAGTTATCAAGGTTGTGGGTGTCTTTGTTCCATCCTTTCCTCCATCAACCACATCTCATTAGAGGGGAGTTAATTTCTCTTTATATTTTAGTTTTTGTTTATTTTATTTTATATTTAAAAAGTTTGCATTTAATTAGTTGCATAAAAGGGACCATGCATTTCATGCATGTTTAATATTTTATTTTTTATATATTGTATTTTTAAAAAATAGCTTTTAGCATATAGATTTTTTTTTCTTTAAGATTCATTTGTATAACGCTTGAGAATTTACAACTCATTCATGTGATGAGTGAGACTTATTATATGATTACTTGCTTGAAAAAGTACAGTAATATCCTATTAATGCTTTATTTTAATTTGCTAAGATAGAAGAATAAATTGTGGTGAAGGATTTTTACACTTTAATGAACTTAATGCTTATTTTCTTATTGAGTGCTTAGATTCTTGATGTTGTAGTAAGAAGATTGTAAGTAAAGATTAAATCTAGTTAATATTGGTAGATTCTTGTATGTTTTGGTTCAATAAAAAAAATATAATATAAAAAGTGAGATAAGCATAAAATGCACTCACTCAATAAATTTATTAAAGCTTGCTTTGAAATGTATTATATTTGCATAAGCTCTATCTACTCCAATGCTCTAAAATGAGTATGAGTATGAGTATCCAAATGACCCTTTAAAGGTATCCATACTGAGTAATATGAGAAAGGTGGGGGATCACTGCAATTAGGAAATCTGTATAAGCAACAAAATAAAAAAATATAAAAAAGGAACCTTGCATGTTGAGAACATGTCTAGTTAGAAACTAGAATGATCTTTCCTTTCTTTCATTTTTCTCTAAAATCAATAGTTTATTTTCATGAATTCAATGAGAAAGTTTGCTCTTCACATGGCAACCATTATGTCTTTGACCTTCCTTTATTATTATGGTTTTCAAATTATTAAGTTTTGCATTAATGGAAGATTAGTGTGGTTGTTCAAGTGAAGCTAGTAAATGAGTTTTATTCATTATATAAATGAGGTTTGCTTGAAGACAAGCAAAAGCTCAAGTGTGGGGGAATTGATAAGTGCTAAAAACATTTAATTATTAGAATTATAGTTTTTATTCTTTAAAAGCATATTTTAAGTATAAAACGCATTAGGAGTTAGAATTTATCATTTTATGCATTTTTTAATTACTTTTTATACATTTTACATTGCTTTAGTATTGAATTTTGTAGGTTCCTTCAAGTTGGAATCTAATTTGGGATGAAAGCAATGAGAGCTTAAAGCTAAAAGCATATTTGACCATAGAAGAGGCCAAATATTCATTTCTATTTCATAAGTACTATTTTTATTTAAGTTTTAATTGGACTTTAAACTCAACCTATTGGATTGAAGAACAAGAGTTGATGATTCAAGACAATATTGAGCAAGGTGAATAAAAAAAGTTTTTCTTCCTTTATTCTCTTACTCTTTATTTGTTTATTCAATTATGAATATGCTCTCATTCTTCATCTCTTGTTGTTTTTCTTTAATTTCTATGAGTAACTAAGTAGGTTAGTTAATATTTTAATGAACTCGACTCAACATGAACATAATAAAATAAATTCTAAATAAAATAATATGCATTTTATAAGAGTTATTGGACTTAATGCTTTTCATTAGCTTAACTACCCTTTAAATTGAATTAGAAACTAGAATTAGATTGAGAGATTAATTTTAGAGAAAAAAGAAATAACAATCTATTAATTTAAATTAATTAGTTGAGAGACACTTCAATATTAATAATCCATAAAAGATTGCTAGAATAAATTATTTATGATTAGTTAATTGTGCTAGTGAGAGCTAGGTAATCAATTAATTTTCATAATTGATTAATTTTGAGAGCATTTGAGAGAGACATCACAATATTAAATATGCTTTAGGAAATGAAATGATATTCATAATAATCAAGAGTTTATTATCTTCTGAATAAAAATTGAGTTGGGGGATCTAAACCCTAATATTTTTAATCATATAAATTTCATTGCAAAATTTTATATTATTTTAGATTTAATTTACTAATTTTTCTCATTGAAATTATTGGTAGTCTAGACAAGCAAAATATTAAGAGTAACTCCGTAATTAACACTATCCCTGTGGGAACGATATCTCTTTTATTACTACTTGCACAATTCCGTGCACTTGTAGATTTCTCCCATCAGACAACATGTTGGAGGTAGGGTGCAACTAATAACTCCAAGCTGCTGGTCCTTCCATTGTAGAATGGAGGAATTGAAAGGCTATTTTGCATGCACTTGAAGCCATTGGAAAAGGTGAGCACCATTATAATTCACCACTTACCGAGGTGAAAACACTTACCATTCTATAATAAATCATTATGAGCCCGCTAGATGGACCAACATATCATAAAAAACACAATAAAATCTTCCAAATTTAGAGTCTAAAGAACAAAAGAAAAATACCCAATAAAAGAAGAAGCAGAGGTATTAATATACCCTAAACCCGATAATCTCCAACAAGTTATAGCAAAAGGGTAGAGAGCAAATGTATGAAGAATACACTCGACATGTATACGACATAAAGAACAATCAAACCCCACCTTAACTCTATGACTTTAAAGCAAATTCGAAGTAGGAATACAAGAAGTAGCAGCCCACCATACCATATGCTTAACTTTTGATGGGACTTTAGCATCCTAAAACTTATGCCAATTAAAAGAACCATTGTTAGCTAATTGGGAAATCCAATCTAAAGCACACAAAAAATAATAACTATGGACTGTATAAATACTTTTGGAATCAAGATTCCAAAAATAAAAGTCAGAAGAAGAGCACAAGCTCAAATAAAGTTGAAAAATAAGGGCTTGATTAGGTGGAATAAATAAATCACTAATAACATCTACATCCCATTAACAAGTACCAGGGATCATTAACTGGTTAACTCTAGCATTTTGCAAAGAATTAGGAGCAGGGTTGAAAGACAAGCATGTGAACTAATAAGCCACAAATCACCCTAAACATGAACAGAATCTTTGGAACTAATACTCATACGATGACCTTCATAAATCAGATTCTGAGAAGCAAACACACTTCTCTAAACATAACTGGATTGCAACCCAAAGGCGCATCAAGAAAGGAGCATTTAAGGAAATAACATGCTTCGAAGAACTTAGAGACCAAATAAGAAGGATGAGTAATAAACTTCTAAGCTTGTTTACCTAAAAGAGATAAATTCACCTCATGGAGCTTGCGGAAACCCATACCACATCTACTTTTTGGCACACAAAGACAATCCTAAATTTTTCAAATAATACCTCTAAAAGATCCACTATTCGAACCCCACCAATAGGAATTCATCATCTTCTCAAGAGTAGCACAAATATTAAAAGGGAGAAGAAAAACACTCATTGTGTAATTATTTGGTATGATCATATTACTTAATTTTGTGATTATAATAGTTTACATTATGATATATATCTAAAGAATTGTTTTATTGATATTATTTATTCTTTTAAAGATTTTTAAAGCATTATGGTTCATATTAATCTATTTTTAAAACAAAGAATGGTGGCTGGAGGAGAAGCGTTATAATCATTAATGATAGGTTATTATTTTTAATTATTTTGTCCTTTAATTTAATTATATTTTAGCTTATTGGTACTAAAAATCACAAACTTTTCAACCTTTTGTATATCTACACCAAACTTTAAAATTTGAAAAATTTAGCTCAATTTGATATTTTATTTGCAATTTTAGCATGATTTAACATATTATTTTTAATTTTAGCACAATTTTGATTTGGTTATAAATTAAAAATTCAAATACATATGTGATATTTGAGGTAAATTAACTATCATCTCTTATTATAGTCCTACATTTATATGAAGGATTAAAATAGGTTAAAAATGAGATGATTATAGTTTTTACAAATTAAATAAAATTTTCATTCCCATATTATTATTTTTTTAAATTATTGAGATTGAAGTTTAACTAACTATTATGATTAGTATTTAGATGATGTGGATGTGAAATTTGCAAAATTAAAGATTTGTTACTTAACCTTAAATATAATATACTGATCAAATTACAATCATGCTAAACTTGCCAATAATTTGTCAAATTGGGTTATTTTTGCTAATTTTCAAAGTTTGGTACAAATTTGTAAAAGTTGAAAAAGTTGTGATTTTTGGCACCAATAAGCCTTATATTTTTTGTTTATATATATGTATACATGTATTTATATATAAATATATGTTATAAAAGTTGCCATTTGTTTTGTGGGATGATTTATCTTAAAATGAAAGATAAATTATTGAAGAATTGGTTGGAAATAGTGAGGAGAAGCCCATCATTGCATTATCAAATGTTTATAGTTCTATTTATAAAGGAAACTTTATTTTTTAATTTTAAATTTAAAATAGTAACTTTTAAATTTTAGTTTAAGGTATAACATTTTTGTTTTATTTCATCTAGGTTATCTTCAATTGTCTACAAATCATGTAACTACAATCTAAATTAATTCAAATATGTTACAAGTGGATGAGCTATGGAATTTGTAAGTAACTATTTTAAATTATTTAATTGGTAGTTTATATATATATATATATATATATATATATATATATATATATATATATATAACCTATTAGTTGTATTAATTAATTTAATTATTTTTTAATAGTTATTATTTAAATATGTTAGAAAAAAGTGATTCATGTTTCCTATCAAATATAAAAAAGATGAGAAAGTACCACAAATAAGTTTGAAACAAGAAATGGAAATGTCATTCAATGTAAGTGATAATTTTATTTTATTTTTTTAACAATTTTGAATGATTTTTTCTATGATAAATATTTTAGTTTTTATCAGTGACTTGAATGTTGTTTTAAAGAAAAATTATCAAAGATTGAGAATAAAATTTCCGATTGGTATAACTCTTGACTAAAATATACCACTAATAAATTCACTTGTTCCAAATGTTGTGACAAGATAAATTGTACTAGAAGTTACAAAACTTTATATTAAATTTTATTTTAGTTTTATAACTTAAATTTGTATCTTTTATGTTACAAAGCATTATTTTTAATTACATAAGAAAGCCACCCAAAATAATTCTGGCTAATTTAGATGACTCAATGTTGCCCAAATGTTATTGTATTGCACTAAATGTTACCTTCTCTATAAGATCATTGACCATAATTTTATAAGGTTGAGTCTAAAAAAGAAAAACAAAGGATAATGACTTTATTAGTCCTAAAAGTATAATGGATTTCACAATTGATTCCTAAAAGAGAATTTGTTAACAATTGAGTTCAATAAAAATTTAAAATTCTCAAAATTAGTCATAGTTTGTTAACTTTATCAGAATGTGTTGACATGGCATACCCATCTCATCCTTTTTAAACACCTTACCTTCCATGTCATCGAATTTTTACCACATCAATTATTTTTTTCTCAACTTCCATATCATTCTTCTTCTTTCTTTCTTTCTTTCTTTGAAAATGTTCAATTCTAATGAAAAAGAAGAGATGGAATTACAAGGTCATCTACCATTCTCTTTAATAGTGGTGGCAAATGGAGGATGTTGGCAACCAACAATTATGATAGTGGCAATGCCGGAGTAGTGCCTTTAACCAAATCTTGCTCTATAAATTTATATAAAAAACTTTCATTGCCATTATAAGATTCCATTATCATCATTATACTCTTCAAAGATGCTAAGTTTATATCAGTAGGTATAACTGGAGAAATGACTTTAAAACTGAATCTATTTCATTAAAGAAGTTCAAATTCAAAGTCTCGAGATAAGAATATAAAATGCGAAGATGATAATGATGATGATGATGATGATTATGATGATGATGATGATGATAATGAGGATGATGAATAAGGCTTTAGAATTAGGGGCAATAAACTGAACTGGTGGTTTGAAATGTTGCCAACTATGGATGACAATGACAAAGAATAACTTCTGGGATTTTAGAGGAATTCGTTTATAGTCTTTAGATTATTGAGCTAATTAATAGTTCATTTGCAAAATTATTATCATTTTTTAAAGTAGATTATTGATCTTGATACAATAGTTAATATTTATTAAGTGATTGAATCAAATATATTTTATTTTGAGATCAAAATATAGTCAAAATAATTCAAAAATGTATTTGATCTCAAATACATTTTTCTTATTTTAGTGATTATCTAGAGTAGGTGTTTCAATCATATGGATAATATGTTGCACTAATTATCAAATCTTGGCTGCTAGCTACTAGCCCCATCAAATCCTGTTAAAAACTTTCCTTATGGCATTAACACTTATTCTTAGGCAATTAGCCATAACTTTTGTATTTAGCAAGTTGTGGAATAGGATATAAAGTACATTAAAATATAAGCCCAAAATGAAAAGAAAGAAGAAACTATTTGTCACCTCTCTGAATGATTTCTAGAACATATAGCAAGAGGAAATTGATAAGTGTGTAAAGCAAAATGAAAGTGTTTCATCTTGAGTTGGTAAAGATATTGATGCTTATGGTTATTTGCAAAGAAGGGTGATATGGAAAAAAAATTGATGTAATAAAGAATGGAGTGATGTGGAAGCTAAAGTGTGAATAAAAGATGAGATGTGTATGGCATGTCTACAATTCTATTAGAATTAACAGACTATAACTAACAGTGAGAAGTTTAAATTTTTATAGAACTTAATTGTTAACAAATTCTCTTTTAGGACTAAATTATGAAATGCATCATACTTTTAGGACTAAGAAAGTAATTATCCCAAAGAAAAAAAGTAAAGTAAAGTTATAGTCAATAATTTTATAAAGAAGGTGACGTGATAGTATGACATGACAATTTTTGTTAAGTTGGACTATGATGTGGTAACTTTGGTGTGTCACTTTGTCACAACCCAAAATAGGGGGCCATGACCGGTGCTAGGAAATGGGAATTCTTTCAAATCCGGAATCCGTAGCAAGCCTAAAAAAAAGAAAAACATGCAATAAAATAAAATAATTAAAATATTTATTCAGCAAAAATTAAATCTCAAATAATATAATAATTTCTCAACTTCCTTTAACAACATAAGTCACATCTCATATCATAAATAAAATCTTTAAATATAAATTTTCAAAGTAACACTTTGAATTTAAAATCTCATACAAGTATAATTACAAATACAACCCACAACAGATTTAAATACAACCACTACTGCAGTGTCTAGAGTACAAAATAAAACTCAAGTAAGTGATTTACATAATAGAGCCGGAGCAGAAGAAATCCGGCAGACAGGTCTACTATTAAGGTTGATGATGAAGAATTTCCTGTAAAAATATCAACGGAGGGGAGTCATACCTCACTGAGTGAATTATTATAATATATATACACGTATAACTAAATGTCAAATGCAGACACTCTAAAAAATATATAATAAATATATATACAGGCAAACACACACATATGCAAGGAAAATCATTTTATAATGAAAACCATTAGTTTATGAAGGATCAAATAGAACCTTATATTTTTTGCAACCTCAAATATCAATAGAACTCGCTTTAGCCATACAGGCCCACTTAGTTCCAAATAATTCACTTAGTCCAACTAGATAGTAGACTGGCCCCGAGACACTAAGTCAACCGAGCTCCAGCAATCTGACTGTCAGTGTGATTGGCCTTGAGACACTTGGTCAACCGAGCTCTAACAATCACACTCTCAATCACATTAATCTCAATCATATCATGTCATATTTCCTCAAATAAGTTAGTAATTTAACCCTACGATCTATCGCACCAGTACGTACTCGATCCTAGTGCTGCCACTAGGAAGCACGTTCTGTCGATATCCTTCATTTATATTAAAACATACATTCAAGAAAATAAAATTATGCATAATGACATTTAAAATAAACAAATAAACCATATATATACCAAAAATAAACTAAGTATATTTCAGGTATATATACGTATAATCAACTCCAATAAATCATGAAACATATTAACTTAAACCAATAATATATTTAAAAACAAGCTAGATTTAATTGAAAAGGGAAACATGCATTTATTTCATAATATACCAAAAATATACTTAAACATTCAAATAGGCAATTATGCAAAATTTATATTTAAAACATAGAATTCTAAAACATGCAACCTAAGCAATGTATATGTATTATAATAACTCACAGTTGTGCGTTTTTCGAGATGGGTTCGACGGGCCTGGTCCACTAGACCTCAGTCTCGATGCAACTAACAATAAAATAACAATACAAAAATTAGAATGAATCTAACTTAACTTCTAGAGACTCAATCTAGGATTCTAAACATAGACAGGCACAAGATTGACCTGATGTCACATTTTACGAGAATTCTACCAAAAATTCGACAGAACCTCCTTTGTAAAACGGACATCTCTCTATTGAAAAGTAGAGCCGGTCCTGTAAGAAAAATACACTTCGAATATAATTCACACAATATTCTCACAACCCTCGATCAGGATTCCAAACTGCAAATTCCGCCGATCGAGGTCCACAATTCACAATAAATACAATAAATATATCAAAAATTAGATAAATACCAAAAATGCCCTTTAAGTACCAAAATATAGAAATTTAAATATTAAAACACCGAAAGTAATTATTTTACCCGTAATTGCTTAAAAACCCTAATATTATTATAATATTAACAAAAATCAATATTTCTCGATAAATTCACAAATATAAATAAAAATTCATTTTATAAATTCAAATTAATTAATTAGTCCATAAACATACTAAAAGTTACTAAAAACCCATTTATTTACAAAAATAGTATATTATATATAATTTGAAAATAATTTTTGAAAAATAGCATTAATTAGTTAAAAATAGTAAATAATTTATAAAAATCATTTTTATACTTCAAATAATTATTAAAACCAATTAAACTTAATATTCAACTAAAATTACTACCAAATAACCAAAATACCCCTAGTATATAAAACTTCACATAATATACTAAAAATACACAAAAATTAAATAAAAATTATGTAATTACTCTAAAATTATTTTCTCTACATATAATTCAATAAATTCAACAAATATACTCAATTAACCAATTAATTTTAACAAAATATATATTTAACCTAAATTTCCAAAATTAGCATAAACTAAATAAAATTATAAAAATTACACAAAATACAAAAAAATTATAAATTAAATTCTAAAATTAATTTAAACCACCAAAAACACTAAAAATCACAATTTCACAATTTATATAATTAATTTACGAAAATAATAAAATAATAATAAAATAATAAAAAATTCACAAAAATCAAAATAAATTCCAAAAATTACAAAAAAATTCCCAGAGGTAGATTAAGCTATGGGGAACAATATTTATGAAGGAATTAAGCTTGAATCACAAAGAATGAAGTTCAAAAAATTCAAGAACCAAATATGGCCGAAAATGGAAACAAGCTCAAAACCTTACCAATTGAATTTTTTAGACAAAAGGAAGCTTGGAATTGTCCTCTATGGAGTCTCAAGAGTCCAACGGCACCAGAATCACCAATTTTGGTGGCTAGAAAGGTAAGGAACGACGAAGGGAGTGACTTTCGGCCAAAACAGGTTCTTCAAGCTCCACCGGCGCCGGAGATTGTGACTGGAGGCGGCAGAGCTACTGGAGGAGGAGGTCGATGTTCAGGAGGCACACCGATGGTAGTCGGCCAAAGTTGTAGCGGTGAGGGCGATGGTGAGGGTGAAGAACGGGATGAAGAAAAGAGGAAAAATAGGTTTAGTTTTTTATATTTGTATATATATATATATATATATATATATATATATTTATATATATATATTTATATATATATATTAACATAACTTTATACTTTAATATAATAAAATTTAATATTTAATTCCACAAAAACACACACCATACAATTTAATTACACACACACACACACACACACACACACACACATATATATATATATATATATATATATAACACAAATAAAATACAATATATACACATAATATAATCATTAAACCCTAATATTTTTCATTCATGCAAAAATAATGTATTATTCATAAAAATTTAGGTCAATAATGTAATTTATTTAAATAATAATATTAAAATATAAATGCTCTAAATTAAAGGTTTAATAAAATACTATTTCCCAAAATGATAATTTAACGACATATATTTACGTAAAATATATTAATTAAACATAAAATAATAACGATAATTCACAAAATAGTAAAATAATCAAATATAGTTTCAAAATTATTAACACTGCATATCCTATTTTATATTAAAATAATTTAAAAACTCGGGTTATAACAGTCACGTCATTCAAATTATCTGACATCATTTAAATTAGCCGAAATTATTTTGGATCACTTTTTCATGTAATTAAAATCAATGTTTTGTAATAAAAAAGATATAAATTAAAGTTATGAAACTAAAATGAAATTTAGTGTAAAGTTTGACAACCTCCTGTGCAATTAACCCGTTGGGACAAAGATGCCAAATTTATTGAGATGTTTTATTACCATTGTTGTTATTAAAATTACTTAATTTATGTTGACTTGCTATTTTTATTAATTAATAATAAATTTAATTATTTTGTATTTTGCAAATGACAATAGTCATAATACATATGCAACACCCTGTACTTGGCACACTTGATTAGTTTGGCACCTCAACTCATAATTTTGCCATTTTTCACACTCAAACTTGCCAAAAATCCACTAATATGATGACATAATATAAATGTCACCCTTGTACTTGCTGCTATTTATTAGTTTGACACCTCTATTTTGTAGTTTTGGCCGAAAAAATCCAAACAATGTGACAAATGCTAATTCATTATTATATGCCATGTGAGCTAATAGGGATTTGAAAATTACATTTTAAGTGAGTTCATGTGTTAAAATGGTAAAAATATAAGTAAAGGTATCACATTAATAAAAATTGACAAGTAGGGGATTGTGGATGTATTATGCCATAAAAATATTATAAGTACATGTTATAATTTAAGGTTTATGATAAAGAACCATTTGCATGAGGAACTTTATTCGATAATGCTAAATTGTTTTTTGTAATGTACAGTCAAGAAATATAAAAAATCTATAGAGATATGTTTATATATAATGTCTTTTTTTTTAAAGAAAAAACAAAACAAAAAGAAAGTTATTTTTTCATAAGATTAAATGAAAGAGTTTAGGGAAAAAATAAATTAAATTTTTTTTTATTATCATTGAAGTTCAAGAAAGGGGAAAAGTATAAGAGACAATAAATATGGAAGAAGAAAAAGAAGAATGTCATGACTCAAACCCAAAGGGCACACAACCGGCATGAGGGAATGGGAAAGTATGAAGCTTCTAAAACTCGTAGTAAGCCTTAAAAAGAATTTTCATAATAAAATTAAATCAATTTATATTTCTAACAAAAATTCAGCAAAGTTTCCTCTATATCGAGAACAATCCAAAACCTCAAAGATGCAAATAACACTTCTAATATAATTTTCAAACAATACCTCTTTATAAATACTATAATAATCTACTAGAAATACACATATATCTCAAACACAATAAAATCCATATGGCATTTACTATAAAATCGTCTACTACTTTGGTGTTTTAAAATTAAAAATTACGATACATATATCATATGAACCTATACAAAATAGTAGGGAACAACAAGTTAGGTGCAAACAAAGAGGAATATCAGTCTGACTATGAGATCCTGGAAAAAATAAAATTAAGGGGTGTAGATGGCGGGGTTTAACATGCGTCCAATATTTTAGCAACCGCAACACTATTTGAGCTCAGGGCTCTAGAGAACATACTAACCACTATCACAAAGACATGGCGTGGAGATGAGGAGTCGCCACCCAGGATAATAATTGGGACAAATAAAAAAGGTGGTACTCGATTCCCTAAAAGAAAGCTAGCACCATAAATCACATAATCCCTAAGTTAGCCTAATCTACATGGATTTTAAATAAATGAGTTAAATCTACATGTTTTAAATTATAAGTGAACCTAAAGACCTAATTCCTTTTGATTTTAATTAAATGAACTTAAGTCTACTAATTTTAATTCTAAATATGAGCTTAAATCTACAAATTATGGAATATTTAAATTAGCGGGTCTAATTCTACAAGTTTTAATTAAACGGTGATCTTAAATCTATAAGTTATGAAAAAAGCTTTAATTAAGTGGGCTAAGTCTAAATTAAATTAAATTAGGTGGGCCTATGTCTAATTAACTAAATGGGCCTAAGGATATTTATAACCTAAAATCTAATTAATTATAGACCTCAAATATATTTTAATTAATTAAACCTAATTAATTATTAAGTGAGATGGAATAAAAGAATTACCTAAACTTAAATAAATAAATCAAGACCTAAAATGATCTTAAGGACCAAAACACATAAAAATAATAAATAAGCCCAAAAATAAATAAAAACACAAAAATGATTAAACAAAAGATTAAAAAACTAATTAAATTAATCCCTTATACAAAAAAAAACCCTAGTTTTATTAATATGCAACCTAAATTAATCTACTTCCTCCATTGATTTTAAATAATTACCTAATTGAAATCTAGTTTTACTAACCAATTTAATCAAAATGAACATGCAACCACACACATAATTTCACTACTCCCACTATTGGGGCTATTATATTAATTCATAAAACAGTTAATAAAATAAAAAAAATAAAGCAATAAATAAAATAAAATAAAAACCCTAGAAACTAAGTCTCTACAAGGCTTTATCCATGGTTTTCCATGGACGTCTCATGAATTCATCCCTCCAACATGATCACCATGTGTTTTCCTCCATAATCACCATAAAAAAAAATAAAACTATGATTAATGAATAAATTATAATAATAAGTCGAAAGAATAAAAATAATCAATAATTTCAAAAAGAAATAAATAAAAAATAGAATATGAAGAAGATGATGATGCTTATGAGTGATTTGGGGTACTCCTTAGATTTGTAATTCATCATTTTTTACAAGTTTTCGAATCTTTTTCTTCAAAATTCTTTAAGGATCTTGAATTATTTGATGAATCAAAAGGAATTTTTGTAGAAAATAACTCAAAAAAGAAAAAAAGAATTAAAAAACCCTTTTCAAAACGTGTTTCTCTTTTTCTTTCTTCTCCCACCTCTTTTTTTTTCTTGCCCCTCTTCTGCTCCTTTTTTTTCTCCTCCTTTTCTTCCTTTTTTCTTCCCCCCTCCTGTCTTGCTCTTTATATAGTGGAAAAAAACTAGAAAACCTAGTCCAATCCTAACGTGATTCTAATTCCTAAAAATATAAGATTAATATTTAAAATTATATTTAGGAATTTTAGATCAATTAGGATTGAATTAAATGCCAATTTGGAGTTTAAAACGAATTAGGATTGAATTTAAAAGTAAAAAAATGGAAGAATTCAATTCCGACCGGGATTGTGCAATTCCGATCGGAATTACACAATTTTGATCGGAATTGGTGTAATTCCGACTAGAATTACATAATTCCAGTCAGAATTATGGAATTCCGACAAGTATTTTTTTTAACATTTAATTACAAAAAGACTCCTGGAAGAATTTATATTTTGCAATTAGGTCCTAAAAAAATATTGCAATTTAGTCCTTAAAAACATTAAATCCTTCCTTTAAAAGATTTATTTAAACCCTTAGAATTTTAAAGATTAAGTATCAAAGACCTATTCATGATATTTTCATCATTGGAGTCCTTTGC
This sequence comes from Mallotus nudiflorus, assembly GCA_947683625.1. NCBI lineage: Eukaryota > Viridiplantae > Streptophyta > Magnoliopsida > Malpighiales > Euphorbiaceae > Mallotus > Mallotus nudiflorus. The sequence continues at coordinate 485,958 of CANTUR010000400.1, read as the reverse complement.
TACATCTATAACACATCATCCCGAAAATGGGTGTCTATAGTTGCCCCCCTTTGTCGTTGTTTGCTTGAAAAATTGCGGCAAAGTAAAATAGCACCCAATTTCTAAATTGAAAGTTAGGATACTTACCTACACTCCTTGAAGCTCCTACTTATGAATTTGCTATACTCGGACATACAACATTTCAAATGACATATCATACTCGGTTGTATAATATTGACAGTCGTATAACCATTGGGTGAATGAAACACATTGTACTTGGTCGTACAATGTTTGAATATACTCGAACGTATAGCATTGAATTGGAAAATTACATCATACTCGGTCATATAATCGATTGAGGATACATTGCACTTGGTCATATAATGCCGACTACACTCGGTCATATAGTCTGTTTTGAAAAGGAACATCACACTCAGTCGTATGATGCTGATTATACTCGATCATATAATTGATTGAGGATACATTGCACTCGGTCGTACAATGCTGACTACACTTAGTCGTATAGTTTGATTTGAAAAGAAACATTATACTCGATCTTATGATGCTGATTATACTTGGTCATATAATCGATTGAGGATACATTGCACTCGGTCGTACAATGCTTACTACACTCGGTCGTATAGTTTGATTTGAAAGAAACATCACACTCAGTCGTATGATGCTGATTGATTATGCGATTATGCTGCAATCCATAATTGCTTACGATTAGCTGCAACCCTTCCATTGCTCACTTTTGATGCTATAGTCCATAACTGCTCACGCGATTAGTTATAACCCTTTCATTGCTCATTGATGATGTTGTAGTCAAAAATTGCTCGCGATTAGCTACAACCCTTTCGCTGCTTACTGATGGTGCTGCAATCCAAAACTGCTCGCGATTAGCTACAACCCTTTCGTTGCTCACTGATGATGTTGCAATCCATAATTGCTTGCGATTAGCTACAACCCTTTCATTGCTCACTTTTGATGATGCAGTCCAAAATTGCTCGTGATTAGCTGCAACCCTTTCGCTGCTCACTGATGATGCTGCTATCCATAATTGCTCACAATTAGCTACAACCATTTCATTGCTCACTTTTAATGATGCTACAGTCCATGAATGTTCGCTAATTTTTATCTTTAGTTGTTTGAGTCAAATGCTTTGGATTCTTTGTGCTAACTAATTAGCACTTTTGTTGACTGACTTTGAATTTTACTGTGTTAATTGACTTTGCAAATTGAGTATACCCCCTTCTAGATTTAAAATTCCTACAAAATTGTTGAAGTTAGTTTTAACAAGATGAATGTACAAAAGTACATTATTGTTTCAAAAATTTATAAGAAAATTCATCACTTTGCACGAGATAATATGTACATAACAAATCTCCTTAATTTTGATCCTCATGACTATCATTTATTTACCATTCGCAAAGGGCAGAGGCATTGTTAACCATTTTATGCTGAGAGCATATTTTTTACCAAGTGAAGAGCTTACTTTCACACCTAAATTCAGAAAGAATCTACTAGATAAAACTTATGGTATTTGAGCATAAATGGATCAGATTCTAAGTATCAAAACAATCTTTGAATTATTTTTATGCTTTTCTTCCTTATCTATGTATTCCCTACCTTTCTCATATTACTCAGTGTGGATACCGTTGGAAAGGTCCTTTGGATACTCATACTCATATAGAGCATTGGAGTAAATAGAGCAATTTTTGGCATGGTCTTCTTTTAGTATTCCCCTGCCTTTCTTGTATTACTCAGCATGGATACCACCATAGGTTTTATATTGATACTCTTACTCATTTCTGAGCATTGGAGTAAATTATGCTTGCTTTTTTTTTCTATTCTCCTTTTAGTATTCCCCCGCCTTTCTCGCATTACTCAGTGTGGATACCGTCAAGGGATTTTGTACTCATACTCATTTTTTAGCATTGGAGTAGATTACATGCATATTTATCATTCATAAGACTGAAATGATACCTTAAAATTCAATCAATTTATACCACAAGTCCATATATTTTGCCTTTGCATGTTCTTCCCCTCGTTTGGGTGCAAAGCAAGCATTAAATTAATTAGAGTTTAGAAATTCTCAATATAGAACTGTCAATAAGACATCTGAATTCTATAATGCTAATAAAAGAAAAACACTGAAATCAAAGGTCATGAGATAAATTTTCGCACATGATCTCATGAAGTGGATGAATTTCCTTTCAATTTATGAATTTTCTTATTGAGGATTTATTTTATTGTAGAATCAAAGGAAATAAAGTGGTACTACTTCCTTTTGGTATTTGCACAGGGTGATGTTTTGACGAGCGATTTGCATTTGCTATCTTGCCCATTCTTATTGATGTATCAATTCCTTTTCCCTTCTTCATTCTCTTTTATTTTCCCTGCACAAAATACCATAAGTTAGTATGGCCTATTTGCTAGTAAAATTTTTTTTATCAAAATGCAATGTTATTCTTTTGCATCCTTTGCTTTCATTATGGTGATAATGTCTCTGATCATAGGGTCGTGATGCTCCACCATCGAAATTGTGGCTTTATCCCATTGTTGCTATGGTAGAGGACTTCATTTCTCTTCCCAACATTTCCTATAAAAGAAAAGATTTAGGAGTTAGAGGTTTTTATTTTATAATCAAAGAAGTTTTTAGAGTGCATTCGTCTCAAGTTTTGAATGCATTCTTCCCTTTGTAGGGCCAAGCGCATATATCACTATCATATTGAATCTGAGGAGCTTGAGCATCCTATCTAGCCTCTTGAAGTTTCCAGGATAATGCTTCTTGGTAGTGTCACTCCTCTTATTTTCATTCTTTCAGATGTTTCATATATGGATACTCTAACTACTTTCCTATTCTTCCAACACTAATTTCAAATGTTAGTAGCAGAGTATTTGCACGATCTTGTCTAGGCTCAAAGCCTTTTATTATAGAAAACAAGTGTTTCACAAAATATATATGCAAGTGTATGCATGCTATGTATGATGTGAATGATCCTAATGGGTCTCCTATTCGGAATAGAGCCATGTTGTTGATTTTGGAGTGTAAAAATGAGGTGTCTCATTAATAGCCTGTCAGTTTGAGCATTGAATGATTCGCTATTGGTACTTATGATGTTGAAGCTTCCAATATGGTTCATCAGACTGATTACTAGGCTAACAAGTAGGGTCCATGGCTTTACAATAGAGCTTGTGATTAATCGATGCATTATTGAACTTTTCTTTTTATTACTGTTTTTGCTATATAATGATTGAGGTATTAGCTCTTACACTTCAACATCAATCTTCGCTCTCTGAATGCAGACACCATTTGCCCCCTGAGTTGTATTTTGCCACCAGTTTCATTCTGGATTCATTCATGCTATTCTAGCAGTCGTTTTTCATTTTTATGTGTAAGAGACCCAGTTCATTCACTACTGTTGTTGATCCTTTGACTTATTAACCCTATTAGTTGTAATCTCATGCATTGGAGATGTAGAGGAATGGGCAAACTGACCGAAGTGAGTTCTTAATGATGAAATCAATTGGACTTGCACTTTAAAGAACTCTTAAGCAGAATATGAAGCTTGATATTGATGCAATGATTGATGATAGTTGTAGGACAAGACTTGCAATGCAAGTTATTGAGCCATTTGAATTCTCAAGGTGTAAGGGGACCCTGGGTTTATAAGGAAAATTACAAAGGGAACATAACTAAAATAGTGATCTCATAGCTCTGATTTTAGCTTTCATTATGTAATGTCTTTCCATTCAGATACTTGTGCAATATGATAAAGACGACTATGTGATATTTGAAAAAAATCTCCAATTCAATTTTACTCATTCATTAAGGCAAAAATGAGAACATTCATGACATCACATGACACAACTCCTATAATCAATTAATCCTGAATTTTTCTCTCTAATTTTTTAGCTTACTATTCTTTTTCTTTTTCTCTCTCTTTTTTTTCTTCTATTTTTTTATCATTCTTCTTATTTTTCCTTAGATTTTTCTTTCTTTAGAAGTTATGTCATGTGATATAAGATTATTCTTTAAGTTTATATTTGTGCCCATACTGACTGAATCTAATTGAATTAAATTTTTATCAAACATGCAGATGCGATCATAATGCATAGTACCATCAGGATGCATATTACATAAGTGAGCATAATCAGAATTTATATCATTGATCACAAGCTCTAAGGAAACTAAATTTTTTTCAAAAAAGACAATAAGAAAATTTATTTCCTATTTTAGATGCTAAGGATGCTAAGTCTTATGGCGGTTGTCCTTCAGGTGGCTGATATAATAGCTATTCTTGCATTTCCTCATCCTTGCTGTCTTGCACCAGGTTCTCAACAATCCATTCCTTATCGATCCTACTCCCATTCACACTGGGCATATTGACAGGTTCCTTTGCACTGAGGTAATACTTTCTATATCCATCTTTGATGAAACTCTCATTCAGTGGTTTTTCTTTCTTTCCATCCTTCCATACTTACACTTTATGTGTTTTGTTATCTTATATCTTGTCATTATCAAACTCCTCACCCCATCCTGTAGGTATAATTGACTTGAAGGGTATGTCAAAAGAAGGTGGTTTAGTGTAAAACACCTTAGAGTCGAACTTGCTTGAGGGCTGACCCAGCAAATCTTTAACTCGCTCCACATGTTTAGGGGCATCAGGAGATTTCTCATTGGTTTTAGGGTCTAGGTCCTTAAAGGATTTTAGCACTTCTTTCTCGCTTACTCTTGAGTTAATCATCATAGTTGTTAGAGATGACATGTTTCAATAGTTTAGGAAAGGATTGCTTCTAGTGCTTGGGTTTTTAGGATCTATGATTTTTTAAGAGTCTATGAGGTTTTGGATTTCATGTTTAAGGTGGATGTAGTTATCTGTGGAGTGTTGGAGGTTTTGGTGGAATTTTCAGTATTTATTCGGGTTATAGCCTGGGATATTTGGATTTGGTGGGTTTGGAGTAAGTAAAGGTTGAAGTAAGCCCTTTTCCATTAGGCACTCTAGGACTTTTGACAAAGGTTGTTTAAAATCTGAGAACCTCCTTGGTTGTTAACAACATGGACTCTTACAACCCGACTAGTGCTTCCTTGTTGTATGCCCCCAGTTGGGTAGCTTCTTGCTCCGGTTTCCTAGTAGCCTTCTTTTGCTCATTTTTGATCTCTTCAGCCTGTAACCCATCATCATAAAGGTCTATAAATATCTTGGGGTTCATCATTTACAACCTCTCCACTAGGTTAGGTGACACATTTTAGACTATCATTTTAACCTGATCCTTCTTTGCCAATTTGTTCTTCATCAATCCCACCTTATTCATAAACCTAGTTAGAAAATTTGAAAATGATTCATTAGGCTTCTACTTTGTTAGTTCTAGATCTCTTATGAACATCTTAAGCCTAGTATTATAGTTATATTGCTTTAGAAAAGCAGTGCACAACTCCCTCCAATCTGCTCGGATAGACTTCTCTAACCCATGATACCAATTAACAACCATACCCTCTAAGGATAGTACAAACAGCTTAGTAACCATAAACAAAGGAGTCTTAGTGGTACTCATAGTAGTTGTGTATTGACTGAGATGAATCCTTGGGTCCCCATTACCATTGAACTTTTGCAGCTGTGGCATCTTGAATTTATCAGGTAGCCTATCTTCCTCAAATTTCATCACATCATCAAAGTCAAACGGGTACCCTAGTCCTTGTCCCCTCATCAACTCCTCCATCTTAGAAATCTTTTGAGTTAATGCTTACATTTGTTTAGATTCCAGCTCTTGAACTTGCTCAAGTGATTCCTTTTTTTCTTTTTCTCAACATCATCTAGCTTCATTTCCCCAGTATTGTCATTATTAACAGGTAGTAGACCCATAGCAGGTGGGTTGGTTGCAGCGGGTGGTGCAGCAGTAGCAGGTGGTGGCATCAGTCTCGCTAGAGCTTGTCTTAATTCATCTTGCATCATTGCTCTTATATCATCCATTAATTCTCCTTTGACGTCTTCTAGGGTCCAGTTTCCTCCCTCTTATTGTTCCATTCTTTTAGTTTGTTTAGGTTGTGTAGCTTCTAAATAGAGTGGACTAATGAGGCTCTTTTCCAATTTGCAAAGGATCTCTTTCGCGATCAATTGGGGGCTTGAATCAGTTCTCACCAGTCTACCACCTTTTTTACTCCAAACATAGGAAGATCTGAATGATTCTATGATGGCTGTAAGCCAAATTTTTAGTATGATGCATGAGATGCATGTATGCATGATGCATGTGCTATGCAATAAGTAGCAAGTAATAAACCAAGTTAGGTGTATATACATCCTTCCAACCTTATTCCTCTTGCACACGTATTCAATGGCGAGTCTCTTTTCCTAGGATTTTTGGTCTTGGTATTAATATCAATAGGGGATATCAGGGACCGACGCGCATGCCAAATCTCTTAAAGCAGTAGAAGCATAGAAATAACATTTTTAGGTGTAAAAGATTAGCCCAATCTTTATTAACCTAAATGGGCTTCCAAAGTATGGGCTTGGGCCTTTATAGATAGAAATACCACATGGCAACATTCACAAGCAATTTGGGTAGATCCTAGGGGAAATAACTAAGCCATTATATGTGGTTAGGGTTCGATAAAAAGGTTAAGGTTCCCTTAGCAAGATGCCCTCCTTTAGGACTTGAGTTACATGCCAAGGTCAAAGGGGCCCGACATCCTTTACAAACTCAAGAGAAGACTACCCCCCTTAAGGACTTGGGTTACAAGCTTTGGTTAGATGAGCCTGTTAATCTCTCTTGGACCGAGTTAAGGCTAAGAGTGATGGCTAGCCAATCTACAACCTTATGAAGCTAATGGAATCATGGAATCATAAACCAACACCATCGGTTAATAGGGACATGTAGAATGAATGTAAGAATAAAATAATAATTAATAAAATAATTCTAAAGAACAAAAGTAGAATCAGTATCTCTTATCCTCAGTGGAGTCGCCATTGTAGAAGGCGTGGTTCAACGCACGTCCAAGATTTTAGCAACCGCAATACTATTTGAGCTCAGGGCTCTAGAGAACACACTAACCACTGTCACAAAGACATGGCATGGAGATGAGGAGTCACCACCCATGGTAATAACTGGGACAAATTAAAAAGGTGGTACTCGATTCCCTAAAAGAAAGCTAGCACCATAACCAGGAGATTTTGGATATGGAATACCAACTTCTTTCAGTCTTGTGTTCATTTAGAATTATTTTATGAATTATTATCTTATTCTCTATTTACATGCAATTTCATATAATCCCTAAAAATAATCAACTCCAAGGCAAACTAATCATGAAATATACAATTAAATAATGCATTCAATAAATCACATAATCCTTAAGTTAGCCTAATCTACATGGATTTTAAATAAATGAGTTAAATCTACATGTTTTAAATTATAAGTGAACCTAAAGACCTAATTCCTTTTGATTTTAATTAAATGAACTTAAGTCTACTAATTTTAATTCTAAATATGAGCTTAAATCTACAAATTATGGAATATTTAAATTAGCGGACCTAATTCTACAAGTTTTAATTAAATGGTGATCTTAAATCTATAAGTTTTGAAAAAAGCTTTAATTAAGTGGGCTAAGTCTAAATTAAATTAAATTAGGTGGGCCTATGTCTAATTAACTAAATGGGCCTAAGGATATTTATAACCTAACATCTAATTAATTATAGACCTAAAAATATATTTTAATTAATTAAACCTAATTAATTATTAAGTGAGATGGACTAAAAGAATTACCTAAACTTAAATAAATAAATCATGGCCTAAAATGGGCTTAAGGCCCAAAACACATAAAAATAATAAATAAACCCAAAAATAAATAAAACACAAAAATGATTAAACAAAAAATCAAACAACTAATTAAATTAATCCCTTATATAAAAAAACCCTAGTTTTATTAATATGCAACCTAAATTAATCTACTTCCTCCATTGATTTTAAATAATTACCTAATTGAAACCTAGTTTTACTAACCAATTTAATCAAAATGAACATGCAACCACACACATAATTTCACTACTCCCACTATTGGGGCTATTACATTAATTCATAAAACAGTTAATAAAATAAAAAAATAAAGCAATAAATAAAATAAAATAAAAACCCTAGAAACTAAGTCTCTACAAGGCTTTATGCATGGTTTTCCATGTACTTCTCATGAATTCATCCCTCCAACATGATCACTATGTGTTTTCTCCATAATCACCATAAAAAAAATAAAATAAAACTATGATTAATGAATAAATTATAATAATAACTCGAAAGAATAAAAATAATCAAAAAAGAAATATATAAAAAATAGAATAAGAAGAAGATGATGATGCTTATGAGTGATTTGAGGTACTACTTAAATTTGTAATTCACTGTTTTTGACAAGTCTTCTAATCTTTTTCTTCAAAATTCTTTAAGGACCTTGAATTATTTGATGAATCAAAAAGAATTTTTGTAGAAAATAACTCAAAAAAAGAAAAAAAATTAAAAAACCTTTTTCAAAACGTGTTTCTCTTTTTGTTTCTTCTCTCGCCTCTCTCTTTTTTTTCTTCCCCCTCTTCTGCTCTTTTTTTTTCTCCTCCTTTTCTTCCTTTTTTCTTCCCCCCTCCTCTCTTGCTCTTTATATAGTGGAAAAAGAACTAGAAAACCTAGCCCAATCCTAACGTGATTCTAATTCCTAAAAATATAAGATTAATATTTAAAATTATATTTAGGAATTTTAGATCAATTAGGATTGAATTAAAAGCCAATTCAGAGTTTTAAATGATTTAGGATTAAATTTAAAAGTAAAAAAATGGAAGAATTCAATTTCGATCGGGATTATGTAATTCTGATCGGAATTACACAATTTCGATCGGAATTAGTGTAATTCCAATAAGAATTATGAAATTCCGACAGGTATTTTTTTTAACATTTAATTTTAAAAAGGCCCTTGAAAGAATTGATGTTTTGTAATTAGATCCTAAAAAACATTGCAATTTAGTCCTTAAAAACATTAAATCCTTTATTTAAAAGATGCATTTAAACCCTTAGAATTTTAAAGATTAAGTATCGAAGACCTATTCATGATATTTTCATCATTGGAGTCCTTTGTTGCATTCATAACACATCAGATCTTACTGAGTGTATTAATTTTATAAAATGCATGTTGGTTTAAAAATCATTATTTGAAACCATGAAAGAAATCACTTATTTAAAATCCTTTTTGTTTTGTTAAAAATCTAATTTTATAAAATATCCTTTTAAAATCTATAAACCTTTTCTTATAAATTTCTTGTATGAAAATCATATAATTTAAACCCTTGGTGGAAAATAATGGTAGAAACCTAAACCTTAATTCTAGTAGCCTTCAAGCTCGTTTAAATCCAAATGTCTGTCGTCCCGAGAGTTGAAGCTCAACCAAGTTACAGTCATAGTCTAATCACTTATCCATTTTCAATGTCTTGAGAGAATAGGCTCAACCGAGTTACATCTTTAATTCCAGCTTGAGAGAACAAGCTCCATCGAGCTTAATGCACATGTTGCCCGAGAGAACAAGCTCAACCGAGCCAATCTACATACTTAAACTCAAGATTTCAACCAGTGCGCACGTGATCTTGGTGACACCCACCAGGTAGCACATCCTACCATTTTTCTCCAAAGTATATTTGTGACATATATAAAATAAAATAAAATAAAACCAACTAATGCATCCTCCTAAAATTATCCATAATAATAAAATAAATGAATCATGGATGAGGCAAGATTTCTAATCTTAAAGAAATCTATATATAATCAACTTTTATATTATAATTACCACATAAGAATTCTAGTTTAAATATTCTCAACAAACATTTTATAAAATTAAATCACAAGTGGAGTTTGTTGGTTGATGCGTCCTCGACTGCCTAGGCTTTGCACGTCTTGCTCCCAAACTCTTTAAATAAATAATATTTACTTAATAAATAACTTTAAATAAATTCCTAAAAATCTTAGAAAAATTATAAAAAGTCAAAAAATGATCAAAATAGCTTTAAAACATCAAAGTGATTAATTTTGAGTCTCAAAGGATATTATCAACAAGTTAACTAACTTAAATGGAAATTAAACAATTTCCGCCATAACCATTCTAAAAATTATATCTCAAAATTCATAAGGAACTAGACTAAACTCCATATACAAAAATTGATCACCACAATTTATACTATTTATTGAAAATGGTTCGCAAATATTTTCGGGTCGGTACTGCTTACTCATTGGAATTTAGATGGAACCCACCGGATTCTCACCGGAAAACATAACCCTTGACTAAAAAATTATACCAAAATGGTCCTCACAATTAATAGAACACACCTAAAGCCTCAAATAATTCGAAATAGGCACTGAACAAAGAAATAAAAAAAATAAACCAAAAATTACCTAAACATTCACTAAATATTCTAGAGATAGAGATTGAATGTGTGATTGGTGGCCATAGACTCTTGGTGATGAGAGGAATGGAATGGAGGAAACCATGTTGTCTGAAACCCGCAGGAACAATAAGAAATGATGAAATTTAGGCTGACTATTCTTCCTCAATTATTGGCATTTTTAGATGGATTTTTGCAAAATAAAAGCTATGGGAATGTAGAAGAAGGTGAGAAGAAGTTAGGGTTCAAATTTAGGGTTGATCGGAGGTAGTTTGTGCAGTTAATGATGGAAAAGAAAAGTTCAGGTTTCAAAAGGTAATTTGCCACCCAAAATGCATAAAGTATCGCTGCTCCCCTTCTTCTTCCCTTTGTAGACCAACTTTTCCCTTTTTTATGGACACACCAGCCATGCGTCCTTACCCATTAATAATAATAATAATAATAATAATAATAATAATAATAATAATAATAATAATAACAATAATAATAATAATAATAATAATAATAATAATAATAATAATAATAATAATAATAATAATAATAATTATTATTATTATTATTATTATTATTATTATTATTAATAAAAATTTGGGTCATTATATTCTTCTCCCTTTAAGAAAATTTGTCCCTGATTTTTTTTTACATAAATATTGAAACAAGTAAGGGTATCGACTCTGCATATTGGTCTCTGTCTCCCAAGTGCAATCTTCCACTATATAGTTGCTCTACAGTACCTTCACCATAGGAATCTCTTTGGTATGCAGTTGGCAAACTTGTCGATCTACAATCGTCATTGGGTACTCTTCATATGTCAAATCTTTACTGAGCTCTATTGTCTGTGGCTGAAGAACATGTGAAGGATTAGAGACGTACTTCCTTAACATGGAATACTAGATGAATCCATACTAGTTCTTATGGTAACACCAGTCTATAAGCAACATCACTAACCCTTGGAAAAATCTTAAAGGGTCTGATATATCTTAGAGCTAGCTTGCCCTTTTTACTAAATCTCATTACTCCCTTCATTGGAGACACCTTAAGAAACACCATGTCTCTAATAAAACATGATACATCTTTTCTCTTAGGATCAATATATTTTTTTATCTACTAAATTTTGTCTTTAATCTCTGCTCAATGATAAGGATCTTTCTTGAAGTCACTTGCACTAATCCTAGGCTGTTAGTTGCCTCTCTCTAACTTCCTAACATAAAGGTGATCTACACTTTCTACCATATAAGGCTTTATATGGTGCCATTTTGATACTTCTATAATAACTGTAATTATATGCAAATTCAATTAATGGCAAGTGTAAATCCCATTAGCCACTAAAATCCATCACGCACATTCTCAACATATCCTCTAATGTTTAAATGGTCCTTTCTAATTGACTATCCATTTAAAGATGAAATGTCATACTAAAGTCAAGACTCGTACCCAAGGCCTTATGCAACTCTTACCAAAAGACCGAAGTAAAAGTGGCTCCTCTATCAGATACTATACTTTATGGTACCTTATAGAGGCAAATAATCTGATTAATATATAATCTTGCTAACCTGTTAGTATAGTATGTCTTCTTAATTAGTAAAAATTAGCTAACTTGGTTAGCTCGTCAATTATCACTCAAATAGCATTATAGCCTCCAGTCGTACGAGGTAATTTAGTTATAAAATCCATAGCAATCATATCCCACTTCTATTCTTGGATAATCAACTGTTGCAACAATCTTGAGGGCCTCTGATGTTCCAATTTCACTTGCTAATAAGTGAGACACTTAGATATAAACTCTGTGATGTGTCTTTTCATCATATTCCACTAGTGAGTATTTTTTAAATCATGGTACATCTTGGTATAACCTAGATGAACATTGTAAGAAAAAAAAAAGCTTCTTCTATAATCTCCTTCCTCAACTCATCCACATCTGACAAATATAACCTAGTGCCTAAATGTAGTACATCCCCATTATTAATAAAAAACTCTTTGAATTGACTTTGTTGCACTTCAGACATTATTTTATGTAATTGTAGGTCCATTCTTTGTGCTGCTTTAACTTTATCCAAGTACACTAATCATACTTTGAATTTAGCCAATAAACATGACTTGGTTACTTTCCACTACAATCTGTGATTAATCAATTCGTGTAACTCCTTAATGATTGGCCTCCTTCCTGAGCTAATATAAGCAAGGCTCCCTATTGACTTCTTATTCAAAGCATCAGCCACTATATTAGCTTTACCCGGATGGTATAGGATAGAGAAATCACAGTCTTTTAAAAGTTTTATCCATCTCCTCTACCTCAAGTTCAAATCTCTTTATTGGAAAATATACTTCAAGCTTTTATGGTTAGTGTATATTTCATAAGTTACACCATACAAGTAATGCCTCTAAATTTTTAATGCAAACACTAATGCTGCCATTTCCAAATTATAAGTAGGATAGTTTTGCTTGTGCTTCTTTAACTGATGTGAACCATAAGCAACTACTCTCCCATTTTCCATCAATACACACCCCAATCCTACTCGAGAAGCATCATAATACACTGTATACCCTTCATTTCCTAAAGGTAAAGTCAACACTAGAGCTGAAGTCCACATGTCCTTGAGCAACTGAAAGTGCTCCTCACATTTGTCTATCCACATAAACTTAGCAATTTTCTAGGTCAACCTTGTTGAAGGTGTGGTTATCTTAGAGAAATTCTTTATAAATCTCCTATAATAGCTAGCTAAATCTAGAAAACTCCTTATTTTAGTAACTGTTATGGGTCTCAGTGATTTTGTAATAGCTTCAATCTTTTTAAGGTCCACTTCTATGCCATCTTTGGATACTACATAGCCTAAAAAATGCCATTTGATCTAACCAAAACTCACACTTTGAGAATTTGGCATACAACTCAGAGTCTGAAGCACTATTCTTAAATGCATAGCATACTCTGCCTCACTATTGGAATATACCAAGATATCATCAATAAATACTATCACAAATCGGTCTAAGAATAGCCCAAACACCCGATTCATAAAGTCTATGAAAGCTGCTGAGGCGTTAGTTAACCTAAAGGACAGCACTAAAAATTCATAATGGCAATATCTTGTCCAAAATGCAGTCTTAGATATATCTCCACTTCTAATCCTCAACTGATGATATCTAGACCTCAAGTAAATCTTAGCGAAACACTGAGCCCTTTGAAGCTGATCAAACAAGTAGTCAATTCTCGAAAGAGGATACTTGTTCTTGATGCTGACTTTGTTTAACTGTCTATAGTCGATATGAAGTCAAAGGCTATCATCTTTCTTCTTCACAAATAAGAGTGGAGCACCCCAAGAAGATGTGTTGGGTCTGATGAAACCCTTATCAAGTAACTCTTGTAACTGCTCCTTAAGCTTTTTTAATTTCACAGGTGCCATTATATAAGGTGGCATAGAGATAGGATTTGTACTACAAAATTCTATCTCTCCTTCTAATGGCAACCTTGGTAATTCTTAAGGAAATATATTTAGAAACTCACATACTATTGACACATTCTCAATTACCCCCTTATCTGCTTTAGTATCCCTAACTATAGCTAAATAGCCTTGACATCCCCTACGCATCTTTCTAGTTGTGCTTATAGAAATAAAATTTAGAGGCTATGAACTCTTATCACCTTTGAATCAAAATTCCACATCATTTAGGATTCTAAAAATCACTTCCTTCTCCCAAAAATCTAAAGTAATATAGTATTGAGCCAACCAATCCATTCCCAAAATCACATTAAAATCTATCATTTACAACAAAACTAGATCTACAAACAACTCTTTACCTTCCACCAATACTAGACAAAATGGAAAGACTATATTCGTCTCCAACTCGTCACTAAGTGGACTCACTATAGATAATGGAATTAACAATGTAGATGGTTTTCATCCCATTCTTAAAGCAAAAATAGGAGATACAAAAGAATGTGATGCACCAGGATCAAAAAAAATTCTAGCATTAAAATAACAAATCAAAAGAGTACCTGCCATAATTATATTGGATGCCTAAGCATCTTAAGGAGTCAATGTAAAAACTCTGGCCTATTAATGGCCTGCCTACTGTGTAGTGGATATCTACATAAATTCTCTGCCAGTAGGTCTCCCTCCATATCTACCTCCTATACCATGGTCTTGCTGGCCCACAAATTAAGTACCACTTTGTTGAGGATACACTGGTGCATGAAACTGAAGAGTTTGCTTTATTGGCTGAGCAACTATAGTAGATGAACCTTATGGGTATGCCTGCTGATAACCATAATTTGAGCATGATCTAACAAAATGTCTAACCTACCCACATCTAAAGCATGCTTATGATGGTAGGAAACAAGGGCCTTGATGTACTTAACTATAATTAGAACATGCACTGGGCCCTAAGCCTATACTACTATGCCCAGAACTTTGACCACTGTTGCTACTACTGGCCCCAGGCCCATATATCATATATCTACCACTTTGTCGGCCATGTCTCCCACTCTTATACCCATGGTGACCTCTATAGCCCTACTATAAGGTACCAGTAGTCTAAACACCAATACTACCCATCTAAAATACTGGGTAGGGAGTCTTGTGAACACTAGTTACCTTCCCATCTCCAGTTATATAAAGATGTATGGGATTATACCATGCCTTATATGTCGCCTCTCCAACTGTCTAGCCTCATTAATGACACTCTCTAAGGTGTGACCCTCTATATGAATCCCCATGTAAACTGGTCCTAATATAGTCATAAATAAGTCCATTACTCTTTGCTCATCACCTATCACGTCTGCTGCATGATGTGAAAATCTAAGGAACTCACTCGTGTAATCCTTAACTGATTTATCTCCCCTACTGATATGCAATAACTACCATCTATATGCGTCCCTTATAGCAGGTGGACAAAAAAACTACAAAAAGTGCCCCTTAAACTCTATCCAAGTGATAGTGTCTATATAGGGCTGTATGGATTACATGAACCAATCTTGAGCTGCTGCTTAGACTAAAAACTCCATAATAAGGATCCTCTGGTAGTCTATATACCCAATTCTAGTCCTGGACTAAATAGCATTAATAAAGTCCAAGGCATCTTTAGTCCTATCAAAGGAAATTCTCTTAACTCTAGAGTATAAAAGAAGAGCATCAACATATATTATCCTTTAATTTCTTTGTTGAAGCATATGCTGCACCAATGGCATTACTTGATTAAGTATAGCCAGACCCTGGTTAATTTTGTCATTCCACCTGTAAAGGCTGTAGGATCCACCTTAGGAACTTTTGGTTTTACTTACAGGTGTTGCTCTTGTCTATGAGCTGCCATTACCTTAGGCCTACCCTTTCCTCTATGTAATTAGGTAGGGGAGTAGCTTCATCCTGAAAGGATTGCCCACCATCATCATATACTGCATATGTAGCAGGAGTGTTTCATGTTATCCTCCTTATTCTAAAAGGCACAAAAACAACAAGATTCAAAAAATAATAAGGGAACTAATATATACACAAAATTCTAGAAATAATGATGGCAACGAATGACATTTATCACCCTAATCATTGCAGTAGTTTAAGAAAAGACATATTTCAATGACCAAATTAATAAAAACTCAACCATAAGCTTTGATACTAACTTTGTCATGACCTAAACCTAAAGGGTACATGACCGACATTAGGGAATGGGAATATGTGATGCTTTGAAACCCATAGTAAGCCTTAAAAAGAATTTTTAAAATAAATTCAATCAATCATATAATTTAAACCTTTGGCAAAAAATAATGGTAGACCCCTAAACCTTAATTCTAGTAACCTTTAAGCTCTCTTAAATCCAAATGACTGTTGTCTTGAGAGTTCAACCTCAATCGAGTTACATCCATTGTCCAATCACTTATCTATTTTTGATGTCCCGAGAGAACAAGCTCACCAAGTTACATATTTAATTGCAACCCTAGAGAACAAGCTCTATCGAGCTCAATTTACATGTTGCCCGAGAGAACAAGCTCCACCGAGCTTAATTCATATGTTGCCCAAATGAACAAGATCAATAGAGCCAATCTATATACTTAGCTTTAAGATCTCAACCAGTGCGCATGTGGTCCTGGTGACACCCACCAGGTAGCACATTCTAACATTTTTCTCCAAAACATGTTTATGACATATATAAAATAAAAAATAAATAAAACTAACTAATGCATCCTCCCAAAATTATCCACAATAATAAAGTAAATAGATCATGCATGAGGCAAGATTTATAATCTTAAAGAAATCTATATATAATAAACTTTTATATTATAATTACCACATAAAAATTCTAGTTTAAATATTCTCAACAAACATTTTATAAAATTAACTCACATGTGGAGTGTGTTGGCCGACATGTCCTCGGTTGTCTAGACTCTGCACCTTTGCTTCCAAACTCTCTAAATAAATAATATTTATTTAATAAATAACTTTAAATAAATTCTTAAAAATCTTAGAAAATTATAAAATTTCAAGAAATGATCAAAATAGCTTCAAAACATCAAAATGATTAATTTTGAGGTTTAAAGGATACTCTCAATGAGTTAACTAATTGAAACGAAAATTAAACAATTTCCACCATAACTATTCCAAAATTATATCTTAAAATTTGTAAGGAACTAGACTAAACTCCATATACAAAAATTGATCACCACAATTTATACTATTTATTAAAAATAGTTCACAATTCTTTCTGGGTCGGTACTGTTTAGGAAAAAGAATTTAGGTGGGACCCACCAGATTCTAACCTAAAAACACTACACCTGACCAAAAAAATCATACCAAAACATTCCTCATAATTAATAGAACACACTTAAAGCCTTAAACAATCCAAAATAGGCACTGAACAAAGAAATCAGAAAATGAACTAAAAAAATTATCTAAAAATTCATTAAATATTCTAGAGAAGGAGATCGGACACATGGTTAGTGGCCACATGAGAGGAATGCAATGGAAGCAACCACGTCAGTTGAAACCCGTAGGAACAGTAATAAACAATGAAATTTAGGCCAACTATTCTTCCTCAATTATGGGTGTTTCTAGATGAATGTTTGCAAAATAAAAACTATAGGAATGTAGAAGGGTGAGAAGAAGCTAGGGTTCAAATTTATGGTTGATCGGAGGTCGTTTGTCTAGTTAACGAAGGAAAAGAAAAGTTCATGTATCAACTGGTAATTTGTCACCCAAAATGCATAAAGTCCCGCTACTCCCCTTCTTCCCCCTGCATGCCAACTTTACCCTTTTTATGGACACACCAGCCATGTGTCCTTCACCCATTAGCTTCCCCTTTTTTTATGTATAATAATAATAATTATTATTATTATAAGGATTATATTAATAATAACAATACAACTTCAACAACAAATGTAATAATAACAATAATAATAATAATAAAATGCTAATAACAATACTAATAATAAGAAATAGAATAATAATAGTAACAATAATAAAAATAAAAATAAAATATTAATAACCAAAAATTCAGGCCTACATAGAAGTTTTGTAAATAACTGAGAAAATTATAAATTTGTATTAATATAATTCATTAAATTTATGCCATATCATTAATAATTTTTGAAAGTTTAAATCAGTTGATTTTTTTAATTTATATTCCTGATATGATTTTTTTCTATAGTATCATTTTCTGTAACACTTGAAAAATAAAACACTTTCTTTTTGTTCATGAAAGTTTTATATTTTATGTAAACACTATATCTTATACATTTAATAAATAATAAATTTTAATAAAAAATAATATCCTTTTAAATTATAAAATTAATTGGAAATAAAATTTCTTCAAAAAATCATACTTAACAATAGGAATATTGGGTGCTAATAATCATAATGTTTCAGACCTTTTGATAATTTATATCAAACTTGAAAATTTGACAAATCTAACCCAATTTGACAAATTATTTACAATTTTAGCATATTTGTAATTCAATCAATATATGACACCTACGATGAAGTAGATAATTTTTATTTGTATGAATTTTACATCCACATTATCTAAATACTAATTATAATAGTTAGTTAGATTTCAATCCAACTAAATTAGAAAAAATTTATGTAAAAATATGAATGAAAAATTTATTTAATTTATAAAGACTATATTTATCTCCTTTATTTATTTTTATCTATTTCAAGTTTCCATATGAATGTGAGACTACAATAATAGATATATATATATATATATATATATATATATATATATATATATATATATATATATATATATATATATTAATTTTTAATCTATGATCAAATCATAATTGTGTTAAAATTGCAAATAATATGTTAAATTGTGTTAAAATTATAAATAATATGTCAAATTGGATTAGTTTTGCCAAATTTTAAAGTTTGACATAAAAAAGAAAAAATTCGAAAAGGCTGTTATTTTTAGTACCAATAGGCATTAACAATAATCAATAAAAAGTAAAAAATTAAATAACAAAATGTCTATTCCATAAAATTGAGTCAAATAATTTGAAATCACATCTGAAGCACGTGTGTATATACATGTCAAATTGGATTAATTTTACCAAATTTTAAAATTTGATATAAAAAAGAAAAAGGTCAAAAAGATTGTTATTTTTAGTACCAATAGGCATCAATAATAATCAATAAAATGTAAAAAATTAAATTACAAAATGTCTATTCCACAAAAACGATTGAAATCACGTCTGAAACACACACACAAATATATATATCATGCGTTCTTAGTTTTGTTCCTTCCATATTGTTTCTTACTATTTTTCCAAACTTAGTTGAATTTGTGCTTCGTGCTAATTACACGTAGCTTTTTTTTTTTTAATTATTATTTTACAAGGGATATAATGTTAAGGTACACATTTCTTAATTACAGATAGTTTAGATAGGTTTCTCACATTTTATTTTCTAAGTTATTATATTGTGTGTGTACTCAAGAATGACTTACATTATTATGTAAAAATTTGTAGGTTAGATATGTAACTACAATTGTTGTTGAAAAAGTCATGCTAATGAAATTACATGTTATTTTCTTTTGATAGATTTTACTTTATTCTTTTTTTCATAGGAATTGGTTAATAAAAAAATCAAATAATTTGCCTTTAATCATAAAACACATTATTTTTATTTTTTATATTTATGATATGATGTCTTTTCATACCATTAAAATATATCTTTTATATTTTTTCTTTTTGGATATATGGACATTAAAAAAATTAAAAATAAATTTAGAAATTTCTTATCAGTCTAAACAATTACTACTGTTTGGTGGTAATGTTTTATTGTTATGGAATTGCGTTTGTCACTTGCATAAATACCATGGCATATTTGAATGCCCACCTAAAAAAAACTTTTTTTTTAATATTCTTACTATCATATCAAGTTTTCATGGTTGTTCAAATAATTTTTTTATACTTAATCATCAATTTAATTTATAAATTATTGTAGTAGTTACATCTTTTCTCATTAATTTTTTATAGAATAATGTATACAATACATTTTTTTTTATCAAATGAATGATGATATTACATCTTTCTGTAACAAAATACATAACTATCTTGGCATATTACAAGACATTCCATGATTTAGCATTATTCTCTTCTATAACGGTAGCATATTCCCAGTAAACTGTCTCCTTGAAAGTACAAACAACATCCACAATCTCCTTTGCATATGTTTCTAATATTACATCTTTTATAGCATGATAAATTACATAATGCATTGCCTCTCCGATAGCAAGAGCCTCATCAATAGCTGCAGAGCAACACTTTGCTTTGACAGTGAATATAATTGATAACTCAAAATTGATATTTTTTCTTATAAAACCTACATTGATAAGGAGAACAGGTAAAGGGGCAGGGTTTCCCCATAAACACTTTGAAACTTAAGTCAATAACGGTATGAGAAAAAATATAATAAAGCAAATAGACATAATAGAATAGAGAATAAAGAGTGATTGCTTGGATGATATGATGATTGAGTGATGGAATGATGTCTTGGTGATGTTGTATGATGAGAATGGAATGAATGGCATGAGATGTCATAAGATATATTTATAGGAGAAGGTATTGCTCAAACCTCTTAGGAATATGATTCCTTAGTCTTGTAGGATTGTCTTGTTTAAGAGAGAAGTAGATTTCCTTTGTAGTTAATCTTTCTAATTGAAATAGACTTCTTTATTAAACTTTTTTCTTATTCAAATAATTCTGCTCTTTAGGGGAATATAACCATTATTAGAATAGGATACTGATATGGGATATTAAGAGTCCCCCCTGAAAGTCTGTTCGAATATTTATGTCTGATGTTTCCGGATCTGTAAGGTGATGGAAATGTCATTCTTTTGTCTAAAGAGAGACTGCTTGAATCACTGCGTTTGATATGGAGGGATGAGCTGAGGTGGCCATCCTCAGTCATAAGAAAAGATAAAGCTCAGTACCGAGTCTTAAAATCATCGTATAAGAACATCGTTTGAAGTGCCAACTAGACTTGAGTGCACAAAACGTATAATAAAAATGCTTTGGGGTAAAAGATTAACCCGTCAGTGTAGAGACAACATGACGGAACCAGTTGTCACTAGAGTTTTGATGCTCGGTGCATTAGAAGCGCGATCCGAGTGTCGAACCTCAATACTATAGAAGCGACTTGAGGGTGCCAGCTTCAGTCATTGGATTTAGATAATCAAGGCTTAGATGCTCAATGCAAGGACACGAGCCTTACATGCTCGGAACCTCAATACTGTAGAAGCGACCTGAGGGTGCTAGCTTCAATCATTGGACTTAGATGCTCGGTGCAAGGACATGGGGCTTACATGCTCAGAACCTCAGTACTATAGAAGCAATTTAAGGGTGCCAGCTTTAGTCACTGGACTTAATCTTGGTGCATTAGAAGCACGACCCAAGTGCCGTATAGTATCGATGCATTAGAAGTGCGACCCAAGTGTCGTATGATGTTGCTTGATTTATGAACTTTAGTAACTCTTTTGATGGCAACTGCCTAGTTAGAATAATGATTGATGTTGAGTCTGGACATTATTGCTACAAATGTTTGATTTTTTGAGCATTTGTTGTTGGTGGTATCTTTGCAAAAGGTAGGATGTTTGTGATCCTAATATTGAGTTTGAGCCCTTTTAATTTAAGCTCCATAATATGGGATTGCAATTTAGTGAGAGTTTTTTAAATGATGGAAGTTGGGTTTTAAAGGACTAAATTTGGGTTTACCCAATCCGAATTGTGAGATGAGCATTTATAAATTAGGCGAAGGGTCAATGTTACACCAATTTTAAAATAGAGGATAGTGTGTGATGTTGGCTAGGATGTCTTAGAATTGCCCTTTGATTTATCTAATTGTATGATGGATATACTTGACTCTTTCACTTGTTCTATATTCTCTAAAATTTTCATGAAGAAGGATCTTCTACAAAGTAGGATTTGCTTGAATGTTATTTGATCTAGCTTTGAATAGAAACCACCATTTGTTGACTGAGCATGAGTGAGTGTTTGTTCGTCTTAGTGTTGTTTGGCAATATGTCTAATATTTTTTGACAATCTCTACATGTTGATGCTGAGTGAGATGGTCATAGTGTCTGATTGTTTGGACTGATGGGTGCCTAAAGTAGCATCTTCAATAAATACATTTTTCTTATTTGTAGTGATAGATAAAAGAACAATAGTTTTGGGAATCATGTAATTAATCTCCATTTAATGATCGGTCCTCATATAATAAATATATAAAATGTAATTAATATATGTTTTGTACAAATAATAATCATGTCTATATGGATGAGCATCTATGTGTAGATATATAAGCGTTCTTCTGTGACAAACTATAAATATTTATATAAGAATAAACAAGATATGGAAATAAATAAATTAAATAATATCCAAAGAAACTAGAGAAACTTATCTCCTGATGTACTCTTATCCTGCCTTTGAATTCATGAATATTTATGTTTGTTGTTTGCTTCAATTGTTGCCTGAATGATCATGTCTTTGAAGATGCTGCCTAAGTTTGTGTGTGCCCAATTTATTGGCATTTTGTGTATATCCAGCTTCATGAAAATATACCGTCTGAATATACTACTCTGAGATTATCAGTTGGATCAAGTTCCTAAAGGCCATGATGATTTTTTTTATTGATACTCATGAGTATCGACATTGAGGTGCTCATGGTAACATCTACACTTGTATTATTTTACTATAACAATAAATAATAAAAGAATGAGAATCTCGAGATCACTTGATCCATCTCAATTATTGATCCATCTAAATGATAATAGTTTAAGAAAAATGGATATGAAAATAAATAATTAGGAAAGAAACTTATATTGGTTGTAGTGCTCTTGTTCCGCCTCTTAAAGTAACGAATATTTATGTTCGTTATAGATATGAATAATTGTTGCTGATTAATTTGAAAAACCTATTAATTCCTCATGGAGCTCATGGTTCATTCATTTTTTTTTGCTTTGCTATCTGAGCTCTTATATTTCTGATTATTCCCCAGCTTCGGTGGTGCTTTGGTGCTCGATCAGCTCAAATATTCGAGTGTCAGTGCTCGGTGCTCGGAAGCTCAGTGCTCTAAAGCTCCATGCTTGATGCTTGACGCTTGAAATCTCAATGTCTGGTATTTGATGTTCACTTGATACTTGGTTTCAGCTTTGAGAACCATTCATCGAATACTCGCATTCTTCAATCTCGGTATGAGGTCATGTGGTCTAGCTTTATGAATTTAGAGGAAAACATGTATATGTCCAGCTTTTTTTCCATCACTACATTTGATCTAGGTGTTAAACTACTTCTGAGCCTCGATGCTTAGATCCTCGATGATTCATTTTATTTTCCAAGTTGTCTTACTATTTGCTATGAATTATAACCTTAGAAACTGTTGCATTAACATCATAACTTTCTTTAAAACTTAAATGCATCCCTTTTCTTCTTTTTTTCTTTTTATCCCCCCTTTCTAATGAAGTTGTGATGATGTAAAATGGTCATTCGAGTTTGACTATTGCCAACACTTCCATCTTCTGAGTTCTTGATTTGAATTATATCTTGTTTTTAGTATTTATAAATCTGAATAGAGTGGGACATCTGGACTGGTAGCGAGCTTGCTTCTTCCAATGGCCAATCTTCTTGCATTTTGAGTAGAGATCAATCTTGGCTCCTTTTCCATGCTAACTCATCATCATAGAAGGCTAATCCCATAGTAAGTCAATCGATAAGAATGCCATTGCAACATTATTAAACCTTTCATGCTTCATGACTTGATCATCTAACCACATAACTTTATAAGAAATTTTTTTTTAAGGCATGATCCCATTAAGGGTTCAATAAGTTTATGAGGTATAGAATCATGGGACTATTTAATAAAGTATTTGAATAAGAAAAATATAAATATGGAAACTTATCTACTAATGCAAGGAATCTTAAAGCTCATCAATATCATGATCGTAGATGGACAGATCTTGAATGCCATGCTTTTGCATTCTGCACCTTATTGAAGATACAATAAAGTTGTTGTTTATAGTTCAAAGCTCATTCTACCAACCCTTTTTTATCAATTCTTTATATACTAATCTATTGCTCGAGTAATTAAAAGCTTAAAGTTATACAACTCCATCAATCGCTTGGGCACTTTAAGTCTTTACTTTAACTATCTCAAATCATGTGTGCCTCATTCAATCAATGATAAACTACTAACCCCCAAAGGTAAAGTCTGAAGCTGAAATCATATTATAAACAACATGATCAACTTCCGAGGAATGTACATTATAAGGATGGATTAATCTCCCGTGCAAAGCATATAAAAAACTATTGCCCTGACGATCTTTGCACTATTTCAATATGAATTTATCACTTATGACTAAATTGGATTTCTTTGTGATTATGCTTAGAGAAATTATGATTTGGTTACTTCTTTGAGAGGTCGAGCTAATTTCCTAGCAAGTAAAGATAATTCGGAATTGAATTTGAATTTTCCCACAGACGACACCGTTTGATAACTCTGAATTGATATTTTTGCTTGTGGAACCTGCATCGATGAGGAGAATGAGTAAAGGGGCAGGGTTTCCCCTATAACACTTTGAAGCTTAAGTCAGTAACGGTATAAGAAAAAATATAATAAAGCAAATAAGCATAATAGAATAGAGAATAAAGAGTGATTGCTTGGATGAAGTAATGATGGAGTGATGGAATAATGTCTTGGTGATGTTGTATTATGAGAATGGAATGAATGACATGAGATGTCATGAGATATATTTATAGGAGAAGGTATTGCTCAAACCTCTTAGGAATATGATTCCTTAGTCTTGTAGGATTCCCTTGTTTAGGAGAGAAGTAGATTTCTTTTGTAGTTAATCTTTCTAATTAAAATAGACTTCTTTATTAAGCTTTCTTCTTATTCAAGTAATCCTCCTCTTTAGGGGAATATAACCCTTATTAGAATAGGATACTGATATGGGATATCATAAACTCAACTTCTCATTTGCAGTAACTAAATACAAATGTTGACTGACATATGTTCTTTTTCTAATTGAAAGATGCATTGCAATTAATCTTCATTTGCCCTTACCTTGGAAAACACCTCTGATTAGTTAGCGATGTAGTTAGAGGGTACCTTATATTTGTACTTGATGGATATCAGATAATTTAGACCATTATTGTTGGATTTCGTGCAAAATAACTTGAGGATCATAGCTTTGCCTTTGAAAAACCTTAGCATTTCTTTCTTCTATATTTGCCAAGAAATAATTGCCACCAACACCAAACCAAGCTTGAACATCTTTCAAAAAACTTTTAATACCATGCTACCAATATGTAAATGATTGAAATCCCACATCCAAAGGCCTACAAGAGAAAAGGGAACCAAACCAAACCATTTTAGGCTTTGAATACAAGAATAATATGTGTTTAAAAGTCAGTTTACTAGTGTGACAGATTGAGTAAATTGAATCAACTACACAGTTTCTTTTAGCTATATTAGCCTTTGTAGCCAAAAAAATTTTCATGCATCTCCAAACTATATAGCATGAAAATGGAAATGGAAAAATAGGAAAACATGGAAACAAATATAACAAAATGACATTTCTTAAAAATATAGTAGACATGAACTTGGGGGAAACATATAAATATTAAAAGTATAGGGATATATAAATAAATATTAAAATATATGATATATATATATATAATTTTATATTTGCTATCAATTAATAGTATAATTATAGAAATTATTTTGTTTAGTTAAGAAAATATAAAATTATATTTAATTTATCTCTTTTCTTATTTCAAAAAATACTAAATAAATATATTTTCTAAGTTGGAAACCTGTTTTTAAATAGAAAACTTATTTCTTAATTTTTCATATTTGTAGAAACAGGCCTAAAATGTTTCATGAAGTTTTCGATATGAAAACATTTTCAAAATGCAAAAGCATTTACTAAGAGAAGTTTCCATGCATCATGGTCTTTAAATGACAAACTTTATTTTTGCTGGGACTTGCAATCGCCATATTGATTGCCATAAATCCTTACTAGGAATCTGAGAATTCACTAGGTTTTCATATTGGTTAAGTGAGCTTTAACATTGAGTAGCTTGTGCCCAGATTTAACATAATACCTTCCACTCCTTTCATAGTGCCAAATAATCTTGTTTCAATTGCCTTAAGTACTTATGAATCATTAAACAATTCCTTGAGAGCTCTTGTATTCCATCTCTTATGATGGGTAATGATAAAATCTTTAACCAACCTATAATAAGTCTCAAATGAGACTAAAGAGTACTTTGAACTCAAAGAGTTTAGGGATCCATCTATCTTCCCAAATGTTAATAAGTTGTCCTAACAAAACATGCCATCTATACACTTGTTTCATGAAGTCTCTTCCCTACCAAATGCTCACCCATATCCAAGAAGGCATATAGCCCCTTTTTGCAAATAGAAAACTTGAGTGAGAAAAATATATACTTTTTAATAACCTAGCACAAAGAATAAGGATGTTGTATTAGATTCCAGCTTTGTTTAGCTAATAAAGTTATATTGAAAAAATGTAGCTCCCTAAACCCTAACCCTTTATCAAATTTATGACTTTTGAGAGTCCTCTAAGCTATCCAATATGTCTTCCTTTTTTCTATATCTTAAGCCCACCATAAATATTTTATCATTTGCTTTAGCGTCCTTATCACCATTTGAGGCAATCTAAAAACAAACATAATGAAAGTTGGTATGGCTTATATCACTACTTTGATTAGTACTTCCTTTCCTACTTAAGATAAAAATTTCACTTTCTAGCCCTCTACATTTTGAGCTATTATATCATAAATGGCATTGCATAATTGAGTCTTGGATTTGCCCTACTCCTCAAGAATTCCTAAATACTTTTCAATTGCCTTTGACTCTGTAATATTTAAAACATCATAGATTTGTTGCTTTAGAAAATTGGGAGTATCAACACTAAACAATATCATCGATTTATTAAAATTGATTTTTTTTAACTCTAAGGCTTTAAAGTAGATGGACAAGGCATGTCTGCTTTTATAAAATTAGCTTTTCAAATATAATTATACCATTTACAAATTGTATATGTGAGAGGGCCTTACTACCTCTCCTAATTTCATAACCTTTTATACTACTTGCCATCACCTCTCTAGAATAAAAAAATAAAGTAGTTAACACTTCAGATGCTAGAGTAAAAAGGTAATGCAACAAGGGGTCACCCTGTCATAGTCCTTCCTCGAGTTTAAAAAATTTCGAAGTTTTTCCATTAATAACAACAAAGTAATATATAGAGCAAACACATTCCATCAATATATGGATCCAATGTCTATTAAGACCCATACCAAATAAGACTAATTGTAAAAACTCCCAACTAAACTTGTCATAGGCCTTCTCCATATTGACCTTGATGGCCATATGGTAGCAAGATCCTTTCATTTTCACCTTGAGATCATATATCGCTTCATGGGTGATAATTATGTTCTCTTGGATCCTCCTATTAGGTATGAAAGTTGTTTGGAATAGTGATATGAGTTTGCTAATATGTCTTTTTAAGCGTGAGGCCATGGTTTTTGAAATTACCTTGTATACAAAATTACAACAACTTAATAGAAAATACTTGTAAAGTTTTTTTGGATTCTTAATTTTTAGGACTGGCAATTTGAGTTTGGTTTAACTTTGGATGTAATCTACTAGTAGAATAAAAATCCTTGACCATTTTATCGACATCATCTTTAATAATGCTCCAATTATTTTAGGAAAAAACACCTAGGAACTGATATGTACTTGGGGCTTTTAGTTTACCCAATCAAAATGCAACTTCCTTAAAAATAAGAGTCAAGTAGGACCTGATTAATAACCTCTAATATTTTTTTTGGGAATTCCTTGCAAAAGTTTAACTTCCACAAATTCACTGACACTTGTATAATGATTTAAAATAATTTTTCACTTCCATGTTAACATGATACTTATTTACAATCCACTCCCCTTTTTCATTTTTTATCCTCATCACCATATTTCTCATGTGGCTTTGGATAGTTGACATATAAAAAAAAAAGGTTTTTATCACCTTATTATAGCCATTAAATCCAAGATCTTTACTTTTAGTGTAATTCCTCTCATATATAAAGTTATTTAGCTCCTTTTTTTTCTTTTTATTTTTTAGCTTATCTAGCCTCTAAATCATATGGACCCTTATGAATGTGATTTATTTTATATTTTAGCCTTTTGAATTTTTTTAGTTGGGTCTCTAAATTTGCCTTTGCTCTAAATTTGCAAAGCTTTTACATAATTGGAGATTTTTACTGTTATGCAACCCTCGCCTTCTAATGCTTACTCCTTAACAACCTTTATGAACTCCTCTTCTCAATTCCCTTTTATCTCAAATTTGAACCTTTTTTGCCTTCTTCTAGGAGTTGGTTGTAATTGTATAATTAATGGATGGTGATATGATCCAATAAAGGTTTTATGCAAAACCATAACTTGATGTAACTTGAACCTTTAATATATCAATGTAAGAGCTTTGTCAAGTCTAATATTGATAATTGCTTAATTTTTTTATGTATTGTGCCACAAGAATCGACCTCCTTTAAAGCCTAAGTCTACTAATTCACAATCCTCCATGAAAACCTAAAATTTTAATGAATGAGACTAGTTAAAGCAATTTCCCCCTTGTTTATCATCACGATCTAGGTACATGCATGTTAAAATCTCTAGCTAATAACCATAACAATGAAACAAATATGGACATAAAACATAACTTGTTAAGGACTAGTTCCTTTTCTCCTCTCACAGAGGCTTCGTAAAAACAATGAATTGCCATGTATTATCTTCCTCTATACTGAAATCTATGAAATTCCTCATCTTTCAACATATCTAAACATCCTATTTTTCTTTCCACTAGAGAGCCCGTTACTCAGCTCTACCAAATTGATTGACATAAGTTCCTTGATAAAACCCTAAATCACTCCTTAATTTCTCCAATCTCTAACAATTTTGCTTTGTCATAGTCAAGAAAACCATTCAAGGTTTGTATTTGAAAACTAAATCTTTCAGAACTCTCTAGTAGTGACTATACTACCCAACCCTTGGTAGTTCCAAATAATGATACTCATATGAAACAAGTTAAAAAGATATGAAAAATTAAGAAAATCAAACATTTACCCTGAATGAATAATAAACTCATGAGAGAAGGCCAAAAGAGATAACAATCCATATATACTTTTTTTAGTTGGTGAGCGTGCAAAATGGAGTTTGAATAAACTTAAATGAATTTGATTTGACTAATGACATACTACGTAGATAACGATATTATGAAAAACCTAATGAATATATAAAAAATAATATGTAAATAAATTAAAAAAATCCATAAATCTAATATCATAATAAATATGTAATATAATATTTAAATGAAATAAATTTTGGTAAAATGTAAAAAGTTATTTGAAATTAGAAAAAATTATTTTCTAAAATAGAATATTATTCTTCTAAATTCATAATTATGTGCATTTCACTTTTAAATAATTAAGTTTGTACCATATTTTATAACTTAACATTTATTGTCCTAAAAAAATAATTTATATTTTATGTTAGAATAACTTTTGCAAATAGAATTATCTTTGCTTAGAGAAGTGGAGTTGGCAATTAGCACAACAAGAAAGCAGTAGACATTAGTTTTGATTTTGATTTTTTTTTTTTTTTTTTTTTTTTTTTTTTTTTTTTTGAGAATGAGTTTTGATTGTTAATGTCGTTATTGTTATTGTAGTAGTAGTATGACAACGTCTTAAATTAGAGCAGGCATGTAATCGATAGGCTCGACCTCAACTTGATTCTAAAATTTGAAGCTCAAAACTTGACTCAAATTCAATCAAGCTTAATTTTTAAAAATTGAGCTCTCGATTAAATCATTCATATATTCAATTTTGACTTGATTAATTATTTAAAATTTGAATATATATATATATATATATATATATATATATATATATATGTTAAATATTCAAACTCGACTTCGTTCAATAAGATTTTTTATAATTATATTAAAATAAAAAGTAAAATGATATATATGCCAAACTCAATTAAACTCATAAACTTATGGAGTTAAATATTAAGAAGATTCAGTTAAACTCCATAGACTACTAGAATCAAGTTGGAGCTCGACACGATAATCTAATTGATTTAAAAAAAATTTCGAATCTATCTTGAATACCTCACAAATCTGCTTGACTCAATTACACTCATAGATTGGAGTATTAAAAACTAACAAGGGAAATGTAAGGTGTCTTTCCTTTTTACTAAGATAATAAAAACCTTTTATTTAGAGTGTCAACTTCCAATATGGGATAAGTGAACAAAAATCACCATAACTAACAAATATTCATTTATCAAGAAGCACCTTAGTCTCGATGGTAAATATCCACCATAGTAGTGCAACCTGTGAAGTCTCAATCCCATGAATTCCCCTCTGTTTTAACAAATACTAAGTTAGCTAGTTAGTGCAATATATGACAACTCAATCCCATGAATCAAACACACTTTTTATTACTCGATTAGCTAGTTAGTTGAATAGACATTGTTTTGATTATTTTTCTAACCTAAACACAACGTGAGCATCATTAAACATTACATACCTCTTGAACTATAGTTGTGCGAGAGATGTGAATTTTTACTTACCCAACATTTTTGTAAGGCTTGTAATTTTAATAATACATTACAATATAAGGTTTTAAAAATTAAATTTAACATGAGCAGGTGTGGGTCATAAATGAATCAACCTATTTAAAACACATAAAAAATATGTGAAACCTCTAAACTTATTTAAAATATGGAATGATACATTTAATTAAATAATATCTCATCCAACCTCTTCTTTAGCCCTTGCATAATGATCATATTGGTAACTTCCGTCTGCCCATTTATTTGAGAATGGGCTACTGAAGTAATCTAAACTTTATATTAAGATATGAACATAATGCCTTGAACTCCTCATTATCAAATTGTTTCCCAGTTTTAATTATCAGAGTATGGGGTATGCCAAATCTGCAAATGACTTTTTTTTAGAAAAAGTGTTGAATCTGAGCTTCTGTGATAGCAAGGACAACTTCTACCTCAACCCATTTTGTGACATGATTTATTGCCACAATTAAGAATTTCTTCTAGGATGTTGAGACTGGAAATGGCCCTAAGATGTCCATTCCCTATACTACAAAGGCCAAGGACTTCTAATTAGATGCTGAGTAGTGGAAGGCTCGTGTGTTAAGCGAGCAAACTGTTAACACTTAAAGCATTTTCTAAACAAGTTGCAAGGCATTTTTGGACATGGTTGGCCAATAGTATTCCTGCAATAATGCCTTCCTTACTAATGAGCTTTGGGTGTCAAGGGCTTAAACTTTTTTTCATACATAGTTGCCTTCCCCCAGTGAGACACATTTTGACTATGGGTGAGTTAAAGATCTTCTGTAGAGTTCCCTGTTATGAATGGAGTAATGTGCAACTTTAATTTATAACTTTTGAGCTTTGATTTTATCTTGGGGTAGAGTACCTTGCTCTAGATACTTAATGATTGGCTTCATCCACTTAGTTAATTCTTGGGCATTCATTACTTTTATCTCTTTAATACTTAGCTTGATTAGTTCTTCGGTTAGCTCAAGTTTTTTTAATACTCGATTTCCTTCTACTGCTGATTTTTCCAATTGGTCTGCTTCTGTATTTTTGCTTCTGGAAATTTATAGGATTTCCCATTGTCCCCTTTCCTACTCAAGCCTCTTTAGGAGTTGCCTTGCCTTTTTTGCATATTTGATCATGCTTAGCTCTTTGATTTGATATATTCCCTTAAATTGATTAACTACCACCTGGGAATTAGAGTAGACTTTGAGATGATTAGTTCTGACTTCTATGGCTAACCTGAGCCATGTGATCAGTGCTTTATACTCGGCTGCATTATTGGTGGCATTGTATTTGACTTGAACTGTATATTTGATTCTTATCTTGCTTGGTCTCATTAGAATAGCTCTGGCTCTAAATCCTATTGCTTTGGATGCCCCATCTATGTACAGCTTCCACTTTGGGTATGATAGAGGGATTATATCATTTGTTGTCATTTCTTATATGAAATTTGCTAGTGCTTGAGCTTTTATTTGCTATTAAGGTTCATAATTAATGTCAAACTCGCCTAATTGCACTGACCATTGGATAAGATGCCTAATTCAGGCCTCTAAAGAATTATCCTTAGGGGAAAGTTTGTTCTGATAATGATTTAGTAAGCCTAGAAGTATTGTCTGAGCTTCCGTGATGTATAGATGATCGTCATAGCAAATTTATCCAATTTAGGATACTGGACCTCTACGCCTCTGAGTATTTTTTTTTACATAGTAGACTAGACTATGCTGACTTCCTTCCTCTTGAACCAATACTGAAGCAATTGATTCATGACCAATTGAAAGATAAAAGTAAAGAGGCTCCTTAGGGATTGGCCTACTAAACAATAGTGGTGAGGATAAGAACTTTTTGATCTCTTCAAATGTCATTTGACACTTGTCATTCCACTCAAACTTCATAGTGTTTTTTATAGCTTGGAAGAGAGGTAGATATTTTTTGGTTGAGCATGAGATGAATCTTCTGAGTGTTGTGATTCTGCCATTGAGTTTCTTAAGCTCATTCGATGACTTTTGAGCTTTCATATTTAGGACAGCTTCCATCTTTTTTGGGTTTGCTTCAATTCCTCTATGTGAGATCATAAAGCCCAAGAATTTTCCAACCTTTCACCCCGAAGATGCATTTCTCTGGGTTTAGCTTAATTTGGTATTGGCTTAATGGACCAAGGATTTAATTAAGATCCTCAGAGTGCTACTCTTCGTTTTGGCTCTTGATGATGATGTCATCCACATATACTTATACATTCTTCCTAATTTGATCTTTGAAGATGTGATTCATTAACCTTTGATATGTTGCTCCTACATTCTTCAGGTGAAAGGGCATGACCTTATAACAATATAACCCCTTGTGGGTAATGAAAGATGTTTTCTTTTGATTTTTTTTTCATTAGGATTTGATAATATCCATGCGCTGCATCAATAAAGTTATATAATACGTGTCATGTTGTTGAGTCTACTGGCTGATTAATTATTAGTAATAGGTAACTATCTTTAGGAAATGCCTTATTTAGATCAGTGTAATCAACACACATTCTATACTTCCTATTTGACTTTTTGACCAATCCCACATTGGCCACCCACTCCAGATGTGTAACTTCTCTAATGAATCTGGCTTTCATTAAGTTCTTTGTCACTTTTTATCTTTCATATGAAAATTTCCACTTCTTCTCAATGACTAGCTTGGTGCTTGGGTTAATGTTTAGACTATGTGAAGCGATCTGAGCATCAATCCCTACTATCTCATATGCCTTTGACGCAAGAATGTCTAAGTATTCATTGAGAATTTTGTTAATCCTTCATTTACCTTATTATCTAGCTCTTTGCCAATACTTACTAATTTTCCACTAACTAGTTAAAGGGTCTAAACCTGATTAACTAGTTCTGGGTTAACACCTTTTTTCTCTATCTTTAGGGAATCCAGGGGGAATGCTTCCATCTGAAGCTTGGCGACTAGTTGGTAACATTGTTTGGCCATAGCCTGATCCCCATGGATGGTTATTACCTGGTCTTTTAGAGGACCATCTGATGCTTGTAGCTACATCAATTTCATATAAGATTGGCCTTTTAAAGATTCCATTATAGGTAAAAAGAAGGTCCACCACATTAAATAACAATCTGATAGCTTTTGTATCTCTAGCTTCCTAGTTTCCAAACTCCATTGTTAGCTCCACTACTCCTATTAGTCGGGTTGTTCCCCCACAAAAGCTCGTGATGGGATTTTAGATAATCTCTAAGTCGGTGGTAGATTTTCCCATTGTTTGGTAAGTTTTTCAAGATAATGCATTGACAACACTCTCATTAAGAAAATGATTCATTGACTATCTTTTTATTTGTCTTTTTATTTTTATGATGGATGGGATGACATGAATTCACTATGGAGAACAAAACCCATGGAAAACCCATGAAGATCCATGGAATGCCACAGATTAAATTTTGTACTTAACTATAGATTTTAGGTTTTATGTTTATTTTATTTTTTTGGTTTATTTATGCATTTTAATGGTAGTTTCATTGTGTATTTATTTTAGTTTTTGGTTTTGGGTTGTATAATTTTATTTAATTTTGTATGTAGGAATTATAATAGCCTCAATAGAGGGAAAATAGTGGAATCCTCTGTGTGTGTGTGATTGTGTGTTTTATTTTAATTAATTGATTAGTAAAATCAGACTTTCAATTGGATAAATTCAATTAAAATCAATGTTGCTTTAGATTTTAATTAGGGTTTCCTTGAAATCAATTAGAATTAGGAAAACAGTATATAAGGTTTTTTTATTTGCTTATGTTTGGATTTTTTTTATTTCTTTTATTATTTTAGGCCCATTAGGCTTCTTTTATTTATTTGTTTATGTTTGGGCTTTTTTATTTGTTTTGTTATTTTGGCCTATTTTTATATTTATTAATTTAGGTTTAGTTATTTTTTTTACTCATCTTTTAATTAGCCCATTAATTAATAGATTAATTAATTTAGGTTTAGATTTAATTAAAAATGCATCTTTAGGCCCATAATTAATTTAGATTTAAGTTAAAAATAATTTAGGCCCACCTAGTTAATTTAGATATAGGCTCATTAGTTTAATTAAGATTAATTTAGACTTAGTCCATTAAATAAAACACTTTCCTATAACTTGTAGATTTAGGATCAAATTAGAATTAAAATATGTAAAATTAGGTCGACTAATTTAAATTTTTCATAATTTTTAGACTTAGATCCTTGTTTTAGAATTAAAATAAGTAGACATAGGTTCACTTAATTAAAATTAGAATAGGAATTAAGTCCATTAGCTTTTAGGTTCACCTATAAATTAAAATATGTAGATTTAGCCCATCTAATTAAAATAAATGTAGGTTAGACAAACTTAGGGGTTGTATGCTTTGAATGAATTCAATTTTTGTTGCTTTTTCATGTGACTAGTTGTCTGGAGTTGATTACTAAAATAGGGTTTATATGAAATTGTATGTAATTAGAGAATGATATAGTAATTCATAAACTAATTCTACATGAACACAAGACTAATAGAAGTTGGTATTCCATATCTAAATCTCCTGGTTGTGGCACTAAATTTCTTTTAGAGAATCGAGTTACCACCAATCATCAGTTGTCCCAGTTATTACCCTGGGTGGCGACTCCTCATCTCCATGCTATGTCTTTGTGATATAGTAGTATGTTCCCTAGAGCCCTGAGTTCAAACAGTGTCGCAATTGCAATATACTTGGGCGTGCGCTAAACCTTGCCGTCTACATTCCCTATCCTCTGGTCTGAATGTGATAATTGGTTTCCTTTTAGGTATAAAGCATTCCTCATTCTGAGTTTTTTTTTCATCTCCTCTCAATCGATGATTCTCCTCCTATAATCATGTTAATGACCCTGACTGCCTTATGCACGCTTTCTTTTGCTCTGACTTATCTCTATTCTGATCATTTGAATCTCAGTCTTTTCTAACATTATCTGTGAATCTATCCAACCTTCCTTTTTGGATTAATTACTCAATTGCTCTTTTAAAATCTCTACACACATATGTTTCATGCCTATAATCTCAATGGTACTGATAGTAGAATCTTCTATCTTATATTCTCATTCTAGTTGGACTCAGCTTTCTGGATGGGGCTATGCCCACCCCATTCTACTTAATCCATATAAAAATTTCTAATATTGAAGCATTTAGAGGTGTATACCTTTCAGTTTCTCTTCTAAATCCTTCCACCAGATTTTTAAAGTTTTTGCGAGGAGCTTCGGATCTTCTTAGCTCAATCCTTCCAGCCTTTTTTATAAGGTGGTCTATTCTCAACATAGCCTTCTATCATCATCTAGCTTAATCAATTTTTTGGCCATGGACATTACTTTAGAGAAAGTGCGAGGTTCTTTAGTCATAATTTTATCCTTCAATTTTCCCAGTCGAGTTCTATTCTTCATTGCTTCAATTGCCACTTGTCATTTAGATTTTTACTCTGTATAGTAATTTTATTGAAT
Source organism: Mallotus nudiflorus (assembly GCA_947683625.1). NCBI lineage: Eukaryota > Viridiplantae > Streptophyta > Magnoliopsida > Malpighiales > Euphorbiaceae > Mallotus > Mallotus nudiflorus. The sequence goes on along the minus strand of CANTUR010000400.1, from coordinate 449,993 downwards.
CTGTCTAGATAACTCCTTAGATACTTAGCTGCCTCTTGTTTGCACATTCAAAGATCATTAATGTCTTTAGCTGGAAGAACATTAGTAATGAATTAAGTCTAAAATTTTTCAACTAATTCTTCAAAGAATGAGATTGAGTTATTGGGCAGCCAATGAAACCACTTCTAGCCTCGCTTTATGAGTGTAATGAGAAAAAATCAGCAAGTATCCCGTCATTCATGTTTTAGACCATCATTTTAGTTTTAAATGATGATATATGATTGATTGAATCTCTAATGCCATCATATTGATCCAACTAAGGCAATCTGAACTTGGATGGAATCTTTGTTTTGACTATTTTGCTTACGAAGGGTGTCATCCCTTCAAGGACATATTCATCTTCCTTTCTCGGTCTTGTCCAAGGTTTCTGGATAACCCTTTAGATTTTCTAGGATATTCTAGAATCATTTAATGTAGGGATACTAGATTCAGCTTCCTAGTTTTTATGGCCTTTACCATCGCCTTCTTTTGTGTTTTGAGCCATAGCTGAAGGTACTGCCATATTATTCTCCAGATTTTTCCTCCTATGATTGTTGCTCTGAACTAAGGCATTTAGCTGCTATTGAATTATGCTCATTTAAGCTTAGATGTTCTTAATCATAGCTTCTTTGTATAGTGGGGGTAAGTTGGGTGTTTGGGTAATGGCATTTAGCTCAGGTGTGCTTATAACTAGAAATTTAGGTAAGCTTGGAAAGGGTACAGAAGGTATAGGTCTACTGACATGTGATAAAGGAGCATAATAGGGGAATGTTATGCCCAATTGATTTGACTAATTCTAAGCATTGGTGGGAGGTGTGTATGGATTAATAAGGAGAGCATGGGATGAAGGTCTTGCTGGTTCAATAGAGGCTGTTGACTTAAGCTGAATAGTATGGGGTATGGTTGATGGTGGAGGTAGACTGGATGTTATGGATATTGGCTAGAAAACTTCTTAACTCAGTAGATGATGATGGCTTTGATTCAAAGGCTACCTACAGACAATGCCACTTAATAACTTATTTCTGAAAATTCTTGAATACTGCAAGTAAGTAATCAATATAGGGCAAGGTGAGTTGTGGGGAGGATCCCCACAAACCCTCTGATGCCTAAGTTAAAAAGGGTAGAGAGAGATTATGTGTTTAGAGAGAGAAAGAGTGTTGTGAATGAAGGGAACATAATGAATATCATGATAGATGTGAGGACTATTTATAGAGAAAGTAATGCTCAAACTTAAGAGGAATAAGATTCCTCGTCTTCATAGGATTGGTGCCTTTCCGAGAATGTCCTTTCTATTTGAATGTCTTCTTAATTAGGGATTCTTCCTAATTGGTTTAGATATCCTTCTTCTGCAAGTAATCCCTCTTTTAGAGGTCAGTTAACCTTATGGTAATATGAATATGTATATGGGGTATCAGGCACCTTGATGTTTAGCTAAAGTTGAAGGTGAGGTGTTTGATAGTCTGGGAATCCTTGTCCATAATTTATATTCTATATGTGGTAATGCTTTTAAATCAATTCTTCATGTCTTCAAAAATTTATAATTAGACAACATGAGTTTGGCTTTCTTTCACTTCTAGCTTTAGGGGTGAATCAGTTTCAATAAACTTTAATTTTTGACTAGTTGAAAAGCCTTTTGTGCTCTAGTAGCTATAAATGTGTTGAATTTGTAGTTTAGATTTTGAGTACTATCAAGTTTGCTCAGAATAAACTGGTTCTTGAGGGAATTTTAATGATAACTCATTAAGTATCTTCCCAAGTTATGTGTCAACCGCACAAATACAAAATAGAAAGACTGACCAGGTACTCTGATTCCCCTAAGTACCATGATCTAGTACTCGAGTACCAAAATGTGGTACTTTTGAGTTCTAGATCTCTTTTGTACTTAATTCATCTAAAAATAGAGTACCAATTATTTTTTAAGGAATAAAATATTAATAAGTAATAATTATTTAAATATAATTGTTCATTTGTCTATAAATATTAAAGGCTAAAAAAAGGCAATTTAAAAGAATAAGTCCTTTCCAATTTCTAACTAATAATAATCATTCAAATATCAAGTTGAAACTGAAGTTAAAGTCTTAAAGGCTACAGAAAAATATAACATTAGTAAACCATCAAATGCAAGAGAGAATAACAAGCCAAGGAAGAAGAAATTAAATAACTTAAGTTGTCTCTAAGTAACTTGATATTTTGTTTTGCTTTATATATAAAATTACTAATTTATGAACTTTTATGGTTTTCCAACTATGTTTTGTATTGTTAATATGCATGAACAACATCAAAGTTTAATAATAAACTATGTTCTATCATTACATATATAGGTTTGATCTTTTTTTTAGCTTTTGTTGTAATTATTCTAAATTAAAAAAAATCATTATTATTTACTAAACGATCCAAAAATATATGCTTGACATGCCATATACCAAAAAAGCAAACCGGCTAAGCCTATCCTTAGAGTATTGTATATATTGATACTAGAGTTTCAAGTACCAATACCCGTACAACGAACTAAAATGTACCACATATCTGGTAACTATGTGTCTTCCACACATGTTGTGACATGTGTATGGTCTCCTCGTTAAAGTTATTGTTTCAAGCTAAATACTGATGCAACCTTTTCTCGGGATGCATAATGTTCAAGCTATGGAATAATCTTATGAGATAGTTCTTGTCAAGTATGTTCACTATAGGATGACATAAGTTAGTAGGGATGAATGTTGGACAAGTTGAACCAAAAGCAATGTGTTGATGATGCAAAATGCAATGGAAATTAAAATTTTAATTCACAAAAACCCTAAACTCGAATCCATGTAATTCTAGTAAAGTGATTGAGAGAGATTCTAAACACTCACCAAGATGATCGTATGGCAAGATGGTTGGAAGAAAGAGAAGGGGTTCACTATGGTGACACCCTACCTTAAGCTTTTCGTGTAGGTATTGTCGGATAAAAGCGTTGTCAATTAAGCCACGCCCTCTACTAGTATCCACACAAACAAAGAATCCAAAACAGTGTAGGTCCACTAGCACCTTTTTCTCTTTAAGACTCTTTTTAGTTTTTATATCTCTATATGTTTATTTCTTTCACAAAGAAGTAGAGGAAAAAGGAGGAGAATAATAGCTTAACCTAAACCCTAGAGAATGAGATGTATTTATAGACATCATTCCTAGGGTTTTATAAGCCTCTACTTACCAAAATAGTTTTGGTATGATTAAACTTCCTATTTTAAGTGTGTGACTCTGTACGTTTACACAACGTTGGCAGTGGGCCTAAAATTTTCATTTTAGCCTATAAGTCATAATTGGTCTCTAGCAAGATATTATGACTACCCAAGTTGTGTGAAGATCAATAATCCGATATAACCTAATCCACAATTTGTATTATAGTCCTTTTGTCACGCGATATCTTAGTTAAACATAAGGCATGAAATATGTCATCTTTATATTGTTCAATCATATTGTTTTTCGATCCCAATCACAACCTGTTTTACCATCTAATTAAAGATGATGTAGGGATATGTCAAAATACAGAACTCATCATACAGGAAACCATGATGATTTCAGGTCAGAAGACTCAAATACTACTACTGTGATGAGAATTACCTATGACAATTATCCATATAGTATGCTCATAATGGGTCGATCTAGTACATCATTTCACTAAATATGTACCTATGAGTTTGACTTAATATCTCATATACATTATCAGTAATACATAATCATCAGTCAACCCCATACTAGTCTTTATTTATTGTTGTTTCCACAACTATGATCGACTAGGGATATTTAAATTAGAATTCAAGTATCACCTACGACTTTTACAATCAAGTCATATACTAAATGACCTTAGGTAGAATTAACTAATCAATAATAATATTAGAATTAGTCAGTAATAATAAAAATATCTCTTTATTAATAAAATAAAAATATGAAAAAATTAAAGTATGACCATTATATAATTGATCTAAGGCATATCACTAACATAGTGCTCTATGGCATTCAGGTTAATTAGAGTTGGGCTTTCATCATATCACTATGGAATCTAACATAAGCTAAGATTGCAGGCTACTCCACCAACTTCTTGTTGTAGATGATATATTGAACTTTGCTCACAGTTTTGAATCCATTTCCTTTCACTTTGTTCTTAGATTAGAAAATAAGGTAGTATTGCTAAGTGGGCTTGAAGAAACTCATAGTATTTCACTTAAAAAAAAAAAAAAACAACTGAGCTACACTTGTCCATAGTAATATAAACTATCTATAGTTTGTTGGTATTTCAATCGGTTTGCAATCCTCTTTGAACAATTTTTTTTTAAGTGTTGTATAAAAAAAATCTATATAATTTATTTGTAAATTTAAATATAATGTATTTAATTTAATTGAAACTTTTATAAATTTCATTTATAATTTCAGTGTTTTAAATTTAGAAAATTACTAATAATTAAACCAAATTCTAACAAAATAGTCAAAAATTTTAAATAAATTTCATATTTTTTATTTATATTTTTTGTGAGATTAATTTTTTTTCAATAGGGATTTTTTTTTCATAAATAGACTAAAAACCAAAAATATTATCAAAATTAATATTGAACAAAAATATTTTCAAAACTAACTTTTTCTTTCTTAAAACTAACTTCCCTAGCTCTTTTCAAATATAGACTAATTTCCATTCCTGCCTTATATTTAGGGTATTGTCTTCTTTTTAACCTCAATGGTTTTTTATCAAAATTTTTTCTATTGTCTTCCTTTTTTTCTCAATGTTTTTTCTTTTTTGCTTAACATTTTTTCTACTGTCTTCATCTTTCTTTTTTGTTTAATATTTGTTTTGCTCAACATTATTTTCTAATGTTTTCAATCTTTTTTTTTCTCAACGTTTTTATGCTCAACATTTTTTTCTTTTTTTAAGGTATTCTCAACATTTTATTTTTTTCCTTAACTTTTTTTTTTATTTTTAAGGTATTGTCTTCATTTTTTTTTTCTTCACGCTTTGTTTTTGCTCAACCTTTTTTTTCTCTTCAAAAATGCTTTTTAAATGAATGATTATGAACTAAACATCTTCAATTGTTGTAAAAACAAGTAATAAATATTTTCAACTATTGTAACAAGTAATAAACAAAAATTTTCCCTTTTATGTTCTTAAAGAATAAGGTTTCATTTTTTTACTTGGATTTGTTTATTAAAATATCTAACAAGTTTTTTTTTTTAAAAAAAATTATCTAAAACTTATTCATCATCAATATGTAACATATTTACAATCTTTATATTGTATTTGTAACTTAAAAAAAAAAACTGAAAAAAAAAACAACAAAAGGTAATAAAACTGAAAAAGAAAAAAAGAAAAAAAATTAAAAAAAGCAACAATCGGAAAAAAAAAAACAAAAAACAACAAAGACAACAGCCGAAAGACAATGAACAACAACAACAAACAATAAAAATATGTCTTCTTTGAGTCAAAATTTGAGAGGAGCAAAAAAAACTGAAGAGGAGAGAGTTTCTTGGTTGATTCTTCTTCATCAACAAAAAAGATAACAGTCATAGCTTCTTCTCTTTGCTTGAATGCAACCTAAAAAAAAAAACACTTCTTCTCTTTGCTTGAATGCAACCTAAAAAAAAAAACACGGATGCCTTAGCTATTTCTCCTCTTTATGAAGTGGTTCTTAAGCTTTAAAAAAAAAAGTCAAAAATGAAAAAAGCAAAACATGGAAACGCTGAAGATGCATTTTTGAAAGACAAAATATAGGCATGTTAAAAAAGAAACTAATGGATCAACATATGTCCATTAGTGATATTATCTCTAAATAATGTTATTTTAAATTTTAAATTCATATCAAATATAATAGAATATAATCTAACAATAATCTAAAATGAATATATGCCTTATATAAGTAAAAGTTAATTTACAATTGAATTCTAGCAAGTATCCAACAATGAGCGAGAAGAAAGGAGACTGCTGGAAACAACGACAGACACAATAACTACAACAAAAGTAGCAAGTTCTAAGCTTGCTGGAAACTAGAAGCAACACATGGAAACAAAACAAGTATACGGTTCAATGATTGATGCCATTACTTGCATTCAAGATCCTCAATCCGCCGTATAAATCATGTTAAATCGGAACAGAATCATCCACTCATAGGTAAGAGTAGTGCACATCATTATCAATATGGGGGACATGAACTCGTCGGAAATGACTTAAAATCCAACCAAAATGAAATAAAGCTGCAATAAACCAGGAACCAGGATTGATGGGTTTAATATTCCATTTCATGACGCACGATAAAATTGTGCAACCATATAGTAAATTGAGAAATTCAAAGATGATAACAGAATAAACTAACCTGATATATATGTTTTCTCTGATGAGCCTTATTCTAGGAATGCAAGTAGTGGAAAGCGGTTGCATTCAGCAGCATCCGATCCCTAGTCATGTCAAATAAAAATTGACTCAGTTATTGCAGAATTACTTCAAAATCTTTTCGAACTATTTTATAAGCTCATTCTTGTTCAACAGGAAAAAAATAGCAGAAGTGTTTTATGTTCCAGTTTTCGCCCGTCGGGCCATAAAGCAATATAAAGCTTGAAGAAATTTTATTTGTTTAGTTGTTTTCAGTGAACCAAACACAAAAAACAGAACCTGATAGGCACTAAGGAAGGTAGTTGATTAACTTACAAGGGAATGAGATGGACAGATGCTTTAACCTGTAGAAACAGTTGATCCTTTCCATTTCATGATAGAATCCAAAATCAAATGCTTCAAAGCGACAGTTCCTTCTGCAAGCAGCAAAATTTAAAATATGAAAAAAAAAAAAAAAAAAAAAAAAATTCTTGCTAAAACCTCTAGGAACAAAATTTCTTAAATTTACTTAGGAGAAAGAGATGCAAATTATTGCAACCTGCTGTTCTAATATGCATCCTGATCTCACTATATGACCTTGCAAAAATGCTACAATCCTTATTAAGATAGAGAATTAAAGGACATACTCCAAATGGGTAAGTGAGGGGCTGGTGCAATGGATCTTTGACTTTGGAACTTGAGTAACCTTACGAGAATCTCATGGTGCTTCAGCATCATTCTGACAGTTGAGGACAATCATCAATCTCTGAATATCATAAGCCAGTAAGTTGAGAATCTAGAAACGACAGAATAAGGTCAAGGTAAGTAAAGGTGGTTTAATCATTGAATCCGGGTACCATAACTTTGGGTCATGTTTCACTTTGATACCAAATTTTTAATTTTTTTCTTTTCAATCTCAAAAATTCTATTTTTGTTTCAAGTTAAAGTATCTCGAACATATCCAATTAAATTTAGCATACATGATAACCGGAATAATTATATTTTTAATATATTCATCATATCAGCATCTCATTAAGCAGTTTAATCATCTTGTAAGCTCTATAAAATAAACTTTGCTAAATTTTTATTTTATGAGGTCCACAAGCAAATTTTATTTTACGGACCCAATAAGATGATTAAACTATTTAATGAGATGCTTACAAAATAAATATACTAAAAATATATTTATTTCAACTATCATGTATGTTAAATTTTAACAGATATGTACGGGGGTACTTCAACTTGAAACAAAAATAGAATTTTTGATATTGAAAAGAAAAAAATTAAAATTTTGATATCAAAGTGAAATATAGCCTAAAGTTATAGTATCAATAGTGCAACAAATCCCATTGAATCCTCATCCCAAAGTTTAGAAATCCTGTAGCAAATGAGAAACAAGAGATGAGAGGAATACCACTTAGTTTTAACCTGAGGTAATTGGCCATCGCAACTCATTGTATTAACTCCTCTTGAATGCGGACATGACATTTGGATGAAGGCAATGAAATTGAAGCATGAACAATTCCTCCTCATCTTCCCTTCTGGTAGAGATGCCAACTATCAGCTTTGAGAAATTCTGAATGCATTTTTAATTAATGCATGTTTGTCTATTTGGCCTCACAAATCCAGCAACCCTCTGCTGTTAACATGCAACAATAAGGTGAACTCCTGCTATAGCCAAGAATATGGTAACATTGTGTGCCACATTCATCATTGAACAGATCAAGCTTCTTTTAGTAACTTCCAGATAACATGCCTCAAGATCAGACTCTGTATTGGGGTAACTGCTACACATTCTTTTCCTGAAAAAAAAAATTGACCGACTGAAACTGATTTCTTTGGAATTTTTTCGATGTTCAACTTGTTTCATGTGCATGTAAATATACAGCCAAAAACAATTTCTGGAAAATACAATGTGTGCCAAATAATTAAACTATGAAGTTAATTTAGCTTATATTGATAAATGACAGTACATATAAAGCTTCGCAATGAAAGCCATCATAAATCTCTGAAGCTGTGTAAGAGTAACAATTCATCCTTAAGGAGATGAGAACTGACAAATGTTACAGAAGGCAGAACAAAACTCAGCTATTGCAAATGAAATTTACTATCAGATGCACAAGTTATTATGGAAACAAAATAATTCTCAATTTCTCACCATCAACATGTTTTGGATATAAGAGAGATCACCGCAGGACATTGTTCTATCTGCAACATTGACACAATGTAAAAACACATGTTAAAATTCAAATTTTTAAAGAGAAATTAGGCTAGATTTCTTAAGTGGAAAGGAGAACAATGAATGAGCAAATAACGAACCTGGTATAAATGCCTAGGCCAATCTTCTGGTCACTGTTCGTAGTAGCCCTTCAAATTAATCCACCTCTCTTCGACTTTGATATTTGGAATATGAGCAATCTTGGACCAATCCTCTCCTTTGTTATCACCACATCTTTTTGTAAGGTGAGGACATTCCTTAATCTCCAAATGACGCAATGCAGTGAGATCAGTGATCCACTCTGGAAATGACTCCAAAACAGGACATTTACAGATTTCTAGTTGTTGCAAATTGGTAACATGCTGAAGGCCTTGTGGCAGAGACACCAACTTTGCTAGATTTGCAATGCGAACTTTTTTGAGGCTTCTGAGACATTGCCACTCTCCTGATGATAAATCTAGCTCCTCACAAGCCCTGATGACAAGTACCTCAAGAGAGGTCAGATGTATCATATCATGAGATAGGGGGGTTATTCTTGGGCAATCTATGATATCCAGCTGTTGAAGAGAAGTTAGCTTTTGCAGCAACTCCTCTGGCAGGAAGTATGAGTCCTCTATTTTCTGAATACTCAATTCTTTCAGTTGTATGAGAGGAGGAACTGAAGAAGAGGAACGAGAGGAAGTAGAAGAGGTAGATTGTGGCAGAACCATTTTCAACTTCAATATGTCCTCCACCGATTTCATGTTGGAATTTTTAAACACCAACTTTTCCACAGTTGGAATCAGAGGCATCGAAGTCAAATTAGGACAAGACTTAATCTCCAAATAAGCAAGACACTGGAACTGGAATAACTCTGGTGTTGAGGTATCCTTACTACACCATCCCTTCAGATTAGGACAATTTCTGAGCCGCAGCTTCTCTAGGGACTCTGCATTATCACAAGTTATCCCACTCTCAATGTACTTTAAGTCACTTAGGTTATCAAGTGTCAAATGTTTAAGAGAAGGGAACTAATCTAGTGGTGGGAGATACTGGCACTTTATGCAGTTGTCAATTCGAAGTTCAACCAAACTAGTGAGTGAGGCAACCCAACTTGGAAACTTCAATCTTCCCCATCCACGTATATCCAGCCATTGAAGATTTTGATGCAGCTGTAGCTCTTCCAAAGATATATCATCATTTGAACTGCTTTTAGTATTATCATCTTCCTCACCCGATTTCCATGCTAATCTCAAGGTTTGGAGGTGCTGCTTCTCTTTCAGATTGGCTGCTGCAAATTCAGACACTGGATTTCTCACATTCTGCAGGTTCATAATTTCCAGCAGTCCCCTCAAATTGTTCAAGCCACATAATTCACCGAGTCCACTGACATGCTTGGAAAAGCCATCATCTTTGGCCACTGGAAATCTCGACAAGTGGTGAAGGGAAGTCAATTGACCAAGCCCAGGCGGCATATGAGTCAAACTATCACATTTCCGAAGGTCAAGATGCATCAGATCCGCTAACTTTTTGATGTCCTTGGGGAGCTGCTTCAGCCTTCTCAACCCTGCTAGCTTGAGCACTTTCAGCTTTTGCAATTTAGTTATGGAATCAGGAAGTGTCTTAATTCGTTTATTATAAGAAAGATCAAGAAATCTTATATGCTTTAATTTCTCAATGGAACGAGGAACCGTCATAATTCCTGAGTTATGTGCATCTAATGCCCTTACACTCTTTAAATTGGAAAATAGTTCATGGCATTGGTTTTCATTTCTGGTATGCCTTGGCACATTTGAAAAAAAGAATGTCCTGATCTTCCTTACATCTAGCGAAGGAAGATTAACTTCCCTATTATGATAATCAACCAATGCATGTCGAGGTCCTTTGCTGACCCATTTCATATTTGAAGATGACAAATTAGTTTCTGATCCGACCACTGACACACAAAGATCATGCATAAGAACATGTATTCGACAATATTTGACATTCCCAAAGTGATCCTTTTCTACTTCTTGAAAGAATGACCTCCAAAGAAGATCATTGAAATACTCAAAACCTAATTCTTCAAGACATTGACTTGGATCTGCCGACTTTATATATCCTTGTGCCATCCAAAGATGAATCATTGTGTTCACATTAATCTTAGAGCCTTTTGGAAATATTCTACAATAAGCAAAGCAATGTTTCAAACGTGGTGGGAGATGATCATAACTCAACTTCAAAGTGGACAAAATGTCATTTTCTTCTTGATCCACAATCGTCATGAGCTCTTGATTCTTGAAGGTTAGCCACTCAGATGCATTCTTGAAATACAATAGACGTCCTATTGTTCTTATGGCTAGAGGAACTCCAACATATTTTCCTACAATCTCCCTTCCAATTGCCTCATAACTGTGATTTGGCACCTGTCCTTGTTTAAATGCCATTAGTTTGAACAAAGACCAAGAGTCTATTTCGGAAATGCCCTCTAATTCATATGGTCTGTATGTGCTAACTATCTCTGCAACCTTCTTAATTCGCATGGTTACGATTATTCTACTGCCCTTTGCACCACAAACTAACAAATCTCTCAAACGATACCATCTTTCAAAATTGTCACACCAGACATCATCTAAAGCAAGCAAATATCTTTTCCCACTAATTTTTTCATGAAGAAGATCTTTAAAAGTATCCATCTCGAAACTAAAACATCTCTCACCAGTAATAGACCCTAAAATCTTTTGAACTGTTAGTTTCACATCGAATTCATCAGAAACACAAACCCAACTTCTTGACTCAAAATGTGATTTAACTCTCTCATCATTGTACACCAACTGAGTCAAAGTTGTCTTCCCCAGTCCCCCAATACCCACTATTGGAATAACCACAACATTCTCCTCATAGTCACAAGTCATCAATAACTCTATAACTGCCTGTTTATCATCTTCTCTCCCAACGATAATCTCAGGAGGAGATGAGTGAGTTTGCTTCCTTTCCCTAGACATCACATGACCACTCTCCACTCTACGCTCCTCTAAGTGAAATTTTCTATTAGCTACAATAGCATCTAATCTATCTCTAACAGCCTTAATCTTATGAGCCATTTTGAGACCAAAAGCAAGCTGGTTTGAACTAGAAAAGAAACGGCGTCCTTAGCCATTTTATTGCCAGACATCATTTGTTGCAGCAGGACTTCTGTAGAGAATTCATCCAACAAGTCCTCAGCATCATAAAATACTTCCTTCATTGAATCAACCCAAACTCTAACTTGATTACTCCTCGAGTACTGCTCTTCAGAGTCAAGAAGCACGGCTTGGATTGTTGAAACTGTTGTCTTGAACTTCTCAAGCTCATCTTTGACACCACCCCACATGGTAACAACTTGTTCAAATTGTCGAGAACCCAACTTTTCAATGACCTCTGCAACAAGTGCAAACAAGATTGATTCTGCCATGACTTCTTAACCAAGAGAGGGTTCTTTTTTTTTTTTTTTCCTGAACTGAATGTTCAAGATTTTGTTTAGGCGTAGGAAATGTGAGAGGACACATATACAGGCAAGACTACATATATTTTATAAGGATATTCTGAGGATGTTGCTTTGAAAGAATCGTAGCCGAGGGGCGGAGGCGGGGGCCACTGACTGCTCTATTTTTGCCGTATTATACTGTTCATCAATGTGTGTATTTTTGGGGATGCATTGCATTGCCAAGTGTAGAACATAAGTTATATTTATTGGAAAATGATACACATAGTGTATCGTAATATTATTACCCATGATGTTTTTTGTTTTTTTTAAATGTCTTTTTTACTTTATATATAGAGAGAATTATTAATTGAAATGAAAATTTTTTATAATATTACAGATTACACAATAACATTATTTTTTTTCAGTACATACTATGTTAATCTTTATCTATATTTATTTAGTGCATTAGTTGGTTGTGTTGTACATGATATAGTTAGCACTCAGCAATATAGCTTTTATTGGTTGTACATAGTTAGTTAAGTGGACAGCTCTGTATATATACAGCTACCTGTATCTTCATTTCACTAGAACTGATAATAGAGAAAATGTTTTTCAAATTGTATTTTATTTTCTTTCTAGACCAATCTTCCATCATTCTACTATTTGCAATATATAATCCTTTTTTCTTCAAGTCATCAACATTCTTCTTGGAAAATGCCATTATGTCACTTCATTATGGTATTAAACTAAGCAGAATTTACATTTATATTTTTAATTTAAAATATTAAAAATTAAAATAAATTTATTTATATTTTATGAGTGAAAATTTTGTTTAAAATGATATAAATATTAAAAATTAAAAATATATAAATATTAAAAATATAAAATTTAAGAGATTAAAAGAAGATAATTTGTGATTAAAAATTAAAAGACTGGTTAAAATTTTCAACTCATAAAATATAAAAATTTAGATATATCAAATAAAATTTAAAGAGTTTAAAGCTAAAAATATGAAAAACTTAGGAGTGTGGGATGAGTTTTAGTTTTGTCTATTTTATTTGTAAATCGCAATCATGCATTTTAAAAGAAAATGGGAAATGGACTACGCCTTTATTTTATCCTTTGAGTCAATTTTCCTTTAAATTGTTGAGATACTGACCTCTACGTAAGTTTTCCATTAACTGGATAATTGTAATTTTGCATATATCCAATTTAGTGCATATAGCCAGTTGATTTTTCCTGTTCGAGTGTTGACTAGGAACAACTAAGATCCACCTTCTGCCTAATCATATGCCCCATCAACTAAACCATCATAGTTTACAACTATACCCTCAATTATCCCTCTATAATTTTGCACTTTCTCATTCTTTTTTTTTTTTTTTTTTCTTAATTTTAAGGATAGAAAAAAATGAAGAAGAAATTGTGACTTTATAGTTGAGGCAAGAATATCAAGGGAATGATGGTAATTTTCCCTATATTCAGTTTAGTGCATACAGCCAGTTGATTATTCCTGTTGGAGTGCTGTCTAGGCACAATTAAGATCCACCTTTTGCCTAATCATATACCACGTCAATTAAACCATTATAGTTTATAATTATACCCCTTAGTTATCCCTCTATAATTTTTCACTTCCTCATTTTTTTTTCTTAATATTAAGGATAGAAAAAAAAATTGAAGAACAAGAAATCGTGACTGCATAGTTGAGGCAGAAATCTCAAAGGAATGATTATAATTTTCTCTATATTCAATTTAGTGCATATATCTAGTTGATATTTCTTGTTGGAGTGCTGACCAGGCATAACTAAGATCCACCTTCTACCTAATCATATGCCACATCAGCTAAACCATCATAGTTTACAATTATACCTCTTAGTTATCCCTCTATAATTTTGGACTTCCTCATTCTTTCTTATTTTTTTCCTTAATTTTAAAGATAAAAAAAATGAAGAAGAAAAAATCATGACTCTATAATGTAGACACCCGATTCGGTCGGCCTGTGTTAGGAGACGAATTAGGAATGCTCAGTTTAATTAGTCTGTTGCTAAGCCCGATGATGAAAATGTGAAACTTGGACACAAAAACAAAACCTGAATCTCCAATTGGAAATGGACTTCAAAGCCTAAAAGCCTCAAAAGCCCAAGACTTAGCCCAATTGTCCAAAAATAGCTCAGGCCCGCTTGACCCAATACAGGCCCAGGCCAAAGAGGCATCGCCTCAGTGCAATGAGGCGATTGCCTCTTTGGTAGCTGCTACAGAGGCAATCGCCTCATTGTAGAGGCGCCACCTCTGTGGTAAACCACTTGCAGCTGCAGCCATGGTGGACAAGTGGTGTGGGCCCCACACCCCCATACCTGATTTTACGTAAGGACAAGATTTTTTGGGGGAAGAAAAAGGCAATAGGGGTTCATGATGAGCTAGAAAGCCTAGGGGCATGGGCAAGGCAGGAGATAAAAAGGAAAAAAAAGAAGAGAGAGAGAAAGAGGACGATAAGCAAAAAAAAAAAAAAGGAACCATTGCAAAAACAAAAAAAGAAAAAAAGGAGGGGAGCTCTGAAAAATACAGAGAGACGTTCTTAAGTGAGGAAGTAGGATCCAAGTCAAAGTAAGTTCATATTCCTTAAGAGAGGAAGGAGGAAAACTTGTGTCAAAGTGAAAATCACACTCTAATGAGGATCACAATCAAAGACACACCTCTGAGGGCCCATCATTTTTGGTAAAAAACTTGCATTTACATTCAATATCTTCATAACTTCATCATTTTGGTGTCTACTTTGCATGTGACTAAGTTGTTAGTATATTTTAGGTTTATCTTGCTTGTTACGCTACCTCATTGATATGATCCCTTAAACTATTATATGTAGTTATAATTTGGCACCTATTGGATACATGTGTGCATTTATTGCTTATTTAGGGTAGAATTTTAATTGTGTTGAGAGTCGAGGAAGCCTTTTGATCATAGAGGTGTCACCCCCCTATTAATGAGGCGATCGCCTCTATGACAGGCCTCTAGGCAATATGGCCTTTCCTTTTATCGTAATCCTGCATATTCTACTATATTATTTATGTTGAGGAGCCTGTTGATTAGGTAACGCCTCTTCATAGAGGCATCACCCCCTGCCAATGAGGCAATCGCCCCATCATAGAGGCGATTGCCACATTGATAAGCCTTTAGACGATTCGGCCATCTCTCCTTTATAAAAATTTGCATGACTCTTATCTTTTTGCCTTTTTTTACTCGTAATTACCATGTTGCATGATGTAGTATGCATGATAATATTTTAACCATTTAAGGACTTTTTCTTAGTTTGCATTGAGAAATCTTTTGAGAATATTATTTGTAAAATATTGTTATATATAATGTTGTACTTTGCAAGAGGAAACTAACTGTATGTTTATTACAGGAATTACTTGATGATCCACATTATTGAGTAGTCACTTTCATTAGCTAATTACTTAGACCATTGCGCTTGTGTAAATATTTTATTACTAGTTTACTTTTGGTATATGTATAGTTTATGTTATGTATATTATTATTTTATTTGCCTAAAAGCATTGTAATCCTTAATCCCTTTCCCCTTTTTAATTTGAGTGAATGCTTGTAAATATTGATTATTTATCTTGCTTATAATAAATAATGGGACTAAATTCATGAAAATAATTAATGTGCAAATTCGGATTTAATTCTAAAATTTGACAATTCTCTGAAGGCAACAAAGATCTGTGTGTTAATAAGGAAATAATTAAATAATTAAAGGTAATAAAACACAAAACACAAACGAAGGCCAACCGCAAGGTTGGGTGAGCATTCAAATGCTCATACTCAGTTTCTGAACCCGATCTTTAATGACGGCTTCTAGGAACCTCCGTGGAATCCAATTGTTGTACAGTATGTCTCAATTTTTATTTAAGTGGCGACTCCATCTCCGAATAGGCCCAAGACCTATATCATATTTTTAAGTGGGCCTCGAGCCCACACAGTGCTGTGGTCGTCAAACACTTAGGGTGCGCACTAAACCCCGCCACCTACACATAATTGAGGCAAAAATCGCAACCTCGTTGAAAGAAGAATGTATCAATATTATTTTGTCTATGTGGAAAGCAATGTGTGATGAAGAACTTCATGGATGAATTTGAATTACAGAAAGAATGTTTTAGAATTGTTAAGATCAATAATGCAATTTGTAATACCCTACGTTTTATTTAAATAAAGTAATCATTAAATTTGCATTATTAGTAATAATTTTAAATTATATTAAATAATTGTTAATTAGCTAGCTATATTATTATGTTAGGGTTATGTAATTATCATTTTAATAAATTATATTCCCTATACATACACTTACACACACACACACACACATATATATACATACAAAAGCACCAAACCACCATCACCATACAAAAGCACCAAACCACCATCACCAACCCTTCCTCACTCTGTCCGACACCCACACCGTCTCTCCTCTCCCTGTGTTGCTCCCTCACTGCCGGAGACTCCATCACCGTCGTGCTAGAGCTTCCAAGAGTACTGTTGATGTTGTTGTTCTTCTTCTTTGCCAGGCAGCAGCTTCTCTTCCTCACGCGACAGCCTGCACTTCCAGTTCCACCCAGCTCCGGTTCTCCTTCGTCTATGCTACTTCTTTGCTACGTCGAGCTGCCTCCATCTTCCCTATTTTCCAGTGGCAGCAGGTCCTCTTCTCCTTCCTCTGATTCGTTTTGTTTGATAGTAAGTAACAGCCCCTCATTTCTTTCTTTTTCCCTCTCGGTTCTTGAATGGCTTTGGTAGATCTTAGGTTGTTGTGGTGGTTTATTATTGGTTGAGGACAATTTTGATTATTATGGAAATTTTGATGGATTATTGTATTTATGTAGAAATTTTTGTTAAAATTAATTGATATTTAGTTGGTTTAATTGGTTGTTATTTGAGTTTAATTAGTAATTAGGTTAGTTAATGTTAATTATTTTAGTTTATTGACTTTTATTTAAGATTTTAAAGATTAGGGTGTTAATTATAAATTTTGTAAATTTTGGGTATTTAATTAATATTTTTATTAATTTCGAAATTTATTGTAAAAAATTATGAAATTTTGATAATTGATATTATTACTAAATGTTATTAATTTTAAAACTTAAATTTTAGTTTTTGTGATTTTTATACTATTTTTATAAATATTTTTAGTTATGTCAAATGTGAATAATTAGGTTAAATTATATTTTTAGAAGAAATTAGTAGTCATTTATATGTTTTAATTATATTAAGATGTTTAATATAGACAAAATTATTTTTTTATGTTTGTATAATTTTCCAAGGATTTTTTTTAATATTAATAATTATTATAAAAGTTTGTATATCATAAGGGTAGAAACGTAATTTTTGTTAAATATAGTTAAATAATAAATTTCAGTTGGTTTTAAGGACAATTAAGAAATTTAAAAGGATTTTTACAAATTATCTACAAATTTAGACTAATTAACATTAATTTCTCAAAAATCAACTTTTAATAGTATATTAGGTATTATTTTGAATATTATGTGTATTTTCCTATTATTTGGATAAAGATGTAATTTTATGCTAATTATAATTAAAATATACATTAATTAGCTTTATTAATATTTAAGAGGTTTAGAGATATATTTTTATATATGTATTAATAGGTAATTTTCATTAAGTAATGTTAATTGTGAATGTTGTTTCCTTATATATATATATATATATATATATATATATATATATATGTTGGTTTGTGAACTTTTATTTTTAAATCTATATTGAGAGATGATTTTCTGACTATGGATAATCATATATGTGATGTGTATTTTTGGGGAAAATAAATGAATTAATTTTGTGATGTTTTGTCGGATTGTGATCTCGGTCGGGGCTAAATGTAGTTCTGGAAGCCCGATTCGAGTGTGAATGTCTGTGAATATTGGAAGTGCATTTTCTATGCAGAAATGGCTTTACCTATGGTAGAGAGATGTCCGTTTTACAGAGGAGACTCTGTCGAAATTTTAGTAGATTTTCTCATAAAACGTGATATTCGTAATAAATTTCTACCGTAAATTAGGTTTTTTCCTATCTATCAAGTCTTATCCGGTCTTCCTCGAGTCAGACTAGAATTTCACTATTTTGTTGATTTTCGATTTCAATTTCATAGTCATGTTTTAAAAATCGATCTGTTAATTTCTTTTCTAGAGCATATCGAAGCAGAAGTCGTGGGATCGAGGCAGACGTGCAGTCGTCAGCCTTCTCGTTCATCTTGTAAGTCGATAAAATGATATGTGTGTGTTTTATTTAAAGATGCATGCGCTCATATTTTTATGTTATTATTATATGATTTATTTAATTTAATGCTATTATTTAAGGTTTAAACACATTTTATTTATTTAAAAAACAATTTTGAGAAATTTTGGTAGAACGGGCTACCTGGTGGGCTTCACCAGGACCGTGTGCACATGGTAGAGATTGAGAGGTGGATTCGAATTATATATGACTGGTGAATATTAAATTGGGATGGGTGCCTCGGTGGAAGCCTTTGCTCTCGGGGATTGCCAGTGATTAGAAAGTTAATAATGGATTGGGATGGGTGCCTCAGTTGATGCCTTAGCTCTCGGGAACCGCCAGTGCCATATATTTAGATTAAGTGAATGACTGCGACTTGGTGCCTCAGTGGATGCCTTTACTCTCGGGGACCGACAGTTTAGTTGGAATAAGTGGGCCCTGTTGGCCATTTAGAACTTTGGGTTTAGGGTTCTACTGAGATTTTTCAAAAACTATATCTATATATTATAAATTATTTTCACTATAACTATATGGTTTTAAAAAGGGTTTTCAAACCATACAGTTCTTTTATTGACTTACTCAGTGAGGTCTGATTCCCCTCAATTTATTTTTTTCAGGAGCTTGGGAGTTCGACCTCAAACTGCCTCCACACTGGATTTCTTCATCACCGACCATTTTATGTAGGTCATTGTAAGCTGTACTGTTGTAATACTCTAGAAAGCTACAGTAGTATCTGTGCTATGAATTGTATGACTTAAGTATATTTGAGTATTCTATATGTATGAACCACGCTTATGTATGATGATTTAAGTTTGATTTATGATATGACATTGGAGAATATTTTATCTATGTATTCAATTCTGTATTAATTTCTGAAAAATCAGTTTGATAATGTGTTCTGTTATAAAATAAAGTTTTAAATTGTACGGTTTTATTTTTCTTTTCTTTAAGGTTTACTACGGGTTTTGGGAGCCTTATTTCTTTCCATTCCCTAGTGCCGGTCACGTGCCCTCGGGTTCGGGTCATGACACAATTGATTGCTTCAATTGGCTAATAATCAGTTGAGCAAGAGAGATGACGTATTATTTCTAGGTTGTTATTAAAGTTAAAAATGGAGAAATAATTAAGGGTGATTGTGATTTTATTTGTAATTATCATTATCTTAATGTGCAATGAGATGATAATCGGAAAGTCACGTGTATTTTGCTAGTATTAGCTTTTGTTTGGTCATTATCTCTCTTATTTGTTATGGTTGTAGTGTAATGCCATAATTTAATTAAATTGTTACATCAAGTAATAGGTGGTGCTTTTGTTCAAAATTTAAGTTACGCTCTAAATGACAATGGTTTGTGCTTTTATTAAGAATCTTTATGTGATTCCTTGTGTTTTAATATAATTTTTTTTCGTGCAATTTAAAAGCTATAAAATGGTTGTTGACTACATGGTTTTGAATGCAATTGTACACATTTGCAAAAACATGTTCATAGTTGCATTTATAGTTGATGGAACCTTTGTTTAATATATAGTCAAACATGATTAATATAAGTTACCAATCACCCAAACGTTGAGCCAAGGTTGATAGCAACGATAGAGGTCTTGGTTCACTCCATTCAAGTCTATAGATGGAGTGACTAATGGTTTAATTTACTTATTTCAAGTATGCATCTAATTTTGAGAAAAAGAATTACTACGCTTACATATGCAACAACATTAGATTTATTGTCAAATATGCAAAATAAGATTACCATTCTTGTTAAAAAAAAAAAAAAAAGCTATAGCATCAAGTTCACTAAATCAAAATGTTAACCATTTTAAAATTATGATGTGATAATTAATTTGCTTTTCATGTTGCATCTAGTTTCATGTTTCATGAATGAACTATCATTTTATTCATAAGAAAGTGCAAAAAAAATTAATTTCTACAGGATATACAAAGACTAGAAAATAACTAGGCGATACCTTTATAAAAGCTCTACATAGAATTCGGGTCAATTATATTTATGGTAAGGTGGACATGATAAGTATTTATGTTCCAACTTGATGAGTTCTACACAAATAAATAAATCCTATATTATAAGATTGTATATACCTTTAATGATAGGGATTCTTAATTAGTATATCTTCCTAATATAGACTTTTTAGTCTATATATATGTGTATATTTACCTATGAATGAAATGATCCCAAAATTATTTTCTCTATTGATTATAAACGCTATTAAAAAATTTCATGAACTTTAAAGCACTAATAAAGTGTTATTAATAAAATAGAGATATTCATTAAACACTAAAATAAGAGATGGTTAAAATCCCCATTAACATCATATCAATATCACAATTATCCTCAACACCATCTCTTTTCTCTCCGTGAACAGTAAATTTAATTTGTATCTTGTGTTCTCAGGGGTGAAGTTGGTCCTTTAACTAGTAATCACCCTTTACCACAACTTCTTTTATTTTTTATTTCCTAGTATCCAAATCCAATCAAATTCTAGGAATTTTGTTTTTGCTCTTTATTCTCCTTCTTCATCTCATCGTTCTCATCGTTTCTAGGGAATCTAGGGATTTAACTAGTGTTTTCTTGTTGATTTTAGTTTTAATTTAGTAGTTATGGGGAAAGAAAGTAGTGAAATTGTTTCTAGGATAATTTCCACTCATTTAAGCAGTGGTGTTTCACAATCTTCTCCTTTATCTAGAAAGAAAAAGGATATAGATACTATTTCTCCATTATCTGGAATGAAGAAGAGTGATATTGTTTCTAAAAAAAGGAAGAGCGACGGTGAATCTAAGAAGAATGGCAATGTTGCTAAGAAGAAGAAGCTGTCATTTAGTGAAAGTTCTCCTAAAATATCTAAAACTTGCTATAAGGTATGTTTGCTTTTCTTTTAATTTTTCTTTTCTAAATCTGTTATTTTTTTGTTACGTTCTTTTTTTTGTTTTTTTTGTTTTTTTGCTTTTTGTTATTGCTTGTTGTTGTTGTATGTGTTGTTTTAGGTTTAATGCTTTTTGTTGCTTGTTTTGCTTTTTTAATGTAATTTTTATTATTTATTTCAAGAATGAGATTATTTTGTTAAACCAAAGGAACATTTTAAGAATAGGATTTTTAGTTATATGAATGAGAATGTAATTTCAAAGCTGAAGAAGAAATTAACTAAAAGTCAATTGAATTTGTTTAGAAAAACTTGCTTTGGTTATTTTTTTAGATATAAAGGATGTTAAATTGCAGCCTCAGGTTCTTTATTGCTTGCTTTTAAGGGAAGTAAGTCAATCTAAATTTGATGAAATTTGGTTTAATATTTCTAGTGTTCATTTAAAGTTTTCTGTTGGTGAATTTGATTTTGTTACAGGGCTGAAATGTATTGATGATTTTGAGAGAAATAAGATTGGGAAATATATAGAGAACAATTTGGTTGATAAGTTCTTTTATGGTTCTTCAAAAGTGAAGAGGAGTGATATTAAAGGCTATTTTCTTTCTATAAATTTTGATTATGATAAGGATGCTTTGAAATTGGTTGTTGTTTATTTGTTTGTAATTTTTTATTTTCTGGTCCTAAGGAGAAGTTTGCTAATAAGTATTTTTCTAATGCTGTTGATGCTGATTTGTATAATCAATATCCTTAGGGAAAATATGTTTTTACTTTTACTTTGGAATGTTTAAAGGGAACGTTTATACGGGCTAAGAAGAAAAAAGACCATTATTATTTTTCCCATCTCGTTGGTTTTCCATTGACTTTATAAATTTGGTTTTATGAATGATGCACTTATTATGAGGGTGTGTTTGTTGTTCATGATGGCTCTTTGATTCCTCATCTATTGAATTGGCATGATTCTGTTGTGCTGAATTTTTTAATTCACAAATTTTGAATTTATCTTCTGAGCAGGTAATTGCTTTTTTTCTTATTTTTTTCAGGTTTTGTTATTTCTTATTGATGTTTGTTTCTTTCTATTGCTTATTTTTTTTATTTATTATTTTTGTCGTTGAAACTGAAAATATTGTTCTTAATCATGCTGAAGAGGAGTCATTAGATTTGAATGGTTATTTTGAGAAACCAAAAGTTGAAAAAGTCAATGTATCTCATGTTCATGATGAAAAATTGGATAGTGGAGATGATTTCTAAACACCTACTATGCGAAAGTCTAAAAAAAATGAAATCTAGAGATCATAAAGAGAGTTCAAGTGTTCGTGATGTTGTTGGTGATGGGGACTTTATGCTGAGAAAGAAAATTGATGATTTAGAGAATAGGCTTAATGAAGAAATTTCTTCTTTAAGAATTTTTTTTAGGAGAGATTTTTTATTTTAGAAGGGAAATTAGACAAAATTATTCAATATAAATTTTCTTCTCGTTCTTCTAATATTGATAAAAAGGATGGTGTTGTTTTTTATATCAAAAATGATAATGATGGTATGGATGAGATAAATAATATTTTTGATGTTTTTTTATGCTAATGGAGTGCATAGGAGAAAAGAAGAAGAAGAGAAGATAAATAAAGAAGTGGATAAGAAAAATGAAGAAGAGGAGAAAAAAATTGAAGAAGAGAAGGAAAATGAACAAAAAAATGATCAAAAGGAGAAGAAAAATGAACAAGAGAAGGAAAATGAACAAGAGGACAAGGAAAATGAAGAAGATTTGAAAAAAAAATGTTAAAGAGCAAGAGCTAAACAAAGCTATTGAAGAGGAAAAGAAAAACGATGTTGCTAATATTGTTGAGGAATCTTCTTCTTCTTCTTCTTCTTTTTCGTCTTCTTCTTCTTCTTCTTATACTGATCAAGATTTTTTAGACAAAGTAAATACTATTGTGAAAATTTTCAAACAGAGAAGGATAAATTTGTTATTGTTGCTTTTTATTTCTTCTTATTTCTTTTTTCTTTCTTTTTATTGCTTTTTTGTTTTGTTTTGTTTTTTTTTTGTTTCTTGTTGTTTCTTGTTGTATTTTTATGTTTTTTAATTTTTTTTGTAGGAAGCTACTGATGAACCTGTTAATCCATCTGTTGATTCATCTACTAATGCTAATCCAATTAGAGCTTTAGTTCCATATGTTGAACCTATATATGTTTGAACTATATTAGTGATTATTTCTCCTAAAAGTTTGAAACTTTTAAAGAGGGCTGTTAAGCCGAGTGTGCAAGTGAAGTCTCCATTTGTTAAGGAGTTTGATTCAGGAGCAAGCTCAAAGGATGTTTCTTATTTTGCTCATTGGCCTTTTGATGATTTCGTTGATAATGATCCTGATTTTGAAGAGTTTTCAAGTTTTAACAATTGGATTGAAGAAGGAGTTTATAAGCATAAAAATTAATTATTTTATTTTTTTATATATTTCATTTTCATACATCATTTATTTTTTAATATTATTTTTTATTCTTGTTAGGTCAAAGATCAAGTATTCTAAGAGATATGAGGTGTTAAATTCTGGATTTAACTTTAATGTTGCTACAATTTCTTAAAAACATGGTTTTATACCTTGTTGGGAGCTGGTACTGTATGTTTTTTTAATTATTTATGGTCTTTTTTATTTTGTATTTTAATTTTTTTGTTCTTATTGTTGTTTTTTTTTTTTGTAGCACCTTGATGTTATTTTTTTATTATTTTAGAAAGTGGGGAAAATATTGTGGAAGCTACAATGTATCTTTTACAACAACAAATACATTATTTGATGGAAGTTTGCATAATGCTTATTTTCGTTTGTTGAATAATGATTTTACATTTTTTTTAACATACTATTGCTAAGTATATCATAGGAGATGTTATGTTAAAGTCAATGTCATGGGCTAATGTTGAGAATGTTCTGTTTCCTATTCATATCAATTCTCAGCAGCATTAGGTTCTTAAAAGGTTTAGTGTGAAGGATTGGTGCATTTATCTTTATAATTCTTTGAATATTGCTTATGATAATGCTTATGCTACTAGTGTGATGAAGTGTTATAGGGTGATACTGCCAATTTTTTTTAAAGAGATTGGGGTTTTTCCTAAATGTATTGCTATTGATAAAAGATAATTGCGTGTTGAACTTATTTCTGATTTGCCTCTTCAAACTATTACATAAGGATTTCATTTTTTTTTTGTTTTTTTCTATTTTTATTTATTAATTTCATGATTTTATTGTTGTTTCAATGATTGTGGTGCTTTTGCTTGTGCATTTGCTGAATATTTCATTCATGGCAAAGAGATTCCTAAAAATTTTGATGTTGAAGTTTATAGGTCAAGGGTTGCATTATCGCTTTATCGATATGGTATGAAGAAGGTCCATGGTGAAGTGATTAGTGATTCAGAGCAAACTGGAAAGATTAAAAGGAGAAGGAAACTGAAGAAATCATTTTTAGGAGTTATTTGTTTATTTTGTATTATTTAGTTTTTTGGTATATTTCTTTCATTTTATAGTACAGTTTGTTTGTTAATTCATTAAATTTGAATTCGTGTATTGCATGTTTATTTTTATTAATATAAGTTTTAAAGTTTTTTGTGAATTATTTTTAGTGTTAATGTTTTTTTAATTGTTGCTTGTTGTTGATTGTTGTTATTTTTTAGTTGTTGATTTTTGTTTTTTTTTTGTTTCTTTTTTGTTGTTGTTTGTTGCTTTTTGTTATTATCACTATTACTAATATTAAAATGAGCAAATAAGGGAAAAAAAACATAAATAATTTGGAATTTTAAAAATTTGGTAGCAATAATGACATTAATGAATATATGATTTCTATAATAAGAATGATAAAAAAAAATTCTAATAAAGAAATGGATTCTTTTCAGTTTTTTTTTTTTTTTTTTTGGTGGATTTTTGCATGTCTTTTTGTTGTACCCAAGTTATCCATACTTCCCATATTTATTTTTATTTCCATTCTCCCATGATGCTTTTATTCTTCTTTTCTTTAGTCGTCCAGTTTTATTCTGCTTTACTTTGGATCTACTTGTATTTGTTGCTCTTCATATGGCATTTTCCATGTTGCTTGATTTGGAATTAGATGTACTATTTCTTTGTATGTTTCCAAGAGTGCTTGCTTTGTGTAGAAATGTGAGCAATATCTATACGGATCTTGATTCATTTGCTTTAATATTGCAAGTGCATGTGAACATGGTAGCTCATCAATTTGGAACCTATTTCATGTGCATTTTCTTTCTTCGATTTTGATAATGAATGGTGTATTCAAGTCATAAACAGTGAATATTTCTTCTGTTGAAGGTTTAACCTGAATTGAAATAAAAAAATAAGGAAAAAAAATAAAAACATAGCAGTGTCACTTATTGCTTTTTGTTGCTATTATATGAAATGCAACAATAATTACAATATCAAAAATTTCAAAAACAAATATCAAAATTAAAATAATTATAGTATGAGTAACAACTGGAATAGCAACAAAAAACAACAACATACTTAATATTAAGCTAAGAAGTAATAATATAACCTATAGCTTTAGGCTTTTCTTGTAGTTGTCATTGATCATATCTTGTGGTTTTTTATAAGGCTGCTAAATATTGATCTTGCAAGATTCCTATTTGTATAGGTCAATTCTTGTATTAAAGTATGTAGGTACTATAGTAAGGTTGTTATCAGTTGATCTTTAGCTTTCTTAATCACTGCATTCAATGATTTAAGTATATTTAAAGTTATTGCTAAATATCTGTTGTAGGTTAAGAAAGGTCTAGCCTATTTATGATACCCAATGTTTTCAGGTATGGGGTTATCCTTTGATCAATCTTTTCCAAGTCGTTCATGTGGTACTCAAACTCTTTAATAGTGTATGTTTTTGCTGCTTGGAAAAAAGAATCCTTAATGCTTTTTTATTGCTTTTTAAAGTTGTTTTTAGGTTGTTTAAAATATGGTATTTACAAATACCATGGGCTACTTCAGGGTATATATCTTGTATTACTTTTTCTATACTTTCATGTCTATCAGAAACTATAGACATTCCTTCTCTACAGTCAAAAGCTTATTTAATTTTTCTGAAGAACCATTCCCAAGATTCATCATTTTCAAAGTTAACAATAGAGAAAGCAAGAGAAAAGATTTTACGACCAGTATCTTATGTTGTTACTAAAAGCTGCATGCTTCCATATGTTCCTATCATAAATATGCCATTAACTACTACAATAGGTCTATAACATTTCCACCCTTTTATTGAAGCATCAACTGCCATGAACACATAGAGGGATGAGTGGTCTTATTTCATATTGAGGTCAATAATTGATCCTGGATTTGTTGTCTTTAACATGTATAGGAAACTTGGAAAAAGTGCATAGGATTCATCTGGTTTACCTCTTTGCATTTGAAGTGCCTTTTCTCTTAACCTCCATGCTTTTAAGTAGTTTATATTGACACCATACTCTTTTTTTATTTCTCTCATTATATCTGTTGGCAAGTATATGGTTTTAACACTCTAGTATTTTGATTTTATGCAGTCATCCACCAGAGTTGTTGCTTCTCTTTGGTCTGTTAATATGATGTCCATACTGCATGTGTGGATGTTATTGATCTTTTAACAATAAATTTATCTATTTTTTCCATTTTTTGAAGCTCTTATCTACCAACTATAATTTTTATCCAACCATTTAGTAATAAAGTTCAGAGTGTTTGTCTTAACAGTTATGTATTGGAAATGGTTCTTAACAGCACTAAGTCTTAATGCAATTTTGAATTCTTCTTCATTGTTGTATATTACACCTTCTTAAGGTTCTGTTGCTATTTTATTGTAGATTGTTGATGATTATTCACTCCCATCTTCTAATAGAAGCATGTCCATCATCATTTTTACATTTGGTTATTTGCTTCTGTGTTTGTTAAGTTGTGTTTAAAAAGGGATACCATATTTATTTGAATTGTTGATTGTTGTTGTAACATGTTGTTGTTGAAGCTTATTTGCAAAAATTTGATGTTATCAACAATGATGTATATAGGGAATTTTGTGAAATCATGCTCTTTCTTCTTTAGTTGTAAATAGGAGAAGAGAGTTGCATTGTCTTCTATTTTTAAAGGTGGATAATTTTCTCTGATTTTGTATTGTTTGAGCATTTGCTAAAAATCAGTTTCAATTTGAAGCTGCTCTTATATTATTTTCAACATTTCTCCAAAGCTGCAATTTAGTTGTTTAGTAATTCATGTCACATCAAAATCAATGTAATCCATTACTTTATTCTAGTTCCCATTGTAATGGATGAAAACAAATATGACTTCCATTGTACCTGTATTCGAAAAATCAAAGAAATCGGTTAGTCATTTTTCAATTTAAAATATTGTTACTTGTTGTTGCTTATTATTTCTTCTTATTATTTTTTTCTCATGTTTTCAAGTTTTTGTTTCTTGTTATTTCTTATTATTTCTTTGTGTTGCTTTTTTTTTCCTCTCATGTTTAAGTTTTTGTTGTTTCTTGTTGTTTTGTGTTGCTTTTTGTTTCTTCTTTTTTTTTGTTTCTAAGAAACTGACGTACAATATTATTCTTATTATTTATAACTATGGAAACAACATTTATATTGTTTAAATAAACTTTCAATGTTTTTTACAATCGTGATTTAGTGTTTCTTTTTTAAAAATAAAAAAGAAACAATAAAAAAAAACCATATTTGATATGTTTATGTGCTGCATACCTATTTTTTGAATGATTGTTGTTTTTTATCTTTAATGTTGTTTTGATTCTTATTTCAATGTTTATCTCTTCGATTTGTTTAATAAATTTATTGCAGATCTGACTTTTGTAGATTGAGAGACTAGAGTTGTAGACGATCGCAAAAATGGGAAGAAGAAAGCAACGAAAAACAAAATGGAGAAACAAGATTCCGGTTTAAGTTGATTGCGATTTTGATGGATTGAAGAAAAAAGTGAAATTGATTGGAGAAGAAGCTTAAGATGATCGATTGGCGAGGAAGATTCATTGAGCTTATTGTGATCTTTTTAGGAATCAATGGTTGCTTAGGAAACGGTTTTTTCTTATTATGGAACATTAGTCTTTTAGCTAAAAAAGGTAAGCTTATATATGGTCTATTTTTGAAAAAAAAAATTCTTTAAAGCTATTTTTGAAAATACTTTTGGTTAATGTGACTTTTGATATTATTTTTGGTTTTTTGGCTTTTTATGAAAAAATTCATTTTTTAAAAAATAATTCTATCTTTTACTTTATATTAATTTAGAAAGTAACTCTTCGACTTCCTTCAATTTTATCCAACTTTCAATTGGCATGTGTAATTGTTGAAGTAGCTTGTTGACATGTCAAAAATAGTGTTGACCAGCAAGGAGATCAAAATACTACGATTTTAATCAAGACCAAAATAAAAAAAATGGTCGATTTGGTTTAGTTGAAAAATATATAAAACCAAAGACAACTAAAAATATTTACAAATGACTGAAATAAATTGACATATTGGATAGATGCATGAAAAATAAAGAACTTTCCCTAAGGGAATGCATATTTGGATAAAATTGCACCTAGTATTAGAACGCATATTGTGTATGCCAATAATTTTGGGATTAGGTGGAATATAATTCATATTTAGCATATAGGAAACTCGTTGAAGATCCATCTATCACATTGCTTGCTTTCTACAGCTATATAATACATTCATGATTAATGAGACAAATAAAGATACAATTAGACTGAAGTTATTTTCACTTTCACTAAGGTTATGTTTGGAATAGAGGAAAATGGGAGAGGATAGAAAATAGGTAGGGAAAATAAGGGAGGAAATTTACTTTTTGTTGTTTGGAAAAAGGAGAAAAAATATAGGAATGAAGGAAAGTATACTTAACTTGTCTCTCTAAACTAGGGAGAAAATGAAAAACAAAAAGTGAAAAAGCATACAACACATTTAGTTTTACAATTTTACTCTTATTTTCAATAAAAATATAACTTCATCTACCTTCCTCTCTATATTATTTTCCTTCAATCCAAACATAGGAGGGAAAATAAGGAAAGGAAAACAACATTATTTTCCTTTATTTTTTCCTCTCTATTTTCTTTCCTCCCTTCCCAAATATAGCCTATGGAAAAGGGCAAAAGAATGGTTGTTATCTCAACCTGCAAGTTCAATCGTAACTTGGGATTCATTAGCTAAAAGATTCCTATTTTCCTCCAACTAACAACATGGCTAAGGATTCTATACCTCTTATTATTCTCATCATGATAATGAATCTCTATATGACACTTTGGAGCATTATAAAAAGATAGTGAGGAGATGTCCACATCATTGGCTACTTCTATAATTTTAAATCCAAACTTTGGTAATTTGAACTCTATAACACAACCAAATAATGGATGTTTCAACTAGAGGAACTTTGAATTATAAAACCCCAAAAATTTATTAAGGAAATGGCCATAAAACAACTCCTAATGGTAATCGAAACAGTCCTCAAATAGAAAATTAGTTGGTATCCGCAATGTTGCAACGATGACTACTTTGACCATTTATATGGAGCTAATCAACAAGAAGATTAATGCCCTAAATGTAAATGGTAAACAACCTCAAGTAATGAATAATAAATTATTTTAAATGTATATCCCTTAAAAAAAAAGGTAATTCAAATTACTATTTGAAACACTATTCGAGCAATTGTTTTGCTACAAAAAATAAAATAAATGAATTGCAAAATCAAAAGTTCACTATTTGAATCGCTTTTCGAACAATTTTTCACCTGTTATACCTAATGGTGGAAAAATGGATGGGTATATGTTGGGTGTAAATGAGTAAGACTCTTAATCACTCATTTACCCTTTTATGACCTATTTATTATTTATATGGGTACCCAAATTCATATAAGCCATATAAATTTTAGAGAAATCTACAAAAAATGCCCAATTTTTATACTTTTTATTAAAAAGCACACAATTTTCATTTATTATACTTTTACCCCAAGCCCTTTTCTTCCTTACCCTTTTTTTTTTAAAAAAAATTGTCATCTTATTTGCCCCCCTTTTGTTTTCTCATTTTCCCCTCCTTTTTTTCTTTTTCTTTTTTAGTTTCCTTCTCCTCCCCTTATTTTATCTTTTCTTTCTTTTTTATTTTAATTTTATCCTTATTTTTATTTCATTTTTTCTTTTCTCTTTTTTTTTTCCTTTTCTTCTTTTTTAATTAATGGAAAATTACCCAATATCATTATTATTTTTCTTATTTTTTTATTATTTTTCCATTAGTTTTTGTTTTTATTTTTATTTTGTTAATCGCCTCAATTTTTTTTCATATTCAATGGCTCCTTGTTCCAGGGCATGTTTTACTAACTTGGGATCATAGTTATAATTGAATGGAACAAAATAATTAATGGCAAGTATGTTAATATATTTGTTTTGATAGACTTGTTAAGATGTCTAATGTGGGTTATCCATCAGTGTACAAAATCATACAGGTAGTAAAAGATATAGTTCCTATGGAGATAAAGTTAATTATTGAGCTACTCTTAATATTTTGCTTGTCTAGACTAACAAAAATTTCAATGAGCCAAAAAAAGTAAGTTAAATCTAAAAAATTATGAATTTTCTCACAAAATCTATAAAATTAAAGACGTTAGGGTTTAAATCCCTTAGTTTAACTTATCTAAAGATAATGTCAACTTTTTATTTATTGTGAATATTATTTCATTTACGAAGCATCTTAAGAATTATGATGTTTCTTCAAGTACACTCACAATTCATCATCTATGATAATTATTCGATTTCCTATCTGTCACTAGCATGATTAAAATGTCATAATCAATTTATCAAAGCAATCTTCTAAGGAATATTAATATTGAAATGTCTCTCAACTAAATCAATTTGAATTAATAGATTGTTATTACTTTTCCCACTAGAATTAATCTGTCGATCTAGCCCTAGTGTCTAGTTCAATTCAAAGGGTGATCAAGCCAATTAAAAGCATTAAGTCCAATAACTCTCATTAAATGAGTATCCTTTTATTAAGAATTCAACCTAATTAAGTCCATGTTGAGTTAGATTCATTGAAATCCTAATTAACCTACTTAGTTACTCATAGAAATTACAAAAGAAAAACAAAAGAAGAAGAATCCAAATATATTCATAATTAAATATAATTAAAAATTACAAGAATAATAGAAAAAAAAACCTTTTGTTCCACTTGATGAATGATGTTGATTCTCACTCGTGGTTCTTTAATTGAATAGAATTCTAGAATATCTAATTAAAATTGAAAAGAAAATAATGCTTATGAAAAGAAAAGTAGAATTCTATCAAAACAACAACCTCCTCCTTTTTTTGAAAGAGAAAAACATCCCTTTTAAATATTGTTCCACAAAAAACCCTAAAAATTGACTTTCTAAAAAGGTAGCATATGCACACACGACTATACATGAAATGCACACAGTTGTGTGGCCTTCTTTCAATCTTTCCAGCATGCAATCAGGCACAATTATGTGTCTAAGTAAAACAGTCATGTTTGCTTTAAACTATATGGACACTTCACTCTCAAATTAGTCATAGGTATGTGTACGTATGCACATAGTCATGCCATGTCCTCCATCTTCAAATTGCTTTTATTCCTTGCCCTTTATACGACTAGATTAGCTTCTAGCTTTCAATCTCCATTGGTTGCACCCAACTTAAGCTCCAAAAAGATGGAACCTACAAATCAACACAAAAGCAATGTATAAAGTCTAAAAAATAACTAAAATTCTTAAAATATAAAAAAAACTAACTAACTTAACTCTAATGGAAATTATCCTAAAACATATTATTAAATGATAAAAAGGCTATATTTATAACGATAAAATGAAACCACATAGTGCTCAAAATCTAGCATTTTTATCACTTATCAATATCTTATGTTTGTGTTTAGATCCTTTTAGGGATCTTAAGACTACCAACAACAATTGTCAGTTATAAATACTTGCTTGGTTTGGTAAAGAACTAATCAAGAAGAAGGTAAAAAAGGAGAGGATTTGGGAAACCAATTTGGATGCAACTTTAGTCTAAACTATTGGAACTAAAAGGATAAATGGGCTCTTGATAAGGCTCCCGGGTACTAGCTGGTGGCTACATATAGCCATTCCCTTCCAAAAAAAAAAAGTCTCACAAATGAAAATTGATAAATCTTCGGACGCAAGGATTGACTTTAACTTAATGGACCATTAGACCTTGCATCTCTCTTTACCTACTCTTTTGTTTTTTTTTTAATAGTAAGGTAAAATAAATTAAATAAAATTAATTTCACAAATTAAAATGATAAAATTTAAACCTTATTCTTAAAATATCTTTAAAACAAAATAATCATTAAAGCTATTTTTTTAATGACTATCTTTCCTTTTAATAAAATATTTGGAATTGAATGAAATTGAAATATAAAATACATTTTTTAAAAAGAAAGAGACATTTAGTTCATGTCTTACAGATATAATTCATTATTTTTAATTAGAAATAAATATCATTTGATATATAAATAGTTGAAAAAATATAATGAGATTATTAAGTATTCTTTGTTAAGTTTAATAAAAGTGTAAAAAATTGTTTCATATATGAAAAATAAACTAAATATATACAAACAATAAACCCAGAAATGAAAAATATTTCAAGTTTAATGTCTTTGGAATTGTATTCTAGTCACTTTAAAATTTTTGAAAATGAAATTTTCACTCTATTCTTCATCGTAATAAATGAAAATCAGTAATTGTTCCATTCCTGCAAATATAAGTTGTATTAGAAGTTGATTTTTAATAATGACTGCAGTGAATATATGGTTCAGAAACGTAAAATATATTTAATATATTCTAAATTGACAAAAACATATACAAAATTTCTGGGTATTCATAATTCAATTGTATTTTTGGGTATTAACATTTCAAGTTTAATGTTTTTATTTTTGTTGCTTTTTGGTTTATTTTTGGTTTTTGACCAGTGATTTAAAGTTTTCGAATGTGACATTGTCACTTCATTCTCCATTGTAATGAATAAAAACAAGTAAATGATTCATTCCTTGAAGTATAAGTTGTATCAAAAATATAAAATATACTGAAAGTATTCTAAAATGAAAAAGCATATACAAAATTTATATTCCAATAAGCTCGATATAGATATGTTTAAGGTGTATAGGAAACATGAAATATAATAAAAATATTCTAAAATGAATAAAAATTTACATAACTTATGGGTTTCTAATGAGCTCAATTTAGATTTTGTTTAAAGATATATAAAAAACGTGAAATATATTGAACGTATTCTAAAATGAATAAAACATACACAAAATTTTTGGGTTTTACAGAAAAATAAACCAAAAATATTCACAATTGAATGATATTGAAATATGAAATACATTT
The DNA here is from genome assembly GCA_947683625.1 of Mallotus nudiflorus. Lineage (NCBI taxonomy): Eukaryota > Viridiplantae > Streptophyta > Magnoliopsida > Malpighiales > Euphorbiaceae > Mallotus > Mallotus nudiflorus. The sequence continues at coordinate 416,490 of CANTUR010000400.1, read as the reverse complement.
TTTTTTTTTAAAAAAAAAGAGAGAGATACTTGATACATGTCTTTTAGTTATTATACTTTATCTTTATTCATAAATAAATCGTATTGAATATATAAAAAAATTGAACAAATTTAATGAGAATTCATTATGAAGTTGAAGTGTATGAAGCTGTTGCATATATGAAAAATAAACCAAAAGTAAACAAAAAATATTCAGTTATTAAATTTATTTTTGAAAGTATTGTATTCAATTATTAAATTTATAATATATAAAAAATTAATAAAATTATTGAGGGTAAATTTTTTTTGATAGAAAAGATTTATCAAAAAAATTATTAGACAATATAAATTTTGTTGGAAGTCAATTTTAAATGATGATTGTAATGAAGTTATTGTACCAGAAATGTAAAATATGCATAAAGTATTCTAAAATGACAAAAACATATGTGATCATTTTTATAAATTAGTTAAAATTTAATTATTAGTTAATCTTTATTTTTATTAAAAAGGTGAAAAAAAAGTATCATATACTTTTATTCATTTTATATTTTGACTAATCAATATGATTCAAAATAACATAAACAATTAAAAAAATATAATGAGATTATTTTTAAAAATTTTCATAAAGTGTTGAATAGAAGTATAAGAGATTATTTCTTATATAGAAAATAAATCAAAAATAAATCAAAAGTAAACAAAAATAATTCAAGTTTCATACATTTGAAATTTGTATTATTGTCACTTTAAACATAACATTAATATTCAAGAATTTTTCACATCTTCCATGAAAGAATATCAACCTATAGTCAAGATAACTATATCAAGTCAAAAGAAAAAAAATATTAAGTAAACGTGAATTAAAATCATGAATATGATTGGTAGGTTTTGAATGCCTTAAATCTCTCATTTCCGTCCAAGAAATATTCCTCTGCTCAGCTATACTGTTTTATGAATATAAAAAAATCTCAATTACCAACCAAAATATGAATTATACCAAAATTATACTAATGCAAATGAAACTACCCACTAACTAAAAAACCAAATAAATGTAATCACCTACCAAACTAGCCTAAACTTAAAATGTTTGTATTAACTACCAAATTATAGATTTTAAGCCCCAAGATTCTCTTCTTATTGAGAGATCTAACTAAAAAAAATGCCTTTTCAGTCAGACTTATAATGTATAATATACTAAATTACAAGTTTTACAATTCCTAAAATGACAAAATATATTCATATATATTAGACAATCCTAAATTGTCCTCTTCATACCACTTTAGTTGCATAAATTGTAATGCAAGTTCATCTTCATAATTAGGGACGAGCATAGTCTAGTCCAATCTAGGAATTTGAAAATATATGGAATTGAATTGAAAATTAGAGATTTGAAAATATTGAGAACTAGTACTAGAATTAAACCTAAAAATCTCAGTGTTGTATTTTTTCAAAATTTTGAAATAATACAATTCGGAAATCAGATATTTTAATTCAACACAATTCAATCCAATATAAAACGGAGATTCGGAGAATTATACAATATTAGTTAAATAATATTTGTTAAAAGAATATGAGTTAGTTCTTTTTTTTGGACAAATATTAGTTAATTCTTTTATTTTGTTATTTTTATAAAAGAATTTTTATTTTAATTATAATATTAGCATTATTTATTTAAAAGTAGTTAAATAATATTTATATTATTTATATAATAAATTTATTTGTATAACTTATATATTATAAATATATAAATAAATAAATTTCGGTTATTTCGGTCTAATACAATTCGGTTCAATTTGGTCTAGTTCTCAGTCGGTCTGGATATTTATAAATATCCAAAATCATACCAAGAATTTTTTATCAGTACAAGTCGGTCCGGATAAAGTCAAAAAGCCAACGGTCCAATCCGGTTCCGAAAATAGTCGGTTCGATTATTCGGTTCAATTCAAATATTTTAATCTCCATGCTTAGCCCTATTCATAATAACAAAGTTATCTCGTTATTATTTATAGTCTATCTTAAATACTAGATGTCTCTCATTGACTGGCTGTTCCTGCCTAAAGAATAAAGAGCTCTAAAAAATTGTTTAATTGCAAGCAATCATGCATCATTGTTCTACTAACTTATCATTAAAAAAAAATTAAAATTAAAAAGTGGGTTTATTGTACCATTGGTAGCATAACTTTGGGTCATATTTCATTTTAGTACCAAAATTTTAATTTTTTTCTTTTCAATCCCAAATATTCTATTTTTGTTTCAAGTTGAAGTGCCTCAAACATATCCGATCAAATCTAACATACATGGCAGCTGAAATAAACATATTTTTAGTATATTTACCTTGTAAGCATCCCATTAAATAGTTTAATCATCTTGTTGGTCCTATAAAACAAAATTTGCTTGTAGGCCCCATAAAATAAAATTTTAGCAAAATTTATTTTATGGAGCCCAGAAGGTGATTAGGCTGCTTAATAGGATACTTACATGGTGAATATACTAAAAATATACTTATTTCAGCTGCCATGTATGCTAAATTTGATCGGATATATTCGAGATACTTTAACTTGAAACAAAAATAGAATTTTTGGGGTCGAAAAGAAAAAATTAAAAATTTGGTACCAAAGTAAAACATGGCCCAAAGTTATGGTACCAATGGTGCACTAAAACCCTAACCGATCCCATCAGTGTGTAAAATCAATCACCGAGTCATTAAGTTACGCTCTAATTTTTTCTCAGAACACGTAGCTTGTTGAGTCGATGTTCCTTTCATCAGACCAGGACCTAACTTTATGAAAAAATGAAAACCAATTTTGAAAAAATGGACTTCAAAAACACATTCGGAAAGCTCTAAAACCTCTAAAAGTGGTCCCGAAATAGTCCAAAACAACTCGAGGATTAGCGCACATTGTTTAGAAGTGTATGTGTAGCCATAAACACCCCTAGGTGTCACATGTTAAAATGAAGGCTGAATTAGACAAAACAGACTTTGGAAACACGTCCAAAAGGCCCAAAAACCCTCAAAATAGCCTAGAAAAGCCTCAAGTTACGTGCATAACGCACGAAAGTGAATATGACCATGTGCGAGTGCACGTGGCCACACGCTCCATCCTAAGGACACGCATGTGACCACGCATATACCCCCGCTCTTCCTCAATTTTTGCACTATAAATAGGTGCCTCCATACCTCATTTTGAGGAGGGAGCAAAAGGAAAACACATACACACTCAAAAATCTGTTTGGTTGAAGATGCTGAAAACCCACTTCAAGACAGTTTTAGCTCTCCCACTACATTTTTCTTAGGTTATTAAGCCTCCTTTCCACCAAACCTAGCCTTATCTTTGTCAAAACACGCTTCAAAGGTATACAAACTAGCATTATTATACACATCCTTTTGAGCCTCTCAATGAAGAAAGCTTGATAATCCCTCGAAGCTAAAGCTTCAAAATTCACACAAGCTCAGTCGAATATGAGGACCACACGATCATTTTAGCACATTTATTTTATTGCACTATATTTTACTATATTGTCACTAGCATTTATGAATAATATTATGCTTGTGTGATGAGATTGGCAATCTTGCATGCTATATGAATAATTTATGCTCTATTTTGCTCATTTCATATCATCATTTTACACCCTTTAGTTTTGAAATGTGAAATCACACTGCACATATCAATAACATGAAAAATTCATATTCTAAACTAGAGTCATCATGTTCTCGGCCTAATGATGTCATCATGCATCCTTTATATCATCATGATACATCGTCATAAGCATAATAATCACTACAAACATGCATGATTATGTACATTTTATTTACTCTTTTAAGTGATTGAGTGTCCACTACTTATCCCATTATTCATGTGATCGAGCAAGCTTTGTGCATAGTTATGCTAACCTTGTAGGTTCATTACATCTAAGCTAGATTCACTTTTCTACAATCTTTTTCCTTTTATATATATTTTATTAGGAAAGTGACATAACAATGATACTTCAGCTTTATTATCTTCCATTATCTAATGTATTGTGTGAATGCTATACAAAATGTAATTACCAAAACTAGGGTGTTGCGGTAGCTATACATATCATATAATGAGAAATAGTAAAAAAGTGTATGCGATCCCCCAAACTCGAAAAACTCTGGTAGGGGCAATATTCGTTGAGTGACCCGATGTTGTCCCTTTCTTTTCCTGATTTTCTAAAAATCGAGTGGCATTTCCATAAAATCAAAAAAACCATCTCGTTCCTCCCGAGACTAATCATTTGTCCCTATTCGATAAAGTTGTCATGTCCCTCAAAAATAAAACACAAAGATCCTCATGAAACTTTTCAGAGGAATAATCATAAAAAAAAAGCTCTTTCACTTAAGAGCAAAAAAAGGGTTGCTAACAATGACGACTCTATTAGGGATTTCTAAGTAAGACAGATCAACTCAAAAATGACTATTTTTCATTATGCAATACTCAATCATATAGAGCCTCCCACCACTGCATTTGCACTACACATCACACATGCACCATTGATCCCTAAAACCTCGATAATACTAAATGACATTGCCACCATAATTCCACTCGAGTCATAGGGCAACAAAGATAGGTATTATCACCTTTAGTCTTTACTCGTGCATTAGCCGGACTCATTTGACCAAAGTCTGTAACCCAAGTCCTAAAGAGGGATGACTAAGTTATTAAAAGAATGCTAAACTTACTAACCAGAGTCTATAACCCTAGTCACATAAGGGCATTCTCTCTAAAGGAACCCTTAGCCTTTCACCCTAACTCAGCTTATGTGGATAAGGTAATAGTAACATCCACTAGGATTCCACTAAGCTATGCTTGTTGTCCTTGTCCTAACGCTGTCTGTTTGACCTGATATTCATAAATGACATAACTCTCATATTGTCTATCACTGAATGACATCGTAATCAGTTTTCATAGAATGTTTATGCTCAGATCCATATGATTCTTATCTACTTCATATGGGCCTGAAGCATGAGGGATGATAAGAATCATATACCTCAGCTTGAATAGTCTATACGAACTAACAAATAACAACATCCCTCGATGATGAAACCTATGAGATGTCATCCATTTATTCTTATAAGATTAAATGAACAGGTTAGGAATCCAACTAGATTGTGGGCCTTAATGTCGATAAAATCAAACCATAAACTGTCAAACGATACTTTCATGACTCCCAGTAAACATATCGAATATCGATATGGGGGCAAGAACTCGGGCTCCTTTCGATTGACCTTGGTCCTATGCATATGGGCACATACAGGCTTTGGACATCATTTGAAGCTCGATAATTGACCCTCACATTAACATCATGAGATTAACTCAAGTATATTTTGGTATCATTCTTGAGTTTACCCTTTAGTTCTACTCAATATATATCGAAATAACCCAGTTCCGAGAGTAGAACCATAATCTCTCGATGACTATAGGTTTGAAACCCACCTAGGAAAGAAACTAAACTACCCGTGGAGAATAAAGTTGGAATGAGAGCTTGATTATGATTAGTTTATTCACTGTGCAAGAAAAACTAATTAGATCTCAAAATTAATCATGCATACATTACATACATGTAAATAGCACGTACTAACCATTATTTCTTGCAACAATGATCATCATTCATCATAAAATTATGCATCCACTCCATGCATACATGCTCACCCTTTTCTTTTGTAGACACACGTTATGCATCATTCATTTAGCTAACTTTGATAAATGTATAGGAATCCAACATCCAACATGAGTGATCATTAAGCTGAGTCTTCTCATTGAAGCAATGGAAAACTGAAAGCTAGGATCCAAGACCTGCTTGAGGATGGTGTCATAGTTGAAAACTCCTAAACCCAAACTAGCATCACTAGACATTTCCTCCATAATCTTGATAAGGCCGATTGGAAAAGCTTGTAACTATACGGAATGCTATGCATCAAGACATTCTAGCATATGTACCTCGACCGTGAATGCTTGAATGCTAATGTGTCATTTTAGGACCCTTAAGAGCATGTATTCCAATTCAACACCATAGAACTATGCCCATTGTGTATGAGGAATTCAGTGCCATAGCAGTGCGAATCCCCACCAAGACTAAAGAAGCAATCTTCACTAACTAAGATATTAAATACCCAAGACTTAGAGCCACTTTTCTTAATCTAAGCTCATAAAAGCTTGATGAATTAGTCACCGAGCACAAACGACTGATTCCTATACAAATCCTAGCTATATATACTACCAAGAAGTCTGGTACCTTAATTTGGGCATGCCTCTTTATCTGTTACCTCTTTATACAACATTTTACCCTCTCGAATGATAGGCTAGGAGATAATAGGATACTCCAGGTCATTGAAGGAATAGAATGAAGAATGACTCCCTTTCTACTGATTTTAGTAGAGACCATTCAAGATTTAGATGACCTCAATAATAGGAAAAGTTCAAACTTCACTGGGAGCCCTCTATTACTTCAAATATAGTTGCAAGAAAAGCTGAGTCTGAGATACCAACCCAGGAATCACCTAGAAAGACACATTAAGGATATTCACAGGCACTCAACCTACATCATATCCCGATAGTGGATCGAATGCATGAAGGATACGCTAGAATACCAAGTGAGATGGATATGTCCATAGTGGAAGCTAGAACATGTGACTCTCTACACATATGTCAACTGCGTGCTAATCTCAGGATTCAAATCATGCACCCACTACTATCTAGCACTAGTAAAGAGGCAGTTCGATGAGAAACAACATGTACCTTCTGAGCATGCATATTTCTTTAGTAGTAGGATACAACAAAGGTTTATGGATTACTTTAGAACAACATGGAGGAAGAGAATCATCCACCAATTTATCACTAGTAATGGAGATGATGTTACTAATGAAGCATACAAGTAGTGGATGATCCAAAGACAGAAACATCTATCAAGCAACTGATCTACAGAAATTTTGCTTTTTAATTTTTGTACTTTTCTTTGTTTGAAACTAATGATGTAATAAGCTATAAAGATAATGCAATGAAATGAAATTTTACTTGTTTGATGTCTTTCCTGATGGTAGTGTGCATTGCACTGATAAAAACGATAGCATATTTGACATTCATTCCATATGCCCTAAATCATTTAACATTAGCATGGAATCTGAACCATACATTCTATATTACCCCTAAAGAAAAGAGAGAGTTGAAAAAATATTAATAAAATATTCAAAAGTATTTGCTTGGATGTATAATGATATGCCTGGTATTGATAGACATATTTCTCAACACTTCATCCCTAACAAAGATGGGTGCAAACTAGTAAAGCAAAAACTGAGAAGACTCAAACCAGAATGGGCCCAACTAGTGAAAGAAGACATCGAGAAGCAAATTAAGGAAAAATTTCTAAAGATAGTAGACTTTCCAGAATGATTAGCAAATGAAGTGCCAATACCAAAGAAAGATGAAAGGGTTAGAATCTTTGTCGAGTACAGAGATTTGAATAAGGCATCCCCGAAAGATGATTTCTCACTACATCATATAGACATACTAGTTAACAGTGCTACCACATATGCAATGTACTCCTTCATGGATGGATTCTTCGAGTATAATGAAATCCTAATGGTTGTTATCAACAAAGCAAAGACAACCTTCATAGGTGAATGGGGCACTTATTATTACATAGTAATGCCCTTCAGTTTAAAGAATGCAGAAGCAACTTACCAGAGAATGGCAACTATAATTTTCCATGACATGATACACAACTAAGTGGAATGTACGTCAATGATATGATGGTCAAGTTAAAAACTAAGGAAGAACACCCGTCCGATCTTAAAAAATTCCTTAAAAAAGTTAAAAAGTACAATCTTAGGCTTAATTTGAAGAAATGCATATTCGGGGTCACTTCAGGAAAGATGTCAGGGTATGCTGTTAGTCATAATAGGATTGAAATGGATCCAGACAAAGTAAAGTAGTCAAAGAGATGCCGGTGCCAAAAATAAAAAAGGAAATCAGAGGTTTTTAAGGGAAACTACAATTCATTAACAAATTTATCACCAAGTTAATAGCCATATATGAACCAATCTTCAAACTACTCAGAAAAGATCAACCACTTGAGTGGAACGGGCAGTGTCAGTTAGCATTCAACAATATCATAAGCTACCTACCTAACTCACCAGTTCTGAAACCACCTAAACTAGGGATACCATTAACACTGTATCTAGCCATCAAAAGAAATGCAATTGGTGTGATGTTAGCCCAAAAGGGAGAAACGAAAGCAAAACACGCAATCTACTACTTAAGTGAGAAGATGTTACCGTATAAGGAAAAGTACAGCCAAGTCGAGCATATGTGCCTAACAATGGTATAAGCAATGAAGAAACTCAAAAATTACTTTCAGCCCTACAGAATTCAAGTTGTGTCTAAAATGGATCAAATGAAATACCTTTATGAAGCTCCCTCTTTAGTGGGAAAACTTGCCAAGTGGCTTATGCTATTGACAGAATTCAATGTGCAATACCTGACTAAGAAGGTAGTAAAGGGAAGAGCAATGGCTAAATTTCTGGCTCTCAACCCCATTCCAGACTCAAAAGAAATCTAACTAGACTTCCCTAACAACCTTAGTTCAACCATTGAGATTTAAGGATGGCGAATGTATATTGATAGGGCAGTTAATCAGTTTGGTGTAGGAGTTAGTGTTATATCATAATCTCTAGAAAGTGACGTAGTACTGATTGCCAAAAAGCTCAAGTTTAGAGTCACAAATAATGAAGTAGAATATGAGGCATGTACACTCAAAATAAAAGCACTAATAGCCTTAGATATTATAAAATTTGAAATTTTTAGAGATTGCATGCTAGTAATCAACCATGCCACATAAAAGTGGGAATTGAAAGAGTAGCACCTAAGGCCTTACTTGGATAATTTGAAGTTGTTTACCATGTCCTTCCAAAAATGTAGATTCATTCACTTACCCAGGAACCACAATCATATAGCATATGCACTTGCTTCCCTAGCATCAGTGTAGGAAGGACCATCCAAAACACCTATAAAGCCTTTAATCCTACTCAAATCAGGACAACCTTGTCATAAGAACTACAGATTAGTAAAGATATAAATAGTTGAAAACCCCTGGTTCTATGAAATCCAGAGATATCTGAAGGAACAAGCCTATCCCAATCAAGCAAGTGAAAAAGATAAAGTAATCATCCGATAATTAACATTAAAATTCACATCACACCAGGGTGTGTTATACAAAAGAACTTCAAATAGGTTATAACCCTAGTGTCTAGATGAAACTGAGGCTGCAAGAGCAATAGAAGAAGTACAGAAAGGTGTTTATAGAAGTATAATAGGCTCAACAGAGGCACGATAATCACACTCTCTTAGATAGTCGAAAACTTAAGGCTCCATACCACACACAGTTGTATCAGGATTGGCTAGCCAAAACCTTCAATAGGAAGTTGAAACATAAGAGTGTGAAAATAAGAGATTGGGTATTAAAATAAGCAAAGCATAATGTTTCAGACCATAGATGGAAATTTAGACCAAACTGGGAAGGCCCATACTTGGTTAAACATTTCTTATTAAAAAGAACAATCAAGCTGATGGATTCTGAAGGCAATGAATTCTCTAAACCTGTCAATGTAAACTGCTTGAAGAAGTACTATGTCTAGGGCATAAAAATCCTGATGAGTTGAAAACCTAAAAATGATAGCTTAGGTAAAAGTTAGGGACTTCTCACTAGATTAAAAACCCTACATGGGCAACCTAGGCAAAAATTAGGGAAAGAGAGAAAATACTTAATTAGAAAACTTGAGAAGGCTAATTAGAAATAAGGGCAATCTCAAGTTCAAAATTTGCATGAATGCAACTGTACTCTTTTTAAATGATTCAGTAAAATGAGAATAATTGCCAACTTATGCAAAATGTCCTTAGAAAAGTGCAATACATTTTATCATCATGAATTGCATCAAACATGCTTTACATTTTCTTTCATTATATGACCACAATTCTTACCATCTTCTCGAGATCAGCCATTACCATCAAAGCATTAAAAAAAAGCCCAACTAGGTGTGAAGAGCTCTAAAAGGAGACACCCTAAGCAAAAAAGGAAAAAAAAACCAACTAAGTGCGAAAAGCTCCAAAAGGAGATGCCTTAGGCAAAAGAGGGAAAAAAAAAGGTAGACAATAGCAATGGCAAACATCACTAGGCATAGCAATGGCATACATCAAGAAGCATATACATTATAGTCTTCATCATACATGTAATGTACAACACATGCAGGAAAAATGCCCAGATACAACACCCAAAGTCCATGGCCTCGAAAAAATAATACAACAGAGCAACCACAAGCCAAAAAGTCCTACACCTAGCTCCTAAAACAACTGCATCGGTCTTGGTTACTATAAAAAATAAGCATCAATCCTGCTCAAGCATCTTCATCATTTGATCTAGGCTCCTTGTTGTTCATCGAAAAGGATGTTAGTTTTAACTTTAACTCACCAATATAATCACGATAAGTTGTGCACTCCCACTCCCACTCACAACTAGCATAAAGGTGCTCAACTTGCATTACATGAAAATTGCATATCATACACACATACAGAAAACATGTGCATAAATAAATAGGTACAATAAAGAAAGCATACCCTTTGATTGCCCGTAAACTCTATAAAGAGCTGCTACGCACTCCCTGCAATAGTATACCAATATTGGTCAAAAGAGATAGGGATCTAAAAAAAATAAATGAATAAGTCAAGCACTAGTCATCAAATAGGCAAAACAAAGGCAAAATAATCAAAATAAAGCACGAACATGGGAAGCAATAGGAAGGATAACATCTGATTGAGGAAAGCTAGGGTGAGGAAAATCAAGATACACTCCTCCACCAAAGATGTCCATCCTAGATAAAACCAAGGATGACCTAACCGCCAAGTCCCTAAGAATGGTACCACCAGAAGCCACACCGCTAGCATAGGCAGTTGTCTCAATACGAAACATGCCCTCATCCTCCTCAAAGTAGGATCTTGATCTCTTTTGATGAGATCCATGTCACTGCAGATAAGACCCCATAACCATATCAATTATAGTTTATTACTAACAAAGTTTGTTACATACTTGTACAAAATAGAAATAAAAGCCTACCGGATCAGAGGAAGCAACTCTCGACGAACTGCGTGATGCCCTAGTTCTTGAATCTAAAGGATGAACCCCATCTACTTGAAGAGGTGGAGGCAGAGGAAATATACCACCAGCCACAACATCAATCAGCTATGAGATCAACACATCGATATAAAAAGAGCCTGCACCCTCTAGGAGACTTTCAAAAGGATATCCTATCATAGCAGCAGCAAGCTCATCCCCACTAAGCTCATGGCCCCAAAACATGTCACCAGGAGGAGGAATAAGGACTCTCCTCAAAAATAAACCATCCCACCAATGATGGACTCACTCACCCAATTGCCACAGAGCAGCACTCACCTCTCCATTAGTTGCCATATTGTCACTATCTCTACTGACCAATGTGACCTCGCCACCTACCAGTGAAGGAAGATCTGCTTAAAAATCAAAAATGAATAAAGAATCTCTAAAAAATGAAACAACCAATACAACAAGAATTAGACATACCTGTCCAGGGGACAACCTACCTATTTAGTCTCGAGCCACTGCGCAATCCTCAATCAAATAAGTAGTCTTCCTAATCTAACAAGAATAACGAGGAAAACCATCCTCCAAGAGATGTTTAACGGTTGGACAAGTGAGAACCCCGAAACTCATAAGCTCAAATTTATCAAAATCAAAACTCAAAAAGTCAGAAAAATAAGTAAAAGATAAAAAGCAAAAAGAAAAATACATGAACTCTTACTCACATCCAACACAAATATGCATTCACAAATCCTTGAGCCACCTCGACATGCTGCATCCAGACCTAAGTACATGTGGGTGAAAGCAATAGTACCCTAGCAGTATCTCGATAAGCTGTCCAAGTTCATCAAGACAGGAAACAGCAGCAAACTACCTATACCTGAAGGATTCGAGAAGATGACAGCACTCAACATGTAGAATAAGAAGTAATGAGCCAGCTACTCCATCAAAAAAAGACTAGCATCATACATCGTCCACACAGTAGAGAAAAACTTAGTATAATGAGTGAGGTACGGACAACCAGACTTTATAGGGGTAGTCACCCCAAGTAACTCCATAATAAGGTTCCTCCTCACCACCGTAGAAGAACACTCCTCCTCATTGAAAGGAATAGGCTCCCCAGAAAAGCTCAAGCTTATGATAGTGGTGAAGTCTATATGATTGATGGTCATCTCTCCAAAGGGCAAGTGAAAAGTATGCTTCGTGTCCATTCATTTCTCAATCAATGCATACATAGCAATCTGACTCGATGCATACGAGTTATAAGATAGTGCACCAATAATCCCATCAAAGCCCTTCCTGGTAACTATTTACTTCACATACAATAGGAAACCCTAATAATATGTGTTGACCTTATTGAAACTATAGGGCAATATAGTAACAAACTTACGAGGCTATAAATAATAGGTATACTATCAAGAATCTACACAATTACTAAAATACTAACACATCTTTCTCTCTATCATTCAACAGGATCAGAATAATAACAAAAGCTAAAAAAAGAAGCATCACAGTAAATGCTAGCAGACAATCATGATAAGAACCGTAAATAAAGCAAGAGCTATCAGGTTATCAACACTCATAATAAAACTATAGATTAACAGTCATAGCAAGAGCTACAAAACTATAGCAATGACAACGTCAATTGAAAAACATAACAAATATAGCAAGGGCTAACAAACAATAAAACAGCATATACAGCTAAATAACTTCAGAAAAGATAGAGGACAAAGGAGAACATACCTGACGATGATGAAGCATGAGTCTCTAGACTATGAACCACAGGGATTGGATCTCCTCGAGAAATCCAAGATGGCTAAGAACCCTAAACTCCATCAGTACTAGTCCCAGCAATGGAAGTCTTATCTCTAGTAGCCTTCGTGAAGTCACCATCGGCATCTAAATCATCAAGGAAATCCTCAAGACCCTCAGGAATGTTGGGGAACTCTATCTTATCCAAAGAAAACAAAAATTTAGAAGCAAAAACAGAGCAAAGAACACCTGAAACTTAAAAGAGGTCAAGAAAAGATGAAAAACACTTAAAGAAGACTAGAAGAAGCCTCCCTAAACCTAAAAAATGCATGTCTTAAATAGAATAAGAGAGGGGAAGGCATGTGAACATGCACTCAGCACGTGACCATGCACTTTACACATGCAACCACACGTACTTCCCCCTCTACGCGCTCCCGTACAGTTATACACGCACCTCGAGACTTTGCACACTCATTTCTCTGGTCCTAAACCTCCATTTGAGAATAAGACATGCACCGAACTCATATAAAAGTACACTAATATGGACTATATATGTCTAAAGACACCGCGCACGACCTCACCATTTTTAAAAAACTCAGCACCTCCCGAAAGAAGAAAAATAGGGAAGAATTATAAAAAGATATCTTATTTAAAATCATTAAAATAACATATATTGATGACATTATCACCTCATTATTACTGTATCATCATTACTACCTCATCATCATTGCTCAATAGCATTTCTACATTGCTTAAGAGCATTCGCACTACTTATTAGCATTTTCATATTGCTTAGGGGCATACACATTGATTAGTAGCATTTCCATAATGCTTAGGAGCATTTGAACTGCTTAGTAGCATTTTCACAATGCCTGGGGGCATTCACACTGTATAGTAGCATCCTCACATTGCTTAGAAGCACTTTTATTGCTTAGTACCATCTTTATTTGTGTGACACCTAAGAAAGTTATAGTTGTATCTCTTTTCAACATCGGTGTGACACCTAAGAAGGTTATATTCAAATTCTCCATTTGTGTGACACCTAAGAAGGTTATACTTGCATTTATTTTCACTTAGTAGCATCTTAATTTGTGTGACACCTAACAAGGTTACAACCATATCTCCATTTGCATAATACATAAGAAGGTTATAGTCGCATCTCTTTTTGCTTAGTAGCATCTTCATTTGCATGACACCTAAAAAGGTTATAATTGTATCTCCATTTCTGTTACACCTAAGAAGGTTATAATTGCATCTGCATTTTGCTTAGTAGCATCTCTATTCGCGTGACACCTAAAAAGCTTATAATTGCTTTCACATTTTGCTTAGTAGTATCTTCATTCATGTGACACCTAAGAAGGTTATAATCACATTCACATTTTTCTTAGTAGCATTTTCATTTGCATGACACCTAAGAAGGTTATAATTGCATTCTCCATTTGCATGACACCTAAGAAGGTTATAGTCGCATCTCTTTTCTCTTAGTAGTATCTTCATTTTTATGACACCTAAGAAGGTTATAATCGCATTCTTCATTTGCATGACACCTAAGAAGGTTATAGTCACATCTCTTTTCACTTAGTAGCATCTTTATTTACATGGCACCTAAGAAGGTTACAATCGTATCTCCATTTGCATGACACCCAAGAAGGTTATAGTTGCATCCACATTTTGCTTAGTAGCATCTCCATTCGCATAACACCTAAAAAGGTTATAATTGCATTCGCATTTTGCTTAGTAGCATCTTCATTCGTGTGACACCTAAAAAGGTTATAATCGCATTCACATTTTGCTTAGTAGCATCTTCATTTGCATGACACCAAAGAAAGTTACAATTGTATTCTTTATTTTTTATGACACCTAAGAAGGTTATAGTCACATCAACATCCTCATTTGCGTGACACCTAAGAAGGTTATAGTTGAATCCATATTTTGCTCAACAACATCTTCATTTGTGTGACACCTAAGGAGGTTATAGTCGTATATTCATTGCACCCACACCATTCATATGGAAATAACATCTCTGCATGAATCCCAATGCACCTTCGATAAAATTGCTTCTTACACCAAACAATAACAAGACTGATCATGACACAATGACAATAGTCAAATCTCAATAAAACATCTATAGATGACCCATGGCTAAGTACCTCTCTCCTTACTAAACTTTTTTTACATCTTTGCATTTGCTTCATGTGTATTAACACTAGCACTAGGTGGTTATGTAACACACACGAAGTAAAGGGCAACTATCATACCTCAAATTTAACTATCCTTAAAAAGGTCTGATGATGAAATGAATCTTCAAAAAGATTAGAGGCTGCTCATTCGAAACATCTCTGAAGTGTACAACCTTAAAACCCTAACTAATCTGATCAATGTGCAAAATCGATCATTAAGTCATTAATTTGTGCTCTGATCTTATGAAATACAAATTATTGAAACAATAAAAAGATTATTTTGAGCAATCTTCTCTCAGAACACGCAACTTGTTGAGCCAGTGTTCATTTTATCAGATTGAGACCCAACTTTATGAAAAAATGGAAACTAATTTTAATAAAATAGACTTTAAAAACACATATGAAAGGCTCCAAAACCTTCAGAAGTGGTCCCAAAATAGTCCAAAATAACTCAAGGATTAGCACGTCTTGCTTAGAAGTGCGTGTGTAGCCATGAACACCCCTAAGTGTCACACTTAAAATTGAGGCCGAATTAGAAAAAAAAAATAGACTTCAAAAATGCATCTGAAAGGCCCAAAAACCCTAGGAACCAATCTCAGAATAGCCTGAAAAAGCCTTAATTTGCATGTGTAATGAGCGAAAGTATGTGTGACTATGCGCACTTCATGTGGCCATGTGCTCTGTCCTAAGGACACGCACATGACCATGCATATACCCCCTTTTTTCTTAATTTTTGCATTATAAATAGGTGCCTCCACACCTCATTTTGAGGAGGGAGCAAGAGGAAAACACACACACACTTAAAAATTTATTCGCTCAAAAACGCTGGAAACCCACTTCTAGACTGTTTTAACTTTCCCACTACATTTTTTTTAGGTTATTAGGCCTCCCTTCCACCAAACCTAACCTTATCTTTGTTAAAGCACACTTTAAATGTATACAAGCTAGCATCATTCTACACATCATTTTGAACCTCTCGATGAGGAAAGCTTGATAATCCTTTGAAGCTAAAGCTTTAAAACTCACATAAGCTTAGTTGAATCTAAGGACCACATAATCATTTTAGCATATTTATTTTATTGCACTACATTTTACTTTATTTTCGCCAGCATTTGTGAATATTATTATGCTTGTGTGATGAGACCAACAATCTTGCATGCTATATGAATAATTTATGCTCTATTTTTCTCATTTCATATCATCATTTTGCACCCTCTAGTTTCAAAATGTGAAATCACACTGCACATATTAATAATGTGAAAAGTTTGTATTTCGGACTAAAGTCATCATGTTCTTGCCCAATGATGTCATAATGCATCCTTTATATCATCATTGTACATCATCATAAGCATAATAATCACTGCAAGCCTACATGATTATGTACATTTTGCTTACTCTTTCAAATGAATTAGTGTCCATTACTTATATCATTATTCATATGATCGAGCAAACTGCATGCATAGTCGTGCTAACCTTGTAGGTTCATTACATCTATCGTAATCTTTTTCCTTTTAAATGTATTTTATAATGAAAGCGATGTAATAATGATATTTTGGCTTTATTATCTTCCATTATCTAATGTATTATATGAATGCTATACAAACTGTCATTACCAAAACTAAGGTCTTACAGTAGTTATACATTGAATATTGTATAATGTGAAATAGTAAAAAAGTATATGCAATCCCCCGAACCCATAAAACTTTGCTTGGGGCAATACTCATTGAGTGACCCGATATTGTCCTTTTCTTTTTTTGATTTTGTAAAAATCAAAAGGTGACTCCACAAAATCAAAACTAGCATCTCTTTCCTTCCAAGACCAATCATTTGTCCCTATTTAGTAAAGTTGTAATGTCCCTCAGAAATAAAACACAAAGATCCTCACGAAACTTTCCATAGGGAGTAACCATTAAACAAAAAAGCTCTTTCACTCAAAAGCAAGAAAAGGGTCGCTCACAGTATGTGTGTAGTGTGATTAATGGTGCAAGAAATTGAAAAATCTGGTTAATAAAAAGCAGACAAGAAAATACAAAGCAAAATGACCAAAGGATAATATATTTATCTTCCCTATAAAGAGAGAACCAAAGAAACATCAAGAAAAAATGCAGAAAAATTGCTAAAAGTCAAAGTAAATTGAAACCCCTAAGGTGCACAATAATGAAGATCAGTTTACAAGAAGCAAATGCAGACAAATTGCATAATCCCCAGGTTCCCAGACATGAAAATAGCGATTCAAATAGCTAAATGAATAATTAATTAGTCAAAAAAAGTTTTCCTTGAAAATATAATTTACCATGAGAATAGACAGTATTTTGGCAATTTACTGTTAAAATAAATAAATTTGCCTTGTGAGAGGTAAACATAAGCATGGAAGAAATTGTTGTTGATTCATGGTTTTATAAACCAATTGTTATTTGCCTATCTATAATAAAATGGACTGTTATACCAAGTTTCACCAAGCCACTAATAATGAAACATGCAAAATTCATACAAAAAATAAGCAAAATACTTTTTTTCCCCAACGAAATTAATTTACAGAGATTGGAAAAGTGCAACCGGTTAAAAAATATTTTATTCTGTTTAATAAAAGGCAAATTAATTGAATAAATTCCACAATAGATGAAATTTGTCAAAATTTTACTAAAATAAATATGGAGAAATGTTTCAGAAAGAAGCAATAATGTGTTTTGATCCATTTCCCTAAGGCAAGGAATGCTAACTTTCCTAAACAAAGGTGCATGCTAAGAGTGGATTTGCTAAGGTTATTTTGGCCTTAATGGGTAAAATAACTTAATTTTTGCCTAAAATTAAATTATGAGGAGAATTTATGATAAAACTCTATTTTCAATTAGATTTTAGGCCAAAAAAGCCCATTTTATCTTGGTCAAACCCTTTTGAGAATGCAAATTTAAAAATTAAGAAGATAAATTTTGACAAAATTTTGTGAAAGCATTAAGTCTAATGAAAATACATTTTGAAGGCCTACATGAACAACAAAAGCCTTAAGGCCTTTAAAATGAACAATTGTGGAAAGTTGATTTGAATTTAACCATTATTTGTGATATAAAAAGATTGGCTTAAGGAAATAATGCTCAAGCAAAGTGGAAAACAAACACAAATATAGAGCCAAAACATGTAAAATGGTCAAGGAATTAATTGATTTCATCAAAATCTTGCTAAAAATATCTTGAATTTTTTGCAACAATTTAAAGCAACATTATGAGCCATAGAAATAATGGCTAGGCTTGGCATAAAGGAAACATGGCACTATAGAAATTCACCAAAAAAATCAAGGTGGAAGTAAATTTTTGGTTAAAAATTGCCAAAGATAAAAGCAATAATTAATTCTCTAAAGAAAAATGTGCACTTTTGGCTAAAAATACCAAAATTACATCTAGACTATAAAATTTTTGGTTTATTAAGCCAAAAATAATATTTACTTTCCATTTCATTATTTTGGCATTTCATGCTAAAATAAAACTCAAAGAAGCTTAATCCTACTCAACATATGTACAAAATTTTGCAAAATTAGCTATGAAAATTCTGTCTTTCAGCTAAATGTGAAATAGTTTGACTGAGCTAGCATTGTTAAAATATCTTGGCCCAAACTTATGAGCCTTAAGAAAAATTATGGTTATCTCTAGAGAGAATTAATAAATTCAAGAGCATCTTAAAGAATATCGAAGGCCATATTGTGTGCTATGAATTTTATTAAATTATAAAGAGCATGCATTTTTGCTTTCAAAGCTATTAAGTTGAAGTTTCTAAAATAACAATTGATCAAATTGGGCTAGTTGAGATTTTTGGCTAAAGAAGGCAAAATATACACTTGTTTCAAGTCAACCGAAATGATAAAAAAAAATATCAAGCTGGTTATGAATTAATTTTTGGCAAAACAAAAATATGCCCCATCTTCAAGATCACAAACTACCAAAATTCAAAGTTCATAGTTTTCAAGGCCAAGATAAGCTAAATAAAATAAATTTTGTCTAAGGGAAGAGCAAGTATATAAATGCCAAAATTATTAAACCAAGTGTCAAATTAGTTTAAAGCTAAAAGCCAGTTAAAGTGTGATCATTTATTCAATCTTTAGGTTTAAATATTGACATTAAACACATACCAAGCCAAGTTTTCATTTGGTCATGATTAAGGTACAAAGCTCCAACTAAAATTGGCAAAATTTAAAGAAAGCCAAAATTCAATGCACAAATTTTCGGCTAAAAGAGCAAATTATTCAAAAATGTCAATTGTAATTTCTTGGAATAAAATGACCAATGAAAAATAAAAAATTAATTTTTGATTTAATAAGAACTTGGTTAATAGAAATGCATAAATAAGGTCACATTATTGTTACAAGCAATTCACAAATAAACTTGGAAAAATGGTAAAATATATTTTGAGCTAGTTAAATACATAAGTTTATGCTTGTATCCAAGCAATAGGTGTCAAAGTTATTTTGGCATGAAGATTGCCAAAATAAAATTTGGGTTAAGGTGCAAAACATGAACCCAATAAAGGTTTGCAAAGTTAAGAGCCGAATTGATTAGTTCTTCGGCTAAATGCAAAAACATTATCAAAAGCTTCAAGTAAGGTTACAACTATTGACTCCAAGTTCATCAAATATTATCAACATGGAAGCATTCCAATTTTTGTGAGTATTATCTAACGACCATGTGTGAA
This sequence comes from Mallotus nudiflorus, assembly GCA_947683625.1. Classification (NCBI taxonomy): domain Eukaryota; kingdom Viridiplantae; phylum Streptophyta; class Magnoliopsida; order Malpighiales; family Euphorbiaceae; genus Mallotus; species Mallotus nudiflorus. The sequence goes on along the minus strand of CANTUR010000400.1, from coordinate 396,779 downwards.
TTTTTGTTATTGGCAAACAAAAATACATGGGTCTCCCCAAAATTCATCAAGCAACCAAAATAAAAAAATGCTCAATTCCAAGTTACCGAATGGTGTTTGATACCCAAAATATGCTAAATATAATTTCCAGCTAAAAAAATGCATAAAGTATCAAGCCATCAAGTCAAAAATGCCAAGCTAATATTGGGGAGGAGCTGATTAAAGCTTTTGAAGTATTTATTTTTTCGGCTCAAGCATCAACATCAAACAAAAAATACCGAAACAAAATTGCATTTTCTTAAGAAAAAAATGCAAAAATTCAAATAATGCATTGGCATCTACAAAATCAATTTGACTGAAATATATTAAAATTAATGCTTGAATTTTTTTGTTAGAATCAAAACTAACAAAAGCTCATCAAGATCCTTAGAGTAATGCTGATTAAAATTTTTTGGCTAAGCTAAAATTGGATTAACAAATTCCCAAGCAAAAAATTCATTCCTCTAAATATAGGTTTTAGAATTATTTTTTTCTAAAATAAATTTTAGTGGGTTTGCTTTGGGGAGTTGAGCTTGTTGGTGGAGGAGAACCAACTGGAGCTATTGTGATTGGTGACGGGGATAAGCCATGCCTTGGGGCAACATCATGATGCTGCTTGGAGCCGACATCAAGTAAGGCAGCAGCCTCACATGATGGAGGAGCTTAGGGTGGGGTTGCTTGCTCATTGTTGGGCGTGCACACGATGAGGTATTAGGCAGAATCATCGGCTTAGTGACGACGGCTTGTGGTGGAGAATCGGCAAAGGCTTGGGCAGTGGCTTGGGTGATTTCAACAAAAAGAGTGTGGTGATGAAGAGAAAAAAAGAAAGGAGAAAGTGAAGTAATCTAAAAAAAAAAATTATTGCCTTGCCTTAATTTGGATATTTTGGAGAAAATGAAGAAAATTTGATATGGGTGTTGTGATTTATGCTTTGGGTAATAAAAAATTGATTGAAATTTAGGGGTGGAAGAAGATTTTGACTACTTGTGAACTTTTGATGTTCAAAATAAAAAAGTTGTAGAGTTTTTTTTTTTTTTTTTTCCTTACCTTAAGCTCTTGAGAACTTCAAAAATGGAAGAAATTAAGTTAGGTCTTGTGATATTTGAAAAAGTTAAAGAATGGGCAAAGTGAATTTTGTGAAAAAATTGAGATTTAAAAGAGAAATTTATGATCAATTTGAAAAGAGCTTAAATAAGTGTAGAGAATGGTTATTTTGAGGAAGAAAATGACATATATAGAGAAATTGACTTACCTGTTGTGATTTTTTTGAAGACAAAGCTATGGATAAAGTGGATTTGTAATGAATTAAAATTGAAAGAAGAATTTAGTGGCAATTTGAAAGAGAAAAGAGAGGAATTTTTGGTGTAGAGAATTTTTTTCTTTTAGAATTCAAAAAAAAAAAAAGGATAGATAGAAATGGAAAAAAAAAAAACCTTATTTTGGGTACATATATTTATGTAAATTAATTTTGGGCTTGATACAAGTTAATTACATTTGGGGAACATTGTTTGAACCAAAATTTAAATTTAGGTTAAACTATAAAACCCATCAATTATTGACCCAATTTTGATTAATTAAAATTTTTGAGGCCCAAGAATAAGTAAAAGTTCAACCCATATCAATGTAATTTAATAAGAAAGACAAGAGATTATGGAGATGGAGATGAACGTTCAAAGGCTGCTTGGGGAAGTGGATCGTGTATGATGAGTTACAGAAATTTATTTCTCGGAAACAGAAAAAACTCTTGAGATGGAAATTTAAATTGGAGAAGTAGTTTGCAAGTAAGAGTGTTTATAAAAGTAAGGGGAAGAACACAAATGAAGATATCACCAACAATCAATCAACCAATCCAATCAAACACAACCAATTATCAACATTCATTGTCAATCAACAATCACTAGCAAGTCTCTTTTGCTCATCAAGCAATTACTAGCAAAATTTAGTTTCTATTTATAGCAAAAATCCTTATAATTTTGCCTTTTAACTTGTGATTAACTTCATTAATATAAAATTTCCTTTGTCCCATATTTTCTTTTATATCAATTATATTTAAATTCATAAAATCTTGTTGAAATCTAAACAAATTGTGGTAAAGGCGTTGGGAATTATACAATTACCTTAAAGAAGTCAAAGTTTACGTTAAGGAAATAGTTCTCTGGACACGCTCATAAAATCTCACCAACAATCTTTTGGTATGCACCAAAAAATCAGAGAATGCAAAAATTGAAGAAATAATTTCTTTAAGCATGTAACTTCTAGTAAAGAATTGAATGATAGCTTTAGAAACTACAAGGCTACCAAAACTGCTAGTAGAAAATCCCAAAAAACTCATCCAACCCAATTGTTTTAAGTCTACCTAGCTCAGACACAGCTTCGTTATCTTCCTCTACCCTAAGAGGGGCCAAGAAATCTATATTTATTTGCTTAGTGATAACCAGCTCAAACAATTGCAACACCCATTCTCTATCAGAAGTTTGTTTTTTAGTATAAAAGGATTTATAAAACTAAAAAATGTGCTCCCTTATCTCTTCTTCCTTTTCTAGCCATAGACCTTCATTCCCTTTAATTTTAGTAATTAAAATTTTCAATCTTCTTACAATGGTAGTCATACGAAAAAAATTTTGTATTACTGTCCCCAGCTTGTAACCGTTTAACCCTTGACCTTTGAAGCCAATGAATCTCCTCCAATTTACTTCACTGCTCTCTAACTTAGTTCTTAAGTATTGTTCTTGTTCTCGAGAGTAGCAAGAGTTATTATTATATAATGCATTTAATGGATTTTGAAGCTCATGGATCCTTCTTTTGACATTCCCAAAACTCCCTACTCCATTTAGATAAATTGCTTCTACAATGTTGAAGTTTTCTAGCCTCCTGGAATAGAGGTGAACCATTCTAACCCTGAGCCCATGTTTCATTAATGACAGTCTCACAAACCCAAGGTTCTCTGCCAGGTTTTAATCTACTAATACTATCCCAAACACGTTTATTGCTACAATAAGGATTCCTATAAACAAAAGTGATAAACACATTAACCTCATCAGCATATCCATACTCAGTGCACATAATTCTTTGAAGATTCCAGAATTTGTACCTTTGTTTCTGTCTTCACCGGATCCCCATAATCGCCAGAAGCAAAATTACATTAAATTATATATATATATATAACAACAAAACAATAACAGAAACCAACTAAAAAATAACAATAACAACCTAACAACAATCAAATATTAAATTATTATTATTATTTAATTATTTAACATTTAATAATAATTTAATAATCAATAAATAATAATTTAAATAATTACATAAATTTATTTTTATATTTATATAAATTAATTATATTTAAAACCTAGACAACAATTAAACAACAAGCAGAAAACCAAAAATAAAATAAAAACAATCAATAACAACCGAACAATAACCTGAACAAAAAAAAAGTTTAAATAAAAACAACTTAAATAAGCATAAAAAAGGACAACTTCTTAAGAACAACTAAACAACAATTAAAAAAATTACAAAAACAACCTAGAAACAACAAAATATTAAACTATTATTTTTATTTAATATTTAATAACAATTTAATTGTTAATAATTTAAATAAATTAATAAATTTGTGATTTATGTTTATTTACATTAATAAATTTATAATATAAATTAATTTAATTATATTTAAAAGAAGCATAGACTATTAACAACAATCAGAAAATAACTAAAAAATAATAATAAACAACCCAACAACAACTTACTAACAATCAAATATTAAATAACTATTAATATTTAATGATTTGAGATTTATACTCAAATCTATAGAATTTATGTTTTAAATACACGAACAAAATTTAAAAAATTTGTGATTTTTAGCCAAAAATGACAAAAAAAATCACCTAAGAAAATCAAGTTGCAAAAGGAGGAAGAGAAGGAGCAGCAAGAAAGAAAGAGACGAGGAGAGGAGAGAGATAACTAACAACCTTTGCAGAAAATTATAGATTTCAAAGTTCTAACCTATATGAAACTCAAAATTTCATTGTACAAATGTAATAGAAAAACATTTGTTTCTTCTCGTTGTAGTAGTTTTTTTAGGTGATTACTAGGTTTTGGTCATTTTTGGCCAAAAAGCACCCATTTTCTTTGTGTTTTCTTAATGTCTATGATAAATAAGTTGTATCTAGAGTTTCCTCTCCAACTCTTATGTATTTCTCTTACTTTTTCTATGCATTTTGATGGTCTTGCTAGATCTTTAAATCTTATCATGGTGGGTTTCGTTTTGAATATATTTTGATTGTTGATCTTTGATGGGTTTATTTTCTTCTCCGTAGAAGTTATTGTCCTCTACTTCAATGTGAAATGTGAAGCTTCTATCAGGAAATCATCGATTTAGAAGATCCAAATCTTAATATATATTGATTCTTACTGGTATTGTGCATCTGGCTTCAGTACTCAATACTCTCAGCTTCGTGTATAGGAGTCGAATCACGACCTATATGTGATCTAGAAGTTAAGACGAAACGATATCATCAGGGGATGTAGCTCAAATGGTAGAGCGCTCGCTTTGCATGCGAGAGGCACGGGGTTCGATGCCCCGCATCTCCAATTTTTGTTCCAAATGTCTTCTTCCCTTTTCAATTTCTGGCTCATTTCTGATATCTCTACCTGAAATTTTGTGGTCCTGTTGAGTTAGGTCCAAAAATCATCGTCTGACAAACCTTAGCTCACTGCTAATAATATCCCAGTATATCAATTGGTGACATGTTCCTATTAATTGCCAAGAACCCAAGTTATGGTTATGGTGGCTTATACAGAGGAATAGTTTTAGTGTGAATGTTCTGGTAAAGAATTGAGCCGACTTCAAGCATAAGATGTCCATGTCCATGTCCATGTCCAGCAGAAGGACTACTGCTGCTGACTATTACATTGTTTATGAACAGTCACATTATTTGTCTTTAGTATGGTAGGGTCTCAATTATTTTGCAGTGACGTTGCTGTAGGTAGCAATGTGACAATTTGCAATTGCTTTTAAACCAATCTGCTATAATTGACATTTATAATTATGTCAATGAATGAGAATGGCTTGATTGAGTAAAACTCATGGATTCTCTTTCATATCTGAGCCGTGGAGCTCACTGATGGGTCTCTGTTCTGCTTTGCGTGAAAACTACAGTCCACTCACTATTTTGTCTACGAAATAAATGGCTTCTTTGAGACCTCAATTTTGCAAAGATAAAAACATTGCGGGGTTGTTTACTTATGGAAAACAAGAGTGTTTTCGATAGAAAATAGAAAATAGAAAATAAAGTTTTATGTTTAAATTCCACAATTTTCTAGAAAATAGTTGTCTTATTTTTAAAATTTTTAATAGAATTTGAAAATCTAATTTATATTATTTTTTAATTGAAAAATACATAAATTTATATAATTCAACCACAATTCAATTCTTATCCAATCACTGTTATTATTTTTTAGTTTTTTTCAAATTATTACAATATCTTTTTTTTTTATGAGTTTGAATACATATACATTATTTTATCAAGTTTAGTAATAATAAAATTGTTTACTATTACCTATTTTTTTAGCAATAAATTTATATACATAATTTTTAACCTTTTTTTTTAAATATAAAAATAACAATAATTGCATATACATACAATAACGTTAAATCCCTAACTATACAAATTTTTTTTTTTAATATTAGAATCCTATTTTAAAGTAACAATATAATTCTTAGCTATGGTCTATTTTTTAAGCAAATAATCATTTATTTTCAAAATTTGTTCCTATTTCTTTTGTTATTTTTAACGCTTAGTTTTATTAAACTTTCGCTTTTTCTCTCCTTACATACATGGATACATGTAATCATATAAAAAAATTTAAAAAATATATATTATATTATAATTATTAATATGATTTTTGAAATTTGGAAAACAGTTTTCTAAATTTAACAATGAACATAATTTCCTAAATTTTTTACAATTTTCTTTAGAAAATGAAAAATAAATTTTCTAAAAAAAAATCAGTGATAGAAAACAGAAAATTATTCTCTACAACTAAACAAGACCGCATGTCTCTCCACTTAATTTGTCTTTATTGCATACACAGCGCACCAAGGGCATTATGTTCCGCAACCATTCATTTTTCTTTTTTTTTTTATATATAATTTAAGTCTTTAATTTTAGTAGAAAATTCTGACTCAATTTATTTAATCAAAATCAAATCAATGAAATTATAAAAATATAAAAAATTATTAATTTTAAATTCATTGGAATAACAATCTTTTAGTGAATTTAACTTGTTCATTGCACACTAGGTTTTTTATTTAATTTTAATAAAATAAATAACAATATTTTCACTAAAATTAAAAAGAATTGATATAAAATTGTCAAAAATTATAAACATTTAAATTTTTCATCCTAAGATACCTTTATAAATTTCACAATTTAAAAGGAATAATTTTGATATTTTAGATGTTAGGTCAGGATTTTTTAGTTAATTTTAACTAAATTAATATTTATGTTAAAATTATCAATGATTGACAAAATTAAAATATTTTAATAAAAATAACATTATAAAAAATTAGGAACACCTAAAATTTTTATACCACTAAACCTTAAAATAAAAATGAAAACTTACGCATTAAGGCTGAATTCTCTTGCTACTTTTAAGAGCTTGTGTTTATTTCTGTCACGATCCAAACTGGGGAGTTATTACCGACATTAAAAAATAAGAATTCTTTCAAATCCGAAACTCATAACAAGTATTGAAAATAAAAACACACAAAAATATAATATAAGAATATCAAAGAATTTAAAACTTAAAATAATATTAAAGGAATTCTCATATCATATATTAAAATATAACAATACAATATCCTTCAAATACAAATCTCCGTTATAAAATTATACTAAATACTACAATACTTGAGTACTACTATTGAAGCCTCTAGAATATGAATAAAAATTCATATATAAAATTATATAATCTAGCCGGGGTTAAAGAAGACCAACTAAAATATCTACTACTGAGGTCTGACGAAGTAGAATATCCTAAAAAAAATATTGAATGGTCGGATCTCACTGACTGAATTATTATTATATATATACGTGCACTATAAAATACAAATATACAAGTATTTAGACATCGGTATAATAATATATTTATATTTATATTTATATTCATATTTATATAATATGATATACATGCATTTTATACACATGTTAGAAATCACTTTTTCAATGCAATAATAAATATAGAAAAATTTTTAGTTGGAGGATTGGATCAAAACCTTAAATAGTCCACAACCTCGATCACATAACCAATAGTTAACCGGCTTATCCATAACTCTAAATATTTATTTATTCAACTCAAGGTAGCAGACTAGCTCCAAGTACACTATGTCAACTAAAGATCCGCAATTTCACTACCGACATGACTGGCCCTAAGTAGACTAGGTTAACCGGGGATCTGCAACCACCCTTTCCAATAACCATTAATCTCAATATTCGATTTCATAATCAAATAATTAAAATTCTTGGCCTAAAATCTACCGTACTGTCATGCAACAGTCCTAGTATAACCCACTAGGTGACATGTTCTCCAACTATCCTCCAAATCATACTTATAATTATTAAAAATAATGAAATGTATAATTTAAACGTGATAGCATCCATTTTCAAGGTAATATATAAAATATATACCAATTATATACAAAATATAAATATAAACATTCAAATAAATAATTCATATTTAAATTCACATTATTTAAATTATGGATGCTCACAAAATCTTTATTCTATGTGCAATGTATATATATAACAATAATTCACAGTACTACTACGCTCCGCTATTCTGGTTCGATTGGCCCAGTTTGGTCGGCTTAGCTCACAGTACAACTAAAGAAAAATAATATTATTATTATTAGAATAAAATTCCTAATTTAATAACTCTAAAATTTCTAAGAATGACTCAATCTGGATACAACTTAGGAAAAATTTCAAAACTAGACTCAGACCGATTGTCACGTTTTACAAAAAATCTACCAAAAAATTTACCAAAGTTTCCCCTATAAAACGAACGTTTCTCTACTAAAAGTAAAGTCGATCATGCACAAAAAAACCACTTCTAAATAATCCATATCACTAAACCTCAGGTTGGGCACCCCCGAACTGCAAATATTGTTCAACTGAGAATCAATTCCAATAATAATAATAATAATAGTAATAACTAATAAATCACCAAAATTATAAAAATCCAATTAAATACCAAAAATCCTTTTATTTAGATAGTAAAAGCATAAAAGATGTTTAATTTTCCAAAATAAATAATAAAATTCAATTTACAATTAAATAATATTAATAAACCAATTATCCAAATTTTTAAAATTAATTAGCATAAATTACCAATTATTATTTAAAATACTCAATTATATAATAAAAATACCTAAAACTTATTTAAACTTAAAAATTAATAATTAAAGTTATTACTTGATTTTATTTCCAAAAATTACTATAATATTAAATATTTTCCGAAAATTAACCAAAATTACTATAAATTCATAAAAATTTATTTTCCCATTTCTAAAGCTTAATGTTTATATTAAACACACTAATTAGCATTATTTTCAATAAAAATCACATAATTAATAAAATTTACCTTATTTTTCAAAAATACCATTTTATACATAAACTAAATAAATTTATAACTAAAAATCTAAAATAAATTTCACCAAATTTCCTTCACAAACCATGTTCTAAATAACTCAAAGAATTTTCTAAAAATATTAAAATTTTTCTAGTGTGGGTATTCGGAACAATGTCTCATCAGAAACAAAAATTCAAGAATCTTCAAATAATTCAAAAAAATAAAATAAAAATATATTTAGATAGCTCTTGATGCATACAACCACAGTTTCAAAGGGATTAAGCACGAATCAAACAAATTCAAGCACAACAAAAAATCAAAAACTAAATTGGCCTAAACTAAACTTGAGTATATAGGAATTACTGGACATCATAAGCTTGAAATAATTGAAGATTAAGCTTGCTTGGACCGAGAGGAGCTGAATAAGCTTAAAATCGCGAGCTTAAGCCACTGGAAAATCATTGGCGGCAACGCTATGTGTATGCTGCATTTTGACGGAAAATAGAGGAAGAATGAGCTATGTCTATGGCGTAAAGGGAAAGAAAGAGGGGAGGTGATGGTCGCATGGTGGTGGTGAACAGAACGATAGCTAGTGGTGGTTTGGACGGTGGCACGGTTTCTACATACCTAGAGAAGAAAAAGAAGAAGAAGAAAAAAAAAAAGAGAGAAAGAAAAACCAAAAAAAAACTTGTCCTTTATATATATATATATATATATATATATATATATATATATATATATATATATAACAATTAATTTAGATTTAATAAAAGTATACCACAATTAATAATAATACTCAAATAAATAATCAAATCTTAATTAACACTAATTAATCTCCAAATTAATATTAATAATATTAAATAATAAATAACAATAAAATTTAACTTTAATTTTTAATTTAATAATAATTACCAATTAATAATAAAATAAATAATAACTTTCAAAATAAAATTTAATCTTATCAATAACCAAAGGCTACAATTTATTAAAATAAATAATTAGAATAATAATAATATTAAAATAATCATTAATAAAAATATTTATTAACGTTGCATATCTCAAATATTAATTTAATAATTTACAAAAATTTCAAATCATAACAATTCCATTATGCTAATATATATATATATATATATATATATATATATATATATATATATATATATAGACGCACACATTAGAAAGCCAATAAATCTTTGTCGATTAAAACTGAGATCTGAAATGTAAGAGATCTCAAAGATGGTGCATAGTTTTGGATTTAATGTTCTTACCTCCACCACTATAAAGATTATTTTTAAATCCTTATAAAATAAATTTATTTATTAAATTATTTTTCTTTTCTTTTTTTTGTAAAAAATGTAAAATATATTTTCAAATGTTAATCTTACCCCTTTAAAATAATTTCAAGAATTAGTTTTAAAATATTTTAATAAAATTTTAATTTTTCTATATTATTTTATATGAAGCCCCATATTTTTTTATATTTACATTTCAACCTTCATCTGTATTATTAAAAAATTTTCTAATAGAGATGAAATATAAAAAAATATATAGAAAAGAAAAAAAAAAGAGAGCATTATAGATATTGAAAATATAAAAAATATTTGAGCATTTCTAAAATAATAATAATAATAAAAACTTCTTTAAATTTTTCATTTTTTATTGTGATAGTTAAAAAATTTCATTTATATTTTTATTCTTATTAATATTAAAGTATATGATAATCAATTTATAAGTTGTGTTTTTTTGTATTGCAAGATTTAAAAAAATTAATTTTTTAATAAATATTCTTAACATCTCTAATTCTTTCTTTTTTATTCATTTCATGCTATTTTTTGTGTTAAATCTTTATTAAAAAAATTTTAAATAATATAATTGAAAGTCAAAAAATGAGTTTTAGAAAAATTAAAATATGAAGAATTTCATATCTAAAATAATGTAAAAATTTTAATTTTATGAAAATATTTCAAAATTATTTTTTGAAATTATTTTGAAAGTAGTAAAGATCTAAAAGTAATTTTTAAAATATATTTAGATTAAATAGGATAGAATTAATACAATTTGCATAGTTGAATAGTTTAATTGACATAATTTTGAAAATATATTATAACTGAAATTGGACCAATGCTCATGATAGATTTGATTGTTTTCCCTCAAATAAGTATAAAAATAATATACAGTATAATGATGTACTATGTATTTATGAATGATTTATTATGTAATTTTAGTATAAATTGATATTAAAATAATAAATATTAATTATTATATTTTAATCACTATAAAATTTTATTTATGGTGTATAAGTTTAAAATTTGAATATTTTAAATTTAGATATATAAACTAAAATTATGTAATATTTAGTTTTTTTTATTATATTTTATAATTTATATGTAAAATGTATCTAAACGTATCATTAATCATATTATAAATGTGTCTAACATGTTTATACCTAATTAAGTTAAATAAATTCTACAAATCATGTCATAGAACTTATTTAATAAATTTATCGTATTTAAATTTATAATTTTTACACATTTAATTAAACAAATCCTGTTGAAATTAAATATCATCATATTATACATGCATTTCGACATGACTCATTTATAATTGCAGGCCTTATCGTCAGGCGATGCAGTTCAACAAAAATTAATTGCTTCTTATTCATTCGATCCAATGGACAATTGTTGCAGTAAACAGGTGAAATTAAATGGGAAGTTGACTATATAAATGGTGACAACCGCAGATAGGTTAAAATTGGACTCCGACACTTCAGAATCTGCGGTGGAAGTGATAGTTTACTCGACATATAATATCTTAATATATATCTTGCAGAGCTTAGCATATAATTGATGCATGGCCCAAACTGACTTTTTGGGTAATTTATTATGAAAATATATGAACCGTAGAGCTGCATGGACCAGTTCTTGGGACAAGTCCTTGGTTCACTTTTTTTTTTTTACAAAAAAGAATAAAACATACTAAGCTCTTGTTTGGGTAAATTAGATAAAGTTTTTATGAATGAAAAATTTATTTTATTCGTGATATATATTAAATAAATAATTAAATAAATAATTATTATTATTAAATAAAAATAATTTTATAATTTTAATTTTTTTATTATTAAAAAATATATTTCTAAATAAATGATTAATTTAATTTTTTTTTTAAGAAAATATTCAAATAATTCAAGCATTTATATTATTAGGAACTTTATTTATACATTAAAAAAATCTCAAATTCAAAAAAATATAAAATAACCTTAGAATTGGTTATTAGTTCATTTCAAAAAACAAAAAAGTTATGAAATAAATATGTATTTATAGTTGTAGTTAGAGATAGATCATGAGAAGAAATTAAACAATATATGTTTCTAAATTCTATTAGCAATTAGAATTTGCAAGTTCAATAAAAAAAAAAAAAAGACATGTATTAAAATTGAAGGGTCACAACATAAATTATAATAAAAACAATACATATAAATTACAAAAAAAAATCAGTAAAATTGTTACGACTCAAATCGGAGAGTCATAATTGGCGCTAAGGAATGAGAATTCTCACGAATTCAGAACCCATAGCAAGCCTTAAAATAAAAAATCATGCAAACATATCATAATAATACCTCAGAATTTAAAACTTTAAATAATATAAGAAAAATCCTCAAATCATATAATAAAATATATTTATACAAATATTCAAATATATAATCTCTAATACAATGTCAGGTATTACAATAAGAAGCACTACTACTGCAGCATTACTAAAATAAAAGAAAAATATTAATTCAAAGTTTACATAGATTGGCCGGTGAAGAAAGAGTCCGGCTAATAGAATTAATGTGGATGTATGAAGCAAAAGATTCTGAAAAAAAATATTTGAGAGGGTCAGATCTCACTGAATGAATTATTATTATATATATACACGTAACCCAAAATATAAACACTCAAGCACCAGTATAATAATATATTTATATTTATTTAATATATGCATGGATTTCGTGCAGATGCTCGAAATCCATATTTATTATAATAATACATATAGAAGAATTTTGGATGAAGGATCGGAGCAGAATCACTAAATTTTTCTGCAGCCTCGATTACTGTATTTCCTTAGCCAATAGACTTTCCATAACTCCAAAGATATTCTTTATTCAACTTTTTGACAGTGGACTAACCCCGAGTACTCAAAGGATTAACCGAGGATTCACAGTCATATCCCTTTTATCCACCATTCTCAATAATCATAATATCCACATCTCAAATCAAATAGCCTAGTATCTAACGTACTATTATGCAACAACCTTAACGTGACTTGCTAGGTGGCATATTCTACAATTATGCTCCAAAATGTTGTTTCATAATTTAAAATAATGAAAAACGTAATGAAATATAAACAACATTTATTTTCACAATTTAATAATCGCATATTAATATATATATATATATATACATATATATATATATATATTCAAAATAATAACAATCAATAAATTAAGGTATAATGAAAATTCATATTTATTAAAAATATAGATGCTCACAATATATTTTCTATATGCAATGTATACATATAATAATAACTTACAGTTCTATCACACTCCTCTATCCTAGTTTAGTTGGCCCAGTCTGATAGACCTAGTTCGCAGAACAACTAAGGAAAAAAAATATTAGAATTGAAATCCTAATTTTATATTTTTAGAATTTCTAGAGAACGACCCAATTTAAGACACGACTCAACAAAAACTCAAAACTGAGGACCAACTTGATGTCACATTTTACAGAAATTCTATTGAAAATTCGGCAGAGTCTCCTCTATAAAATGGACGTCTCTCTACTAAAAGTAGAACCGATCTTGCACGCAAACATATTTCAAATATTTACAAAGCTCAACTTTTCGGTTTGGACCTCCAAACTACATTCCAATGCCCAACCAAGAACCAACATCGTCAAAATCAATAAAATAATAATAAATACTAATAATTCACCAAAACTCATAAAAATCATAAAATACCACAATTTAATTTATTTAAATAATAAAAGCATTGAAGATATTTATTTTCAAAATAAATAATAAAATCCCAAATATAATTAAATAATATTAATAAAATCCATTTTTTAAATATTCAAAATTAAATAGCATAAATTACCAATAATTATTTAAATTGCCCAAGAATATAATAAAATAAATAAAAATTCATTTAATCATAAAAATAATAGATAAAACTATTATTCGAATATATTTCCGAAAAATATTATTAATTAGTTAAAAATAGTAAATAATTCAGAAAATTTATTTTAATACTATTTATTACTAAAAAATTATTCAAAACATAATAATTAACAATAATTTCAATTAAAATATAAAAATTACTAATTTATACTAATTTTTCCAAAAATCCAATTTTTACATAAAATATTAAAAAATTCATAATAAAAATGTGGAACATAATTTCAATAAACTTTCTTTACGAAATATACTTAAAATAGTCCGTAGAATTTATTAAAAATAAAACACATTTCCTAGCAAGGAACAATACCCATGAACAGTAATCAAGCTCGAAATAGTGCTCAAATCACAATTATTTCCAAAATCAAATTTAAATATATTTTTGGAAAACTTACAACTTTAATTTTATAATCTAAAGTCAATTTAACATGAATCAAACTAATTAAACTCAAAATCAATAATTGAAACTTAGAACTATAGAATTAATTATCCAAAATTGAAGTTGAATTCGAAGTTGATCAAATGAATTACCTTAGGGGAAATGAAGTCCATAAAACCAGCTTTTGATCGAGACCAACCTCAATTCTTGGCATTGCTGGAGACGACACCGACGGTCTCCAAAAGTTGTCGGTGCCGAGGAGGAAGAAGGGAGGGAAGGGAGCAACATTGACAGAGACAGAAAGAGGAAGGAACGAGTAGGCAGTGGCGGCGCGAAGAAGAGAAGTGGCAACAACGGTGGCCTACTCTCTGGTTCAGTTGCGCTGGGGGGCTGGTTTGTGCAGAAGAGAAGAAGAAGAGGGAAGGAAGGGAAGGAGGAGGGAAGAAAGAGAAAAGAGGAGGGAAGGAAAAAATTTATATATATATATATATATATATATATATATATATATATATATATATATATATATATATATATATATATATATATATATATATATATATATATATATATACTAATAATATTGTTATTATGAGTACCGAGACTTATGAGTTTTGAAATTTTTTATTAACATGCTTTTAAATATTTTTTTATTTGGATGGTTAATTTTTTTTTATAATTTTTAAATAATATTTTATTAAATTAATGATAATTAGTTAAAGTTAAAAAGATAATAAAGTAAATATATTTTGAAAAACACAATTATTAGTGAAAATCTTCACTAGCTAATGTGAACCTAAACTAATTTTATTTTAACAGTTATCAGCTATCAATTCAAAATTTTAACCAAATGATATTTCTCTAGCTATTAAAGAATAAACTATTATACTAGACACCATTTAAGTCTCTAAACTTCTAGATCCGCAAAATTTTATGGCTTTGTATCAATAGTCAAGCTCAGATGCAAGCCTAACACTTTAAACTCATGAGGAAGTATAAGTTCATATGGAGAAGAATAATCAATTTTACTCCAATAAAAAAAATTATTCCTCCAAAGACAAAGATTATTAATAATAAAAGTCTAAATCCAGGTTTGAGCTAAATATCTCTTTATATATACTTCTCATTTCCATTTAATTTATTCATCCTTGATATTCTTAATATTCTCTACACTCTATTCATTTTATACTTATTTTATCACAAACACCTAAGTTAAACACCAGAGTCCTTGTGGGAGAAATCTCACTAGTTCACCCTAACTCTCCTTTTGTGTGTAGATTCGAAAGAGGGATTCACAAATTTTCTACACCCTAGCTCTCTTTATTTTCTTCACCCTAATTCTTCTAATGTACATATAGATTCAAAAGATTTGCAAACAAGTTATCAAGTGGCGCCATATGTTGGAAATCACCATTCAAATTGTTTGAAGATTGTTGTTTGTTTTAGAAGTTTTAATGTCATATGCTCCACTTCTACAACATAAGAAATCCCTTCATAATGGACACCTTCTTGTTGCCCATTAATCTAAGAACACTGAGCTCTCAAACCAGTAGAATGACTTAGCAAATGGCATCCATGGAGAACTTGCCTTTTAGGTTAGCTTCCTTAAGTGAGATTTTACTCAAAATTGTCAGACAACATCAAACACCGCACCGAGTACACTAATGATGAAGGAACTTTCCTTTGATATTTATTAAACTGTAATTCAATGCATGAACCCGTCATATGGGCATACAACAAAGACTCGACACTTGCTAGTACTCTACGTGTGCTTGGTTTGGCATTCAACAATTACTAGCACTCATTCGTGCTCAATTTGACATAAATAATAATCACCAGCATGCATTCGTGCTTAGTTTGACACTGTGACTAGGGCTTAAAACAATATTAACCACTTTACACATGCTCAATCCGATACTCAGCATTATATGTGCCCACTAGCACTCTATGCATGCTCGATCCAATACTCATAAGCACTATGAGTGCTCGATTTATAAGAAGCTCAACTTCAGAGCACATGCAAAGGACAAGCAATGATCAACATCACTCCAGTTCAATTGGACATAAATATTCGAAGAACATATAAGGAGACTCTTGATACCCAATACCAATATTCAAATTCAGAAAGCAAGCCCAACACATTAAAGCTCATGAAGAAGCACAAATCCATATAGAGAGAGGTAATATATTTTACCCTTAAGAAGGAAAACTAGTCCTCCAAGGACAGGGATTATCAACAATAGAAGTTCAAATCCAACCAGGTTTGAATTAAATATCTCTTTATATGTATTCCCCTAAATTCATTCATTTTTTATATTCTCAACATTTTCTACACTCGTTGTGCAAAAAAAAAAATTATCTACACTTTATTCATTCTACAGTTATTTTCTCACAAACATCTAACTTAGGCATCAGAGATCTTGTGAAAGAAATCTTATGAGTTCACTAGACTCTCCTTGTATGTGCAAATTCGAAGAAGAATCCACAAACAAGTTATCATTAATAAATTTAACAACTAATCTTTTTTTTTTTGAATTTAAATTACCAATATACTTATATCTACCATCAAATTAAGCATATGTATATACTAAAGTTGAAGTTTTTATATGGTTCATTAGTTGCTTGTAAGAAGCAAAATATGTGCATAAATATTTATTATCTTTTTTTTCGAACAAATAGTAGATATTTCATTGATTAAACCAAAATACAAAGTTGAAGGCTTTACATTATGGATGATTTAGGATCAAAGTAAAATGGAAAGGTCCAAGAGAAAGCCAATATTTAGTTCCTCGACTTTAGGGGAAACCCTATTATATTGAGGAAAACACCAACAATGCCTTCTAAAGCAACCGGCGGCATGGAGAACAACAATTTGGAACACTTCAACATACTAGATTTGCTTGAATTGAATAATTCTAGGATTGATAATGATGTCAACATCTAGAGAAAGGAAGAACAACTGCAAGCAAGAAGTGTCCATTAATAGAAGGCATTCGATTTTGACCACCATTGGAGAAAACAACCTCTACCTATATAGGAGATCGAAGTTCAGCTTCCATCTCCCAATCCCAGAAAATCAAAATCCAGACAGACCGAAGGATAGCAGAATTGTAAAGCCATTTACATAAAAAACTTATAAAACCAAACCTAAACAACAACATGACTATATCTATTGCTATCAATATTTGATATAAAACTAGTATATAGAAATAAAAAGAAAGCAAGTGAGTAGGGGATGATTGCTGATTTAAAAACCAGCAGTCATTCCTTTGAAGACGAAGGTACTGTTAAAAGGCACTATTTATAGGGCGAGAAAATATCAACGGTTGCTTCCACTTTTTCTAGCTTATTAAATATTTATTATCTTGATAAAGCTTAGTGTTGTACCTGCGGGAATCAATGTAGGGGAAATTCTAAACAAAAGTTTGAACTCAGCTCATAAGGCCTCCATCTGTTTAATTATTCAGTTTATTCATTACTGAGATTTATCGTAATCTGGTGATAGGTGAACATTTCAAAATCTTATTTAAAAGGACAAGTTAATGCTCAAAAAGGAGAATTTATACCGAGTTTAGATATAATTTTTCTCCATATACTGTATTAAAGTCTGGAGTTTCTTGTTACTTCTTAATCACATGAATGGCTACAGAGATGGAGATGAAGGAAGACGGGCTACATGAAATTTTTGTGTTGTTGTCTAGCGGGTGTCATAACTCATGACCAAGCAACAGATATCCCATCACTTTCATCTATTAAGTCTAAAGGAAGCAAACGATAGAAAATGACAATGGGGAGTGATGTCACACTGGCATGTGAACAGTGAATTCCAATCATTGGATTCTAATGCGTCGGCTGCTACTTAAGTAAGTGATACTCTTAACAGTTTCAAATTTAATTAAGGCAACTTATATATTTTTCTAGTGGTTTGACTGAATTCATGTTTTCTTCTTCTTTTTTTTTTTTTAAATTCATCTTTTATATATATATATATATATATATATAATAGTAATTTGATAGTTAGTCGTTGTAGTTATGACAAGCAATTTGATAGTTTGTAATACATTGTGATAGTCAATTTTGTTGCTATTGAAATTGTTGTAGTTTCAATATAAGATGAATTGAACATATATATATAGGGAAAATATTATTTGAATGAAAATGAATATTTATTTTTTATACATTAATAAAAATAGTCTTAATTAATTTCTAAAATTTGTAAAATTGATGAGGATAGTTTAGTTTGTATTTTAAAATTTAAAATTTATATTTAAAAATTAGATAATTCTAAATAAAAATAAAATAATTATATTATATTTATTATCAAATTTAAATAAATACATAAGTTATTAAATTAGTATAAGATTCATATATAAATATGTTATAAAAAAAATTCTTACTTATAATGTACTCCATTTTGCATATGAATTATGATTAATATTTATAATTAATATTCTTATTATTAGTTTAATTTATATAATTTTATATGATCTCTAATACATATAAAATATCTATGCTATATATATAATTACAAATAAATGGAAAGTATTTTTGAAAATGTATTAATAAAAAAAGTTATTATTCGGTTTCCATAAATTTTTAAAATTGATGAAAATAGTTTTAGTTTATATTTTAAAATTCAAATGTTTATATTTAACAGTAGTTAGATTTAGAATGAATATAAACAAGCACGTGATTTTAAAATGTCATAAGATATAACATATGGCAAAAATACTGAGCTGGACAGATAATTCATTCATCCATTCATTTTTTTTGTCTTCTTGTTCAATCCTTATTTTTTGTCCCGTAAAAACACAAACACTACATAAAACAAAGTTTTTTCACTAGCTGGAGGCTGGAGGCTGGAGCCTCATAACCTCATCGTTGCCGGAAACCAAAAAATCAGTTGCCATCCATTAGCATTATCCTGCTTTTTATAAGTGTTTGTTACTACTATTGCTTCTTGTTGTAATTCTTGTTACTGTGTAACTTATCACCCACAGCCATCGTGCTTTCAGCAAGGAAGCATGACAATTTCCTTTTCAACATTTATGGGTTAATAGTGTAGCTGTTTACTTTTTTTTTTAATGTACTATTACCTTGAACATTTTGACGGTGTTATATGTAAGGTTGAGTACTGGTCGGATAAATTCAGAAATTTAAAATCTCTGAAATCATACAGTACCTAATTTAAAAATTTTCATATCAGTACCGTTCTATTTTTTGAGATGGCTCAGTATGAAATTTAGTTTTATAACATATAGGTATGATACGATACAAAATGAGAATTTAAAAATTTATGTAATCAACACATTTATATTATTAATTAAAATTATATTTATTTAATATGAATTGTAATATTAATACAAAAATTACATGTTATTGATATTAATTTATAAGTTCTATTATATTTAACAATTTCAATTTCAAGTTTATTTATGTTAAATTAGCATTATGTAGTTTTGTCATAAATAGTTTTTTCCATTACAAAAATTAATGATCGAAATTATATTTACTTAGTATTAATACTAATTTATATTAAAATTTTATAGTTTTATTAAATACTATAACAAATTTACTATGTAGTCTTTATCTAACAAATTTACTATATAGTTTTATTAAATATAGTTATTATATGTCTATATATATTAATAAAAATAATGATTCCAATAATACTATTTATCTCATTACTTTCAAAAAATTGTAATAATTTGAATTTTTATAAATTAAGTTAGGAAAATTAAATTATGAGATTTGAAGTGTTAATAATTATTTTTATTTTATAGTATTTTATTAAATTGTGATATTTGATTATTTCTGAAATTAAATAAAATTCTGATGTTATTGTTTATTTCATTAAGTATGGCTTCGTTGTTCTTGTTGTTATTATTATTATTATTATTAAATTATAGATTTTAATGAGTAAATTTAAATTATAGTTATGGAAATATTGATAATTAAATAAATAAATTTTAATTGTATTTTATTATTTTTTCCCCACTTTTCTTTTCCTTCCTCTCATTTTTCCTTCATTTCTTTTCTTTTTCTCTCCCTTCTTTCCTTTCTTCTTTTCCCTCCTTCCCGTTTTCTTTGTCTTCTTCTCCGGATCGATTAGCCACCCCAGTGCACCACCACGCCACTAGCAGCATGCCAGACCACCCACTCCACGCTATCGCCCCACCTTCCACCACACCCAGCTACAACAATCGTCGTCTGATCATCCTCCTTGCGCAATCTCTTGGTTTGGCTGGAAAGAGGGAGCGAAGGCCGGTGTGATTTTGGCAAGCATTCCGGCTAAGCATAGGCTCAAATCAAAACTCTAGACTTGGCCTTTGATAATCCTCAATTGATTTTGAGAAATTTAACCGGTAACAACTCCAATTTCTCAAAATTTAATTTTGGGTATTTTTGTTTAATTATGAATTTGAATGTCAATTTGATTTTATTTGATATTGATTCTTTAAAACATATTAATAAGGATGTTGTAAGGTTTTCAAAAATAATTTTTATGAATTTTTTGAATTTTTGGGGTCTCAGATTACTGATCATGACACAGTTCCCTAGCCTAGAGAATTTTTATATATTTAATAAATTTTACTAATTATTTTAAGTAAGTTTTGTTAAAGAATTTTAGTAAAATTATGTACCAAATCTTTATTATAAATTTTTGAATATTTATGTCAAAAATGAATTTTTGAAAAAATTAATATAAATTAGTAAATTTTATATTTTAATTGAAATTATTGTGAATTATTATGTTTTGGATAATTTTTTGGTAATAAATAATATTAAAATAATTTTTATGAATTAATTCCTATTTCTAGCTAATTATTAGTAATTATCGGAATAATATCCGAATAAAAATTGTATTTATGATTTTTTTAAGATTTAAATGAGTTTTTGGTTGCTTAATTATATGATTGAATAATTTAAATGGTTATCGGTAATTAAATGCTATTTAATTTCAAAAATTAGAATAATGGTTTTTATAATATAATTTGATTATTAATGTAGCTTTGATTATTTATTTTGTAAATAAATATCTTTTTATTCTTTTATTGTGCAAGTAAATTAATTTTGGTATTTAAATGGAAATTTTAT
Source organism: Mallotus nudiflorus (assembly GCA_947683625.1). NCBI lineage: Eukaryota > Viridiplantae > Streptophyta > Magnoliopsida > Malpighiales > Euphorbiaceae > Mallotus > Mallotus nudiflorus. Next base: position 375,433 of record CANTUR010000400.1, on the reverse strand, counting down.
TGTTTATAAATTGTGATTTGTGAAATTGATTTTCGGTTGGGCATAAAGTGTAGTTCGGGGGCCCAACCTAAGATTTGAAGTTGTTACTGGTATTTGAAGTGTTTTTTTGTGCATGATTGACTTTACTTTTGTAGAGAGATGTTTATTTTACAGAGGAGACTTTGCCGAATTTTTGATAGATTTCTCGTAAAACATGAGATCGGGTCGAGTTTAGTAGAGTCATATTCTTAATTGAGTCTCTCTTTAGAAATCTAGAATTTATAGAATTTTCATTTTTAATTCCATTTTATTATATTTTATTTATTTCCTTTTTTTAGCCGCACCTCTAGTTAAGTCGACAGGTCAGGATCAAGTGCGACTGCGCAGAGGAACGCATTCAACTTGTAAATTAATAATTGAACTGTGTGTAGGATATTTTATATTAAAATATAAATTCATTGATTATGAAGAAAAGGGAGAATTTAATAAAAGAATTATACTATTATTTTAAAAAAGGCTTGGATTAAATTCTCCTATTATTTGCTATGGTATATATGTAATAACCTGAATTTTTTAAAAATGATTTTATATAATTAAATATCGAGATTTGCAATGTTATTAATAATTTTTATCGTATGTTGTTTTTATTATTACATTAAATTTCTATATTTAATTACTAAATATAAAATTCTATTTGGAAACTATTAATATATTTATTATTTCCATCTCATTTTATTATTTACATAGCATTATTATTATTTCTATTGTTATTTTAACTAGTGTTATTTTTATTATTGTTATATGTTGTGTGTGTGTGTGTCTATATATATATATAGTTTAAAATGCCTAAAGACCCGGTCAACCCTGATCTCCCTACCCTTTTTCTTTCATTTCTTTCCCATGTCATCCCCTTTCTTTTTCTTCTTGTTGCCCCGTTTCTTCCCTCTCTCTCTCGCTGTCTTTCTTCTTTTCCAGCAACACCACCGCCTGCTTCTTTCTTCTTCTTGCTATCTCAACAACAACAACAGCAACAACAGCAACAACAACAACAACGACAACAACAACAACAACATCAGCAGTCCTCCCCTGTCCTAGAATTCTGCTTTATTTGAATTTTAGGTTAGTTTAGTTGATTTTGTTAGGTTGATTTTGTGTTGTTTCTTTGTTGTTAGTTATTTGTTAGTTATTGTGTTTATTTTAATTTTTAGTTAATTAATATAATTTTTGCTTAATTTATTTTTAATATTTGGTTACTTTTTGAGTTGATCTATATGTACTTAGTTGATTTTAAATTATTTTAGTTAATTTTAATTATGGGTAATTTTGAATATTTTAATAATATAAATTGTAATTTTTGTTAATTATGTTAATTAATTATTTTTGGTTGGAAATTTGTGTAATTAGTGTTAGTATATTAAGTTAGTAATTTTTGTGTTAATAAAATTATTTTTAGTAAACTTATATTATTTTTGAGGAATTATTATGTTTATGTGAATATTGAAATTTTGGGCTAATTATGTAATATGGTTGAAAATATAGTTAAATTATATTTTAAATGGTTTTAGAATTTTATAGAGTATTAGAATAATTTTTATAAATTAATTACTATTTTTAACTAATTAATCCTAATTTTTGAAAATTATATTCAATATTAACTTATTTATTATTTTGTGATTAAATGGGTCTTTAATTAATTTTATAATATATTTAAACTATCTAAATAATTAAATGTGAATTTGACTATTTTATGATGAATAATTGTAAAATTGGATTTTATTAATATTATATAAATTACTGGGATTTTATTATCTAATTTGGAAAAATAATTAGTTTTAATGTTTTATTATTTAAATAAATTAAATTGTGGCATTTTGGGTATTTTATGGATTTTTAATGATTTTAAATATTTATTATTAAATTATTTATTTTTGGTGGATTATGAACTTCAGTTGGGGATTTAAGTAGTTCGGGGTCTCAACCAGAAGTGTTGATCTTGTGTGAATTTAAAAGTGTGTTTGCTTGTAGGATTGACTCTACTTTGATAGAGGGATGTTTATTTTATAGAGGAGACTTTGCTGAATTTTTGGTAGATTTCTCGTAAAATGTGACATCGGGTCAATCCTAATTTTTGAATTCTGAGTTGAGTCTTTCTTAGAAATTCTAGAAGTTAGGGTTTATAATTTTTGATAGTCGTTTTATTTTGTCTTTTAGCCGTCCCTTTAGTCGCATCTACCAGTTGAGGTCGGACACAACGTATTAGAGAACGTCTTCATCTTGTAAGTTAATATTTGATTTGAGTGTCGGATCTTTCAATTTAAATCATATTCAATTTTGATGAATTAATTATTTGTGAGATTCTAGTCGGTACTTTTAAAATATGATGCATGATTTAATTTATAGTTGGTTTATTTTATTTATTGTAATTTTTATTGTTTTATTTAATTTCATTTATTTTAAATAAACTATGGTAGAACGGGCTACCTGATGAGTTTTATCATGACCGTGTGCGTACCGGTAAAATATTTGAAAATATTTGGTTATATTACTAGGGCCGATGGTCTGGTGATACTTTGCTCTCGGACATCGCTAGTAATATAATATTTGATTATTTAATAAATACTGGGGCCGAAGGTCTAGTGATGCTTTGCTCTCGGACACCGCTAGTATAGTTGGATTAATATTTATTAAATCACTGGGGCCGATGGTCTGGTGATACTTTGCTCTCCGACACCGCTAGTGATATTGGATTAAGTGATGTGATTTCGGTTGTGCATTTTGGTGATACTTTGCTCTCGGGATCCGGCAGTCTTGAATATAAGTGAGTCGTATGACTGTTAAAAAAATTGAGAACTCGGGTTCTACTTAGTTTTTATAATGAAATGTTTTAAAAGGTATTTAAATATTTATTTCTTTCCTTTTGAAAAATGAATTTCAATATGTATATCAAATGAATTGAATAAATTATAAATATATTATATTTTCATAAAAACTTATTTTAAAGAAGATTTTGAAACTACATTCATTTCTTTTATTAGCTTACTCAGTGAGGTCTGACTCCCCTCAATTTATTTTTTTAGGAGTTTAGGAGTCTTTGGTTACGCCTACTTCTCTACGCTAAGTAACTTCTTCATCGGTTATCCTATGTGGGTCTATATTGTTGTATTTGTATTAGTATCCATGTACTGCAGTAGAGAACTGTATGACTGTATATTTTAAATTTGGATATTATGTATTGAGATACTATTTTATATAACTGATGATGTTTATTTATTTTATGCACTATGATGTTATGATTTAATTAAATTGAGAAAAATCAGTTTGACAATATGCATTATGATTTAATTATTTTATTGTAAGGTTTTAAAGTGAAATATTTCGTGTTTTTCTTTTAAGGCTTACTACGGATTTTAGTAGCTTTATGCTTTCCATTCCCTAGTACCGGTCACGTGCCCTTTGGTTCGGGTCGTGACAATATAAGCATGTTTATATTAAATTTTTATATGATTAGTTAATTGTTATTTTATTGTAATCTTCCTTATTTTAATTACTTTTATTTATTTTAAAACGAACTACGGTAGAACGAGTTATCTGATGGGTTTCATCAAGACCGTGTGCACACTGGTAGGTTTGAGAGTGAGTGTTGGTTGTTATAAGGCTTAGTGATGCTTTGCTCTTGGGCATGATTTTATGAGATTATATATAAGGCTCGGTGATGCTTTGCTCTTGGATGTGATTTATGATTTACTGGCGCCGGTAGCTCAGTGATGCTTTGCTCTTGAGAACCGTCAGTAAGTATTGATTTAAGTGATTTGACTGTGACTGGTAGCTCGGTGGATGCTTTGCTCTCTGGAACTGGCAATTTTTAGATTATAAGAAAGCCGAAAGACTATTAGAATTATGAACTAGGGTTCTACCTAGTTTTCTTATAAAAATGATTTAAGAAAGTTTATTATATTTATATAGTATTTTATGATTTCAAATACTTTATTTCGGTAAAAGAGGATTTCAATAAATCAGATATTTTAAATTTATAAATTTTAAATTTTATATTTTCATAACATATATTTTTAAAAGAGATTTTCATACTACATACATTTTTTTATTAACTTACTCAGTGATGTTTGACTTCCCTCAATTATTTTTTTAGGATCTTGAGAGTTTTTAGTTAGTCCTCCTACTTTATGTTGGGTTTCTTTTTCTCCGACTATTTTATGTAAGTCTATATGACATGTATTATTATGTATTTGAAATCTAGAATACCACAGTAGTAATAGTTAACTGTTATGTTATATTTTATGGATTATTACTTGTATTAAAGATTTGTATTAATGTTGATTATTATGTTTCTTCAAAGATTGCTTTGGATATTATGTTATTTATGTTATTTATTTTATTTAAACATTTCATTTAATTATTACCTATATTTTATCATAAATTTTCATTAAAGCTTACTATGAGTTTCGGAAGCCTTATGCTTTCCCAATCCTTAGTACCGATCACGTGCTCTTAGATTCGGGTCGTGACAATAATATCAATAAGATTATATTACATATTAACAATAATAATCAATAAGTTATTAAATAATAAAAATGATTTCTCTCTTGTTTTTATTTGTAAAATCACTACTTACTTTAATTAAAACGAAGTAGTTTAGGGCAAAACAACATAGTTTTCTCCTAGAAGACCCCTTATCAAGCAAGAAAGAAGCAATTTTTTCATAGTGGAGTCACCATTGACTCTATATATTATTATGGTGAAACGACGTAGTTTTGGTTATATATATATATATATATATATATATATATATATATATATATATATATATATATATATGCAACAAAAGAATAATTATAACAATACTATTTAGCTCATTAGTTTTTAATAATATCAATAATATTAGAATACTTAATAACAATACTAATTAATAAGTTATTTAATATAATAATAACAATATATTTTAATCAATAAAAATGACATCTTTATTGTTTTTATTTATATGATCACTACTTAATTTAATCAAAATAATGTAATTTTAGATAAATCTACATAATTTTTGTAATCTACAACATATGTCTATATATTAATATGCAATAAAATAATAATTATAATAATATTATTTAGCTCATCAGTCTTAAATAATATCAATAAAATTAGATTACTTAATAGCAATAAAAATTAATAAGTTATTAAATATAATAATATTATCTAGCTCATTAATTTTAAATAATATCAATGATATTAGATTACTTAATAATTAATACATACATACATACATACATACATACATACATACATATATACATACATATATATATATATATATATATATATATATATATATATATATATATATATATATATATATATATATATATATATATATATATATTAATTTTCTTATTTTAATTTAAATTGAAATATTATGGGCATTCCACATTTTTACTTGTTGTTAATGATGATGATGATGATGATGAAAATAAAATTAATAAAAATATTTTGTTAGTAATTTATTTATTATATTTTAAACACAAAATATATTAATTTTTATCATATATTATTATGCATATGTTGCTTAATAATATCATGAAAATATATAATTAAGTTCACTACTATTTATTCATACATATATACTATTATTATTATTTGGTACTGTGTTTGGTTTTTTGTTCGGTATGGTTTGGTTTGCTTTTTTGTAAATATTCAGTACCATACTAAATTAGTTACAAAATTCGGTTCAGTTTGAGGTTAAAATTATTCAGTTCGGTATGGTTTTAATATCTTTCGGTTTGATTCGATATTTTCTCTATCCCATGCTCAGCCCTAGTTATATGTGACAATGATGGATATTTGGTGAAATATGATGGCTTTGATGTTGCATGAATGTTACAAGTAGTGGATGTCTAGATGTGGTAGCAAGAAGAAAGAAGAACAACAGAGGGTCTTAATTGTAAATTTTTATTGCTTTCAAATCACAATTAGATCCTTCTTCATATGTATTTTTTTCATTTAAGTATTTATAACAAACATGTCAAAAAATTTTTTTATGTCTCACGCGCTCTAAAACGCATTAAATCACTCACTTGTACACTCTGGCAAGTCATGAGTTTAATAAATTGAAAATTTTGACTTTAGAACTTAAATGGGTTCAAAATAAAAGTCAAGATAAATAATGAGTTAAGTTAATAGTTGATAGGTGAAATATATTAAAATATAAAAGTTTAACGTATCTCCAACCCAAAACACTAAATTGGTGCAAGTTTGACACTATTTTGGTGTTTCTATAGTCATTTGATCTCCACCCTATAATGCCAATTTTCATAGTAAAAGGAATATTTTCTGTATATTCTTTTATATCTCTTATTTTTATTGTTTCTTTACTTTTTTATTATTTTTACAAAGTATACACATATTTTTTTTATTTTCTACATATTCATCCAATTTTAAATTTTTTAATATTTATTTATAAATATTATATGTTGACCATTTGCATGATCAATTCCCAAATTTTGACTTTGATAAGTAATTTGAATTCACTAATCTTTTTCTCTAAGAGTGTATTTTAGATACATTTGATAATTCACTTTAAGAAAGATATGAATAGGGCTTAAAAGCTCTTTCAAGCCCTCAAAACACTACTCATATGTTCTCTAGAACCTCAACAAGTACCAAGCATCAATTAGAACTGAGTAAGGATTGAAATTGACTCAAAACAAGCTCATTTATGTCCCTCATGAGTGGCCATCACAATCGTGAGAAACACTCACAAGCTAAAGTATCAAGAAGCCTCACTTTGTATTAGCAATCTGCATCCCTCACAATCGTAGGCATGCTAGTCCCGATCATGAGCATGTGTCTATATTGTGATCCATGCAAGTCACAAAACATTGAGGAACTCTAGGACGCTCACGAGCTACGACCACGATCATGAGACATGCTCAATCTAGGAGACAACAACTATTTCAAGTCTAATGGCTACTTTTTTAGATCCTCATGAGCATCACCATACATAATAATTTGATTGTGTCAATTCAATATTCATTACATAAAAATAAGCAATAAAATTTATATTTTATTTAATTAAAAAATTTAATTTTAAATTTTTATTACTTAATTATTTGCTTTACTTGCATCAATTGAAAAATATAAATTAAATAAAAAAGGAAAATTATGTATCAATTTGTCAAAATCAATCATTCATGCTTAAATTGTAAAAAGTGTCAAAGGTTGTGTATTTTTTTTTTTTGTAAATAGTTAAAATGGTGCATTTTTAACATGGTGTTTACGTGGATCAACTTAAATTTTTTCTATGGCTACATTAGTAAAGTTTCACTGGATTTTCAACTAGTATATGAAATTGAAAACAATTAAAAAAATTATTGAATAACATTATCAAAATTAAAAAGATATGTTAAAATTATCAAGCGCTAAAGGTCAAATTTTATTTTTTTTAATTTGCCCTTCTAGAATCAGTGTTAACAATAAGAATTTTTAACTGTTCTATTCCAAAAAAAAAATATTAAGTTTAAATGGGATAAAATGATTGTTAGCCTTAGAAGAAGTTAAGCAAATTTTTGTGTAGAATGAACCATGTTAGGAAGGAAGAGCCTTAACTTAGGCAAAGCGGGAATGGTGATTTAAATGTACCCCGCCTTATTCTAATTTTTTGCTTTGCTAGAATTTAGGGAATAAATTTTGATTTTTAAAATTTTTTATTTAGATATCACTGATGGAAGAAAAAATATTTTAGAAATATTTTTCACATTTTTTCGATCTTATGTACAACTAAATGCACATGTAGTAGTCAAATTTTAATTTGAGTATTTAATTTTAATATCTTTATGATACTAATGTTCAATCTTACATACTACAAATTAATATCTTCAAACACACTTTTGTGTTTGGTTCAAATGAATTTCACAAAAATTTATCGAATTCATTTGCAAATCTAAGTGAGTGTGTTTGATTTAAATGAAAACTTTATAAAATTCATTTTCAATTCTAACTTCTTAATTTTGTGGAATTGTTTAACACTAAATTCATTTTTATTGATGAAATGTGTTTGGCTTAAATGAATTCTATTTAAAATTCATTTGGAAATGAAATGAATTTTTTAATGGAATTGAACCAAATAAGTGGTTCATTTTCAAATGAATTTCAAACGGAAACTCATTTTAAATGAAATTTATCAATGATATTTGGTTCAAATGAATAGTTTGTGAAATTCATTTCAAATAAATTTCATATTTTGTTATATGTGTTTGATATAAATATAGAATTCAAGTTAATTTTTAATATTAGTAAAAAAAATACCCTTTTAAATAGTAAAGATATATTTGAAAATAAAAATAAGAAGGGGGTATTTTAGTCATTTTAGAAATATAGACTTAAAAGTTGTGGAATTCATTTAAAAATTCCAGCCATTTTATAAGAAATTGATCAAGTTATAATCAACTCCACAAATTTAAAAATTTGAAATTGCAAATAAATTTTATAATATGTTTATTTATTCAAATACACATCATTTGGAATTACAAATAAATTCCATAAAATTTTGTAGAATTCATTTATACATGATAACGTGCTTTTGGAATATCTGAGTTTAAACCCTATAAAGAATCAACAAATGACAATGTGAGAGGTGGGGAAGACCCCTACAAACCCTCTGATGCCTACATTAGAGAATGTAGAGAGGGAGTTTAAAAAGATAAGGAGAGCAATGAGAATGAGGGATATGGGGTCTTATTTATAGAGATAGTGATGCTCAAACTTGAGAGGAATATGATTGCTCTTTGATGTAGGACTTGTGCCTATTTGGAGAGAATTTCTTCTTATCTAAGAGTATTCTTAATTAAGAATCCTTCTCCTATTTGATTTGGACATTCTTCATCTATAAGTAACTCCTATATAGGAAAATAAACCCTTAGTAGAATAGGAATGTGTAAATGGGGTATCAAGAGTCCCCACCAAAAGCATGTTAAGATATTTAATCTGATGTATCCTAATATGATAGATGCATGGTGATGAATAACTCAGAATAATGATTCCTCTACTGGAAAAGAGACTGCGTGCACAATTGCATCTGAAGCAGAAGGGTGAGTTGAGGTGGCCAGCCTTAATCATAAAATATGATGGTGATGATGCTTGGTACCGAGTCTTGACATTAATGTGTCTATATATAAAAATGTGAAAATGCCAGCTGGACTTGTAGATGCTTAGCATTTATATAACGTCCTAAGGGATTAACCTGTCAGTATTATAGGATTGACCTAACGGGACCAGCTGTCATTGGAGTTTTAGATACTTAACATTATAGGAGCTACCAAGTATTCTGAACCTTAGTATTATAGTAAATGACCTGAGTACCAACGTCATTTGTTGAAGTTCAAATGCTCGATGTTATAGAAACACAGCCCGAGTGCTAAACCTCAGTGTTATCGAAGTGACCTGAAAGTGCCAACTTGAGTCACTGGACTTAGATGCTCAGTGTCATAGAAATGCGGCTCGAGTGCTAAACCTCAGTATTATCAAAGCAACCTGAGGGTGCTAGTTTTAATCACTGGACTTAGATGCTCGGTGTCATAGAAACGCAGCCCGAGTGCTGAACCTGAGTACTATTAAAGTGGCTTGAGGGTGCCAACTTCAGTCATTGGACTTAGATGCTAGGTGTCATAAAAACGTGGCCCGAGTGCCGAACCTGAGTACTATCGAAGCGACCTGAGGGTGCCAACTTCAATCACTAGACTTAGATATTCGGTGTCATAGAAATGTGGCCTGAGTGTTGAACCTCAATATTATCAAAGCGACCTAAGGGTGATAGTTTCTTTCATTAGACTTAAATGCTTGGTGCTATTCAAGTTTTAAAAAATTTAAATAGTTGGCAGTGAGATAAGAAAAACTTTTTTATTGCTAGATCTTTTGATATTTCTTTTGAATTTTGAATTTCATAATTGTTACATCTATTCGTATATCAAAGGATGAGACATTTTAGTTATTGTATTGATAACTACTCAATTAGTGGGCTTTTCTTTTGGCAGGAATACCCTTGATGTTGAATGAGAGAGATATAAATAACCATAAGGGTAGTATTGATCATTTTAGAACCTTCTGCTTCTCTTTAAATAAGCCAATCCTTTTGCTAGCCTTACTCTTACTTCTTTGCTGCATTTTTCTTGCTAGTTTTGCTTTTAAGTGTTTTCTACTCCTACTTCTTTTATGTTTTTTGTAAACTGTCTTCTTCCTTCTTCTTTAAGGTGAAGACTCTTCCCTTTTTTTTCCTTTATTTCTACTTAGTAGAATCCATGGCTCTAGGAGAGCAAGTAAAATATGATATGTTTGAATCCAAAGCGGATAATGACATGCTAGCATGGTATAGGAGGAGGTATGACATTCCTCAAGAGTATGTGCTACATACTATAGAAAGAAACTTTAAGGCTCACGAGCATTTCTTGGACATGGTGAGGATGGTCATTCACATTAACTAATTAGAGGGAGGTTTAAGATTTCCTATCGACCCTTTTATGAAGAATTTTTTAAATAGGTTTAATATAGCACCTGGGCAATTGCACCCTAATAGCTATAGGATTTTAATAGGATATATAGATCTTATACATAGGGAAGGTAGGGAACCAGATCTGAATATATTACGGTGTATATATAGCCTGAATAAAAAGAAAGAGGAGTTAAACTTTTTACTATCAGTTGTACCTCATCAGAGTCTATTTGTTAAGCTTTCAGACTTATAAAAGTCATGGAGGCATAGAGTTTTTATGATTAAACATCCTTTGAACTTTGATAATGTCTAATGCCTATGGGTTGATGAATATCAGAAGGTACCGCACCCCTTACAACTACTTAAAGAGGATATGGACCTGACGTCTAGAATCCATTTCAAATGTATAGTTGAAATGAGATATATTAGGGATCTTTCTTAGAGATATATCTAGAGAGTTTATCCTAGAGATGAAATTGCTGATGGTTGGTACTTAATCTTCTAAAGGTATATTCTAACTCTTATATTCTTTTATTTATAGATGGCTGACTTTTTTATCTTTATGGATGTGACTTTCAGATGATGTACTAAAGACCCAAGAGGATGTTTATATGATTCCACCTACTTAAGAACTAAATGTTTCAAAGGTCCTAGCTGATATTAGACTTAGTAATAAAGAAAAAGCTATAGTTGATCCTTCTTAGAAGGAAATATATAAGACTCTTAAAAAGTGATCCTGAAATAAGGATTCAGATGTTGAGGAGGAGGAGCTGAATAATGAGGTGTTTATCAAATGCCTAAAAATTTCAGATGGCTGGATATAAGGAATTAAATCTTAAAGAAAATGAAGCCTCCGAGTATCCTGAATTCTCATATTAGGGATCAGTATGTTGAGTCTCTACGACTCCCTCAAGACATCCAGCGATGGATGGATGTGGATAAAGAGGAGTAGTTCAACTCTATGATCAGACATTTTTTAGAAGTAATTATCTTCTACTTTATTTGCTTATGCTTATATGTACAGGTATTCTTAGTTATAACCTTTTTCTTTCTTTCAGATGACTTAGTCCTTGTTGCTAGTTAAGGATAACTACTTTATTTGCTTATGCTTATATGTACAGGTATTCTTGGTTATAACCTTTTTCTTTCTTTCAGATGACTCAGTCCTTGTTGCTGGTTAAGGACAACTACTACTTCATTAAGAGCCAATAAAGCTTGAAGGAGATGGAGGTTGGTACAATAGCTATAGATTATGAAAGGAAAGTGGAGACAATAAAAAAGGCACTGGAACTTTACTGTTGAGGCTAGATCTGAGGCTGAGGCAAGCCAAAAGAGGATTTAAGAGCTAGAACATTATTAAGCCCAACTTGCTTTAAAGACCGAAGGGCAAGACTCTAAGTTTGCGGCTTTGGAGAAAAAACTTATTGAAGTATAGAAATCATGCAAAGGTAATAAGAAAAATTATCAAAAGATGGTTAGAGGATTTCTTAAGGGTTACAAGTCTGAGTGTCAAAGGATCCTGCTTGCTTAACATATTGATTACACCTATTGATTTGGCAAAAATAGTTGCTGAAGAAGATGCTCATAGTAAGTCTTCTTCCAAGCGATCGAAGAATCCAAAAGTTGTTATCAGGACGCCTGATGCTGAGAAATCATCTTCTAAGCAACTGAAGGATGAGGTCTACTGGAGAGAAATCTTCTTATGATGTTATTGCTTATGGTTTTGAACCAACCCTCTTATTTAAGTCTTAAAATTCTGAGAATGTGAATCCTGTTCCTGCTACAAGGATTGAGCATCTCAATACTGAGGTAAATTGTAAATTACTTAGCAAAATTCTTTTTCATTTTCTTAAATTGATGTAATACAATATTTTGAATGGTAAATGAAGTATTTTATTTCTCAAAACTTGCTAAACTCTAAGTACATTTATTGATAGTATTTCCTAAGACTGTATGAGTTCCAGTATTAAGGTAGCTCTTTTCCTTATTCATCTTTAATTTTGTATGCCACCTTAGTCATTTTTTTAATGACTTGGTAAGGGCCTTCCCATTTAAGTATGAGCTTGCCTATTCTAGAGTTGCCTTTGCCAATGTTAACTCTTTTGAGTACCCAATCTCTGACCTTAAACTACCTTGGTTGGACTTGTTTGTTATGACACTTCGTGATCTTCTACCTCTGAGCTTCTACTACAATGCATGCTTATTCTCTCCTTTCTTTAAGTAGATCTAGGCATATCCGAGTGTTGATGTCGTCAACCTCCTAATCTAGATCTCCAATTACCTAGTAATTGAGATTACAGCATCCATACCATAAGTCAATCTGAAAGGCATTTCTTTTATGGAGGTCTTAGGTGTTGTTCTAAATGCCTAAATGGCATTGTTGAGTTATTTAACCCAGTTTCCCTTCTTTTCATCTAACCTCTTTTTTATACCTTGCATGATGATCCTATTGGTGACTTTTGTCTGACCATTTGTTTATGGATGAGCAACTGAAGTAAATCTATGCTTTATATTGAGATTATAATAAAAGCTTCTAAATGTCTCATTATCAAATTACTTCCTATTATTTGTTATCAAGGTGTGTGGTATAGTAAATCTGCAAATGACTTCCTTTCAGAAAAATGTTAGATCCGAGCCTCAGTTATGGTTGGGATAGCTTTAACTTCTACCCATTTGGTAAAGTGATCAATCGCTATGATCAAGAATTTCTTTTGAGAGGTTGAGACTGGAAATGGACCTAGGATATCCATTCCCTAAACTGCGAAAGACTAAGGACACCCAATTAGATGCTGAATATTGGAAGGCTTGTGGCTGAGGTGAGCAAACTGTTGGCACTTATGGCATTCCTACACTAGCTTCTGAGCATCTTGGGACATAATGGGCTAATAGTAACCTTAGAGTAATGCTTTTTTGATCAGTGAATTATGAGACTTGTGAGCTCCATAAATTCCTTCATGAATCTCTCTAAGTATGTAATTTCATTCCTCTGGTAATACACATTTAGAATATGGATATGATAGAGACCTTCTGTAGAGTTCCCCGTTATGCGTGGAATAATGTGCGGCTTTTATTTTTAGTTTCTGAGCCTTCAACTTTTCTTGTGGGAGTACGCCATGTTCAAGATACTAAATGATTGGCTTTATCCATTATGCTACTTCCTGGATATCCAAGATCTTTGCTTCCTTGGTGTTTGGCTTCATTAACTCCTCAACTAGCTCAAGCTTTTTAAATGATTGACTGTCTTCTACTACTAACTTGACTAATAAGTTTACTTTTGAGTTTTTGCTTCTAGAAATTTGAATGATTTCCCACTGTCCCCTTTCATGCTCGAGCTTCTTTAAGAGCTTTCTGACTTTCTCTATATATTTGACTATGCTTGGTTCCTTAATCTGGTATGTTCTTTTAACTTAGTTAACTACCAATTATAAATCAACATATATTTTGAGATGCTTAGTTTTGACTCTATAACTAACTTCATTCTAGTAATGAGTGTCTCATACTTGACTGCATTATTAATGACATTGTACTTTATTTGCACTGCATATCTGATTGTGACTTTGCTTGGCCCTATGAGGATAATTTCAGCACTGGATCCTCGAGTGGATGAAGCTCCATCTATGTATAGTTTCCAATTTGGGCATGAAGATAGGACAAAGTCTTCCATTGTCATCTCTTTTATAAAATCTACCAAGGTTTGTGCTTTGATCTGTTGCTTTGATCAGTTTTGATCTCTTTCAAAACTGATGTCAAATTCTCCAAGCAATACTGATCATTAGACCAATCTTCTAGATGTCTCATGTCTTTATAAGATTTTCCTTAATGAAAAGCTAGATCTTACAATGATTGAGTGAGCTTGAAAATAACGCTTGAGCTTCTAAGATGTATGCACCATGATCATAGCTAACTTATCAAGCTTTGGATACCAAATTTATGAATCTTTAAGTATTTTACTGATGTAGTACACTAGATTCTACTAACTTCCTTCTTCTTTAACCAATACTGATGCAATTGATTCTTGCTAATAGAGAGATAAAGGTACAAAACTTCTTTAAAAATTGGTCTGCTAAGAAAAGGTGAAGAAGATAGGAATTTTTTAATGTCTTTAAAGGCAACCTGGCATTCTTCATTCCATATGAATTTTTTGGAGTTTTTTATAGCTTAGAATATTGGTAGATAGCTTTTAGCTGAGCAGGAGATGAAATGCCCTAAAGCTGTTATTCTACCATTTAGTTTCTAGAACTTGTTTAATGATGTTGGGGCTTTCATTTTGAGAATGGCCTCCATCTTCTTTGGATTGGCTTTGATTTGTCTATGGGATATCATGAATCCTAAGAATTTGCTTGCTTTAACTCTGAAGACACACTTATCCAGTTTTAGCTGGATTTGGTATTGGTCCAGTATGCGGAGGATTTGATCAAGATCCTTGCAGTGCTGCTCTATATACTAGCTCTTGACAATGATGTCATCCACATATAGTTATACATTTTTCCTAATTTGATCTTGGAACACATGGTTCATTAGCCTTTGGTATGTTGCTTTGACATTCTTTAACCTAAAGGGCATGACCTTATAATAGTAAAGGCCTTCATGAGTGATAAATGATATTTTCTCCTAATCTTCCTTTTTTATTGGAATTTGATGATATCCCTGAGTGGGGTCCACAAAGCTATACAAGTTATGACAAGTAGTCAAGTCTACCAAATGATCAATTATTGATAGTGGATAGCTATCTTTCGAGCATGCTTTGTTAAGGTCAGTATAGTTAATACACATTATGTACTTCACATTTAAATTTCTAACTAGTACCACATTAGCTACCCATTCTTAGTGTGTGACTTCTTTGATGAATCTGGCCTTTAGTAATTTCTTTGTTTCTTTGGCAATCACCTACTGCCTTTTATATGTGAAGTTCTTCTTTTTCTGAACTATAGGTTTTACTCTTACATTGATGTTCAGACTATGTGAGGAAATTTGAGGATCTACCCTAATTATCTCAGATGCTTTAGAGGCAAAGTTGCTTGAATGCTTGATCGGGACATTCCTTATTCCTCTTTTAACTTTATCATTGAGCTCATTGCCAATTCTAACTATCTTTCCTTTAGTAATTTGTCAAGTTTAGACCTGATCAACTAGCTTTGGATTGGCTCCTTGTTTCTTATCTTCAAGGATTCTAGAGGGAATGCTTCCATCTAGGGTTTGATAGCCAACTGATAGACAGTTTAGCCATGGTTTAATCTCCATGGATTATTATCACCCAATTTTTAAGAGTGATCTTCATGGTCAGGGGCATGATGCTTATGGTTGCATCAATTTTATAGAGGATTGGCTGGCCTATGATGCCATTATATATAAGAGGAAGGTCTACCACATTAAATAGAGCTTTAACGACTTTCACATCTTTAATTTCTCGATTACCAAATTCTACCATTAATTCCACTAGTCTTATTTACTGTGTGGTTCCTCCACATAAACTTATAGTGGGGTTCCAAATGGCTTTCAAATCAGTTACAAATCCCCTATTTCCATGTAAGCATCCTAAGAGAGTGCATTGGCAGTGCTTCCATTATCAATTAGAAATCTTTTTACTAAGTAATTATTAATGAATGCACTTACCACCAAGGCATCATTGTGTGGATATTGAACATGCCTACTATCTTTCAGACCAAATGTGATGGTCTATTTCTTACCAAAGAGAAGACTTTCCTCTTTTCGAGTTCTCTTAGGCTTCCTTTCAGTCTCTTCCCCTTTGACTATCATGTTAATGATTCCAGCTACTTTATTTTAAGCTTTCTTTTATTCTAGCTTATCTCTTTCTAGATCCTCTAACTCATGGGTTCTTCTGGTTATGTTAATAAAGTTTTTGAGTTTCCTATTTTGTATTAACTTTTTTTTAGCATTCTTCAATTCTTAGCATGCATCATTCTCGTGCCTATAGTCCCAATGGTATTGATAATAGAAACTCCTATCCTACATGGCCTTCTAGTAGGACTCAACCTTTTGGCTAGTGTTATGCCTATTCCACTGTTTGATCCATAAAATGATTTTTTATTTGGAGGTTTTTAGTGGTGTGTATCTCTCAATTTACCTTATGAATCCTTTTACCGGGTTTCTGAAGTTTGATCTCTGAAATGTAGGCCTTCTTGGTTTTGACCTTTCATTTTTTCTAAAAGGTATCTTCTTGTCATCTTGATGCATCCTTCTATCTTCATCCATCTTTATTATTTTTTTTCCATGGCTATTACTTTAGCAAAAATTGATAGGTTCTTTGGTCATGATCTTATCTTTGAGCTTTCCCAACTGAGTTCCATTCCTCAAGGCTTCTATGGCTACTTTATCAATTAAGTTCTCTATTTGCATGGCCACTTTGTTGAATCTATCTAGGTAGCTTCTCAATGATTATGTAGACTCTTGTTTGCACATCCAAAGATTATTAATATTTTTGGTAGAAGGTACATTAGTAATAAATTGATTATGAAACTTCTCAGCTAATTCTTCAAAGGATGAAATAGAATTCTCAAGAAGATGATGGAAACATTTCTAAGCTTCTTAGTAAGTGTGCTAGGAAACACTTTGCACATGATTCCATTATTTACATTCTGAAGTAATATCCTGGTCCTAAATGAGGTTACATGGTTGATTAAATCCTTGGTTTCATTAACTTGGTCTAATTAAGGTATTTTGAACTTGGATGGGATCTCCTAATTATTCTACTCACAAAGGGTGTCTTTCCTTTTATAATGCATTTATCTTCCTTCCTAGGTCTAGTTCAAGCCTTTTGCATAAGCTCTTCAACTTTTTGAGCTATCTTTAAGTCATCCAAGGCTAGGATTATTGTGCTAGATTCCTTTTTAGAGCTTTATGACCTTCTTTATTTTTATTAGGTACACTCAGAGTTACTAATGCTGGTGTTGCTATATTATTCTCCGGATGAGCTATTCTTGGATTACTACTTTGAATCAAGGCATTCAGCTGTTGTTGCATTAAGAGCATATGGGTTTACATATTTTTTTATCATTACTTCTTTGCTTGATGGAGGTAGGTTGAGTGTTTGGGTTACTTTGTTTAGGTATGGTATGTTTATGATAGGGGTTTCTAGTAAACTTGGAAAAGGCATGGACGGTATAGATCTATTGTTATGCTGTAGAGGAGCATAATAAGGGAAGTCATTGCTCGGTGTTAGCCATCCCTAAGTATTATTAGTTGGAGTGAATGCTCTGAGGGGAGCTTGTGATGAGAGTCTAATATGCTGAAAAGGTGTTAACAAAATTATTGGCTAAATGGGTGTTAATTGGGGGAATAGGTGCTGATAAATTGATCGAAGGAATAGGGGTTGAAGGGTTAATTTAAGTATTTGAAATTGAGATTGAAGGTGGATTGGAAGTCATTATGTAAATGCTTTTCCCAGTAGATAACGATGGCTTTGACTTAAGAGTTTCCCATAGATGGTGCCACTTGATAACTTGCTTTTGGAATCTTTGAGTTTAAGCCATATAAGGAATCAACAAAAGGCAAGGTGAGCGGTGGAGAGATCCCCACAAACCCTTTGATGCTTAAGTCAGAGAATGTATAGAGAGAGTTTAGAGAGATAAGGAGAGTAATGAGTATGAGAGAATAGAATAAATGAGAATGAGAGATATAAGGTCCTATTTATAGAGATAATGATGCTCAAACTAAAAGGAATATGATTCCTTTTTAATGTAGGACTTGTGCTTATTTGGAAAGCATTTCTTCCTATCCGAGTGTTTTTTTTAATTAAGAATCCTTATTATATCTAATTTGGGCATTCTTTATCTGCAAATAACCCCTGTATAGAAAAATAAACTCTTAGTAGAATAGAACTATGTATATGGGGTATTAAAACCAAATACATTCAAGTAAATATAATAATATGAAAATTAGAGTCGATAGAATTTTTAAATATTTATAATATAAATTTACTTAATTAATATGTCTTATTCAATATGGGTTCCATAATCTACATAAACATAAATATTTACATTTTATATTTTATTATAATCTGCAATAGTAACTTAATTCTCTCATTCATTTATCTCCTAACCAAGTTTGCTATAATTTACTTGATTTAAACCTATTTATGTTTAATTGTTTGTTAATCTATACTCTACCATACTAAACTAATGGTTCAACACTAAAATTTTTTGTTTCAATTCAGCCTTTCCTCCTATTAATTTTTAGAGTTTATTTACAGTGGGATCCACATCTAACTAAACATGTTGATATGAAACCTACCTATAATAGAGATAAAATGCGCATCTAACTTTGAAATCTTGCCCAAGGATCATTAAGGATAGGTTGTGTTGATGGAGCTAAACCCCTTGCTTATTAATTTGAAGCAAGATACTTAGCTATTAAAAGATGAACAATCACATAATTCTAAGTTTAACCTAGCAATTGTAATGAAAGGTAGATGTGAAACAATTCAAGTAAACTTGCAAAGTTTCAAAAGAACAAAGTTAAGGAAAAACCTCACTTAATTGATTAAAATTGTCAAAAATACATGCTAATTCGTCCTACATAAGTCTAGCCCTTATATAGGCATATAAACAACCTAATCCTTGAAGGAAAAGGTTTTATTCCTTATTCCTAAAGATACCTATAAAGGAAAATCCTTAATTAAGGAGATTTCCTTCAAAATAGGACAACTAATGACAACTCATAACAACTCATCTTTGAAAAGTCAAAATTGACAACTCATTACAACTCATGACAACTAAGCAAAATGACAACTTGTGATAACTAAGCATTGAAGCATGCCATGTCACATGTTGACCATTGACCCTTGACTTTGACTTATTGACTGTTTGACTTTGACTTGTTGACTTTGACTGGGAATATTCTTGAATCTTCTTACATATTCTAGAATCTTCTTGAATCTTCCTTATTAACTCTAAAATAGAAAAAAAAACTTCCAAATTCGTTCAATTCAAGCTAATTAATTTTAAAATAGGAAATTAAGCTAATTAGCTTGAATTCTTCATCATGCGGCTCCAAGCTTATACTTGTAGTCAAATATACCAACTTGCTTGTAATGTGAAAGACAACCAAATTCAATGCTTGTTTGAACTTCTTTGTCCTTGATCTTGTCATTGGTCCCTCATAATGCAATGGATCATTTGGTTTGATGGGCTTGCTTAGTTTGGTTACATCATTCCCCCCTTCCTCAAGATGATTCATCCTCGAATCAGCACCTACATCAAAATAAAAAAGAGATAAATCAACAACATTAAATGTAGCACTTACACCATACTCACCGGGTAAGTTAATCTTGTAAGCATTGTCATTGATACGCTCTAACACTTGGAAGGGTCCATCACCACGTGGCATCAACTTAGATTTCCTTTGAGTGGGAAATCTTTCTTTATGCAAATGTACCCAAACCCAATCACCTGGTTCAAATACAACTTTTATGCGCCCTTTGTTTGCATGTTTGGCATATTGCTCATTCTTTCTTTCAAGATTTGCTCACACCTTTTCATGTAAGGACTTCACAAATTCTGCCTTCTTCTTTCCATATAGATTTACTTGTTCACTCAAAGGTAAAGCAATCAAATCTAAAGGACTTAATGGAATAAAATCATAAAAAATCTGAAAAGGATAGCAATTGGTAGAAGAATGCACATTACAATTATATGCAAATTCAATATGTGGCAAGCAATCTTCCCATGACTTCAAATTATGCCTAACCATGGTTCTTAGTAATTGAGATAAAGTTCTATTAACTACCTCAGTTTGCCCATCAGTTTATGGATGACAGGTTGTAGAAAATAAAAGTTTAGTGCCCAATTTACCCTACAAAGTCTTCCAGAAGTAGCTTAAAAATTTAGCATCTCTATCACTCATAATTGTTCTAGGCATGCCATGCAAACGAACAATCTCTTTAAAGAACAAATCCGCAACATGTTGTGCATCATTAGTTTTTCTACATTCTATAAAGTGAGCCATTTTAGAAAACCTATCTACAACAACATATATTTAATCATGTCCTTGCCTAGTCCTAGGTAAACCAAGCACAAAATCCATGGAAATATCAATCCAAGGTGAACTAGGCACGGGTAGAGGCATATACAAACCATGTGGTTTTAACTTAGACTTAGCTTGTTTACACATAATGCACTTATCACAAATTCTAACAACATCTTTTTTCATGTTAGGCCAATAAAAGTGATCATGTAAAACATCTAAAGTCTTGGCTATACTAAAATGTCCCATTAAACCACCCTCATGTGCTTCACGAATAAGTAATTCACACGTAGAACAGTTAGGAACACACAACCATTTCTCTTTAAACAAGTAACCATCATGCCTATAGAACTTTTCAAAAGCAATATTTTCACATGCATGATAAACACTACCAAAATCACTGTCATTCTCATACAACTCTTTTATGTATTCAAATAGCAATTTGGCATCTAAAGAAGCAAGTAAAGTATACCTTCTTGAAAGTGCATCAGCCATAACATTCTCTTTACCTTGCTTTTATTTAATGACATAAGGAAATGACTCAATGAATTCACTCCACCTAGCATGTCATTTGTTAAGCTTATTTTTCCTTCAAGTGCTTCAAGGATTCATGATCAATATGTATCACAAACTCTTTAGGCAATAAATAATGTTGCCATATCTCCAAAGCGCGAACTAAGGCATACATCTCTTGGTCATAAGTGGGGTACTTCAAGCTTTCACCATTTAACTTTTCACTAAAATAAGCAATTAGTTGTCCATCTTGCATTAGCATAGCCCCAATTCCAAAACCTGAAGCATCATATTCAATTTCAAATGTTTTAGAAAAATTAGGTAGGGTAAGTAAAGGAGTAGATGTCAACTTATCCTTAAGCATGTTAAATGTTTGTTCTTGTGCTTCTCCCCACTTGAAGCCAATATTTTTCTTGATGATTTCAGTCAATGGCACTGCAATAGTACTAAAATCCCTCATAAATCGCCTATAAAAGCTTGCAAGACCATGAAAACTTCGCACATCACCAACTCCTCTAGGTGTAGGCCAGTTTTTAATTGCCTTGACCTTCTCTTCATCTACCTCTTTTCCTTTTGCACTAACAACAAAGCCTAAGAAAATAAGCTTATGTGTGCAAAAACTACACTTTTTGAGGTTAGCATACAAACATTCCTTATACAATACTTCCAAAACCAAATGCACATGTTCAATATGATCTTCCAAAGATTTACTATATATAAGTATATCATCAAAATAAACAACCATAAATTTTCCAATGAAAGCACGTAAAACATGGTTCATTAATCTCATAAAAGTGCTAGGTGAATTAGTTAAACCAAAAGGCATGGTTAACCACTCATATAAACCATATTTTATTTTAAATGCAGTTTTCCACTCATCACCCTCTTTCATGTGAATTTGATGATAACCACTTTTCAAATTAATCTTGGAAAATATAACAGCCCCATGTAACTCATCAAGCATATCATCTAACCTAGGAATAGGATGACGATACTTTACTGTGATTTTATTAATTGCATGACAATCAACACAAATTCTCCAAGTTCCATCCTTCTTAGGCATAAGTAAAACTGGAATGACACACGGGCTCATGCTTTCTCTAATGTAAACTTTTTTCATAAGATCCTCAACTTGCCTTTGTAACTTTTGGTTTCCTCAGGATTGCATCTATACACGGGTCTATTTGGAATTGTAGAACCAGGTTCAAAGTCAGTTTGATGCTCTATTCCTCTTATTGGCGGTAAACCACTAGGAATATCATCGGGAAACACATCTTGAAATTCCTGCAATAATCTCACAAAAGAACTAGGCAAAGAAAGGTCAAGATCATTAGAGCTCAAATAAGATTCCTTGTAAACAAGTACAAGCATAGGATGCCTTAAAAGTAAAGCTTTCCTCACATCTTTTTCTTTTGCATAAAAACTTGCTTTTCTCTCTTGTTTTACCTTATTCACACTCAACTCTCCTTTTGCATGCGCATCACTCTTCTTTTTCTCATTGTGCATCCCCTCAAGCTCTCCTTTTTCCACTCTTTGCTCACTCCTCTCATTGCTTTCCTCACAGCTCTCCTTTTTCTTATTTGCCTTTTCTTTTTTATGCAAACTCTCTCTCTCTCTCTCTCTCTCTTTTTATTACTTTTTCTTTTTTAAACTCTTCAAATCTTTGCTTTAGGACTTTTTAGTCCTCATACACTTCTTTAGGGGTTAAAGGTTTAAGGGTAATGGGTACATCATTCATTACAAAAGAATATCTATTAGAAAACCCATTATGATTAGCCCTCCTATCATATTGCCAAGGACGCCCTAAAAGAATATGACAAGCTTGCATAGGCACTACATCACACAATACTTCATCTTCATATTTGCCTATGGAAAATGCTATCTTCACTTGTTTAGTTACTTTTATCTCCCCATAATCATTCAACCATTGCAATGTGTAAGGCCTAGGGTGCTTCATGGTATATAAATGCAATTTCTCAACTAACATGGTACTAGTTACATTTGTACAAATACCCCCATCAATGATCATACAACATACCTTATCTTGCACTTTGCATCTAGTGTGAAATATGTTCTCACATTGTGCCTCATCCTTCATCTTGGTTTGCACATTCATGATTCGCCTTGTCATAAGCAATTCACCATGTGATGGACTTGGTACAGCCTCTTCATCACTTGTATCCTTAAGCTCGGGCATCTCCAAATTACACTCGTCATCCTCTTGTTCATGTCTCCCATGGGTTCTAGTATTGGCTGTACTAGCATCTTAATGATGAATTGACTTTATCTTGTCTATTCGGTCTGCCATGTCTCCGATTTGATTTTCCAAATCTAGTCTCAACTTGTCAAACAATTGGGTCATGGATTTCATGTACATCTTTTGATTGGGCATTCCTTCTTCACCTTATTGAGTCATTGCTTTAATTTTTCCTATAAGAAATTATTAGTAGCAATAAAAATAAAAATCACAAAACACTCCCTTACATGTTTCACTCAATTTAAATGGTACTTACACTCGTGTTTCACTCAATAAGGCTCTTACCCTTTTATGAGCTCACCACTCGCCTTTTACCACTCAAATTTCCTAAATCTCAGTTCTAATAAAACTAATGCAAATTATGCAAAAATTGCTCACTCAACTCAACACCATAATCACAAAAATCAAATTAAACTTAAAATTCAAAGTGACTATTCACGAATCAAATAAACAAGAAAATAAGCAAGTGAACAAAACTTAGCTTAAAATCAAGAAAAAAATCCAATTTTTAGAAGCCAAGAAATCGTACACAATGAAAATTAACAAAAGAAGTCAAATTTAAGTTCCAAACCCACAAACACAACCAAAACACAATTCTGAATTAAAACAAGTAACAATATTTTTTTGTTTTGTTTTCTCAATAGATGTGGAAATTCAAACTAACTCAATTAAGGGTCTTTTAATAGATTTTGAACCCTTTTGCATAAAACACAATGATTGGATTTTTTTTATTTTCTGATTTTTTTTGAAATTGAGAAGAATTGAGAAGAAGAAGAAGAAGAAATTATGAATGAAAATTAAATGATAAATAACCAAACCTTGAAGTTTGGCTCTGATACCAAACTGATATGAACTCTACCTATAATAGAGATAGAATGTGCATCCAACTTTGAAATCTTGCCCAAGGATCATCAAGGATAGGTTGTGTTGATGGAGCTAAACCCGTTGCTTATTAATTTGAAGCAAGAAATTTAGCTATTAAAAGATGAACAATCACACAATTCTAAGTTTAACCTAGCAATTGTAATGAAAGATAGATGTGAAACAATTCAAGTAAACTTGCAAAGTTTCAAAAAAACAAAGTTAAGGAAAAACCTCACTTAATTGATTAAAATTGTAAAAAATACATGCTAATTTATCCTACATAAGTCTAGCCCTTATATAGACATGTAAACAACCTAATTCTTGAAGGAAAATGTTTTATTATTTATTCCTAAAGACGCTTATAAAGGAAAATCCTTAATTAAGGAGATTTCCTTTAAAATAGGACAACTAATGACAACTCATAACAACTCATCTTTGAAAAGTCAAAATTAACAACTCATTACAACTCATGACAACTAAGCAAAATGACAACTCATGACAACTAAGCATGTCACATGTTGACCATTGACCCTTGACTTTGACTTATTGACTTTGACTTGGAATATTCTTAAATCTTCTCACATCTTCTAGAATCTTTTTGAATCTTCCTTATTGACTCCAAAATAGAAAAAAAAATTCCAAATTTGTTCAATTCAAGCTAATTAATTTCAGAATAGGAAATTAAGGTAATTAGCTTGAATTCTTCATCATGCAGCTCCAAGCTTGTACTTGTAGTCAAATCCACCAATTTACTTGTAATGTGAAAAATAAGTAAATTCAATACTTGTTTGAACTTATTTGTCCTTGATCTTTTCATTGGTCCCTTATAATGCAATGAATCATTTGGTTTGATAGGTTTGCTTAGCTTGATTGCATCACATGTTGATTATCTAAGATTATGAAGTGAGAGACAAGATGGTCAAAATTCAATAAAGATTTCCACTCTAATTGTCATGCATGTTATCATAAATTGAATGCTTGGCAGTTCGCGTAGATTGAAATAAAATTTTGATGATAGTAGTAATTTAAGTAATGTAAAAAATAATGTAATCTAAAATATTTATTTTAGTTTATCATGTTATTAAAATTCAATTGGATGATTGGTTGGTGATATGTAAATAAAATTTAATAATTGAAAAATAAATTAAAATTTAATATTTAAATTGTAATAAAGTAAAAATTTTAATATCATGAATACATTTGATACCTGGCAGACTAATTTTTTTTTTAAAAAATTGGAGAGGAATGGGTGGACAGATTCGAACCGTCCTCTTCTGTAAAGCTGCCAAAACCTTATGTTAGTAAGTTAGGAGTGGCCTACCGTAAGACTATATAGTATAGTATAGAAAACTTGATTTTGGTATTTATTAGAGTTCCAATTTCGGGGCGTAGGTATTTGATCATGTCAAAACAGCCTTGGACATTGAGACTCAAAAGAGCCTCATTCCCAATTTCCATACATACATTCGTGCACTCTAGGAAACATAAAACTATAGCCTTAGACCCTGGTCAGACAAAAGAGTTTTTTTTTTTTTTTTGGAATAACTAGATGCTTTTAATAATTTAATATCTTATTTTCTTATAATAAATAAGTGATATAATTTTATTTATTTAACAAATTAATTTTAAGTTATTAATTAAATAATATTTTTAAAATTATATTAATAATTCTGAACAAATAATATTTACGCACTTAAATTTACATTATAATATAAAAGTTAATTTTTCTAATATAATATAATATTATTATTTTTATTCAATAATTAGTATAATTAAAATTTTAAAAATATAAAATATAATTCGTATATATATATATATATATATATATATATATATATATAACTCACATGTCATTAAAATTTTTAATAAATTATCTCAGCAGTAATACTTATTTAAATTTTTAGTTAAATCAAATTGATTCGATCATGAATTACAATTGAACTGATGTGTTAGTGCATATGATAAAACTGGTCAATTACTAATTTTTTAGTGATATGCTAAATACACCGAACTATAATTTATTTACAAATTCATACATTATAATTGTTATTTCTAATAATAAAAAAAAGAATACAATTAAATGTAACATAAAGTGAACCATTTTCTTAACTTTTAAACTGGAGAAAATAGGAGTGTTAATCACTATATATATATATACCTTTAAAATTATTTAGCAAATTTTATAAATAATATAAAAATAGTAAATTAAATTAAATTATTTTTTATAATTTTTTTATTTTAACACATATAATAATATTTTATGTTTATACTTATTATAAATTTTCTCATTCTAAATTTTTTTCAACATTCTTTAATATTCTTACCAATATTCACTAGTGTTTGTTTTTCTTGTGCTTTCTTATATTGGCATGCCTTTATTTTAATATATTAAAACAAACATATGAAACGTAAAAAAAAAAAATATAAATTTTTATTTTTTATAAATAAATATCAAAATTAATAACTATATTTAAATTTGTTTAAAATATATACATAAAATATAATTAAGAAGTGTTTTAAGAGAAGTAATTTAAAATGAAAAAAATATCATTTATTTTTATCTTATTTATTATATTTATATTATTTATACCATGAGCTAAGTTTTTCTAAAATAAGAAAAAAAAAATATAGAAAAGGTATTTACTTTTGCGACTGCCAATTTACTACGTGGATGCAGCATATTTGAAGTATATGAAATACAATATTTTCTTCACCCAAAGTATTGTCTCTGATACATACACTTGGTATTGCAATGAAATCCAGAAAGGAATTCTCTAATAGCATTGAGAGTATGAATGATTTGGGAAATGCAAATTTATTATTTTTCACAATTCCTTTACAAGTAACTAGGAATTTTTTATTCTGTAAGTTTGAAATGTGTTGCATCGTAATTTTTACATCTCTAATGGTCAAACTTAGCTGCAAACAAACAACTACTTCATGGTTCTCTATTAGAGTGCATATTGTATAAACTTGACTATGAAATAGTTTAGCTTTTTTTATTCTTAACTACCAATTTTTCTTTCCAATTTAATTTGTTGCTGCTGCTGAAACAATGACAAGTGAAGAAGATTATATTCTTACTGTTATTGTTAACTAAAGTTACATAAATTCCCCTTAATTAAGTATTTTCGATTTAAAATACTCTTAATTAAAGAATGAAATTCTTATAATCTTTAAATTTTACGAATATTAATTTATAAAATTAAGTTTTATTTATTTAGAACAATGAAATACACAGACAATTTTCTTGGCATGATTCATACACATTGTATACATAATATACATGTGAATTAAAATTGGCAAGCTTGCACCAATAATTGTATTCGACATTTCTCTCAATGATCATTTTCTCCATTTTTAGCAATAGAAATCATTTCTCTCTTTCCCTTTTCTTGGAAAGATCTAGGTGCTACTATAAGGTACATAAAAACTAGTTTCCAATAGCACATTTACTTGTGTGATTGTACATATACTCTTGACTAACATTATTGATTTATATCCAGAAGAACAAATAATTAGGCAACTACATCCATAGCTTTTTGGCATCACTTTCCTCTTGCTGTCTTTAATCACCAAAACTTCTTTCTAGCGCCATCTCTGTGTTTGCCTTTCATTTTCATACCAACTTTCCTACTCCACATGTCGAAAGCATGTATACCCACGAAAGAAAAACCCTTTAATTTACAAAAATTTCTTCACTTGACTTTAAATTTTCTGTTTAATTTGGATTCCATGTGTCGCATTTGTGTTAATGCTGGAAAGTTCTGTGAGTACTTTGGATGACTGGATACACACAAGTTGTGCCACTTACTAGCTAAGTGCAAAAGTGAACTTCAGGAGAGAAAAATGACAAGTTAAAATGTCCTTGTCCATTAGATGTTTATAGTTAAACTTGGCACTTATTGAAGTGTTTTAGAAAGTTCAATGAAACACCTGAAAAGAATTGCTAGATACTATTTCTTGGTGAAGTGTTTTTAGGGTTCTTTTTTAATAGCTTGTGATTGTGATTAAACAAAAAAACTTAAAAAATTACTACTGTACAAGTACTTAACAAAGTACTTAACACAAGTCTGCTGCATATGTTTTGCTTTTGTTTCATTTATTAGCTAAAGCTACTACTATAATGATGTGACTCAACAACTTTTTTCATGACTATTTAAAATTGCTTCGTTCGTTCTAACATTGTCAATACATATCTGGTTCCATGGTCTTATCTATCTGTATTTATTTATATGCAACTCTCATGAAACAAACATGAAACAAATAGAAGCAAGTACACTTAAATGAACAACTACTTAGAAAAGTATATTAATAGATTTTAATGATAATTTTTGGTTTCAATATAAATTTCATCTGAAATTATGACGACAAAAGTAATGTCAAGAAAGGATTATAATAGTAGTGCATGTGCATTAATGTATTAGAGAAGGGGAAAAGACTAGGCTGCAAATGTTATTTGGTAGAGATTTATTGACTTGATTTTGAAATTTCAAAACCCAACACCAAAATTGCTTTGATGAGTTTGTTGACTGAGGCAAAGCCATAAAGAAAGGGGCATTGACAGAAAGAATGAATTCGTTGGAATGCTTATGGTAGTAGTAAATTTTTCTATCTACTGTTGTATGTATTATAACAAAAACAAAACACTCTCACCAAAGCAAATGCTGGATGGGTTATTTGTTTGCTTCAAGCAAGATATAGATAACAGTTAAATATAGCAGAATGTTCCCTTCCCTCTCTCTCTTGTAGAGTAGAAACACAATCTGCAAGTCTAATCTCTGACTTTGTGTCTTTTTGTATTTTTTTTTTTCATCGCCATATCTATCTTCTCATTTTCTTTTTCAGGGGTAATTTCTTGACTTTCTGCAAGCTATCATTTCACTTCACTACCAATACCTTTATTTTTGTATTTAAAAATTACCTGAACCTCACTCATTCAATTTACTCCTTTTTCTCTTCTCATCTAGCTCTCTCCACTTGTTTATATATACCATCATCTTCTAACCAAAGTTTCAAATCAACAGGCTTTGATTAGGATTCTCTCTCCTGTACTATGAAAGACCCTTGCTCTAATCTCTTCAGTGGGTGGTTTAACTTTATGGCTCTTCATCCTCAGTCCACTGCTTTTTCTACTTCTTACGCAAATCCCAGACCATGTATCAACTTCAATATCAGCAATAATTCTTCCTCTCAATCTCAACCCTATCCTTCTCTATCTTCTCAGAATGAAGCTCCTCCTCTAATAGAGTACTTAAGTCCTCCAACACAACAAGAAGAGCACCGTGAATCATCTAGTAGTTCCATGGAAGAGGAAAAGAAAATAAAAGGAGACAAGGATAATGATGGTAGAACTTTTACTGTAGCTCTAAATATAGGCCTTCCTTGCCCTAGTTCTGATCTGGGGTCTAGGGTTTCCTATTCATTGACAGATAAAGAAGATGGGAGTGCAGCTTCAAGGTACCCTTTACCTATTCAGAAACCAAAAAAGGGCCAGTATTGGATTCCTACCCCTTCTCAGATTCTCATTGGTCCTACTCAGTTTTCATGTCCTGTCTGTCTTAAGACCTTCAACAGATACAACAACTTGCAGGTATGCCCCAAATCTCCCATTGCATGAAACATGTTGCCTTCAATTTCTTGTTTTTCGTTTCCTTTGTGTTCTTTGCATATATTTTATTTTGGTGTCATTTCACCTGGATCTTGGTAGCTTCTTCCTGTTCAAGCATATAATTAACTTGTAGTGCTAGCCAAATACTTAGAAAGGAAGGTCACTCTTCTCTTAGCACTTAGCATATTTCATGTTTCTGGTGTTGATACTTGTATTATATTCTCGTCTTTCCCAGATGAGACTATTCTGTATTTTGTTTAACAGTTTATAAAATGTCCATTGTGAAGATATAGTTCTACTTCTGAAGATACTAATTCTAGGCTCAGTTGGCCAGCTATAGTTCACTAAAGTAAATCAAAACTATCAGCAAGAAATGCAGTGCTTCAGAGTCTTTCATCAGATGACTTTAAAAGCCAACTCTAATTTTTTAATCTTCACTTAAGTCTGCAGGCAACTGTTTGTGCAGTGAAATCTACAGTTCCCATATGTAAAAAGCAGACCCTGGATTCAGACTGTTTTAACCTAAAACTGGGCTCTTCATCTGCTCAATCAAGTGCTTTTTAAGAGACAGTATATTTATTACTATTAATGGTTAACATAGATATAAACACATACTCATGTTTGCACTAACTACTAACCTTAGCTACAAATGTATCAAAAACCCACCTGGTTTAATTGCCAAAGGCGGTTGGGGGCAGTGTAGAATTTCATAATCATTAATCAGATATAGTTATGGTGGCTAAAGATCCCTCTCTTTGAAACAGTCACTTTTTTGCAGGCTTATTATTAAGCAACTTAACTTGAAATTAATCTAGACGTAAACCAATCTTAGAATTTGCTGGTTAAAGTTCCTCTGTTGAAGAACACAAGGAGTCCTTTTATCTCTTTTATCTTTTTCTGTGCTCTTGTACACTCAAGCTTTCTATCAAGGTTGTTTCTCATATATGGTTCTAATTTATTAGGGCAATGTAAAAAAAATGAACAAAATAGTTAAAAATGATAACCTACTTTTCCAATGCTATGGAGTCACAGAATTACTATTGCCAATTCATTTACATTTATAATTTTTGCTGTTTCTTTTCTTTAGATTAGGAAGCCATTAAATATATCATTTATAAAAATTTGCACTACATTACTTTTTTTTTCCTCATCTTCTGACATACTATGTCTTTTGCCTTGTATGGCAGATGCATATGTGGGGACATGGATCTCAGTATAGAAAAGGACCTGACTCATTAAGAGGAACCCAACCAACAGCTATGCTAAGACTTCCATGTTATTGCTGTGCACCGGGTTGCAAACACAACATTGATCACCCAAGAGCAAGACCACTCAAAGATTTCAGAACTCTCCAGACCCACTATAAGAGAAAGCATGGAATCAAACCTTTTATGTGCAGAAAATGTGGCAAACCATTTGCCGTTAAAGGTGATTGGAGAACCCATGAAAAGAATTGTGGCAAAATATGGTATTGTATTTGTGGTTCTGACTTTAAGCATAAAAGGTCCCTGAAAGATCATATCAAGGCCTTTGGTCAAGGCCATGCAGCTCTTGCTACTGACTGCTTGGAAGAAGAAGATGAACCTACTTCTGAAAATGAACTTGAGGATGAGTCCTCATTGTGATGATGTATATTAGAAAACTTTGGTTTTCAGGTGATTTGTGTCATTGTTTTCTTGTTTCTTTTTTCATGATTTTTCTCGCTAAATAATGGTAAAGCTTGGTGAGTTCAGTAGGATACTCATTTTTCTTGATTGTTTGTCGACCTACAATTTTACTTTTGGGCTTCATGTATTGATTTATATATATATGATTATATATGCCAAGTTTATGTAAATGCACCAATAAAATAATCAAATGCAAAATCTTCGTTTGCATTTTCTTAATATTCTTTTATTCAGGGTGAAAATTATCGAATTTATGTTACAAAAACCTAAGGTTTTTCTAAACATTTTTCTAAGCAAGTGCTTTATTAGAGATGCTCTACTCTATTAATGAGACCTAAAGACACTGTTTTTCTACAAAAAGATATGAATGTGATGAAGAGCACCATAAAATAATAAGAAAAAAGTTTTCTTTTTTTTTTTTTTTAAATTGCCTACGTTTAATATTTTGAAAGTGAAAGTCCTTTTTGGTTTGCTAGAGGATTCCTTGTATTATTTAAATTATATGTTTTTTCTATTAATAAACATTATACTATTGTTTAGTTTCCAATTTAGAATAATTCAATTAAAAAAAGAAAGTAGTTATTTATATTTCTAACCAAATTATTAAAATTAGTTTTCAAATACTTGATTAAACAAACCAAATAATGTTAAAAATATTAAATAATAATATTTACATTCAATTTGGATAATTAGTTTTGTTGGTTTAACAAAATAAAATAAAAATGGAAAAATTTAATATTTAATAACAGTAAAATTTGTCAATACTATTAAGATTAGCACAAATTTTATATTGTGTACTTATAATTTTGTAACATAATAATAGAATGACAATTGATATTTGAAACTTCAAAGAAGTTTAAACTAACACCACCAATTGTATTTAAAAAAATATTAAAATTCAGTATAATGCTTTCTAAAATATTTAAAGTATAATTTTCCAACTAGTAGAATGATTTTTTGCTCAGTTATAATGATACTTTGTAAAACATACATTTATCTATAATAGCTCCTCTCATACCCAATTTAATATTGAATTCAAAGTAATTTACTAAAAAAAAATTTAACATTATAAGAATAATTTGTAACAATCATTATATTGTTGATTTTGTTCAATTTTATTAATTTTGATTTTCATATTTCAAAATCCATTAAAATTTTGATTTATAAATTTCACTAACCATTAAATGTTATAAACTATAATATTTAGTTTGAATTGGTGTGGATCAATTCAATTTAGTTAGTGTAGACACTTAGTTCGATTGGCCTACGATAGGAGGCGAACTGTGAACGCTTGATTTGATCGACTCATAATAGAGACTAGTGATGAGAACGTGCGAAGTTTGAATGCAAGAAAAGGCCTGAAACCTTCTTGAAACTGGACTTAAGAGCTTAAAACTCTAAAATCCAAGCCACCCATGAAAACGAGGCTTACACCCATAAGATGAGTCCAATCCACCTCAACCCATTAGGCCCAATACAGGGTTGGGATGGAGAGATGATGCCTCATCAAAGAGGTGATGCCTCTATAAATGAGGCGCTCACCTTTATAGATGAGCCACTTTTGTGGCAGCTACTTTCCTCTGTATTAAGTGTAGGGGCAGTAATGGTGGCCAACTTAGTGGGCTTACCTTTAACTGAAACTCAGTCTTTTGCATGAGGAGAGGATTTTTAAAAGAAGAGGAGAGCTAAAAGTGCAAGGACGAGGGTAGAAAGTAGGGGATAGGATAAGCATGGGATTAAAAAGGAGAAAAAGGAGAGAGAAAAGAGGTTAGCAATCATTATCAACATTTGGAGAAAAAAAGAAGAGAGTTTTTAAGAGAAGAAAAAGGGAAGAGCTCTAGAATAAAGGGAAGAGACACTCTTGAGTAAGAAGAAGGGGAATCAAGTTTAAAAGATCATTTTCTTGAAGGAAAAAAGTGAAAATCTTGCATTCAAGTAAGGGCTCCAGACCAAAACAACCTTTAAGGGCCAACCATTTTGGAAAATAAGCTTATATCAGTAATAATCTTCACCTACTTTCAATATTAGAGTTGCAGATTTGCATAATCTTTAGTTTACTCACTTATTTGATATATTTTGTGTCTATTGCTTACGTTATACCATGTTCTTGATATGATATATTAAGGTATTAAATATAGTTGCAAGTTTTAAGTATTTGTGTCTATATTATTTACTTAAGACTGAAGTTTATTACTTTTTGCAAGTTTCTATGCCTGATGATAGGGTGATGCCTCTTCAAAAAGGTGTTGCCCCTCTGTAATGAGGTAATCGTTTTATAGATGAGGTGATCACCACTATGATAGGTTCTTACACGACCTTATTTTGATATTTCTTATAAATTATAAATGATTCAAATTTCTATAAATTCCCATACTTTTGTACTTTTAGTTTTCTTTACATAATCATTTTTACTATTTTGTTTGGGGTTAATATTCAAGTATTTGCAATTTCTATTTGTATTGACTTGATTCATAAATTAACTTAATGGTTCCTTTTTTAGGGTTTTATATGTTTTGGGAGATAATATTTTGTCCATTACAAGAGTTTGGGATGATCTTAATTCTCCAACATTAGTTCATCCTCTTTCTAGTTTTATTTATGTTCATGCTTAGAAATTCAACAATTGTTTGAAGAAAATTGTAATTTGCATGTTAATAAAGAAAAAAATTGAATAATTAAAGGTAATAAAATACGAAACACAAACGGAAGCCAACCGTAAGATTGGGTGGGCATTCTAAAAGCCTATACCCAGTTTTCTAACCCGTTCTATAATGATAACTTCTGGGAACCTCTGTGGAATCTAGTTGCTATATAAGTGTGTCCTAGCCTTTATTTGGGTGGTGACTCCATCTTCGATTAGGCTTTAAGAACTATTTTGTATTTCCTAGTAGGCTTTGAGCCCACACATTGTCGTGGTCATTAAACACTTAGGCATGGGCTAAACCCTGCCGCCTACAGTGGTGACTCCACTAGTGAGAGAAACTGATTCCAAATTTTTTATATTTTATCATCTTTAATTATTCCTTTATTTTTTTACATTTCTATTGCATTCACTACACATTCTTGTACATAATGAGCACTTTAGTCCCAAATTAACTCGACAATAATTAGTATTTTACTACTATGTTTCACTCAAACCTGGTGATGAAATATTTGATTATTGTCACTCACGACATGTACATATCCACATCGCATAGACCCTTGAGTAGGGAGACGTATATGGATATATATCGTTGTAGGAGCCGAAGCCTACTACCTGAGACTCAAGTTTATGTAATGATTTGGCAATTTCCCTTAGGAATTTTCCAATTGCATATGTTTTATGCCCTTTATTGGATCCTTAAAATAAAACTTGAGCCCATTATAAATGGACTGTGTCAAGATAGGCCTTTTACGCCTACTTTTAGCCCATTTTCCAGTGGATATGGTCAAAATGGACCTTTCATGCTCATTTTTGCCCATTAAAAATGGATCTTGACAAGGTAAGGCTTTGAAGTCATTCTTGGCTCGTTGAGGATGGACTTTGGATTTATTTAGAGAATCCATTACTTTTTTGGTTCATTTTGAGAGTTATCTTACATATATCGATTTTATTATCCCCCATTGATATTTAAAACTCAGATAAAAAATCCTAGGACAAGAAACTCAACATTGAAAATGCATGCGAAAGAAATAAGCATGGAGGTTATCATTTTTGAAACTTTGTATTTTGTTTCTATGTGTAAATAAAATGTGTTTATTTTCTTTATTTAAAATAATAAAAAAAAATGAAATTGCACATCATGCATACACATCATACATAGTTCTAACATGCAATCTTGCAGATATAGATCCTTCAAGCTAGTCTGGGTGGGTCTAATCTCATTTTGATCGTTTAATCAGAAGCTTAGAAATAGAAATGACAAGTGGTTTTTATCTTGAGACCTTTAAAGTATAGTTGAAGAAGAAGTATTTGCTAAAACTCGATCTATAATGAGAGAGATGATGGGGAAATAAGTAAACTGATCAAAGAAAAGTAGCCTATACAGTTAACTAACCCGATTGATCTTGACATTAAAATCCCGATGAAAGAAAGGAAAGAGGATGATGTGATAGTGCTGGTTGATCCAGTGGGTTGGAAGAATATGAACCTGGCAGAGGATGTGGAACAGTCTAATTAGGCCAAGAATATAACTAAAGGCATGACCTAATTGCAAATGATGATGAAAGAAAAGGGCATGGATGCTATGATGGACTATATTAATTTAAATCTGGATGAAGAGGATGATCCCTTACCCCATAAATTTAAATTCCTTGACATGAAAAAGTACTCTAAGACTGAAGACCCATATTTGCATTTGAAATAATATATGACTTACATGAAAGCTACTGAGTTGACTAAGGCCCAAATAGTCAAGCAATTTTCTATATCACTAGAGGGTGCACCAATTCATTGGTATTATGATTTGGAACCACATGTCCAGTCTGATTGGAAAGAATTGTGTGCTGCATTTGTGAAGTAGTATGGTCTTAATGTTCAGTTAAAAGTATCTTTGATGGATCTGTAGAACACCAAGGAAAAGTTCAATGAGTCCTTCACCGACTATTTGACTTGTTAGAAGAGGAAGTTGGCTCAAATAATACATAGACCTGTTGAGTTAGATCAATTGATGCTAGTAATGGAAGGGATGTTCCAGTATTGTCTAAAAAGTTAAAGGACCTTGGGATGTGAAACTTTGAAGAGCTGTACAGATTTAGGGTCCAGAAAGAGTTAGATTTGGCCCAAGAGAAGAGATTATATAGGGGAAGATCAAGAGGCAAGGATGGAATTAGCTCAAGTAAAAATATGCAAATC
Organism: Mallotus nudiflorus; assembly: GCA_947683625.1. Taxonomy (NCBI): domain Eukaryota; kingdom Viridiplantae; phylum Streptophyta; class Magnoliopsida; order Malpighiales; family Euphorbiaceae; genus Mallotus; species Mallotus nudiflorus. The sequence goes on along the minus strand of CANTUR010000400.1, from coordinate 339,238 downwards.
AATACTATCAGACAACCAAGCAGTAATATGTAGATTAACACTGTCAGGCAACCCCAAAGGATTTTAAATTTGGGGTAGCCTCTTTCTAAAGTCCTTGAAAAACTGATTGAGAAGAACTTATTACAACCCTTACCTTCATAACAACCTATGCCAAATGCCAAACCAAAACTCTTTTGCAAATTTTACTAGACTATTGGACATGACATCAATAATTATGCCCAATTAAAATATGAAATTTAAGACCTGATTGATGTAGGTAAGATCACCGACCCTAAAAATAGAAAGCCAAACACCCAAAACAACCCTATGCATAATTACCAAAATGTACCACCATTAAATGCACCCATTCTAATGATCAACATGAGTTTAATAAAAGAACAAGTCTTAAACTCTTTCATAGATACCACCTGTAGCTTACCAAAATCTGAACCCAACCATTTGGACCAAAATGAATAAACCATGGAAGTTGTTGTGCATGTTTTGGATATTTTGAGCTCTAATGGTGAGGATGAGGGATGAGTTGATTTATAGGAAAATGAGGAGAGTAGAGTGGGCTAGCCAGTTAGGAAGGTCGAAAAGAAAGAAGAAGTAACTATAACCGTCGAACCTGAACTAGAAAAGATAGAGAATTCAAAAGAAGAGGTGAAAAGAGATGAAGAGACCATTGTTAGTGTTTGGGAGCTACTTATGCATTCCAGAGACCATCAGGAAGCACTAGTTTTGGCTTTAGACCAGAAAAAGATCTCTACGGGCTGTACTCCTAAACAAATGGTTAGTTCATTAATAGAGACCCCTTAAGGAGCCATCATGTTTTCTGATGATGATCTGTCTTTTAAGGGAAGGGATCACCATAAAGCTTTGTTCATCAAGGTTGAAGTAAAAGGAAAGATGGCCTACTGTGTGATGGTAGATAATGGTTTTGCCATTAATGTGTGCCCATTAAAGATTCTATAAAATTTGGGGTTGACTATAGCATACTTGAAGCCTTTTGAAGTGATTATCAATGCTTATGATGATATAAAAAGGTTTGTTAAGGGGACATTCAGGGCTTTAGTCAAGACGGGACCTATCGAGACTTAGATCAACTTGTATGTAATTGATATTCTCGTGACCTTTGCTGTCTTGTTGAGAAGGCCGTGGTTTCATCCTTTGGGTGGTGTGCCCTCCACTATGTTAGCGATATACACTAGGTCAATCATTTATGATAATGTTTTGACTTTATCATTTTATTAATAAAGATGCATTTTCATTATCATTTTTTATTATGATAAGTACTTGAATAGTCAATTCTTCATAAGGTCATCATGTATATGACTTAATAATAAAACCCTTAGATTAAACATGAGTTCTATTCAAATTATCCATAGTCATTATAATGTATGAAGGCTAGTATGGTGTTGACTGATGATTATGTTTTACTAATTATGAATATAAGATATTAAGTCAACCCATAGGTACTTATTTGAGAAATAATGTACTGGATTGACCCATCATGAAAATACTACATAGATAATTGTCATAAGTAATTCACATTACAATAATATTGATTTAGTCCTCTAGCCTTAAAATCAGCATGAATTTCTACATAATTATTTTGTATTTTGACATAATCTAACATTATCTTTAACCGAATGATAAAATAGATTGTTATTGGATATAAAATGAGGTATGTGAGGAATATGAGTGAATGACAAGGATATTTAATCTAAGTAAGATATTTATGGGCCCCTTGATAAGATAGACTAAGGAAAATGCACGACCATGCTAAAGGGAATTGATAAAGAGTTATCATTCTCAGTTTACTTAGAATCAAAAAGTTATATAATTGAATTGTATAAGGATGATAGAAACTATACCTTATATTCAATCAAGATATCATATGACAAAAGGACTACAATATTCACTGTAAATTAGGTTATGTCGGATTATCGACCTTTACATGACTTGGGTAGTCATAATATCTTCCTAGAGGCCACTTAATACTTATAGGACTAAATAGGAATTTCAGGCCCATTGCCAATGTCATATGAACCTACAGGGTCACACACTTAGAATAAGCAAATAATGAATAAGGGTTTACCAAGCCCAATAAACATTTGTGGATATATATATAAGGTAATTGTTATCTTAAATAAATAGGAAATTATAAATAGATAAGTGGAATTTACCAAAAATATTTTAGTAAATGAGAAATTACTAAAAATTCATTTTCGTAAATAAAACCCTAATTGAGAAGTCTATAAATATGAAATATTTTATGGTTTTATATACCTTTTCATTCTACCACCTAAATTTATTTTCTCTCTCTTTAAGAAAATAAAAACATAGAGTTCTTGAGTTGTGTGACAATAAAGAAAAAGGTGCTAGCACACATGTTCATTTTGATTCATGGGTTGTTCATATATATACTTATGGAGGACGTATCCATTTAGAGACATCTTAATTTGGCCTAGATAATTAGAAGCTCAAGGTAGGGTGTTATCAGAGTGAACCCCTTCTCTACCTTCTAGTAATCTTTGATATGAACTCTAAAAGGGATCAAAAGTGCCTGAATATGAAGAATTCAAGCTAATTAGCTTAATTTCCTATTTTGAAATTAATTAGCTTGATATGGATGAATTTTAGAGTTATTCCTATTTTGGAGTCAATAAGGAAGATTCAAGAATATTCTAAAAGATGTGAAAAGATTCAAGGATATTTTAAGTCAAAGTCAAAGTTAAATAGTCAACAAGTCAAAGTCAAGGGTCAATGGTCAACATGTGATATAACATGCTTTAATGCTTAGTTGTCATGAGTTGTCATTTTACTTAGTTGTCATGAGTTGTAATAAGTTTTTAATTTTGACTTTTCAAATATGAGTTGTCATGAGTTGTCCTATTTTGAAGGAAATCTCTTTAATTAAGGATTTTCCTATATAGGTATCTTTGGGAATAAGGAATAAAACCTTTTCCTTCAAGGATTAGGTTGTTTACATGCCTATATAAAGGCTAACCCTATGAGAAACAAATTTAAGCATTGAAATATTAAAAGTGAGGTCTTTCTTTAAACTTTGTTCTTTTGAAACTTTATAAGTTTGCTTGAATTGTTTCACATTTACCTTTCATTATAATTGCTAGGTTATATTAAACTTAGAATTGTGTGATTGTTCATCTTTTAATAGCTAAGTATCTTGCTTCACTTTAATAAGCAAGTGGTTTATCTCCATCAACATAACCTATCCTTGATGACCATTGGGCTAATATTCAAAGTTGGATGTGCATTCTATCTATGTTATAGGTAAGGTTCATATTTTTTTTGGTATATGATACGAACCCTCCCTATAACAGAGATAGAACGTGCATCCAACTTTGAATATTAGCCCAAGGATCATCAAGGATAGGTTGTGTTGATGGAGCTAAACCCATTGCTTATTAATTTGAAGCAAGATACTTAGCTATTAAAAAATGAACAATCATAAAATTCTAAGTCTAACCTAGCAATTATAATGAAAGGTAGATGCAAAACAATTCAAGTGAACTTGCAAATTTTAAAAAGAACAAAGTTAAGGTAAAGCCTCACTTAATTGATCAAAATTGACAAATAATATAGCCTAAATTCGTTTTACATATGTATAGCCCTTATATAGGCATGTAAACAACCTAATCCTTGAAGGAAAAGGTTTCCTTCCTTATTCCTAAGACTTATATAAAGGAAAATCCTTATTTAAGGAGATTTCCTTCAAAATAGGAAACTAATGATAACTCATCTTTGAAAAGTCAAAATTGATAACTACTGACAACTCATTACAACTAAGCAAAATGACAACTTATGACAACTAGGCATTGAAGCATGCCATGTCACATGCTATGTAGGATGTTGACCGTTGACCCTTAACTTTGACTTGGAAAGTCCTTGAATCTTCTCACATCTTTTAGAATCTTCTTAAATCTTCCTTATTGACTCCAAAATAGAAAAATAACTTCAAAATTCATCCATATTAAGCCAATGAATTTCAAAATAGGAAATTAAACTAATTAGCTTGAATTCTTTATTTTAGGTACTTTTGATCCCTTTTAGGGTTTATATTATTCCCTCCCTCTTGAAGATGATTTGCCCTCGAATTATAGCCATCTTTTGAAGTTGATAAATTCATAAATCCTTTAGGTTTAAACATAAACAACTTTATTGGAAGCTTCTCCTTTGAAATAGTGATCCACACAAGTAGCTTTAATATAACTTGAACTTGATAGCACATATGAAACATAGAACTTCTATTCATGAACATATAAGGATTGAATTCTAGTTGCTTCTTTCTAAACTTGAAACATGAATATCTCAAGTTCTTCTTGCTACAAGAAAGACTCTATAGATTCTCTTGTAGGCATAAGATACTTTGACTACATCGTCAAATGGATATTCATATGGCATAGAAGTCTATAAAACAACTTTTAAAACACTAGAAAAAGAAAGATTAAAATTGTTAGCATAATCATGATGAATAACCAGCTCTTTATCCTCCTCCTTCTTTTGTGCATAAACTTCTAAGTTTTCCTCTTTATTAGTTAATCCTTACACAACTTCAGTAGATTGCTTAAAACTTTGCAAACACTCCTTATTATTTGTAATGAATTCAATAATTTCATTATTCTTGGATTCACACTCTATTTTTGTCTCCTCACATACAACCACTTCTTTTTTACACTTCTCTTCATGAATAATGCTTTCCCCCATAGTTTGATCATATAATTGATGCTCATGTTCCTTCTCATTATCATTTAACACCACTTCAAAACTAGCACGACTTTGATTATCAACCTTATTATTACTCTAACTCTCTCTATCTAAAGCAAGTGTAATCACATCATTTAAAGGTAAATTAAGTTTTAATTCTACCATTAACATAAGATCTTGTCTAATTTCACTCTTAATCCCACTTATGAATCTTGCAATTGTTTGCCCTTCAAATTCTCCTAAATCACTTACAATTACAAAAAACTTAAACTTATTAGCATAATCATCAACAGTTAATACATCCCCTTGTTTAAGTCTTTGCAATTTAAGATAGAATTTATCCCTAACATCATGAGGAATGAAATATCTAGTCATTAACCTTTTCATTAACTCCCAATTTCTAACCTCATTTACCGTCAAATCTTCCCACCATAAAGTAGCATGACCGAAAAATTTATTAGAAGCAAGCTTGCACCTTTTAAAATCACTTATCTTAAGAGAATCAAATATCTCCTCAATTTATTGCACCCATTTCAAGTAAATATAATAATCATCCCCACCAAGAAAATAAGGTATGTCCATGCTAAAAATCACGTTTGAAAAGATATATAAAAAAATCCTCACAAAGCACTCCTTTAGGTGTTTACACTCAAGAATATAAATGCTCTCATGTTTCACTCAATTTTTTTTATTTTTTTAATTTATGAAGAATTGAGAAGAATAAGAAGAAATTATGCACAAAAATTAAAAGGATAGTTAACTAAACGTTGAAGTTTGGCTCTGATACCAAACTGATACAAACCTTACCTATAACATAGATAGAATGCACATCCAACTTTGAATATTAGCCCAAGGATCATCAAGGATAGGTTGTGTTGATGGAGCTAAACCCCTTACTTATTAAAGTGAAGTAGGATGCTTAGCTATTAAAAGATGAACAATCACACAATTCTAAGTTTAATCTAACATAGCAATTATAATGAAAGGTAGATGTGAAATAATTCAAGCAAACTTGTAAAGTTTCAAAAGAACAAAGTTTAAGGAAAAACCTCACTTTTAATATTTCAATATTTAAATTCGTTTCTTATAGGGTTAGCCCTTATATAGGCATGTAAACAACCTAATCCTTGAACGAAAAGGTTTTATTCCTTATTTCTAAAGATACCTATATAGGAAAATCCTTAATTAAGGAGATTTCCTTCAAAATAGGACAACTAATGACAACTCATATTTGAAAAGTCAAAATTAACAACTTGTTATAACTCATGACAACTAAGCAAAATAACAACTCATGACAACTAAGCATTAAAGCATGCCATGTCACATGTTGACCATTTACCTTTGACTTTGACTTATTGACTATTTGACTTTGACTTTGACTTGTTGACTTATTGACTTTGACTTGGAATATTCTTGAATCTTCTCACATCTTCTAGAATCTTCCTTATTGACTCCAAAAGAGGAATAACTCCAAAATTCATCCATTTCAAGCTAATTAATTTCAAAATAGGAAATTAAGCTAATTAGCTTGAATTCTTCATATTTAGGTATTTTTGATCCCTTTTAGGGTTCATATCAATCTTGCCTCTTCATGCATTTGTAGTAAGGTTTTGGAAACCCTAAATCAATTGGTTAATCAAATTACAGGGATTTTGATTCAGGTTTGTGATTAAATTTTTAAAATTTCCACTAAATTTTGATTCCTATAACCTAATACACAGTCTATTAAAAAATTAATTTTCCACAAAAAGGCAAGGTTGTCACCATCTTTACAAAAACTGAAGTTGTTATGGCCACTCTAAAATTAGCTCCTTAGGAGATCCCTATAAGTTCAAGTTTTGATGTTTGTGTAATTTATAAGGATGAGATAGATGAGAGGGTTTTGAACATGATGTGCAACATGAAATTCATGCTCGGCATGGTACTGGAAAAGAACCAAAATGGACCCCCAAAATTTATGGAGCGCAAGGTGCTAATTCTGAAGTATGGAATATGATATGATGGGGCTGATGATTTTGAGGAAGAGCTTGACATTTAGGATCAACTTAAGAAGAGAGAGGAAGAAGTCGTGGTTGAGAGAAAGGCTTTATGGGAAACTTTTGTGAGGGAAGACACCAATTATCAGTATAAGGGAGCTTTTGAACCTCTTTTAATAGCCGGGGAAATAGTCTTGAGATTTAAAATCTTTGTTGAGTTTATGAATAAGGTAAAAAAAGCTGCTACTGAGGAAGTTCCTTTGGAAGAGCTAGTACCAATTGAGGAAGAGTCTGAGGAGAATATTGTGCTTTAGAGCTGAAAGACGTCGATGGTTAGAATGAGGACCTAGATCTCAAAACCTATGTCCTCAATTCCATCATGGATGTTTTTTTATAATGACTTTGATATTTCTCTTGCTAATGTATTTGAAACTGATGACTTATTCTTTTCAAAAGTGAATGCAATAAATTTTGACTTTGCTTATTTATGTGATGTGTTTCCTAATGGTTATTCTATTTGTGATGATCATTTCATGCATATGTTTGACATTAATTCCACGCAAATTGAATCATTTAATTTAGGCATATATGATAACCCTAAACATATACTGCTTGTTCTAATTTAACTTATGATAAGAGAGAAAAAATGAAAGAAACATAAATAAAAAAGATAGAAAGTATTTTCTTAGGGCTATGAGGATATACCGAGAATCGACAGGAAGATCACGAAACACAGGATTCCTACGTATTCCCATATCTCACCAATGAAATAGAAGAAGAGAAGGCTAAGGCCGAAATGGGCTCTTTTAGTTAAGGAAGAAGTTGAGAAGCAGCTGAAAGTGAAATTTCTAGAATTAGTGAAAAAGACCTAGTAGTTAGCAAACATAGTTCCACTCCCTAAGAAAGATGGAATAGTCATAATATGTGTGGACTATAGAGATCTGAACAAAGCTTGCCCGAAAGATGATTTTCCACTACCACATACTAACACATTGGTCGATAGAGTAGCTTTCAGTGAAATTTACTCTTTTATGGATGAGTTCTTAGGAAATAACCAAATCATGATGGCAGTAATAGATAAGTTAAAGATTTATTTCGCCATTGAGTGGGGCATCTATTATTATCTAATAATATGATTTAGATTAAAGAATGCAGGGGCCACCTATCAGAGGATGGTGTCTACTTGGTTACACGATATGATCCATAAAGAGATAGAAATGTATATAGATGATATGATGGTGAAGTCTGCAACTAGAGAAGGACATTTAATGCTCTAGACAAGTTCTTAGTAAGGGTAGAAAAGTACAACCTCAGACTAAATATGAAGAAGTGTATTTTTAGGGTAACATCTAGGAAACTACTAGGACATATTATCAGTCAAAAAGGAATAGAACCGAATAAGGTCAAGGAAATTAGAGAAATGCCCACACCAAAGAATGAAAAAGAAGTTAGGGAGTTCATTGGGTAATTGCAGTATATTAGTAGGTTTATAGCCAAGTTGACTACAGTTTGTGAGCCAATTTTTAAGCTTTTAAGGAAGAATCAACCAGTAATCTAGGATGATAAGTGTCAACGGCCTTTCGACACTATTAAGAATTATTTAATGAATCCTCTATTCTTACAGCTACCAAAGCTGGGTAAACCTTTAATTCTTTATCTGGCAATTGAAAACAATGTAATAAGGGCAATGTTAGCTAAAGAAAGTGAAGGGAATTTTAAACATATAGTGTATTACTTGAGTAAGAAACTCCTACAGTATGAAACCCATTACAGTCTTGTAGAGAAGACATGTTTAGTCGTGATTTTGACGACAAAGAAGCTCATGCATTATTTCTAGTCTTACAGAGTACAAGCAATTTCTAAACATGATCCCCTCAGGTACGTTCAGCAAACTCCATCACTCATGGGAAAGTTAGCTAGGTGGCTAGTCTTACTTATTGAATTTGACATAGATTATGTAGCAAAGAAGGTATTAAAAAGGATGGCAATAACAGAATTTTTGGCTCAGAATCCAATAGCTAATGAATAAGAATGGGAATTAGAGTTTCTTGATGAGCATTTAAGGGCAATAAAGGTATAGGGATGGAAGATGCACTTTGACGGAGCTGTCAATAACAAGGGGATTAGTATTGTCGAAATTTTGATAATGCCAGAAAGAGAAATAATCCCATTGGTGAAAAGGTTAGAGTTTGAGTAAACAAATAATCAAGCTGAATATGAGACTTGTATGTTCAGTTTACAAGCACTATGTAGTGTGAGGACAGAGGATGTCACCATGTATGGTGATTCTATGTTGGTTGTAAAATTAGCTTCTAAAGAGTAGGAGGTAAAGAAAGACAAGTTACGTCTATATTAGGATGTTGACCATTTGCATGATCAAACTCATAGTTTTGGACTTTGACAAAAAAATTTTATACTAATAATTTCAATTAAGTGTGTAGGGAATTATATACCAAACATATACCAAGCATATACACTTTTGGATGAATAGTGAATTTTCAGGCAAATTGAACCTCTGAGATTAAAGAAGGCTTTTTACATCTTTAGAGTTCTTGAATGAGAAAATAAGCTTCTTTAATTTTGAATTACACATCTTAAAATTTTCAAATTGAGCTTGCTTATCAAAATCTAAGTTTATTTGGGTATGCAAATCTTCAGTCGAAGTCATTATATGTAACTTGCATTTCAATTTGCATATCTCTTGGTATTTTAGCAATATCTTGAGGTACATATGTTGAATTTAGGTAATTTAAAGTTTTATGGAAATATAATACAATTATCTATAACTTTTATGAAGAACATTTTGGCTGAATCGATAAGCTTCAGTCCCGCTCATGAGCATCTTTTGAGATGGTCACGAGCTATCCTTGAATGGTGCCTTTGGAGCACGTTTTTGGACAAAAATTGGTAGAACTCCTCACGAGCATGAGTGCTCATGAGCACACCTTTGACAGCATCCAACAAGAATATTTGAATGCAATGAATATATTTTTGCTCCTCACGAGCACTATTCACTCGTGAGCCGCCCATGAGCATTCCTTGAGCTGTCAAAAGTCCAAGAATTGATTCAAAATCAATTATAAACATTGGATACATGATTGATACATACAAAAACTATATTTTTGAGTGTTTTTCTATATAAACATAACTTAGAATTCAATTGAATGGTTATGAAACTTGTTTATCATTCATTATTTTCTTAAACATTCAATTGAGCCCTCAAACTTTCCTTTAAACAATTCTTTGTGTATGACTCTTGTGAGAGTTGGTGAGTGATTAGAATAGACATTCTTATTCTTCTATTTTCTAGGTTTAGAAAATGAGAAGTGAGATTCTATTTTAAAGAAATTGGTTTAAGTGTTTAACCATTAAAACACTTGGGAATGTTTTTGAGTGAGCCTTGAAAACTCAAATTGTAAGGTTGTAAGAGTGAGCCATAAAACTCTTGTGTATTCTCAATCTTGTGAATAAGATTGTGGGTGATTAAAAATCCTAACTTGGGGATAAGTTAGGTGGAGATGTAGAATTATTGTTGAATCCGAACTCCTTAAATATTTGTGTTCTTCATTCTTCCTTTTTCATTCTAAACTCTTACATAATTCTTATAAAGAATTCCTTTAATTTCCTATTTTTGTTTGATGGTACTATTCACCCCCCTCTAGGACTCTTTCATTTGGTATCAGAGCTTGAATTCTAGGTACTTCATTACTAGAATACAAGATTATAGGGAGTGAATCTCAAAATATCTCTTCTTTTAGACCATTCTTTGATGGTAGTGACTATCCACATTGGAAATTCAAAATGGAATTATATCTTGATTGTGATTCCATCAAACTTTAGGATATTGTCCTAAGAGATTGGAAACCACCTATAACCATCATTGATGGTGTGATAACTACTTTTATAAGAAGCCAATAGAGTTTTGATTAAAAGGAAGAAAATTACAAATATAAAAAGGCTATGATTACTCTAGTATCCTCCATGATAAGAGAAGAAGGAGGCAAGCTTCAATATTGATTTTGGCTAAAGAAATGTGGGAGACCTTAGAAAACCACTATGAAGGCAACATTCAAGTAACAAGCAAGAAATGTTCAACTTCATATGTATGAATATGAACTCTTCAATACGAAGCCTCAAGAATTGATCACGGAGATGATAAACAATCTCAATGCTCTCCTCATAACCCCCAAGAAACTTGGAAAATATTTCTCCAAGGAAGAGGTAAATAATAAGATTCTAAAAATCCTACCTAAGAAGGATTGGGAATCTCGTGTTACTTCAATTGAGGAAGCTCAAGACCTCTCCACTCTATCAATCGATGCGCTCATTGGTAAGCTCTTAACACATGATCTTACTATCAAGCAAAGAGGTGAAGAACAAGAATAGAAAGAAGAAAAGAAAAAGAGCATTGCTCTAAAAGCTCTTTAAGAAGATAGTGAAGAGAAAAGCATCAAAGATTCTAATGATGAAGATGGTGAGATTGCCATGCTCACTAGGAACTTCAAGAAGTTCTTAAGAAATAAAAACTTCTCAAGAACAAGGGACTTCAATAAAAAGTTTGAAAGAGATAGGAAGAAGAAAATAAAAGAGTGGTTACTTGCTATGAATGCAAGAAACTGAGACACATTAGAAGTGAATGTCCCAAACTTAAATTCAAGAGCAAAGGAGCAAAAGATAAGAAGAAGGAATTCAAAGCTACTTGGGATGATTCCTCTGAATCTGAAGAGGAAGAGGAACAACAAGAAGTTACCAATCTTTGCTTCATGGCCATTGAAAATGAAAATGAGGTACCATCCACTTCTTATTCTTCTTTTAATGATTGTGATGAATATTGTGATGATGATGATGATGAGAGCTCTATTGTGAGCAAATTACTTGTTAAATGCAAAAGCTTGTTATCTAAGAAGAAACAATATAAACATGAGTTAGTTAGCTTAAATAAGGATTTTGAATGTTTAAAAATTGATTTTGCTAAACTTGTTGCATCAAATGAAAAACTTATTAGTAATGCTAAATCTTCTAATTCTTTAGAAGATCAACTTAAGAAAGCAAATGATGAAAATCATAAGCTTTCTAAGGAAGTCTTAGAATTAAAAATTCCATTGCTAAATTTAAGAGATGAAAAGAAACTTTAGATAGTCTTCTTTATTCTGAAGAATTTCATGGAGATACTCATGGAATTGGATATAAAAATGGAATGTCTTCATCATCCTCATCACATATTAATTTTTTTAAAGCTTCACATGATTCTACTCCTTCAACCTCAAATGAGATTCAAGCTTTCAAAGCTAAAAAATCTAATGTGTTAAATAGCAAGGGAAAGTCACATAAGATTAACCCTTCATCAACACAAAGAGGTAAGGCTCAAACTAGAGCACCTCAACCCAAGCATGCTTATATGTACATTAGACATAATTATAATAGGCAAACTACACAACATAAACATATTGCACAAACTCATTGAAATACACATCACCATTGCTTATGTATGTCTCACTCAATATCGCAAAACAATAAAAGATACACACAACACCAAAAGCATGTTGTATACACTAGGAAAGCATATCATTCTAGGAGAAACAAATTTGAAAATGTTATATGTTCATATTGCATGATCAAAGGACATACCAATAATGTGTGCTTCTATATAAAATTACACATGAATTTGCTTCATTTGGATTATCTTGAAACTAACCAACCTAAGCCAATAAAGGTTCAGGTTCAAAAGAAAATTTAAAATGTTTTATGTAGGTGTGCTTGAAATCCACAAGAATAAAAAGTAAGTGGTATGTTGATAGTAGATGTTCAAGGCATATGACAGGAAACAATGAGCAATTCAACCAACTTGATGATGAGGATGGAGGACATGTTACTTTCAGTGATAATGCAAAAGGAAAACTTATTGGCATTTTAGAAATAGGTAATCCTCAATCCTTATTTATACATCATGTGTTATTTATTGATGGTCGTAAACATAATTTGCTAAGTCTAAGTCAATTATGTGACATGGGAAATAAGGTGACTTTCTATCCTAAAAATTGCTTTGTTAGTAGTCTTGATGAAGATAAAGTAATTTTTAGTGGTGAAAGTATAGATAACGTTTATGTTATTGATTTGAATAAGATTGATAACAAAGACATAAAATGCTTAATGTCAATTTCCCATGACACATGGACATGGCATAGAAGGTTAGGACATGCAAATTTTGAGCTTTTGAATGATCTTTGTAAACATGAACTTGTGATTAGTTTACCTAAGCTTGAATTCATTAAGGATAAACCTTGTGATGCTTGTCAAAATGGAAAACAATCTAAGTCCTCATTTAAGCTAGAAAATGTAGTGTCCACTTTTAGACCACTTGAACTTATATATATGTATTTGTTTAGACTAACTAGAGTTGCTAGTCTAGGTGGAATGCACTATGCATATGTATTGGTTGATGATTACTATAGATTTACTTGGGTGTGTTTTCTTGCTCATAAGAATGATGCATTTAAAGCTTTTGAAAGTTTTTCATAAAGAGTTCAAAATGAAAAAGGATTTTGTATTTCATCCATTAGAAGTGATCACGGAACCAAATTTGAAAATGAATTTTTCAAAAACTATTATAATGAAAATGGTATTTCTCATACATTTTCATCCCCTAGAACTCCTCAACAAAATGGGGTAGTTCAAAGGAAAAACAGAACTCTTGTGGAAATGGCTAGAACAATGCTTCATGAGTATAATTTGTCTCTATACTTTTAGGCAGAAGTCGTTAACACATCTTGTTATATTTCAAACCGAGTTTTCAAAAAACCAACTTTAAATAAAACATCTTCTGAGCTATAGAACAATAGAAAACCCAAAATCTTATATCTAAGAGTATTTGGATGCAAGTGCTTTATATTAAACACCAAGGATAATCTTAGGAAATTTGATTCCAAAGCCAATAAAAGAATTTTCCTAGGCTATTCCATCTCTAGTAAAGCATATAGGGTCTTTAATAAGAGAACTCTAGTAGTTGAAGAGTCAATGCATGTGGTATTTAATGAATCAAAGTCACTTGATTATAGAAAGGATGTTTGTAGTATTGATGATCTTGTAGGTGACAATGAGATTGTGGAATCACAAGAAGAAAATGCTAGTAAGCCTTTGGAACTTGAAGATCCAAGTAAGAAGGAAAATGAGGAGACATCTCAACCTACCTTGCAGGATGAACTTCCAAAGGATTGGCAATTCAAGAAAGCTCACCCTCAAGACCTCATTATAGGTGACACTACAAAAGGGGTAACCATTAGATCGAAACTCAAGTCAATTGTTAATTTAGCTTTCATTTCTCAAATTGAACCCAAAAATGTTGATGATGCTTTGACTGATGAATTTTAGGTCCTTGCTATGCAAGAAGAATTAAATCAATTTGAGAGAAACAAGGTTTGGACTTTGGTTTCTAGGCCTAAACATCATCCTATTATTGGCACCAAATGGGTGTTTAGAAATAAGATGAATGAACAAGGTGTCATAGTTAGGAACAAAGCTAGACTAGTAGCTAAAGGTATAATCAAGAGGAAGGCATTGATTATGATGAAACCTTTACCCCCGTTGCAAGGTTAGAAGCTATTAGGATGCTACCTGCATTTGCATCATACATGGATTTTAAACTTTATCAAATGGATGTTAAAAGTGCATTTTTAAATGGTTTTATTGAAGAGGAGGTATATGTTGAACAACCTTTGGATTTTGAAAAATTTGACTCTCCAAATCATGTTTTTAAATTGTCAAAAGCATTGCAAGGATTAAAACAAGCTCCAAAAGCTTGGTATAAAATATTGAGTAACTTTTTACTAGAGAATAGTTTCTTTAAAGGAAAGGTTAACGCAACTCTTTTCATAAAGAAATCCAAGCATGATTTATTAATTATTCAAATTTATGTTGATGATATTATTTTTGGTGCTACTAACCATTGCTTGTGTGAGGAATTCTCAAAATTAATGCAAGGAGAATTTGAAATGAGTATGATGGGAGAACTTAAGTTCTTTCTTCGACTTCAAATTAAGTAATGAAAATATGGGATTTTCATCAATCAAACCAAATATACAAGGGACATTCTCAAGAAGTTTGGAATGGATAGAGAAAAATTAAGCAAAACTCCAATGAGCACCATAACTAAACTCAACAAGGATGAGAATGGCAAACCAATTGATGAAAAGAAATTTAGAGGTATGATTGAATCCTTTCTTTATTTAACCATTGGTAGACCCGATATTATGTTTACTACTTGCTTGTGTGCTAGATTTCAATAAAGTCCTAAAGAGTCTCATTTGAATGCTATCAAAAGAATTTTCAAATATCTTTATGGTACAATGCATTTAGGACTTTGGTATCCTAAGATTTCATCCTTTGACTTAATTAGTTATTATGATGCTGACTTTGCCGGTAGCTTACTAGATAGAAAAAGCACTTTTGGAACTTGTCAAATTTTAGGAAAATCCTTAGTTTCTTGGTTTAGTAAGAAACAAGTTTTGGTTGCCTTATCCATCGCTGAAGCATAATTTGTGGCAGCTAGTTGTTGTTGCACCCAAATTCTATGGCAAAAACAATAACTTTTGGACTATAGCATTGATATTAATCACATTCCAATTAAGTGTGATGATACAAGTGCTATAAACCTTAGTAAGAATCCCATTTAGCATTCTAGAACTAAGCATATTGATACTAAACATCATTTCTTGCATGATCATGTGCAAAATGGTGATATTTTTCTTGATTTTATTGATACTAATCATCAATTAGCGGACATATTTACCAAGCCTCTTTGTAAGAAAATATTAAATTTTATTAAATATGAACCTAGTATGATTGATGGCTCAAGCTTGTTTTGATCACTTGTTAAAATTGATGAATTGATGATTAGATTCTTATATGATCATGTTCTTTAGTAAAATTATTTTCAGTATCATGTATAAACTTTGTTTTAAAATTTTTTGCTTTAGCAAATTTACTTTATATACATGATACATTGTATTTCACATTTGCGTGATCTTTGTATTAATTTTATTTAATTTGGATTGGTTCAATTTTTTTTCAAAAGCCCTCATATTTTTGCAAATTAATAATTAATTATTGAGCTAAATTCAATTAATTAATTATTTTAATTTAGTAAAAATTTTCCTCCTCCTCAATAAGATTTTTTTAATTCATTTTATGTCAGTTTCTGTTTGGTTTATTTTTAGCACACTTTATGTATCTAAGTTTTGAGCTGTTAGTCTATTTTTTTAATTCATTTTATGTCAGTTTCTGTTCGGTTTATTTTATGGATATTTTCTGGATATAAGACATGAGCTGTTAGTTTTATGTCTTGTCTACAATTGGTATTTTAATATCATTATAACTCTCTCTTTTTAATGCAATTTTATTTGTATTTTGACAAGGGGGAGAAATATTTGAGTTTTTTTTTAAATTTTTTATTTATTGTGTTTACGTATGAATATTTTTTATTATGTTTATATATGCATAATTAATATTTAATTTATTCATGTATCAATTCTACTTAGGAATTGTTTTGATCTTTGATAAGGCATGCATATTTTTTTTAAAGATTTGGTCTATCTTTGCTTTTGTCAAAGGAGGCAAAAATAATTGAGTTTGCATGCGTACTTAGTTAGTTTCTTTTAAGGAAGAGAAATTTTTTTAAAAAGATGTGTTTATGTTAGTGACATAACTATGTGATAGTGTGTCCTTAATATCAATTTTCTTTTAGTCCATTGAAATAGGGGGAGAAAATTGTTTGAATTTATTTCACAGAAATTTTTTATGCATGCATAAGTAACAATGTAAGTGTGGCTAGTTTTGTCCTTGTGATAAAAAGCCTTATTTTGCTTACTTTGCTTATGTATGACATGAATTTTTTATTTTATCCATGACTATCAATTGTGGTTATTCTTGCAAAATTCATATTCATGTATAAATTCTTTTTAGGAATGGTTTTTACCTTTAAAAATGAAATGACTTTTATAAAGATTTTGAGTATCCTTGCTTTCATTGTTTTAGTTCTTGATCTTTTATTCCCTCTAGTATTTTTGGCTCCCTTAGGTCTATTTCCCTTTATATCTCTCTCTTTTCTTTTTTTCTTTGACAAAGGGGGAGAAGAAGCTATGTGGTTAGGGGATAAATAATTGTGTTTGTGTTTAAGATATGCTAAGTGCCACATGATTATATTGGCTAGCTATATGACTATGTATGATTGATTGGCTAGCTAAACTCTACATGATCATGTAATGTTTCAATATAGCATATGTACTATTTTGTGATGCATTATAGTAGCACTATATGTATATATGTTTGAAATTATTTCCTTCATGTTGCCTAACATTCTTTTTAATGATCATGTTATCATCATTTGTTATGTTAAGCCATGTTCTTGATAGCATTTTTATGTTGTCCTTATTCTTGACAAGAAGGATAATAAAATTTATTTATATTTCTTATCATGTCCAAAAAGGAGGAGAAATAAAGAAATATATTTGTTAAAGGAATATATTTGTTAAACCCTTATACATGCTATGATAATTCGTTTATTTATATGCTTTGATACATGCTAAATATTGAATTTATGCATATGTTAAGGGGGAGCAAAATACTTTCTCATTTTGCATTTATTTAATTTGAAAGGGGGAGCTATTTTAATTAACATGCTTATACATGTTATTTATTTTTCTCACACTTACACACATTATTTATTATCTTTTCAAATTGGTTGTTAAAGCTAAAAAGGAGAGATTGTTGACCATTTGCAAGATCAAACTC
Organism: Mallotus nudiflorus; assembly: GCA_947683625.1. Classification (NCBI taxonomy): domain Eukaryota; kingdom Viridiplantae; phylum Streptophyta; class Magnoliopsida; order Malpighiales; family Euphorbiaceae; genus Mallotus; species Mallotus nudiflorus. Next base: position 321,767 of record CANTUR010000400.1, on the reverse strand, counting down.
CTAGTTTTGGACTTTGACAAACAATTTTTATACTAATAATTTCAATTAAGTGTGTAGGGAATTATATACCAAACATATACCAAGCATATACACTTTTGGATGAATACTGACTTTTCAGGCAAATTGAACCTCTGAGATTCAATAAGGCTTTTGATATCTTTAGAGTTATTTAATGAGAAAATAAGCTTCTTCACTTTTGAATTAGACATCTTAATATTTTCAAATTGATCTTGCGTATCAATATCCAAGTTCATTTGGGTACTCAAATCTTCAGTCGAAGTTAGCATATGCAGCATGTATTTCAGTTTGCACAACTCTTGGTATTTTAGTAATATCTTGAGATAAAGATGTCAAATTTAGGTGATTAAATTTTTTATGGAAAGATAATATAATTATCTACAACTTTTATGAATAATTTTTTTGCTGAATCAATAGTCTTCAATCCCGTTCATGAGCATCTTTTGAGATGGTCATGAGCTATCCTTAAATGGTGCCTTTGGAGCACGTTTTTGGCCAAAAATTGGCAAAACTCCTCACGAGTGCTCCTCATGAGCATGAGTGCTCGTGAGCTTCTTATGAGAAAACCTCTAAAAGCATCCAATAGGAATATTTGAATGCAATGGATATATTTTTGCTTCTCACGAGCATTGTTCACTCGTGAGCCACCCGTGAGCATTCTTTAAGCTGCCAAAAGTCCAAGAATTGATTCAAAATCAATTATAAACATTAGAGACATGATTGATACATCTAAAACTATATTTTTTAGTGTTTTTCTATATAGACATAACTTAGAATTCAATGGAATGGTTAGGAAACTTTTTTATTATTCATTATTTTCTTAAATATTCCATTGAGCTCTCAAACTTTCCTTTAAACAATTCTTTGTGTATAACTCTTATGAGAGTTAGTGAGTGATTAGAATAGATATTCTTATTCTTCTATTTTTTAGGTTTAGAAAATGGGAAGTGAGATTCTATTCTAAAGGAATTGGTTTATGTGTTTAGCCTTTAAAACACTTGGAAATTTCATTTTTGAGTGAGCCTTGAAAACTCAAGTTGTAAGGTTGTAAGAGTGAGCCATAAAACTCTTGTGTATTCTCAATCTTGTGAATAAGATTATGGGTGATTAAAAATCCTAACTTAGGGATAATTTAGGTGGAGATGTGGGATTATTGTTGAATTCGAACTCCTTAAATATTTTTGTTCTTCATTCTTCCTTCTCAACTCTTACTTAATTCTTGCAAAGAATTCCTTTAATTTCCTATTTTTGTTTGATAGTCCTATTCACCCCCCTTTAGGACTCTTTCATAGGATTATTTGGCTATTATTTTACTATCCTTTACCTAGTGCAAATTTATTCATCTACCAAGAGAAGAGAATTAGATAGCAGATGCCCTAGCTATGTTGGCTTCCATATGGGAAAGTCAGAGAGAAACAAAAGTTAAGCCTCTAATTTTAGTGAAACCCTAATACCCTTGTTATGAAGAAATAAGGATAATGCCAGTTAATACTACCACTAAGAAGTCTTAGTTTTATAATCTACAACGATATTAAAAAATGGGATAGTTCCTTGAGGATGCTGATACGAAAGAAAGGATATTGCTGTGAATGTTGTCATGGTAATTCATAAACTATAATTGGATGTTGTATAAAAGGATGCCTACTAGCATTCATTTGAGATATGTTGATAAAGATAAAGCTCAAAAACTTATGTAAGCAATCCATGAAGGAGTATACGGGCAATATATGAATGGGATAGTCCTAGCAAAGAAAATAGCTCGTCAGGGTTATTTCTGGCTAACTATAAAAACATATTATGTCAAGTTTGTAAACAAATGTCCTAACTGCTAAGCTTATGGGGATGTAAGCTACCTGCCTTGTATGGAGCTCCAAGGAATGACTTATTCTTAGCCATTTGTAGTCTGAGGAATTGATATTATAAGAGAGATAAGGCTGAGAGTGTCAAATGGCCATTATTACATCATGGTGGCAATTAACTATTTCTTCAAGTGGGTTGAAGCCGAATCTTATACTACTGTCGGCTCAAAACAAATTTCAAGGTTTATTAAGAAGAATATAATCTATAGATATGGGTTACCTCACCATGTTTTCACTGATAATGGCATTAAATTTCTAGCAGAGATAGCTACATTATTAAAAGAATAAAAAATTAAGCATCACTATCTCTATATAGACCATGGACAAATGGGGCAGTAGAAGCTGTAAATAAGAATGTAAAGAAGATATTGGCTAAGATGATGGAGAATTATCAGGATTGGGCATATTACTTATAGTTTGCATTATAGGGATATAGAAATATTGCTAGAATATCAATTAGGGTCACTTTGTATTCTTTGGTGTATGGTTACGAAGCCATATTGCCAATAGAGGTCGAGATCAGGTCATTAAGGGCTCTCTTGGAATCTAAAATCCTAGAGTACCAGTGGGTGGAGAGTCGATTGGCACAACTGACATTACTGGATGAGAAAAGGATGAAGACTATGTAACACTCTCAACTATATCAGAAGAGAGAAACTTGAGCTCATAATAAGAAAATTAAGCCAAGGAAGATAAAAAAAAGGTGATTTAGTGTTGAAGCTTACAAAGTCAATCATAACTGACCTCGGGTGAACGTTTAAGTTGAATTAGGAGGGTCCTTATATGGTAAAGAAGGGTGTCACTATTTAGTCTGATATAAATGGAACTGAGTTCAGAGAGCCCATCAATCTAGAGAAGCTCAAGAAGTACTTTTTGTAAAAATCTTACTAGGGAGAAAACCTTAAAAAGAGGTTGTCTAGGAAAAAGTTAGAGACAAAAAAATAATAAAAAGGAGTCATAGTGGATTGAAAACCTAAAAAAGGGTGGTTTAGAAAAAATTAAGGACATATAAAAGGGGAGAGAGGAAAAAATGGTTACTTAGAAAACTTGCAAGGGTGAGCCAACTAATGACATGAGATGTGTTAGAAGTAAAATGTATTTGTGAATTGTGCTTAAATTAAATGAAATAGATTGCTTTGATTACTGTTAAACATTGTGTTAAGTGTTTATTATAGACTGTTTAACTACAAAAGGAAACTCTATCTAACAAAAGGGAAATGATGATTAAATTCTTAAACTAATTTTGCTTTCTCTTCTTTTATTGAGCACCTAGAACACTTGATGCTTGCAATTCCCATGTCCTTTTGTTTCTATTAAACTCATTTTTTTCTATTTATTGTAATTGAATCCATGCCTTATACTAATCATCGATGGATGGGTCTCCATTGTAGTTAATGTTCCTCGAAATGGTTTTACGAGGTCAAATAGTGACTAAGTTGTTTAGGAATTTTTGAGAATGGGATCCTGGTTTAAACTCATGTACCAACCCCATAATTAATTATTTATGCCCATACTAATGGTAGAGATGGGCAAGATTATAGAACATGGTGAAATAAAGACCAACAATCTGAGCATAGTAAGTGTAAGATTGAATATTCACATGCTGAAACTTCCACCAAAGGCATATCCATCATATCAGAGTATCAAGGAATGTCGACAACCAGTTTTGGACATCTTCTAGTATGGGGTGCAACTTTCTAGTGCCATGTCTCAAGGGGTTCAAGTAATCCCAATTTCTCATTAACCACATCTGTAAAAGTGTTAAGTAGGTGGATGCAATGATAGAATTTTAAGGGAATAAAGATCTAAGGGAAAGGAACTTACCTCCAATAGAAGTGGGCTTTTAGAGAATCGCCTAGCTTCTACAAAGTTGTCTAGTCTGATGATGGTTTCTGCTAAAATGAGAGGGAAAGGGTTAAGTCTTACTTCCACCTGATCCAGGATATGGAGGATTTTTGAATCACAATTTCCAAAAAGGGAAATGAGTAGTAATCGAGCATACAAGTAGAGGGCCATCATCTAAGGCCAATAGGCTTATTTCATGTCTATGCCTGTGATAGTTTTAAGGAAGGGTTCTAATGCAATCTCTGAGCTAAGAATGTAGTGAGATGAAGGCTGGGGTGGAAGATTGAACATCCAAGCCATCTAATACTAGATAGAGTATAGTCTGGAATTTTAAGGTTAGGGATTACAAGTTGGCAAGTGGAATCCATATGACAACCTAGAATGGCTTCAAATTCCTCTAATAGGGAGCACAGTTATGTGGTGTTGAACTAGAAGACATGTTTTTGAGGATTCCAGAGCTGGGCTACAATATGGAGGAAAGGGAAGTTAATTCTCCTAGCATGTAATAATTTGAAGACTGAAAGGTGGAAAGGTTCCAATTTGACCCATGATCCTCTATCTAAGCTTTTCAAGATTGGTTGTAGTAGTTTAAGACTTCTTTCAGTCATGATTTAAGCTTTTTGAGATATCTAGAGAAAGAAAATTAAGGTTTGAGGAGAAGATGTTCAAAAATGGAGCTAAAAGTGAATATTTAGGGATTTAAAAAGAGGGAACCGACATGACGCTGAGATGATCGCCTTATCGAAGAGGCGGTGCCTTAGTATGAAGAGATTATCACCTCTTTAATAAAAAAAAGAGGTGATTGCCCCTCCAATAGTGAATGGTTAAAAGTCCTTGATGAGATTATGCAGTCTTAGCTTTAGAATTATAACTTGATGGCCTATAAAAGGGGTTCATATAATTATAGATGCTAAATTGTATATGGAAATGGAGGTTAATTGAAATAAAAGTTAAATTCTACAAATATTCCAATCATAGTAAGATGTGAAAATGTTATAATATCATAATTAAGTATGGATAGTAGTATCAAAAGAATAGTCAATGGGCCCTAATCGATTAAGCATTTGACTCGGTGCCCTCAGGATCATCTCCTCCTCCAGTACCATTATTGTCCCCATCCTTGTCGTCCTCATCCTCATCAATATGAAATACCTCAATTTGGTGCTTTAGGGTGGTAATCCTTATATGGCTTACCTCATCATGATCCTACTTAAGCAGGCCTCAAGTTAGTAAATCATGCGAGCATGCATACATATCGACAAAGGAAGGATTATTACCCTTTATTATTAGGTGATGTCCAGCATGTATTCCTTTTGAGCTTTAATCATCCTGTACATGTGTAGCCCTTGCTCTAAAGGAATCTATGTTATTGATAGAATGTTAGAGCTAATAAACATGTCAAGAATGATTCAAGAAATAGGTCAAAAGCAAACCTACATGAGTGGTGCTCCCAGGGGTACATGCAGGTGAAAAATCCTTATCCAGGGTCAAGAACTAATGAGATAGCTCTCTTGGAGGAACCCAATAATGAACTAAGGGATCGAGAGTGCAAGTAAAGCTACCAATGAAAAACTGATAGCTAGAAGTGGTGAGGGGCCTTATATGCTTAATTATAGCCAAAGTCCCCTCTCTACTTGGATCAATAAGGGGTCTCTGAAGATCTCTCTCTCTTGCACATATGGACTAGTATGGATTGCAGGTTTGGTAGTTGCAACCTAAAAATAAACCTAAAAATAAAAAAATAATGTCACAACATAATAATCTTAAACACAAGTCAAAGCATCAAACACTTACCTGAGAGGTAGAGGCAGCAAATAAAGGAATTATTAATAGGAGGTGAGTCTGGACAAACTCCAAGTACCAGCTCTTAATCTGTACAGTGTGATCCATAGTTGGCTTTCTAATAATAGCATGATCAAGCTCAGTACCCTCCAACTCATGCATCCAAATCATGCTCTTTGGAGGGGACTTAGGAACACACCTCACCTTAGCACTCCCATTCTAATTAAGGACCCGTTCACTAAAATACCAGACCTGATAGCCTAGCCTACAAAGAAGGACTCTCCTCTAAGCTAGTGGTCTGGAGTGGGTAATCTCAGCATTCCATCCATTCTCAAGCCCTCATAAGTTATTCTAAATCTACAAAATGCCAATAGGTAAGTGATTTAAGTCCGTAAAAATTACTAATATAATTGTAATTGTTATAGGTATCGCATCCTATGTTAGAGAGTTCAGATGCTATTGATGGATGTGCACTTAAGCTAAATGCCTTTTTACAACACGATTGGTGCCCCACCTATAGATGGCTGGGAAATTATTTCCTACTCACATCACACTAACGAGCATCTCTAGCTCTAATGCCCAAACCTATAAAAGAAAGAAGGGAAGTAGATGTTAGTAAGTGGTTATTAAAATAAATAAAAAAGGAGAGTAAGAATCAAGCTTACTAGAATGGCTTGCCAAAAGCTATAAAACCTCTTGGCTTCACATACCACCTCGTCCATGCTCTGGTACAGATAGGCTAGAGCACAATTGCCCCAATTATAATTAGATACTCAATCTAAGTTTTGGAGAGGCAGTAAGAGTAATACATTAAATGATCTGGCAGTGTCAGTAAAGAAAGTGATGCCGAGAAGGTAAGTCAAGAACGTCCACACCATTTGGTCGATCTCACTAGGAATGACCATCTCTGCAGCTCTATCTCTGGTATAAAAGCTCCAAATTGAGTTAAAATTAATGGTATGTGTCCCCTTCATGTCTAGGATTATACCAAGGAGATGCTCAATGTAGGTAGCCTGGTTTAGAGATAGCTAATGCAAGCTCGCATTGAAGAGAATAGGATCCCTCAGTGCATGTAATCCCAATGATGGCAATAAATGAGACTGGATCCAAACTAAGTTCCTCGAAGGGGAGGTGGAAGGTATGAGTTATATCAAACTATCTCTCCATCAGAGCATGGAGTGGCTGATAATTTATCCATCTCTGCTCTTTGAGAAGTGAAAGTATAAAGTCTTCAAACCAAGTGTCTTGAATCTAGTCCTTTTGATCCTCTATCAGGTCATTGTAGAAGACTTGAGCCCCATGGAAGTTTCTGATGCCCTTGAATGTTTATGCATTATATTGAAAAAGAAATCAAGGAAGCTGAATTGATATAGTATAAATTTGTTGCTTTTTGAAAGAAAAACTAGAAGAAAAAAGACAATGGGCAATAGACCCTGTTATAGAGGTGCAACACCTCATGGATGAGGAGATTGCCTATCACAGTGATGATCATCTATGAGAAAAAGGTGACGCCCTTTCATTTTGGCATAGAGATGATCATCTCTTACTAAAGGTGATCACCCCATGGATGAGGCGATCGCCTTAATGCAGAGATTATCACTTCTGTAGGTTGGAGAATAATGGGCAGTTTTTAATTTTTTTGCCCAAATTCATAAAATTCATATTTAATCAATTATATTTCTAATCCTGGATGGTAAATGGACATAAATACATCCTAACTTAGTGTAATTTGTAGGAAAAATAATAAGGATTTAAGTACCAACCTCTCCAGATGCTGATGAGCAAATGTGACTTCTTAAATCCACTAAAAGAGGAATTATGTCTCCCTTTGATAATCTGAGACTGTTTGGGCATTTTATGGAAGGTGAAACACGATCCCACTCGGGCATAGGTGTTGTCCTCTCATCATCCATTTTTGAAAGAATGTAAGAGCGAGAAAGAAAAAGAAAGAACAAAAAGAGATAAGAGAAAGAGAAAGAAAAAGGGGAAAAGGTGTTTTTATAGTGAAAAAAATTATTAAAAAGTTAAATTTTTAAAAAAGGGGAATTTGAAAAGCAAGAAGGAGAAAAGGCATTGTAAATGATAAAAATAAAGATAATGATGAATAAAAAGGGAGGATTTCCTGAGTGCATCTCAAAAATTAATGTCATAGAATGAATGTTTTCTAATTGACATTTCAAATTAAGTGATGCATTAGGGCAAGAAGATTTAAGAATTATGTTTCAAATAGGTAACTGATAAGGCTTGATAGAATTCTTGAAAATTATGTTCAAGAAGTGACTAGTCGGGTTGGAATCCTTAAATTTCACTTTTTAAGATGTGCCTAGTTAGGTTTGAATCTTCAAAGTGCATGTTTTTCTGAGTAACTGATCGGGTTGTATCCCTAAAGTTCATAATGTAGGAAGTGATTGGTCAAGTTTGGATCCCCAAAGTTCATATTTCAAGATGTGACTAGTTGGATTGTATCCCCAAAGTTCACGGTCCAAGAAGTGACTGGTCAGGTTGTATCCCCAAAGTTCACAATTCAAGAAGTGACTAGTCAGGTTGTATCCTTGAAGTTCACATTTTAAGAAGAAACTGATCAGGCTAAGAAAACCTGAGAATTATATTTTAAATTATTAGTATATTGGGCCAAGAAAATCCAATAATCATATTTTAAATGAGTAGTGTATCGGGCTAGGAAAACCCAAGAATCATGTTTCAGATGAGTGGTGTATCAAGCCAAAAAAACTCGAGAATCACATTTCAGATGAATGGTGTATCAGGCTAGGAAAACCTGAGATTCACATTTCAGATGAGTGGTGTATTAGGCCAGGAAAACCCGAGAATCATGCTTCTAAATGACTTATTAAACATTAATGAGTGGTTAATTAGGTCAGGAAGACTTGAGGATCACAATCACATTCCAAGTCAAAGAATTCATCTCTCGAGTGAAACTCGGGGGTCAGGTATATCGTTTATTATTATTTTTGCTTATGTTATGCATGTGTTTTTTTTAAAATTATTATTGTGTGTGGTTTTTTCAAAAAATCAGGGAGCAAATTGTAGGCACTCAGTTTGATCAGCCCGCGATAGGGGGTGAATTATGGATGCTCTATTTGATTGACCCACAATAGAGCCTAGTGATAAGAATGTGTAAAGCTTGAATGCAATAAAAGGCCTAAAACCTTCTTGAAAATAGACTTAAGAGCTTAAAACCCGAAAATCCAAGCCCAAATCCATGTAAATGAGGCCTATACCTATAAAACAAGCCTAATTTTCCTCGACCCATTAGGTCTAGTCTAGGGTTACCCTAGAGAGGCGACACCTTTTTAAAGAGGTGATTGCCTCTATAGATGAGGCAATCATCATCACTGAGGAGCTGCCTCTGTGGCAGCCACTTACCTCTACATTAAATGTAAGGGTAGCAGTGGCAGCTAATTTGGTGGGCCCACCTTTGACTGAAATTTAGTCCTTTACATAAGGAGAGGATTTTTAAGAGAAAGGGAGAGCTAAAAGTACAATGAGGATGGTAAAGAGTAGGGGGATGGGCTAGGCATGAGATTAAAAAGGAGAAAGAAGAGAGAGAAAGGAGGTTAGCAACCATTTTCAACATTTGGAGAAAAAAAGAAGAGAGTTTTTGAGAGAAGAAAAGGGGAGAGCTATAGAATAAAGGGAAGAGACACTCTTGAGTAAGAAGAAGGGGAATCAAGTTCAAAAGATCATTTTCTTGAAGGAAGAAAATGAAAATCTTACATTCAAGTGAATCTTCCATACCAAAATAACCTTTAAGGACCAACCATTTTGGAAAATAAGTTTATATTAGTAATGATCTTTACCTACTTTCAATAGTAGAGTTGCATATTTGCATAATCTTTAGTTTACTCACTTGTTTGATATATTTTGTGTCTATTGCTTATGTTATACCCTTTTTTTGATATGATCTATTAAGGTATTAAATATAGTTATAAGTTTTAAGTATTTGTATATATATTATTTACTTAAAACTTAAGTTTATTGCTTTTTGCAAGTTTCTATGCCTGATGATCAAGCGACACTTCTTCATTGCCCTTCTACAATGAGGCGATCGCCACTATGATAGGGTCTACATAACCTTGTTTTGATATTTCTTATAAATTATACATGATTCAAATTTTTATGAATTCCCATACTAGTTTTCTTAACATTATCATTTTTTCTATTTTGTTTGGGTTAATATTCAAGTATTTGCAATATCTATTTGTATTGACTTGATTCATAAATTAACTTGATGGTTCATTTTGTAGGGTTTTATATGTTTTGAGAGCTAATATTTTGTCCATTACAAGAGTTTAGGATGATATTAATTCTCTAACATTGGTTCATCCCCTTTCTAATTTTATTTATGTTCATGCTTAGTTTAATTTCCATTTATTTTCAGTTTATTTACTTTACTTACGTAAAGCATTATAATCCTTAATCCCTTCCCCCATTTGATTTAAGTGTATTTTTTTTTGTAAATTATTGTTTTTGATGAATGTTGGGACCAAATGCATGAAATTGAATTAATGTGTGAACTCAGACTTAAATTTAAAATTCAATAATTATTTGAAGGAAATTATAATTTTCATGTCAATAAAGAAATAATTGAATAACTAAAGTCAATAAAATATGAAAAAAAAAATGGAGGCCAACCATAAAATTGGGTGCGCATTCCAAAAGCCCATACCTAATTTCCAAACCCATTCTCTGATGATGGCTTTTGGGAACTTTCATGGAATCCAATTACCATATAAGTGTGTCCTTACTTTTATCAGGGTGAGGACTCCATCTCTGATTTGGCTTTAAGACCTATTTTGATTTTTCTAGTGGGCTTTGAGCCCACATAGTGCTGTGGTCGCCAAACATTTGAGTGCTTGCTAAACCTCGCCGCCTACAACTAGTTTAGCAAATATTTGTGCAACCCTTGTGGATATAGACCTATTTATCTATGCATTTTTTTAAAAAACTAAGAAAGGGAGGTAAAAATCAAATTCTTAACTTGTATATGCCTTAAAAGGAGCCTACACAACCTTCAGCGACCTTATCTATGCAGTCAATTATAGATGATTAATACTTCATAAGACTAAATAAGTAATCATAAGGTATACATTTATATAGTAAATAATGGATATGTACTTTAATTATTTAATACTAATAGATATATGTTGTGGTAGTAGAGACATTATCTTAAGAAAATAAGTATTTTTAAAAGTTCAAAGAGTAACGATATAAGAACATTTGGTAAAAAATGATTAATAAATTATGTACTTTTTGCACAAAGATCATAATATGATGGAAAGGAAAAACCTTTAACCATTAATAAGTTATCCACCGAAAGTTTACCATTAAGAAGCCTCTAAACCAAAAGAGATCTAGAAGGTGGAAGATAGTGCCTCCATAGATCTTTTCCCTAAGCAACTCTAGGGAGGATAGGCCTAGAATTTAAGTAATAAGACTTGCAACTTAAATGACCATTGGAAGAATGGTAATATACAAATGAATCAATGTGCAAATGAGTGAAAATTAACTCTTTAATATCTTAACAAATCTTCAAAAAAATAGTTCTAAAGCTCTCAAAAAGATGCCAAACTCATTGAATATAGAGATAAAAAATAGAGGCCTAAAGTTTATTGCAAAAATAAAGAGGAACACCAATACGATCAGTGATGGAATAACTTAACCATTTATTATTCCAGAAACTTAGCTTAGAAACCTTACAAACCACCCATTGAGAATGTTGAAGAAGATCCAAATAAATAATTTTCACTGAAGACTAGAAATAAAAATTGATATAAGGCTGAGGCACCTTGCATTGATGTAGAAAATGGGAACGCAAAAAAGAGAAAATGAAATTGTCATTCATGATAATATTCCATGCAAATTTACTTAACATAGCATTGTTAAGCATATGAAGCCTTTTTAAATTCAAGCCTCCCTCAACCCTTAGAGAGCAATAAATATCCCAACTAACAGCAATCAACTTATAAGAATGAATATTGCCAGCCTAAAGAAAATTTTTTATGCACTTTTCCAAATGTTTAAGTAGTATAGTAGGCCATTTATACACCATGAAAGAATGGATAAAAAAACTATAGATGATGGAATTAATGATAGAAAGGTGACAAACCATTGGGAGAGACAAACCTTTCCATTTATCAAGCTTCTCAATAATCTTATTGGACACCGGTTAAAGCCAACGCTTCTAAGGAGCACCCTTAAAAATAGGACCTCCTAAATAAGTAAAAGGCAAAGTACCTAGCTTCATACTAGAAATAGTTTGAAGGACATTAGCCCGAGGGGAAGTCACATATTTGCCAAAGAAAATATTGGATTTATCCCAATTAGCAAGCTGGCCAGAGATGATCCCATCATATTGAAACAACTTTGTAAGAACTAAAAGATCAGACTTAGAAGCTTTACAGAAGATCAAAACATCATTTGCATATAAAAGATGAATATGGAAGCTAACTTTACTATTAGAATGCATAGGAACTAAATCCCTTTTTCCACTAAAGCCATTAAAGAACAATTTAGATACTCCTTAGCTAAATAAAAAAGGAGAGGGGATAGTGGATCACCTTGATGGACACAACAAGAGCATAAAAAGAAGCCTTTTAGAGATTCATTGATCATAATAAATAGGCGAGCACAAAGAAAAATTTAAGTCATCCAATAACAAAAGACACTAGAAAAACCAAATGAGGAGAGAACCTTGAGAATAAAATCCCATTTCATGGAATCGAAGGCTTTTCTAATATCAATTTTCAATATTTTGTTGTCGTCCCTGTAATGATAATCCAGCAAATTAAATTTCTTAGAAGCTAAAGCAATGCAATCCTCAATATGTCTACTATGAATGAAGTCGAATTGAGATGGATCAATAATAGATGAGGCAATAAAAGCCAATTTATCTGCTAAAATTTTGAAATAATCTTATATACAAAATTCCCCAAAACTATTGGCCTGAATTTATCAATTATATTAATTGAAGGAATTTAAGAATAAGCACCACTAAACAAGAGTTGAAACCCAAAATAATCTAACCAAAAGAAAAGAAGCTTTTGATAGCATCAGAAACCTCTAGCAAAAAATGAATACAATACTCTAGCAAAAAATGAAAAAAGAGCCAATGAAACCGTCTTGCCCTAGAGCACTAAGAGAATCCATATTGAACATAGTCCGCTTAATATAATCATTAAAGGGCATTGAACAAAATATAACATTTTGATCTATGGAAACCAAATATGAAGTCACATCTTTAATTCCGCCAAGATTCTGATTAGATCCTCATGACACTGTAATTCTTGAGAATGAAGGTCATCTAAAAAATTGATGGCATCAATATGAGATTAGATGTGTAATAAATTCTACTTAACCATAGAGATAGAGGCATCAAGATTACCAAAAACCTATTTATTCTAAATTCCAAAAGAAGTCTGAAGCATTTTGAGTTTACGAGAGAGCACAAACATAGGATGACTAACAATATGAAAAAAAGACCAAAAACTATCCACAACAGGAAGAGAATCCTTATGAAAAATCCACATAGATAAAAACCTGAAAGGATGAAGAAAAACTAAAGCAACTTGATTACAACTCAGTAAAAGTGGGTTATGGTCAGATTGGTGACGAGCCAAAGCATGACATTCCACACTTCTCCAATTCTGAAATGCCTTAACATTGTAAAAAGCTCTAACCAGTTTAATATCCATATGATTATCTCCTTTTCTATTGTTAGTCCAAGTGAAGAGAGTGCTTTGGTATCAATACAAGTAAGATCACAATTAGAAACTGCCAAAATGCATTCCAAACAAGCTCATCGAGAAGGGGACCTGCTTATTTTTTTATATGCTTTAAAATAGGTGTTAAAATCTTCGATGACAAACCAGTCTTCTGGAATAACAAAAACTTTAACATAGGCAATACAAACTTATTGATTAGAGCTAGAAATCACTGAAACATTCCCTGTACCAATGGAATTTGAAACTAAAATCCAAAAAGAGGGAAAAAGAGAAACATTATCCATAAAAAAAGACATCTGAATAGAATGACAAAATGAAGAACTCACACAATTGAAAGGAACATTAGGTTCAACAATAAAAATAAAATCGAGTTTATAAGAGTGATAAAAATTAAATAGAGTGCGTTGGGTAGCTATATTCCCAAAGTCTCTACAATTCCAATATATCACTTTCATTGAGAATGAGTGCAAGCTACAGCCCTGGTTATAGGCCTATTTCCAATTAAAATCGAATGATGGTCTTGACATTTTTTTATTTGTTTTTTCATTAAACTGATTGCCAAGGCTCCCCATCTGCCTCATCAGCCCAAGATTGCTTACTGACCTATTCCAATTCAATAATAGCATTTAAGAGAGGACCCTTAGGATCCTAAGACAAATGAGAACCATCTAGAATATTTTCCTAGTGGTCCTGAGATAAAGGAGAACCATCTAAAATATTTTCCTAATACGAAATAGAAGATTTAGGAATAATAATCTACAGATTATTAATCTAACCATCCACCAAATCTAGGATGAGGCCTGAATGAGAGGTTCAGAGGATACTTCTGGATGCATATGATCTAAGGCAGACTTTGTTTATGTTGCCATACTTTGTGTGATTGAGATCGACCTTTTGATTGATGAGGACCTTTTGATTGACGAGAATCATCCTTTTTCAGAGCAACAACCAGGTTGTCAAATGTCTTATTGTAGCGACAAGAGGAGATATCATGGCCAATGGAATGACACATACCACAAAACAAAAGAGGATTTTCAAAAGTAACATCAATATAAAAAATTTATCCTTGACAATCCAAATATAGCTGATATTGCAATGGTGTGGACAAATCAATTCCATAAGAACTCATGCATAATGGCCTAAATCACCGTCAATCGTGGCGCGATTAATTCTGACCGGGGTACTAAGGTTGCTAGCAATGTCAAACAATAATTGGGGATCCCAAAACTCCCATGGAATTCTATAAAAGTGAGTCCAAATATGCGATGTAGAAGATTTCTCCTTAAATGGATCAAAATTAGGAGACCACTGCTGAAGCCGAAGAGTACCAAGCTTCAGGAAAAGGGAACCATGGCCCCAAACCACATCTTTTTCTTGAGCTAATCGAAGTAAAATATGATAGTAACCCCTTCTTAAAAAAATTAATTGTCAGTGATTCTTGATAGGCTAGATAGAAGAGAGTTTCTCTTTTAGCTTTTGAAGTGGCTAGGGAGAATCACCTTTGGATAAGATTAATCTAGCAATCAAGGAGTGTTGGCATAAAGACAATCGTCTTTGATAAATATCAAAATTAATTCTGACAGTGTGAAGAGAACTCGATTTAGAGTTTGTCATTGTTTTAGTGGTCGGTTTTGTTATTATAGGTATCAAGGGATCATTCACAATAACATCTACATAGGACTGAGCCTTAGGCCTCAAGAAATTGTTCAGATTGAAGAAGAAGAATTTGCTTTCAACTTGGAAAATCGTTGTGCTGAAAAGAGATATGCATGACTGAAATAAGTATCATCAATATTTGCTTGTTGCCAGAGGCAGTCGCCAAGGGAGCTTTCAGGCGATATGAGAGCCATGAGAGAACCCTAATCACTCCTACTAAAAGATTTTTAATTCATATCAAAAGTTTTTTTTAACAACCATCAAATTTTATTATTATTTACAAAAAATCTAAAGATACAAAATTAACAAAAAAAAAAAAAAGCTCAATAATTACTATTTATAGAAAATCTATGTTTTAATATTTCTTTTAAAAATTTTATTATATTGATATAATATTTATATATTACAAAGAAGTGGTATTGTATATAAGAAAATAGGGTAATGTTTTTCTTCAAAAAAAAAAAAGGATAATGTTAAATTCCATATATAATTTGTCAGAAATTAACCTTTTCTATGAAAGAGATTTCAAATGGCAAAACTGAGTTTAATTTACAAATTAACACTCCCTCAATATATTTATGATTTTTCTAGCCATCAGAACATGCATATTGAAGAATTTTAATTGGTTACAACTTACAATCATTACATCTTGAAGAATTTTTGTCATTTTTATTTTTAAGGCCAGTATGTAGGTTTATACAGATTTTTTCATTAATAAGGTTTATTTGTTTGGTGTTGACAAAATGATTAATTATAGTGACCAATTTATTTTTCATAAATTAAAATTTATTTTATAAAATAGCACCATTGAGCACCTTTTTTCAAGTACTTAATATTAGATTTTCATTGGACCACCTTTGTTAACAAGTTAGTTTTTAGTTTATAGTCATAATTGTGTCATCATATATATATATATATATATTGTTACAACGGAAAATAAAAGAAACAAAGGAAAGAACTAATTAACAAAGATAGCCCCAATACAATCTCCCAGCAAACAATACTCTAAATATCCAGGGGCTCTAATAAGCCTGTGGCTACCAAAAGGAAAACTACTTTGCCAACGTATCAGCACATGAGTTGGCTTCACGAAAAATGTGATTTAACCGGCAAGTCCAACGTTGATTTATCAAAGTTCGACAATCTTCTATGACTTCATTAAGAGAATGATGAGTAGTGTTTTTCCCAAGGATTAGATCCACTGCAATTTGACAGTCTGATTCAATGACGACTTTCTTGAAACCCAGTTCCCAAGCCAACATAAATTCCTGCCCGTATTCCTTGTATTTCAGCTTGGAGGATTGTTCCAAAACCAAGATTCATGACAGAACCAATAATCTAGTTGCTCTTAAAGTCTCGAATCATGACAGCAGCTTCAATATTTCCAGGATTTCCCAAAGCACTTCCATCACAGTTAACTTTGATCCAACCATACTCAGGTGGCTTCCAAGAAACCAGAATTGAACTTCGCTGTCTTGGGATTTCTACTTTCTTCAAAATGAAATTACAATCCAAAGATGTGCGTCTAATCAATTCAATTTGAGATAGCTGTGAGATGCATATTCCATTAAAAATTTCTTCATTTCTTCTTTTCCAAAAAATCCAAACAGAAGCTATAAAGATGCATTTCCAAGGGATTCCCCAAAAAAATATTATGTTGATGCCAACATTTTCGAATAACCAGTTATCAAAAGGCTGAGAAAAGAAATTAGACACCAAAGCTTGTGGAAAAAGAGTTAACCAAATTGATCGTACCTTAGCACAGTCCTTTAAGATATGAGTGGTATCTTCTACTTGTGAGGTGCATCTCTGACATAAATTGGAATCACATAGCCCTCTTCTTTGCCTTTCAACATTTGTTAGAATTCTACCTTGAGCAGTGAGCCAGAAAAAATGTTGAATTTTCGGAAAGCAAGGAAGCTTCCACACCCATTTTGGGTTTGAGATTGGGCTTGTATCAGCATTGTAACTCACAGACCTTAAAGCTTGGTGTATGCCTTTAACATCATATTTTCCCTCAGAACACCTTCCGCAAATTAAAGTGTCAGTTCGATTATTAACAATAGGAATTGGCATACTCTTCATCTTCAACAGAACTTTCGAGCTGATTTGTGTTTGGATACTGGAGAGATTCCAGTTTCTAAACTCATCAATAATATGCATGACCTTCAAGTGAGAATCACTATCATGGATCGGGACATGAATGAGATCTGCAATAGGACCCTCTCCTATCCAATTATCGAACCAAAGAGAGATCTTCTCCCCATTTCCCATCTTCCAATTGCTGAAGCTTTTAACTTTTGCAAAACTTTGAAGTATTATCATATATATTAGGGTGTACTATATTAATACTATGAATGATTCATTTTCGTTGGACTTTCTCTTGTTAATATTGCCAATGTAAACATATTTCAATTCACCATAATACATTTATGACCCTCTATATTTGTTAGTTTTTGTCAATTTCACACCTCAACTTATAGTTTTACCATTTTAATATTTAAATTTGTCTAAAATACAATTTTAAAACTCTTGTCAACACATATGTCATATCTTAAAGGTTTGATTGACAAAAAATTGCAAGTTGAGATGTCAAATGACAAAAAGTGACAAGTAAATGGGATTATAGATGTATTATATCATCATATTAGTATATATTAGTATATTTTAGGTAAGTTTAAGTGTTGAAATGGTAAAACTATATATTGAGGTATCAAATTGACAAATTATACCAAATATAAGGGACCACAAATGTATTATGCCTTGTTATATATATATATATATATATATATATATATATATATATATATATATATATATATATGCATCATTCAAATTTATTAACAATGAATTCATATTCAATATAATAAAATGAAATCGAAAATTGGATGTTTGAACATTTGCCACTTATTGCCATTGATACTTTTTGTATTTACTTGCATGACTCTATTATAATTAGAAATCACCATCTTTAATTATATTTCTCTCTGCTACATATATATTTTCTCAATCTTAATGAATGTTTAATCTCAAATTTGATTTTCTTCCTCTTAATTATAAGAATTAGAATATGCATTTTACATATTTAAATAATATGTTTTTTGATTTTTTTTGGTTGATTTTGATGTTTAAGTTTCTCTTACATTGATAATACCATTCTCATAACATATATCGTCCTTTAACATAAAATTTTAGGTTCCTTTAATAAAACCCATGCATTTAGTTTAGTATTTCATTTGTTTTTCTTTTTACAATTTTTTCTTCTCTCTTTTTTTAATTATTTTAGTAAGAGAATCTGAAAATATGGGGTATAATTAAAACATAATTATTCAGTTTTAAGAAAGTGCAGAGCTTAATTATACTAGATTAATCTTGAGAAAATATCGCTATATACTAAGTTTGACCCAAAAATATCAAAATTATGGACTTTTATTTTTTTTTTCGACGGTAACTGATATGTGTAAACATCCAATTTCAGGATGTAATTGTGCATGAATGCGACGAAAGTCTCTATGATGACAATTTAATCAAAAATTGACCTCTAGCGCTAAGTTTCGCGATTTCAAGGACTAAATTGTAACTTTTTTAGGTTTAATTGTAAAAAATTGACTTTTATAGGGGTATATTTAGAAATATGCAACCAACATTATGTAATGTCAATCAACATTATATAATGCTGATTGGCATTACGTAATGTCAATCGGCATTACACAATGTTGATTGACATTACACAATGCCGATCAACATTACACAATGCCGATCAGCATTTTGGAATGCCGAGGCACTAAAATTTCTGCAAAAAAATTATTTTTCTCAATTTTTTTAATTATGATTTGTCCAAATTTAATTTATTTTTAATAAATAAATTAATTTTGTATTTATCTGTCGGGGTTCTGCATCCAATACGCATCTCTTAAGCACATAATTTTTTTTTTGAAATTAAAATCCTTATCCTAACTTTGTTTCAAATGAGATGGCGGATCAGAGCTGCCTCTCTAGGGATCATGTGAGTGGTTAGCTTCAAAACTAGATATAAAAAGAAAACATTAGTAGAAAAAAAAAAGGAGAGGGGAACCCTAATTTCTACTGTGCAAAAAAGTTGATTAAAAAAAACACAGAGAGGAAAAAGGACCTAACCTTCTACTTTTGTTTAGATTTCAAAATATCTTCAAGGAAAAAAAAAACAAAAGACGTTCTTTTCAAAGTCCAAAAATCAAGAAAACGCAGAGTCAATTTTCTTAAAACGATGAAATCTCATTATGAGGGGCATTCAAAAATCATATGCACAACATTACTCATCTTTTACTTCTTTCTTTTTATTAGTTCTTTCTTTTATATCATTATTTTCTTTTTATTATTTCTAAGTTTTTTTATTTAGGTTTTATTTTCATTATTTTGTTTTCTTTGTTCATTAATTCTAATTTCTTTTTTTTTTATATGATTCTTTGTGTTTCATGATTCTGATGATGAATATATTATTGAACCAAGGAACTCATAGAGAATCCATGAATGAAAGCCAAGAGTCAAAATCCCAATTTAATTTTATTTTGCTTTGTTTAGTTTAGTTTATTTTATTTTTTTAGATTTTGAATTTGTTTAATTTATCTTCTTAAAGGTTGTATTTTAATTTTATTTTCTTTATTATTTTGGTAGATTTTGTAATAGTACTAATAGTGGGAATAATGAAAATTTAGTTCTCTTGTTCTTAAAAATTAATTAGTAAATTAGGTTCAACTTGGTAAACCCTACTTAAAAATCAATGGAGACAGTATATTAATTTAGATTGCATATTAATTAAAATTTCAGTTTTTTAGAAGAAATAATTTAATTGTATGGTTGATCTTTTTATTTGTCAGTTTCTATTTCTTTATGTTTTTGGGTTTTTTGTTTATTTTTGTGTGTTTTGGGCACCAAGCCCACATTTAGGCTCTAACCCATTTAATAAATAGGTTTTTAATTGGATTTTTAGGTTTAATTTTAAAATCAATTTAGGCTCATTTAGGTTAATTTAGACATAGGCCCACTTAATTTAATTAATTTAGACTTAGCCCATTTAATTTAAGTTTTTTCTATAATTTATAGATTTAAGATCACTTTAGAATTAAAACATGTAGAATTAGGCCCATTAATTTAAATACTTCATAAGTTAAAGATTTAGTCCCATTTTTAGAATTAAAATAGATAGACTTAGGTTCACTTAATTAAAATTAAATAAGAATTAGACCCATTAGTCTTTAGGCTCACTTATAAATTAAAATATGTAAATTTAACTCATTTAATTAAAATCAATGTAGATTAGACTAACTTAGGGATTGTGATGAATGCATTATTTACATGTATTTTTATGATTAGTTTACGTGAAGTAAATTGTTTTAAACAAGAGTTTATGTGAAATTGCATATAAATAGAGGATTCCATAGTAATTTATAAAGTAATTCTAAATGAACACAAGACTGAAAGAAGTTGAAATTTCATATCCAGAATCTCTTCTTTGTGGTGCTAGCTTTCTTTTAGAGAATCGAGCATTACCATTTTCATTTGTCCCAGTTATTACCCTGGGTGGCGACTCCTCATCTCCACACCATGTCTTTGTGACAATGGTTAGTGTATTCTTTAGAGCCCTGAGCTCAAACAATGTCGTGGTTATTAAAATCTTGAGTGTACTCTAAATCCCACCATCTATAGTGGTGACTCCATTAGGGATAAGAGATACTAATTCTACTTATGTTCTTTAGAATTATTTTATTAATTATTATTTTATTCTTGCATTCATTCTACATGTCAATATTAACCGATGGCATTGGTTTATGGTTCCATGATTCTATTAGCTTCATGGGATTATAAATTGACTAACCATCACTCTTAGCCTTAACTCGGTTCAAGAGAGATTACCGAGCTTATATGACCAGATTATGTAACCCAAGTCTTAAAGGGGGGTAGTCTTCTCTTGAGTTTGTAAAGGATACTGGGCCCCTCTGAACTTGGCCTATGACTCAAGTCTTAAAAAGGGCATCTTGCTAATGGAACCTTAACTTTTCCACTAGACTCAGCTCATGTAGTGGCTTAGTAACTTTCCCTAAGATTGCCCAAATTGCTTATGAATGTTGCTATGAGGTATTTATATCTATAAAGATTAGGCTATGCTTTTATACCTAGAAATACTATTTGTATGCTTTACTACTTTGAGAGATTTGGCATATGCGTCAGTTCTTAATATCCCCTATTAATATTAAGACAAACACTAAAAATCTTAGGAAAAGAGACTCGCCATTGAATATGTGTATAGGAGGAATAAGGTTGGAAGGATGTATATACACTTGACTTGTTACTTATTACATGGCACGTGCATTTTGCATACATGCATTACAAGCATTATACTAATAATTTGTCTTTCAGCTATTATAGATTCATCTGGGTCTTCCTGTATTTGGATTCAGAAAGGTGGCAGACTAGTGAGAATTAATTTGAGCCTACAATCAATTGCAAAAGAGATCCTTAGCAGATTAGAAAAAAAGTCCTATCAATCCACTTTACTTAGAAGCTGTACAACCTAAATAAGCTGAAGAAATGGAACAATAAGAGGGAGGAAACTAGACTCTAGAGGATGTCAAAGGAGCATTGATGGATGACATGAGAGCAATGATACAAGATGAATTAAAACAAGCTTTGGCTAGATTAATGCCACCACCTACTGCTGCACCTCCAGTCACAGTCAGTCCACCTGTTCTAGGTGCACCACCTGCTAGCAATGCCAATACTAAGGGGTAACCATTGAATGCTGCAAAGAATGTGCCTATTGTGGAAATGAAATATGAGGATGTGGAGAACCTTTTGGTAGAGAAAGCCAAGAAAGAATCACTTGAGCAAGTTCAAGAGCTAGAATTTAAACAGATAAAAGCACTAACTCAAAAGATGTTCAAAATGGAAGAATTGATGAGAGGACAGCATCATATATTCATTTGATTTTGATGATGTAATATAATTTGAGGAAGATAAGTTGTCTGATAATTTCAAGATGCCACATCTAAAGAAGTTTGATGGTATTGGAGACCCAAGGATCCATCTTAATCAATATACAACTACTATGAGCACCACTGAGGCTCTTTTGTCTGTAGTTACCAAGTTGTTTATACTATCCTTGGAGGGTATGTCTGTCAGTTGGTATCATGGATTAGAAAAGTCTACCCCAGCTGATTAGAGAGAATTGTGTATCACTTTCCTAAAGCAATATAACCATAATACCAGGCTTGAAGTGTCTATCAGGGATTTAAAATTGACCAAGCAGAATCCTAATGAATCATTATTGGATTTTCTGACTATATTCATGAATAAGGCAAGATTAATGAAAAATAAGCTAGCTGAAAAGGATCAGATTAGAATGATTGTTCAAAATGTGTCACCTAATTTGGATAAAAGGTTATAGATGATGAATCCCAAGACATCTGTAGACCTTTATGATGATGGGTTGCAAGCTGAGGAGATTGAAAGTGAGAAAAAGAAGATTGCTAAAAGCATCAGAGCAAGAAACTACCCAACTAGGGGCACACAATAATGGAACACTAGCCAAATTATGGAAGTGCATGTTGTTCAACAACCAAGGAGATTCTCCAATTTTAACCAACCTTTGTCAAAATTCATAGAGCGTCTAATGTAAAATGGCTTACTTTAACCTTTACCTATTTTAAACCCACCAAACCTAAACACCCCAGGCTATAACCTAAATAAGCACTGCAAATTCCATCAAAACTTCTAACACCCCACTGATAAATGCATCTGCCTCAAACATGAAATCCAAAACCTTATAGACTCTAAAAAATCATAGACCCTGAAAACCTAAGCACCATAAATAATCCTTTCCCAAACTACTGACATATATTACCCAGCTACTATGATGATCAACTCAGGAGTTAGTGAGGAAGAAGTACTAAGCCCCTTTGAGGACCTAGACTTTAAAACTAATGAGAAAACTCCTAATGCCCCTAAAGGCATGGAAAGAGTAGAAAACTTATTGGGTTAGCCTTCAGGCAAGTTCGACTATAATGTGTTTTACACTAAACCACCTTCTTTTAACATACCCTTCGAGTCGATTGCACCTACAGGATGGGGTGATGAGTTTGATGGTGAGAAGTTGCTAGATAAGAAAGAAAAATGCACATTTGAGGTAAAAAAAAAAGATGAAGTCATAGAAATAGTTGGCAATAAGATATAAGAATAGTTGTTATGTCAGCCACCTGAAGGACAACCACTATAAGACCTAGCATCCCTAGCATCTAGAATAGGAAATAAATTTTCTCATTGTCTATTTTTAAAAAAATTTTAATTTCTTTAGAACTTATTTTGTTTTAGTGATTGACGATATGAATTATGATGATGCTTACTTATGTAATGTACATCCTGATTTAGCTGTGCATTATGATATTGATCGCATTTGCACATTTAACATAAATTCAATTCCATTAGATTCATTCAGCATGGGCATAAATGCAAATTCAAATAATATCCATATATCACATGATGTAACTTTTGAAGATAGAAAATGTGAGGAAAAAATAAAAAGAACAAAAAAGGAGAAAAAACAGGGAGGGAGAAAAAGAAAAAAGAATAGTAAGATAAAAATTAAAGAAAAATTTAGGACTAGTTGATAATAGGAGTTGTATCATGTGATGTAATGAATGTTCTCATTTTTTCCCTAATGGATGAGTACATTTGAATTTGAACTTTTTATTCAAATATCACATATTTGAACTTTTTATTCAAATATCACATATTAATGGATAAGTATCTGAATGGAAATTCAAATATCACTCTTTATCATATTGCATAAGTATCTGAATAGAAAGACAATACATAATGAAAGATAAAATCGCTATTAGATCACTATTTTAGTTATGTTTTCTTTTTTTGTCTCCCCCTATATGATTCTGCTTATAAGTCTAGTGTCTCCTTATACCTAAAGAATCTAGGTGGTCCAATAATTTGCATCGCAATTGTTGTTTTAAAATTAGCATTGCATCAACATCAACCTTTATATTCTGGTTGAGAGTTCTTTGAAGTGTAAGTCCATTTGCTTTCATCATTAAGAACTCATTTCAGTCAGTTTGCCCACTCCTTTACATAAGATTGCAACTAATAGGGTTAGTAAGTTAAAGGATCAACAACAGCAGTGAATGAACTGGGTCTCTTGCACATGAAAATGAAAAAAAAAGAAAGACTACTACAGTAGCGCAAATAAATCCAGAATGAAACTGGAAGAAAAATGTAGCTCTGGGGGCAAATTGCAGAATAATAAGTCCATATTCAAAGAGTAAATATGGAATGTTGAAGTATAAGAGCTAGTACCTTAGTTATCATACAACAAAAGCAGTAATAAAAAGAAAAGTTTAATAGTGCATTGGTCAATCATAAGCTCCAATGTCAATCTATAGACCCCACTTGCTAACATAGTCATCTATTTGACAAATTGTATTAGAGGCTCTAACATCAGAAGTACCAATAGTGAGGCATTTAGTGCTCAAAATTATAGGCTATTGATAAAGCACATCATTCTCACACTCCAAGCTGTAAACATATCTCTGTTCCAAATAGAAGACCCATTAGGATCATGCATTTCATACATAATATGCATACACCTATATACATTTGTTATGAAATACTTATTTTTCATAATAACGTCTTTGAGCTTAGGTAAGATTGTGAAAATACTTTGCTACTAACATTCAAAATTAGTGTTGTAAAAGTGCAAAAGGTAGTTAAAATGTTCATATTTGAAGGAAAAGGGTAACACTATCAAGGTGAACCTGATACTCTATAGGACTTTAGACCTCAAGAGCCCAATTAATCATGAGCCCATCCAATAAAGGAATATCACTGACAGTGACACTTGTAAAAGCATCATACTGGAGAACTTAAGAGGCTAAATAGGATGGTCAAGCTCCTTAGATTCAACATCCATCTTTATAGCCTCATCTGGAGCATTATATGGAATATTTCTCCATAAAAGGTCCAACATGTCAACAATACATTCGTTAGCCCTACAAAAGGGAAGAATGCACTCAAAACTTAATATAAATGCACTCTGAAAAATTATTTTATCATGAAATAAGATCTTTAAGTCTTGAACCTTTTTTGCAAGAGATATCAAGAAGAGGGATGAAGCCCTCTACCATAGCATTGATGGAATAGCGGAAATACAAATGCAGCCTAAAGTCACAACTTTAATGGTGGAGTATTATGACCCTTGTGATTAGAGACATCATCACCATAATTAAAAGGAAAGAATGCAAAAGAGTAACATTACATTTTCACAAAATTTATTCTCTTGCAAATAGTCCATACTAACTTATGGTATTTTGTGTAGAAAAAATAAAAGAGAATAAAAAATAAGGGGAAAGGAACTGATATATTAATAAGAATGGGCCAAATAGCAAATATTAAACACTTATCAAGATAATAAAAGGGAAGTAACATAACTCTATTTCCTTAGATTTTGTAATAGAGTACCATCTCAATCATAAAATTCACAAATTGAAAGTAAATTCATCCACTTAATAAGATCATGTGTGAAAAGCCTATCTCATGACCTTTGATCATAGTGGCCTTTTTTTTATTAACCTTGCAGAATTTAGATGATTAGTTGATAACTTTATGTTGAGAGTTTGTAAACTCTAATCAATCTAATGCTTGCTTTACACCTAAACGAGGGGAAGAAAATGCAAAGATAAAATTTATAGACATGTAGTATAAATTGCTTGAATTTTACAGTATCTTTTCAATTTTTTGAATAATAAATGTGCATATAATCTACTCTAATACTCAGAAATGAGTATGAGTACAAAATCCCTTAATGGTATCCACGCTGAGTAATATGAGAAAGGCAGGGGAATACTAAAAAGAGAATAAAAAAAGAGCAAGAATAATTTACTTCAACGATTAGAAATGATTAAGAGTATCAATGTGAAACCTCTGGCAATATCCACGCTGAGTAATATAAGAAAGGCGGGGGAATACTAAAAGAGGACCCACATCAAAATCTGCTCTATTTACTCCAATGCTCAGTAAGAGTATGTGTATCCAAAGGACCTTTCTAATGGTATCCAAGCTGAGTAATATCAGAAAGGCGAGGGAATGTTCGAATAAGGAAGAAAAGCACAAAAAAAACTCAAAAATTATTTTAATACTCAGAATTTGATTTGTTTATGCTCAAATTCCATAGGTTTTATTTAGCAAATTCTCTCTGAAATTAGGTATGGAAGTAAGCTCTTCACTTGGTACAAGATATGCTCTCAGTATAAGATGGTTAATGATGCCTCTGATCTTTGCAAATGGTAAATAAACTACAGTCATGAAAATAAAAAATAGTGAGATTCATTAAGTGCACACTATCTCATGAAAAAGTGATGAATTTTCTCATAAATTTTAAAAATTATAATGTACTTTTGAACATTCATCATGATTGAAAACTAACTTCAATAAGAATGTGGGAATTACAAATCCAGAAGGAAGTGCACCCAAGTTGTAGAGTTGGTTAACACAGTGGAATTAAAATTAGTCAGTAGAGAAATTATAATCAGTCAACACAGCAAAATTCAAAGTTAGTTAGGAAAAATGCTAATCAGTCAGCACAAAGAATTCAAAGTATTTGACTCGAACAAGCAAACATAAAAATTACAAGCAATTATGGATTATAGCATCATAGGCGAGCAATGAAAGGATTACAGTCAATTTGCAAGCAATTATGTATTACAGCATCATCAGTGAGCAATTATGGATTGCATCTAATTGCCAGTAATTATGGATTGCAACATCATTAATGAGCAATGAAAATGTTGTAGCTAATTACGAGGAATTAAGGATTGCAACATCATCAGTGAGCAATTATGAATTGTAGCAAATCGCGAGCAATTATGGATTGCAGCATCATCAATGAGCAATGAAAGGGTTGCAGCTGATTACGAGCTATTAGGGATTGCAACATCATAGATGAGCAATGAAAGGATTGCAGTCAATTTGCAAGTAATTATAGGTTACAGCATCATCATTGAGAAATTATGGATTATAGCTAATTGCTAGCAATTACGGATTGTAGCATCATCAGTGAGTAATTAAAGGGTTGTATCTAATTGTAAGCAATTAAGGATTACAGCATTATTAGTGAGCAATTATGGATTACAGCTAATCTCAAGCAGTTATAGATTATAACATCATCAGTGAGCAATGAAAGGGTTGCAGCTAATCGTGACCAGTTATTGACTATAGCATCATCAATGAGTAACGAAAGGGTTGTAGCTAATCATAAGCAATTATGGATTGCAACATCATTAGTGAGCAACGAAAGGGTTGTAGCTAATCGCAAGCAATTATAGATTACAGCATAATCGTATAAAAGAAATCAACACTACCCGACCAAGTGTAATGTATTTCAGTTCAGACTATACAACCAAGTGTAGTCAACATTGTACAACCGAGTGTAATGTGTCATTTTAATTCAGATTGTATGATTGAGTGTAGTCGACATTATAGGACTAAGTGCAATGTGTCATTTCAATTCAGATTATACAACCAAGTGTAATTGATAATATGCGACTGAGTGCAATATGTCATGTCAATTAAGACTATACGACTTAGTATAGTCGACATTGTATGATTGAGTGCAATGTGTCATGTCAATTAAGACTATACGACTTAGTATAGTCGACATTGTATGACTGAGTATAATGTGTCATTTCAATTCAGATTATACGACCGAGTATAGTTGACATTGTACGACTGAGTATAGTTGACATTGTATGACCGAGTACAATGTATTCTTTCAGTCAAGACTATACGTCCAAGTATAGTTAACATCATATAACTGAGTGTGATGTATCCTTTTAAACTAATGTTATACATCTAAGTATAGTGTTTCCTCATATGTTTCAAGTTTATGCCTAGTGTTGTATGGTAACACAAGCATTCATTATGAACCAACGATTACTCACAAGCAAAAAGGAGCATAGGTAAGTACTCAAACTTTATTCTTAAGAAATTGGTTATATGCTACACAATAGTTATGGTATTATTGCTAGATGTTCCATAGGAGGTATAGCATATTATCAAATCATAAATCGCTAAACATCCCACAAGAAATATAGCAAGAATCATTACATATATTTCATTCAACGTCTCGCAAGGAATATAATGAAATCCATTATCACTAGACGTCCTAAAGTGAATATAGTATAGGTCACCAGTATTATATAATGCCGATTGACATTATGCAATGTTGATCGGCATTACGTAATGTCGATCGGCATTACACAATGCCGATCGGCATTACATAATGCCGATTGGCATTACACAATGCCAATCAACATTCTAGAATGTCAAAGCGCTAAAATTTCAACAAAAAAATTACTTTTCTCAAATTTTTTAATTATGATTGGTCCAAATTTAATTTATTTTAATAAATAAATTAATTTTGGTAGTTATCTATAGGGCTTCTGCATCCAATATGCATCTCTTACGTGTATAATTTGTTTTGAAATTAAAATCCTTATCCTAGTTTTGTTTTCAAATGAGAGGGAGGATCAGAACTGCCTCTTAATCAACATTACATAATGTCAATTGGCATTACACAATGCTGATCAGCATTATGTGATTCCAATGGGCATTACACAATGCCAATCGGCATTACACAATGCCCGTCAACATTCTGGAATGTCGAAGTGCTAAAATTTCAGCAAAAAAATTACTTTTCTCAAATTTTTTAATTATGATTGGTCTAAATTTAATTTATTTTTAATAAATAAATTAATTTTGGTATTTATCTGTAGGGCTTCTACATCCAATACGTATCTCTTACGTGTATAATTTTTTTTTGAAATTAAAATCCTTATCCTAACTTTGTTTTCAAATGAGAGGGAGGATCAGAGCTACCTCTTAGGGGATCATGTGAGTAGTTAGCTTAGGAACTATATATAAAAAGAAAATATTGGAAAAAAAAAAAGAAGGGCCCTAATTTCAACAGCGTAAAAAAGTTGATTGAAAAAAAAGCACAGAGAGGAAAAAGGACCTAACCTTCTATTGTTGTTTGGATTTCAAAATCTATTCAAGGCAAAAAAAAAAAACAAAAGACGTTCTTTTCAAAGTCTAGAAATCAAGAAAACGCAGGGTCAATTTTCTCAAAACGGTGAAATCCCATTCTGAGGGGTATTTAAACAGCATATGCACAACATTACTCATCTTCTATTCCTTTCATTTTATTAATTCTTTCTTTTATATCATTATTTTCTTTTTATTATTTTTTATTTTATTATTTCTGTGTTTTTTATTCAAGTTTTATTTTCATTATTTTGTTTTCTTTGTTCATTAATTCTAATCTTTTTTTTTTTATGATTCTTTGTTTTTCATGACTCTAGTGATGAATACATGCTTGAACCAAGGAAACTCATGAAGAATCCATGATTGAAAGCCAAGAGTCAATATTCCAATTTAATTTTATTTTTATCTATTTAGTTTAGTTTAGTTTATTGTTTTAGGTTTTGAATTTGTTTAATTTGTCTTCTGATGGGTTGTATTTTAATTTTGTTTTCTTTATTATTTTGGTAGATTTTGTAATAGTCCTGATAGTGGGAATAATGAAAATTTAGTTCTCTTGTTCTTAAAAATTAATTTGTAAATTAGGTTCAATATGGTAAATCCTAATTAAAATCAATGGAGACAGTATATTGATTTAGGATGCATATTAATTAAAATTAGAATTTGTTTAGAAGAAATAATTTAATTGAATGGTTGATCTTTTTATTTGTCAGTTTTGATTTCTTGATGTTTTTGGGTTTTTTTGTTTATTTTTGTCTGTTTTGGACTCCAAGCTCACGTTTAGGCTCTAACTCATTTAATATATAGGTTTTTAATTGAATTTTTAGGTTTCATTTTAAAATCAATTTAGGTCCACGCAGGTTAATTTAGACATAGGTCCACTTAATTTAATTAATTTAAATTTAACTCATTTAATTTAAGTCTTTTCCATGTATTTTTAAATTAAATGCTAGATTTTTTTTAATGTTTTTAGTCGAATAAAATACATATAGATATAGAAGACATATTTTTTTATGGAATAGGAGAGTGATATTTTAGATATAATATAATTATAGTGTTTTAAATGAAATAAAAAGTGTATATTTTAAAATAAGGAATTTTTATATTTTTTATAGACAAATATTATGAACTTTAATAATGCAACACATATGGCTTTACATGTGAATGCTCTATTAAGTAATTTTTAAAAGTAAAATTATTTATTTTTTAAAATGTATGCACAGTTACATGAGGTCATGTAAATATAATTACATTAATCATATATTTGAATACAACCTTCAATATAAAAAAATTATGACAATTCATAAAATATTGAAATTAAATAAATTTAAAATTATAAAATATATAAACAAAAAATTATTTTTATAATTTAAACAATTATAAGATTTAAATCATTTTAATGAAAAATGTAAAATATAAATTTTAAATGTGAAAAAGATTTACATAATATAATATGAATTAGTTAAAATTTTATAAAATCATTTATATGATATGATATACATAATATAATAAAAATAATAACTAAATAATATAATTATATAGAAATACATCCTGTAAAAACTAAAAATGGATTAAAACTCTTTACAACCTTCAATAGTTTATTCATCAATTAAAAACATACATCCATACTTCCATTATTGGGTTTTGAAACATAGCAGCAATAATTTCTACACCTAAAAATAACAACAATCAAAATAACTTAATTAGTTGGAGTTTTCAAGTTTAAATTTGTATATACATATAGGAAAAGGAAAATAAAAAAAATTAATTTATATCTTTTTTGTTTACACCACTATAATCACGTATAACCTAGTAAAAATTAAAAAATTGGTGATATATGTTGGGTTTGATGATACATAATGCAGTGGAGAAAAAAAATTTGAACACAAAACCCATAACTCAAATCCATGTAATTTGACTTAGATTAATTAAGAGGGTTTCCAAACTCTAATCAAGATGATCTAATAACAAGATAGTTGAAAGTAAAAGAGGGGATTCACTCTAATGACACTCTACCTCGAGATTTTCATGTCTTTTTATTGGAATAAGATGTCACTAAAATATCATGCCCTCTATTGTATCTACACGAAGAAGATGATCTAAAGCAAATTAGGTTTGTAAGAACCTTTGTTGTCTCACAACACGTTTTCTGTCTATGTGTTTTTTTTCACAAAAGAATTGTATGAAGAAATAGAAGAAAAGGGAAATTTTTAAAATCGGATTGGCAATTCCTATTTAAAATTGGAAATTTTTTTAAAAAGAAAATTAACTTGTCAAACTAGGTGAACGTAAACCAAATGGAATCGAATTTGAATAGAAATTGACCTTGAATCAAGATGGGATTGGTTCTAGGATAGTTCTACCTTTGGTGGAACCGTGAACCATTTATTTTGAACAAAAATCGACAATTCATTGAACCGTGGCTACCCCTAGTTACAACTCAATTTTTTGGTATAGATTTTTTAAAAATAACTCACAATTTTATTTTGATAAAATTTTAAATAAAAATTTAAAGTGAATTGTGTTTTGTATATTTCAATTTTTAATTTATTTTAGTTTAATATTTTACAAGTGATTATCTAGTAAGCCCTCCTCACATTAAAGCTATCTAAATGTAGTTGTTGTTGGGTTGTTGCTACTATTTTCTAATTGTTTTTCTTATTGTTTTTTGGTTGCTATGAGGTTATTGTCCATGTTGCTTGTTTTAAGTTGTTTTCTAATTCTATTTTAAATTTTTTTTATTTTTAAATAGTATAAATTTGTAAGTAAATGAATAGGATACAATTTTTAAAACTGAAACATAGTACAAATTATTTGTGTTTGGAGTTATTGTTGAGAGATTGTTAATATATTATTTGTATTGTGTGGTTTGAGTTGTTGGTGATGATTGTTGTTGATATATTATGATTGTTGTATATTTGTTAGTAATTATATTTGTAGTTTTTTTTTATAATCAATATTTTCAACAACATATTAAAAGACTTTTTTATCAAAAATTTAGCTTAAAAAAAGTCAAGTATTTGTATAACTTCTTATGTCTTTATTATTATTATTATTATTATTATTATTATTATTATTATTATTTGATAACGTTGTCATTTTTTTATTTGTAATAACTTTCTTTTAATAAGCTCTCGAATTTTCTTCTTTTGTCCTTAACTACTGTTCTTTGTCTTACTTATATTGATTACAATATCAATTTACGGCCATTTTTGGCCAAAAATTGATATTTTCTTTTGCTATGTTTTATATAAACTTTGTTTTTTCTTCAAATAAATGTTACTTTTCTAGCTCTAGGGCTTAATTCCTTTTGTTCTCCTTGTCTCTTGCTAAGAGAATTTTGGGTTTAGAAGGTATGGATATCAACCTTCTTATGGTTATACATAAAGTTGTTGTCCTCTAGAATTCACATTAGAGTATTCCCTCACCGATTAGGTTGATGAGTAGAAGTTCAATGACTCAAAGTGATTTTTCGCTTGGTCTGCTCCAGCTTTAGATGCTAATGGAATCAATTTCGGAATCACCATTGATGTTTGCTTTACACAAGAAGAAAAAATGGCAACCAAGGTGATGATTGCAAGGGTTGAAAGTTAATTTTTTAGTGTACGTTCTTGGATCATGACTAAAGTCTTGTGCTTTGGCTGGAGGGGGTTAAACTTTTATGTACTTAATACGTGTTGGTTTACTCCAAATATCAGCACTAAGCACTCTTTGAAAGGATCTCTAAATTGTTGATTGACGATTTACATCAACCATCTGAGGGAGTTCCATAGGAATTTCATGTTGTTGTTCATGTTTTTAGATTATTTGCTAGCCAGGAAATAATGTGTCATACCTCAAATTTAACTGTCCTTAAAAAGGTCCGATGATGAAACGAATCCCCAAGATGACTAAAGTCTGCTCGTTCGTAACATTTATAAAGTGTGCAACCTTAAAACACCCAACCAATCCCACTATTTTTCAAAATTGATCATCGATTCATTAAGTTATGCTTTAACCTAGTGAAATACAAATTATTGGAACAATGAGAGGTTTATTTTGAGAAGACTCCTCTTAAAATACTTAGCTCGTCAAGATGGTGCGTATTTCGTTACATTAGGCCCTAGCTTCGTGAAAAGAACAAAAATTGATTTTGACAAAATGGACTTCAAAAACACATTTGAAGGGCTCCAAAACCTTCGGAAGTGGTCCCAGAATGGTCTAACATAACTTGGGTATTAGTGCGTATCACTCAGAAGTACGGGTAAACATCCCTAGGTGTCATGTGCTGAAATCAAAGCTGAATTTGGCAAAATGGACTATGGAAATGTGTCTGGAAGGCCCAAAAACTCTAGGAACCAATCCTATAACAGCACACATAGAACTCATGAAGAGCATGTAGAGTGTTAAAGTGCGTGTGAAAATGTGCACAAGTGCGTGTGGTCATGTGCTCGTGGTCACGCGCACTTAATGTGGCCACACACAAAAATACACTCATATACGCATGACCACACCTACACCACCCCATTCTACACATTTTTTTTCCTATAAATAGACCCCTCTACACCCCATTTTAAAAGGGGGAAGCAAGTGAAGACACATACACACTCAAGAGTCAATCATATAGAAGGTGTGGGAAACACTTTCCCATACATTTTTTACTCTCCCACATCCTATCCTTTAGGTTGTTAGATCCATTTTTCCACCAAACCCAACCTCATCTTTGTTAAAGAACACTTCAAATGTATACAATCTTGCATCATTCTATTGTTATTTTGAACCTTTGGACAAGGAAAGCTTGATAATCTCTCAAAGCTAGAGCTTCAAAGTTCACACAAGCTGAGTCGAGTCTGAGGACCACATAATCATTTTAGCACATTTACTTTACTGCACTACATTTTATTTTACTATCGCTAGCATTTGGGAATACTATTGTGCTTATGTGATGAGACTGGTAATCTTGCATGCTATGTGAATAATATATGCATTATTATGCTCATTTTACGTCATCATTCTACATCCTCTATTTCCAAAATCATGAAATCATATCGTAAATATCAATAATATGAAAAATTTCATGTCTTAGAATAGATTCATTATACTTTTAGCCCGGTGATGACCTCATGCATCCTTTATATTATCATCATTCATCATCATAGCATAAACAATCATTGTAAGTATGATCATCCTATCATTTATCAAATAAGTTGTGTAAATGATCATGTTATCCTTGTAGATCAATCATATTAGACTTACTTTTCTACAATCTTTTTCTTTTCATATATATTTTATCAGGAAAGCAATGTAATAAAATTCTCAGCTTTATTATCCTATATTTTTTTATGTACTGTGTGAATGCTATGTAAACTGTCATCACCGAAACTAGGGTGTTATGATAGCTATACATCAAATATTGTATAAAGGGAAATGGTTAAAAAGTAAATACGATCTCTCGAACCTAAAAATCTCTACTATGGATAATACTTGCTGAGTGACTTGATGTTGTCCCTTTCTTTTCCCAATTTTCTAAAAATCGTGTGGCAACTCCACAAAATCAAAAGTGTCTCATCCCCTTGAGACCAATCACTTTTCCCTATCCGGTAAAGTTGCCATGTCCCTCAAAAATGAAAAAATCAATACAAACCAAACAACAAAAATAAAAAAGAAGAAGGTCACTCACAGTGGTGACTCCACTGGGGACTTCTAAAGAAAAGGGATTAACTCAAAAATGACTATTTCTTATTAT
Source organism: Mallotus nudiflorus (assembly GCA_947683625.1). Lineage (NCBI taxonomy): Eukaryota > Viridiplantae > Streptophyta > Magnoliopsida > Malpighiales > Euphorbiaceae > Mallotus > Mallotus nudiflorus. The sequence goes on along the minus strand of CANTUR010000400.1, from coordinate 287,064 downwards.
GCAATACTCGATCATATAGAGCCCTTCACCACTACATTTACACTACACATCACATATACACTACTTATCCCTAAAAGCCTCAATAATACTAAATGGCATCGCCACCATGGTTCCACTCAAGTCACGGGGCGACAAAGATACGGTATTATCACCTTTAGTCTTTACTTATGCATTTGCTAGACTCATCTAACTAGAGTTTGTAACCCAAGTCCTTAAGGGGGCGACTGAGTTATCAAAAGAATGCTAGACTCATTAATTGAAGTCTGTAACCCTAGTCATATAGGGGCATTCTCACTAAAGGAACCCTTAGCCTTTCACCCTGACTTAGCTCATGTTGATAAACCAATAGCAACATCCACTAGGATTCAACCAAGCTATGTATGCTATCCTTGCCCTAACACTATCTGTTTGACTTGATACTCATAAATGGCATGACCCTCCTAGTGTCTATCATCGAATGATGTCGTAATGTCAATTTTTATAGAAAATTTACACTCAGGACCACGTGGTTCTCATATACTTTGTATGAGCCTGAAGCATGAGGAATGATGAGAATCATGTACCTCAGCTTGAATAGTTTATGCAAATTAATAAATAATGATATCCCTTGATGACAGAACCTACTAGATGTCATCCATTTATCCTTATCAAATCAAATAAATAGGTTAGGAACCTAATTAGATTGTGGACCTTTATGTTGAAAAAATCAAACTATAAACTATCAAATGATACTTTTATGACTTACGGTAAGCATATCGAATATCGATGTGGGGGCAAGAACTTGGACTCCCTTTGATTGACCTTGGTCCTATGCATACAGGTTCATATGGGCTTTGGACATCATTTATAGCCCAACAATTACCCTCACATTGACATCATGTGATTACCTCAAGCATATTTTAGTATCATTCCTCAGTTTACCCTTTAGTTATAACCAACATAAATTGAAACAACGTAGTTCTGAGAGCGGAACCATAGTCCCCTAATGACAATAGGCTCAAAACCCACCAAGGAAAGAGACTGAATGACCTCATGGAGAAATAAGCTTGGAATTAAAAGCTTACTTATGATTGGTTTGTTCACTGTGTAGGAAAACTAACCAGCTTTAATCAAGCATACACCACATATATATAGATAGCATATATTAACCATTATTTCTTGCAGGAATAATCATTTTTTCCATATGTATACATGCTCACCCAATTTCTTTTACAAGCACACATCATGCATCATTCATTTAGCTAACCCTAATAAATGTATAAGAATACTACATTCAAACATGAGTAACCAAAAAGATACCTCTTATCAGCAATTCGAAGACAAGCTAAAAGAGGGGATCCAAAAGTTGCTCACTGATGTCACTATAACTAAAATCCTCCAAGCGCAAATCAAAGCTAAAAGTGCCCATGATAGGAATAGTACACCACTGAATAAAGCATTTACATATGTTCACCTAAGGGTAGATAAGGAAAAGGGAATTCCTCGCACTCTAGTTCAAGTTAATGATGACAATGAATACTACCAAGATCTCAAGAATGCACCAAAGGCTGCAAAAATTGCTGACATGACCAAGCCTGAATCAATAGGTGAGGTTAAATTATTAGCCAACATGATGGCTCAGTTGGAATTCACCTTTAAAGACAAGGGACTCATGGCTCCAAAAGCTTCACCGACCTGGCGCTTTTTAAAAATAAGTTGTTTCCACATGATTTTAAGCTACCAAACTTTGCTAAGCTTAATAGAACAGGAGATCCAAGGTTCCATTTAAGGCAATATACTACCTTTACAGCTGCTATAAAGCTTACAGAATCATAGATTGTTCAATTCTTATTCACATCACTAGAGGAAGGACCAAGGGCATGGTTCTTTATTCTTGAAGATAAAATAAAAAAATAATTATCTACTGCTAACTTAGAAGTTTATCAAGTAGTATGAATACAACACTCAGTTAGACATCACTCAAAGGGACCTTAAGACTATAAGGCAGAAACCTAGTGAAGCTTTCTTTAATTATGTCATAGATAGCGAGGAAAGGTAGTCAAGATGAGAAACCATCCTCTTAAGGATGAACAAATAGAGCTGATAATCAAAAGTGCATTACCACACTTCGGAAAATAGATGATCTTTGCTCATTATCTTGACTTCAGAGCTCTCTATTAGGATCAAAATTGAGGATGAGGAACCTTAACAAGCTAGAAATACTTTTCTCTATAATACCCAATCAAATACCCAAAACACCTTTACTCAAACTGCATAAATAAACATGATCCAACCCAACACCCAAAACTCACCATCTATTAATACCATCAGACCACCAAGAAAATTCTCAAACTTGAACCTCCCATTATCCAAAGTATTCTAGAGACTTCAACAAAAGAACCTCTTACAGCCATAAGAGCCTAAGCCCCTTCCAAACCTACTACCACCTCAAATTAACCAAAACTTATTATGCCATTTTCACCAGATGCCTAGCCACACCACTGATACATGCATAACTCTTAAAAATGCAATCCAAGACCTTATTGATTTTGGAAAAATCAATAACCTAAAAAGATGACCTAGTATCAAGACCAATCCTCTCCCAAACTATCAAAACATGCCTCCACCAACTATCAGCATGATATCCTCTAATCTACCTGAAGACCTGGTTAAATAGTCAATCCAAGCCATACAAGGAACCTAAGATAAGCCCCTAAAAAATGAACCACCAAAACCCATTCTTGAGCCTCATAAAGATGAGCAATGGCTTTCTACCTTTGAATACTTCCAATGCCTCAAAAAGTTCCTTCCCCACTTAATAATGCAAAAAAGAGCCAGGGATACAACTCTCCCTATGAACGATGAAGTGATTGACCTTACCCATAAGAAGCAAATGCAAATAAAAATTTCAGAAGTAACCATAAAGTATAGGATCTACTAGGCTAGCCATCTGGGAAGTTTAACTACAAAGTTAAGTACACGACACCTCCTGCTGCTCACACACTCTTATAAGACATAACACCCTCAGGATGGGGAGAAGAATTTGATAACAAAGATGGGATGGACAGTACTATTCAGCTTCAAAACCTATAAATCATAAGGATAGACATATGGTACGACTTTGATGATCCTAAAATCATTGTTTGGGACCATAATAGTAGTACAAAAGCAGATAAACAAGCCATTGAGAAGCTCTCACTAGCAGTTAACCATGTAACTCACAATGGGTGGGTATATCAACCTCTTGAGAAAGAGAAGGAACCCTCTAAAGAGAAAAAAGTAGTAAAAGATCAAGCTTCGGTTAAATAAGAAGACACTATCCTCAAACAGCTCAAGAAAACTCAGGCACAAGCTAGTATTCGGGACCTACTCATGGCCTCCAAGAAGCATAGAGATTCCATAATTAGAGCACTAGATGAAGCATAGATTGCCACTGATGCCTCACCTTATGAGATGATAGCCTCTCTAATGAAAGCTCCTTTTAATGCAATCACCTTTTCAAATGAAGATTTACCCCTGGAGGGAAGGGTCCAGAATTTTCCTCTCTTCATACAAGCAATTGTCAATACTAAGAAGACCCCCTGTGTTATGGTAAGAGATAGGTTTGCCATCAATGTTTGCCCCTGAGGTTGCTATATGAGTTCGGGATGAATGTTGAAAACTTAGAAGAGTCCAATGTGGTCATACGAGCCTATGATGATTTAAAGAAGATAATCATCAGCAGTTTCAAAGCAGTAGTTACAATGGAAGATATTGAATCAAAAACATAATTTACTATCCTGGACATCCCTCTAAATTTTACCCTACTGCTAGGAAAATCTTGGTTCCACCCACTAAGGGGCATACCTTTTACTATGCATCAGAAGATCAAGTTCCTTTTGAATGGAAAATTCATTACCATCCCTACTTAAATAAATAATATTATTGCCTATGTAAATGTGGTCCCACCAAGATTCTAGGTTTTCATGATAAATGACGATCATGTCGATCTCAAAGTGGCTACTATGATCTGCCTGGAATAGGACTAGGAGGAAGAAACATTTGAGTCACAGAATTCCCTGACCTTTGAGGACAGACCAATAGAAATGGTCTAGGGTATGATCCTAAAAAGGATACTTAGGCTAAGAAATCAACCTCTTTTATGGCTAAAAGTTCAACCAAAGTCTATTGAGGAAAATTTGAGGAATAGGTGAGCAACGAAATCAAGAAACTGGGGTTTAAGATCTTCAATGACACCCTCAAGGAGAAGCACTTACCAAACATGATCATCGAGATTGACATTTGTGAGCTAATGAAAAACTTAGAGATAGAATCTGAGAGTGAAGTTATCAATCATGTCTGAGCTACTGCCATCTTTGAATCAAGCATCGATGACATCCTATTTGAAGACACTGCTGATGATAATCTCTATACTTTTTCTTTATTTAAAAATTATGATGTAATGAACTGTAAAGTTAATGTAATGAAATCAAATTTTGCTTACTTATTTAATGTCTTTCCTGGTGGTAGTGTGCATTGCATTGATCAAAACATTAGCATATTTAACATTCATTCCATATGTACTCAAATCATTTAACATTGGCATAAAATCTAAACCACACATTCTACATATTTTGAAAGATGTTACCCCTGAAGAGAGGAGAGAAATTGAAAAAATATTAATAAAATATTCAAAAGTATTTTCCTGGACGTATGACGATATGCTTGGTATTGATAGAGACATTGCTCAACACTTCATTCCTACTAAAGAAGGGTGCAAATTGGTAAAACAGAAGTTGAGAAGACTCAGACTAGAATGGGCCCAACTAGTGAAAAGGACATCGATAAATAAATCAAAGTAAAATTCTTAGAGGTAGTAGACTATCCAAAATGGTTAGCAAATGTGGTGCCAATATCAAAGAAAGACGGAAGGATTATAATCTATGTCAACTACAAAGATCTGAACAAGGCCTGCCTGAAGAATGATTTCCCACTACCTCACATAGACACACTGGTTGATAGCACTACCACAATGTGCTCCTTCATGGATGGATTCTCTGGGTACAATCAGATCCTAATGGCCATTATAGACAAAGCAAAGACAACTTTCATAATAAAGTGGGGTACTTACTACTACAGAGTAATGCCTTTTAGACTAAAGAATGCAGGGGAAACCTACAAAAGAATGGCGACTGCAATGTTCTATGACATGATACACAAAGAAGTGGAGGTATACGTTGATGACATGAAGTTAAAATCAAGAACCAAGGAAGAACACCCCTATGATCTTAAAAAGTTCCTCAAAAGGGTTAAAAAGTATAGTCTTAGGCTAAATCCAAAGACATGCATATTCAGGGTTACTTCAGGAAAGATGTTGGGGTATGTTGTCAGTTAAAATGGGATTGAAATGGATCCAGACAAAGCAGAAGCCATCAGAGAGATGCTAGTGCCAAAAACAGAGAAAGAAATCATAGGGTTTCTAGGGAAACTATAACTCATCAGCTGATTCATCGCTAAGTTAATAATAGTGTGTGAACTGATCTTCAAGCTACTTAGAAAAGATCAGCTGATTGAATGGAATGAACAGTTTCAGCTAGAATTTAACCAGATTAGAAGCTACCTAGCCAACCTACTGGTTCTAAGACCACCTAAGCCAAGGATGCCTCTAACCCTATATCTAGCCATCGAAGGGAATGCAATCAATGTAATGTTAGCCCAATAGGGAGAAATGAAAGCAGAACATGCAGTTTACTACTTGACTGAGAAGATGCTATAGCCAAGTCAAACAAATATGTTTGGCAATGGTATGGGCAATGAAGAAACTTATACACTACTTTTAATCTTACAGAATAAAGTCGTGTCTGAAATGGACCCAATGAAGTACCTCTACGAAGCTCCCTTTCTAGTGGGGAAACTTGCCAAGTGGCTTATACTGCTAATAGAATTCAATGTGCAATATATGACTAAGAAGGCAGTAAAAGGGAGAGCAATGGCTGAATTTCTAGCTCTCAACCCCATTCTAAACTCAGAAGAAATCCAACTGTACTTCCCGTATGACCTCAGCTTAGCCATTGAAATCCAAGGATGGCACATGTACTTTAATGGAGTAGTTAATCAATTCAGCACCAGAGTCAGTGTCATACTATAATCTTTAGAAGGGGACATAGTACCAATTACTAAAAAGCTCGAGTTCAGAGTAATAAATAATGAAGCAGAATATAAGGCATGCATACTCGGAATAGAAGCAATGATAACCTGGATGTCACAAAAGTCAAAATCTTCAGAGATTCCTTGTTAATAATCAATCATGCCATGAAAGAGTGAGAACTAAAAGAGCAGTACTTAAAGCCTTATCTATACCACTTGAGGCTACTCAACATGTCCTTTTGAAAATGCAGATTCATTCATCTCCCCAGGAACCACAATCAGATGGCAGATGCACTTGCTTTCCTAGCATCAGTATGGGAAGGACCATCCAAATGCCCTTAAAGCCTCCAATTCTACTCAGATTGGGATAACCTTGTCATAAAATCTATAGAATAGCAAATATAGAAGAAGCTAAAAAGCCCTAGTTATATAACATCCAGAGATATCTGAAGGAATGAGCCTATCTTAATAGAATAGATGAAAGAGACAAAGTAGTCATTCGGCAACTAGCATCAAAATTCACATCACACTAAAGTGTGTTATACATAAGAAACTCATATGTTTTACAACTCCAATGTCTAGATGAAACTAAAGATGTAAGTGTAATAGAAGAAGTATGCGAGGGTGTTTATGGTCCATATATGAATGGAGCAATCCTAACTAAGAAGCTAATTAGACAAGGGATCATCTGGATGACGATGTTGGAAGATTGTATCAAATTTATAAGGAAATGACATAAGTGTTAGATCCATGGGAATGTCAGCCACCTTCCCCCAATAGAACTACACTACATCTCCTCTCAATAGCCCTTCTTAGTATAGGGACTAGACATAATTAAGGAAATCCACCCGATAGCCTCAAATAGACACAAGTTTATTTTAGTGGTAGTGGACTACTTTACAAAATAAGTCAAAGCAGAATCATTCACAAGGATAGGAGCCAAGCAAGTGGCTAATTTCATCAAAAGAAACTTATTCTGTCGATATAGGATCCCTTATCACATCATCTCTAACAATCGTGTCCAATTCCAAGGGGAAGTTAGAGAGCTACTTAGGAGTTATAAGGTGGAACATCATAAATCTTCTCCTTATCGACTATAAGTGAATGGGGCCGTCGAAGTTGTGAACAAGAACATTAAAAAGATCTTGTCAAAGATGACTCAAACTTATTGAGATTGGGTAAATAGATTACTACATGCCTTATAGAGGTACCGAACAACAATCAGAACTTCAACAGGAGCAACTTCTTTATTATTAATGTATGGATCAAAAGCAGTCCTTTCAATCAAAATAAAGATAAAGTCTCTTCGGGTAGAAATCAAATATGAATTACTAGAAGTATAGTGGGCTCAATAAAGGCATGACAATCTCACTCTCTTAGATAGCCAAAGGCTCAAGTCTCTATACCATACATAATTATATCAGGTTTGACTAGCCAAGTCCTTCAATAGAAAAGCAAAACACAAGAGTGTGAAAGTAGGAGACTAGGTGCTAAAGCAAACAAGATAGAATGTTTCGAACCCTAGAAGGAAATTCAGACTGAACTAGGAAGGCCCAAATTTGGTCAAACATGTCCTATCAAAAAGAGCAATCAAGTTGATGGATTTTGAAGGCAATGAATTCTCTAAACCTGTCAACATAGGCTGCTTGAAGAAGTACTATGTCTAAGGCATAAAAAAATCATCACATTGAGTTAAAAACCTAAAAATGGCAGCTCCAACAAAAGTTAGGGACTTTTTGCTGAGTTGAAAACCTAAAAATGGCATCTCAGGCAAAAATTAGGGAAAGAGAGAAATACTTAACTAGAAAACCTAAGAAGGCTAGTTAAGGACATGGGTAACTTAAGTTCAAAATTTGTACAAATGCACCTGTGCTTTTCTTAAATGATTACAGTGAAATGAGAATGATTGTCAATTTATGCAAAATGTCTTTGAAAATTGCAATACATTTTATCATCATGAACTGCATCAAGCATGCTTTGCATTTTCTTTCATTACATGACCATGGTTCTTACCATCCTCTCTAAGCTCACTCCTTAAGATCAGCCACTATCGTATAACAAAAAAAACCCAACTAGGTTTGAAAAGCTCTAAAAGGAGACACCTTAGGAAAAAAGGCAAGAACAAGAAAACCCAGCTAAGTGAGAAAAGCTCCAAAAGGAGACGCCTTAGGCAAAAAAGGGAAAAAAGGCAAACATCATAATCAATGATACACAATAGGAAGTATATACAGTCATCATCATACAAACATCATACAACATGAGGGAAAAACACCCAGATACAACACCAAGAGTCCATAACCTCAGAAAAATGATGCAACAGAGAAAATCACATACCAAAGTCCTACATCTTACTCCTAAAACAACTACATTGGCCGTGATTACCATTAAAAGCAAGCAATGATCCTGCTCAAGCATCCCCCTCATCTAATGTCAACTCATCATCATTCATCACAAGGGACGATAGCTATGACTCTAGCTCATTGATAAGGTCACAATAAGCTGCACGCTCCTACTCCCATTCACAACTAGTAAGATGGTGCTCAACCTGCATTACACATTGTATATCATACATTTATGCATAAAACATGTGTATAAAATAAATAGGTACAATAAAGAAGGCATACCCTCTGAGTGGTACCAAACTCTAAAAAGCACTACTGTGCACTCCCTACAACATTATTACAGTACTGGCTAGAGGAGACAAGCAAAAGTAAGCAAATAAGTCAACCACCACTCACTAAATAAATGAAATACATGCAAGAATAAAAGAAGAACATGAACATGGGTAGCATCAGTAGAAGCAACACCTAACTGAGGAAAGCTAGGTCTAGGCAAATTAAAGCTTACTGCTCTACCAAAGATATCTATCCTAAACAAAGACAAAGATGGTTGAACCATCAAATCCCCAAGGATAGTACTACTAGAAGCCACACCACTGGCATGAGTAGTCGCCTCAGTGCAGAATATGCCCTCATCATCCTCAAAATGGGATCTAGATCTCCTCTGACATCACTGTAGATAAGCTCTCACAATCCATGTCAATAACAGTTTATTACTAATAAAGTTTGTTACATGCTTGAGCTAAAATAGGAATAAACGCTTACTGAATCAGAAGAAGTGACTCTCGATGACCTATATAATGGCTTAGCCCTTGAACCTAAGGCACGAGATGCATCTTCTTGAGAAGGTGGAGAAGAAGGAAAGGTCTCGATAGCTACAACATCAATAAGCTGAGGGATCAATACGTCAGTATAAGGCAAACCCTCACTCTCCAAGAGGCTCTCAAAGGGAAATCCCATCATAACAGCAGCAAGATCATCACCATAAAGCTCATGACCCTAGAACATGTCTTTAGGGGGAGGAATGGGAACTCCCCTCATATATGGGCCATCCCACTAATAATGGATTCACTCGCCCAAATACCACACCCTACCAATAAGGCCAAAAAGTAACACTCATCTCTCCATCAGCTGCCATGCAGCCACCATCTCTACAATCCAGTGAGATCTTACCACCACCAGTGAAGAAAGATCTGCTCAAAGGGCAACGGTAAATAAATAATCCAAAGAAAGGAATAACCAGCACAATAAGAATTAGACATACCTAATCAGGGGATAACTTCCTCATATGGTCCCGAGCTACTGTGCAATCCTTAATCAAATTAGTAGTCTTCCTAATTCAGTAAGAATAACGAGGGAAACCATCCTCCTGGAAATGCTCGATGGATGGACGAGGGAGAATCCCAAACTCATACGCTTAGATCTGTTAAAATTAGAGGGTCATAAATAGCAAACCAAAAGCAAGACTACAGATAACATAATTCTTACTCATGTCCAACATGAATAAACATTCACAGATCCTCAAGTCACATTGGCATGCTGCGTCAAGCCTCAAGTACATATGAGCAAAGGTAATAGTGCCCCAATAATACATCGGCAAGCCATTCAAGTCCCTTAAAATAGGCAACAATCGCAGATCACTCGTACCCAAAGGGTTCAAGAAGATAATAGCAGTTAAAAAATAAAATAAAAAGCAGCGAGTCAACTGCTTTGCTAAAACAAGACCATCATCATACAAAGCCCACACTAAAGAAACAAACTCCATGTATCGAGTGAGATACGGGCAACCAGCCTTCATAGGAGTGACTACCACGAGTAAATCCCTCATGAGATGACTCTTTACTACAGTAGTGGAACACTCCTCATCACTAAAAGGAATAGGCTCTCCAAAAAAGCTCAAGTTGAGATAGCAGTAAAGTACAACGGGGTAATAGTCATCTCCCAGACAAGCAGATGGAAAGTATATGTTATGTCCATCCACTGCTCTATCAATGCATACATAGTAATCTAACTCGACACATACGAGTCATAAGAAAATGTAGCAAGCATTCCATCAAAGCCCTTCTTGGCAACCATCTGTTTCACCCACATTGGGAGACCTTGATAGTACATTCTGACCCTATTGAAACTACCAGGCAGCACAGTGACATACCTATAGGGCTACAAATAATAGGTACACTATCAAACATTTGCACAACTACTAAATACTAATGCATCTCTTTTTGTCACTTAACAAGATTAAAATAACAACAAAGGCTGAAAAGGAAAGCATCATGGCAAGCAGAAAATCATAAAAAGAAAGTAAAAAAAGAGCTATCATCCATCAACATTTACAATAAAGCTAGATAGACAATTACAGTAAGAGCTATAGAGCTACAACTACGACAACCTTATTAGGCAATATAAATAACAAAAATGATCGATGAACAAGCTTCAAAAAATAAAGACGAAAAGGGACCTACATCATGATGATGATGCACCTAAGCATGATTCTCCAAGCTATGAATAATAGGGATCAGATCTCCCTGAGAAAGCTTGGAAGGTTGAGAACTTTGAGCATCGAATGTGCTAGTCCCAACTGTGGACGTCCCAGCTCCAATAGCCTCTATAAAGTCACCCTTAAGATCAACATCAACATTAATAAAAATATCCTCCAAACCCTCAAGAATGTTGGGAAGCTCTACTTTACACAAAAGAAAATTGAAATCCATAAGCAAAAACAGAGTAGAAAGCACTCAAAACATAAAAGGGTCAAGAAAAGTCATAAAACACTCAAAGAAGTCCGAACGAAGCCTCCCAAGACCTCTGAAATAGCCACTTAAATAAGCACAGTAGGGGGGAAGTGCATGACCATGCACACAAGCACATTATCACTTACTCCCCACACACACTTCCCCCTTCCACATGCTCTTCTGTGGTTTTACCCACACTTCAAGACTTTGCACACTCACTTCTACAGTCCTAAACTTCCATTTGAGCATAAGATATGCACTAAAATCATATAAAAGTACATTGGTGAGGACTTTATATGTCTAAAGACATTGCGCATGCACCGCTTTCTTCAGAAAACTCAATATCTTACAAAAGAAAAAAAGTAAGGAAAATTTACTGTAAAAATATCTTACTCTAAACCATCAAAATAACATCCTCAATATGAAAAATCACTGCATTATCATTGCATCACTACTGCACCACTACTACATCATCACCACTATCTCATTCATTGCTTAGAAGCATTCACATTACTTATAAGCACTCTCATATATCATTCATTGCTTAAAAGCATTCTTATTACTTAAAAGCACTCTCTCATCACTCAGAAGCACTCACATTGCTTAGAAGTACTCACATTGCTTAGAAGCACTCACATCACTTAGAAGCATCTTCTCATTACTTAAAAGCAGTTTCACCACTTAGAAGCATCCTCATATTGCTTAAGAGCATCCACACTGCTTAGGAGCATTCTCATTTGCTCAGTAACATCCTCATTCATATGACATCTAAGAAGTTTATAGTTACATGTTCATTCACATGACATATAAAAAGGTTATAGTTACATGTTCATTCACATGACACCTAAGAAGGTTGTAATTGCATGGTCATTCGCATTACATCTAAGAAAGTTATAGTCGCATGTTCATTCGTGTGACAACTAAAAAGGTTATAGTCGTATGTTCATTCATGTGACACCTAAGAAGGTTATAGTCTCCTTTTCATTTGCGTAACACTTAGAAAGGTTATAATCACATCTCCTTTTGCTTAGTAGCATGTTCGTTTGCATGACTCCTAGAAAGGTTATAGTCGTATCTCCTTTTGTTTAGTATCATGTTTGTTTGTGTGATACCTAAGAAGGTTATAATTGCACTCGCATTTTGCTTAGTAGTATCCTTATTTACGTGACACCTAAAAAGGTTATAGTTGCATCTGCATTCTACACTTTGCATCAATCATAGGTTTGCATATGTCCCAAATAGCACCTTGCATAATAACCAAGTCACAAAATAACAACAATAAACAAAACACAATAACAACAGTCAAATCTTAACAAGATGTCTAGAGACAACCTATAGGTAAGTACCTCTCTCCCTATCAAAATGTTTTACATCTTTGCATTTGCTTCACGTGTATTGACACTAGCACTAGGTGGCTATGCAACACACATGAAGTAGGGGCCAACTATCATACCTCAAATTTGACTATCCCTAAAAATGTCCAATGATGAATTGAATCCTCGAGATGATTAGAGTTTGCTTATTCGTAACACCTTTGAAGTGTGCAACCTTAAAACACCCAACTGATCCCACTAGTGTGCAAATTTGATCACTGGGTCATTAAGTTATGCTCTAACCTTGTGAAATACGAACTAATAGAACAATGAGAGGTTTATTTTGAGAAGACTACTCTCATAATACTCAGTATGTCAGGGCAGTGCGTATTTTGTTAGACCGAGACCTAGCTTCGTGACAAAAATGGAAATTCATTTTGACAAAATGGACTTTGAAAACACATATGAAGGGCTCTAAAACCTCCAAAAAGTGGTCCTAGAATGGTCCAACACAACCCGAGTATCAGCGCGTATCACTAAGAAGTGCGTGTAAACACCTTTAGGTGTCATGTGCTGAATTTGGCAAAATGGATTTCAAAAATGCATTTGAAAGGCCCCAAACTCTAAGAACTAACCCCATAATAGAATGCATAGAACCTAGGAAGAACACGTAGAGCATCAAAGTGTGCGTGAAAATGCACATACTGTATGTGGTCACACGCACTTAGCGTGGCCACATATAAAAATACACTCACACACACTTAACCATGCCTATACCACCTCATTCTACATATTTTTTCTATAAATAAACCCATATATACCCCATTTTTGAGGGGGAAGTAAGTGATGATACACACACACTCAAGAATCAGTCTAATCGAAGGCGCGGGAAACCCTTTCCCATATAGTTTTTGCTCTCCCACAACCTATCCTTTAGGTTGTTAAATCCCTTTTTCGACCAAACTCATCCTTATCTTTGTCAAAGCACGCTTTAAAGGTATATAGTCTAGCATCATTCTACTGTCATTTTGAACCTGCCGACAAGGAAAGCTTGATAATCTCTCGAAGCTAGAGCTTCAAAGTTCACACAAGCTGAGTCAAGTCTGAGGACCACTGTAAGCACCCAATTTCGAGATGCAATTGTGCACAATTACGACATAAGCCTGTATGATGAAATTTATTCAAAAATTGAACTTGGTTGTTGATTTTCTGGACTTTAGGGACTAAATTGTAACATTTTTTAGGATTTGATTACAAATAAGTCATTTTTTCAGGGGTCTTTTAATAATTAAAAGTTAAAAAAAATTTAGGATCGGCATTGGTGTAATGCCGATTGGCATTACACAATGCCAATCGGCATTGTACAATGTCGGTCGACATTACACAGTATCGATGCACAATAATTCCATTTTTATCGATTTTTTCCTTATTTTTATCGATTTTTTCAATGTTTTGATTGGTTGAAAAATTCAAATTTTATCTGATAAGGTTTTTTAAAAAAAAGAAATGCAGAAGATATTTTTTTTAAATCAAAACAAATGCTATCTGATCTTATCAAATAGGTTTATTCCTCCTTTGGAGGAAGTTGAGTACGTGCAAACTCTACATTAAAAAGCAAAGTTTGCATGCGTGCATGAGAGGAAAGGAAAAAAAGAGAAAAAAAGAGAAGAGAAGGTTTGGCTAGAGGTTTTTTGGCTGGAGGATTTTTTGACAGACGAAAAAAAAGCTTTGATTTTCAAAAACCCTAATTTTTTGCAGTTCATTTGAGGAGGATGATACAACCATTTTAATCTCAGTCCATAATCAAATCAACATTGAGTCGATTTCAATGGTGAAAATCCTAATCTAAGGGGCTGAAAAAGGGCATATGCACAACATTCATTTTTTCTTTCTTCTCTTATGTGATTTTTATTCATTTCGTTAATTATTTATTATTTAATTTCATTACTAATTTGATTGCTTTTTTTGTTTTTCTTGTTTTGATGTCCGTATGTGGATTGAGGAAGAGGAAATTGTCTGTGTTTAATTGAATAGAAGATCCATGGAATGTCATGGATGAACCTGTACTGTTTTAATAATAGTTCTTAAGATTTTAATTTTTGTTTTGCATTTTTGTATCCTGTGTAATTTATTTTGATTTCTAGGTGTATAATTATTTAATTTTAATTTTGTACATAGTTTGTAATAGCCCCAGTAGCGGGAATAGTGAAAGATTTAAATTTTTGCACTTTAAAATTAATTAGTAATTAGGTTCAATTGGGTAAAAATTAATTAAAATTAATGGTGGTTTTAGTTAAATTAGGGTTTGCATGTAATTAATTTAGGATTTTTTTAGAAAATCACTGTAATGTTTGTTTGATCTATTTTTTGTGTTTTATTTATTTTGGGCTTGTTTTTTATGTTTTGATGTTTTTGGGCCCCAAGCCCACGTTTAGGTCTAAGCCACTAAATAAATAGGCTTAAAAATGGTTTAGGACTTTAAATAATTAAAATCAACTTAGGCTCATTAGGTTAATTAGATTTTAGGCCCACTTAGTTAATTAAAAATTGTTTAGACTTGGCTCAGCCCATTTAATTGCATTTCTTTTAAAATAAATAGACCTAGGCCCACATTTCACTTAAAATAAAACCAAGTTAGACTTAGTCCCACTAATTTAATTTTTCTTTAAAATTAAATAGACTTAAACTCATATCTTAGAAAGACTAAAAAATAGATTTAGGCTCATTAATCAATAGAATGTAAGCTCACTTTTATTATATTTCACTTGTAAATAAAATGTAGATTTAGCTAACTTTTTTAATAAAATTAAAATAGCTTAGACTTAGGGACAACGTGATCTTGAGTGTATTTTTTACTTGTAATTTTGACTTGTTGCCTTTTTGGGTAGATGGATGTTAATTAGGATTTAATAAAATTGCATATAATTAGAGGATGAAATAATCATTTATAAAATTATTCTAAATGAACACGAGACTACGAGAAGTTAGTATTCCGTATCTAGAATCTCCTGGTTGTGGTGCTAATTTTCTTTTAGAGAATCGAGTACCACCAATCAAATTGTCCCAGTTATTACCCTGGGTGGCGACTCCTCATCTTCATGTCATGTCTTTGTGACAGTGGTTAGTGTGTTCTCTAAGGCCCTAAGCCTAAACAGTGTCACGGTTGCTAAAATCTTAGACGCATGCTAAACCCCACCGTCTACAACCACACAATCATTTTAGCACATTTACTTTACTGCATTTTATTTTACTGTTGGCAACATTTGAGAATACTCTTGTACTTGTGTCATGAGACTGGCAATCTTGTATGCTATGTGAATTAATATATGCGTTATTATGCTTATTTTACATCATCATTTTACATCCTGTATTTCCAAAATCATGAAATCACATTATAAATATTAATAATATGAAAAAGTTCATGTCCCAAAATAGAGTCATCATTCTCTTAGTTCGGTGATAATCTCACGCATCCTTTATATTATCATCATTCATCATCATAGCATAAACAATCAGTGCAAGCATGATCATCCTATCATTTATCAAATAAGCTATGTAAATGATCGTGTTATCCTTATAGATCAATCATATTAGATTTACTTTTCCGCAATTTTTTCTTTTCATATATATTTTTATCAGGAAAGTGATGTAATAAAATTCTCAGCTTTATTATCCTCTATTTTCTGATGTATTGTGTGAATACTATATAAACTGTCATCACCGAAACTAGATGTTAGGTAGCTATACATCGAATATCGTATAATGAGAAATGGTTAAAAAGTATATGCGATCTCCCAAACCTGGAAATCTCTGTTGGGGACAATACTCGCTAAGTGACCCAATGTTGTCCCTTTCTTTTCTTAATTTTCTAAAAATTGGGTGGCGACTCCACAAAACCAAAAGCGTCTCATCCCCCAAGACTAATAACTTGTTCCTATTCGGTGAAGTTGTCATGTCCCTTAGAAATGAAAAAATCAACACAAACCAAACAACAAAAATAAAAAAAAGAAGGTCACTCACATAATGTCTTGTATCTGTTTGTTAAAAGAGCAGCACATATAACAGTTCATTTGGTAGCGAATTATACTTTTTCCCTTTCTTCCCATTTGGGTTGTCAACCTCTAGCCAAGTTGGCTACCATTTTGTACTCTGCCTTTGTTGATTTAAGTTCAATCAAACATGACGTTGTTAAAAAAAAAAAAATCTATTAATCTTTTGTACATAATTGACATCCTTGAAAAGGTTAAGGGCTTATTCGGAACTTAAAGCAAAACACATTCATCACATAATATCCCAAAATGCATAAAGCCCAAAATGCATATTGTTAAACTGAGACTCCAGAGAAGAGGCCATTGTAACCCAACCCAACTATCAAATATCGTAACAGAATTTTTTTTTTTTTTTTAAAAAAAAAAAAAAAACACACTAAGTGCAGAAACATAGTGAAGGAGAGGACCCAAGAGCTCGTCATCATCAAACAATACACACCCATTGCCATACATGTGACATGTTACTAAGTCCTGAGTTTCCCTAACTATTCCCTACAGCACGAAACCGTACAATCACCCGAGTGAGCTAGTTTACAAACATGTGTTTCACATACTATCTTTCTCAAAGCCTCCACTTCAAGCCATCAATCATCAGGTCATCTTCAAAGATTGATGAAACAAAACCAAAAATATATCAAACCCAAATCAAGAAACGTTGCTTGAGGTGTAATACCCTCTATCTTGATAAAGATAACTCCCCAACTGCTTGCTCTTTCCATGGCCACACCACAGGTGAACCTTGTTCTTTCTTTTAATTGTTCTCCTTTTCAGTATACGGCCATTTCATTCCCTTTAATGGTTAAAATTTTGGAAAATGTTCATATCATTGCATAGTATATTCAGATTTTTATGTGTTTAGATCAGTAGTCATTGAAATGAAGGATATGAATTTGATAAATGATTCTTTTTTTTTTTTTTTTTTTGAATTACAATAGATAATATTCTCTAAAGCGATGGGGTTTGATTCAAATCATAATTCTTCAAGCAAAAATCCCGAGTTTTGACCCTTGGGACTTTGCCTTGGCTACTAAAAGTGTCCAAATTTCTATATACAGTAATGCTAAATGGGATTCCAGTTTGGTTGGTAACATGTGGTGGTGATTTTCTACTTGCGATCATTTTACAAATTGATGTCTTCAATTTTTGCAGGGGAGAAAGGATTATTTGCATTGGCTCCACCGCACCAAGGGATTGATGGAGAATGGACTGATGGTTCTGGAGTGATTGTTTATAAATGGAATGAGAAGGGTAATAGGCCAAATACTGGAAGTGCCAATTGGAAGAAAAGATGGAGTTGCTGTGCTGAGTATGATGAGAATGCCCCGCCTTGTCGACAGGGATGGCATGTTTGTTATGATGATGGCTTCACTTTGTATTAGTCCAGGTTGGCCTGAATCTTAAATATAGCCGCATAAGGAATACAATGACAAATAGTATCTGGTGTTTAAATTATGTTGGCCAATTCTGAGCATTTTGGATTAAATGACTGTTCATGCAATCACTAAAAAATGTTTAGTTTAGTATCTGGAATCTATTGAGGTTCTTGTCGGGTCATAAAGCGCAAGTCAATTATGCATAGACTTTGTATTAGAAACATAGAATTGAGTATAAATCATCTTCCCTTTTCTCTTATTCTTTTGATGACATGAAATTTGATTGGAATTTTGGTGAAGCATCCGTGGATTTTTCTTCGGTTCAAACTACCACCGCAAATTTTATTTGATCACTAGATGCATTGGCCAGCCATATATCTACTGTTAGACGCATTTCAGTGACCTGATGAGGCTGACATTTCCTACTCTGAAGCTTGAAGATTATCTCCAAGAACTAGGCTTACCGAACTCCTATACCATAACACAAAGTCACAAATCCTGCATATTTGCAGTTAACGTGCATGTATAATATATTTGCATCACGGAAATATCATCCTAAACCAATAGCCAATTCTTTTTAAGTATGAATTGATTGAGGGAGGGAAGTTGATATAGAATTATAAAATTTCCACAATACCATAAAATGTTTTAAGGTTTTTGTCCTGCACTAATGATCACATGAAGTGCAAGAGCAGCGATGGCAGAAGAACCAGAGGATATAACATAAAACAGAACAGAAAAATAATTAAAACGTGTTCAACAGATTGGATCACCTTCAGAAATTAGCATGGTAAGTGGGAAATGTGGAAAACACATTCGAACAGCATTTTAAACCATTTGATGAGCTTCAAACAGTCAAAGTATAAACTAGAATTAAATGAGAATATCCAAAAAGCTATAGAAAAGTTTTAATTAGCGAAGAAAAGATTGCTCTACATATATATTTGAAGATCTAGTGCATTCAAAACAAGCAATTAAGAGTAACCTCAACTCATATTGACAAAAAAAAAAAGGGATTCCCTAATAGGACCCAACAGTCTTAAAAGACTCATGAAGATGCCTCAAGGTTTCCTCATCCTTATTCCACTCAGGAGTTGGTGCATTAACAAAATGAGCATACAACTTATTCTTAGCACAAGTGACCTTAATCAAGCTATGTTTCCCAACACCATCAATCTCATACACATAATACAATTGTCCATCGGCATCATTCTTCTCTTCACTCCTGACACTATCTGCTCCAGCAATCAAATCCTGCAAGTTCACATCAGACAGTGCCAAGTTGTTTAACACTATGTCTTTTGGAGCTAGCTGTCTGAATCCAGCAAGAAATGTTAAGTACTCTTTTTCAGTCCTCTTCTTGGGGTTATAGAACTCACTATCAGTTCCATTTGTACCCTTTTCAACTTTGGACACTAAACGTTCTTTCCACCCCTCAGGGACATCATACACGTACTCTGCTGATGCCTTCTTATCGGAGTTCCCACCATAACCGCCATAGTTAGCCGCGCTGGCTGCCGTGCCGTAGTAGAGATGGTAGGTCTGTGATGGGTCTGCGAAAGACGGAGGAAGAGTAGTGGCGGTTAATATTGTTGTGGCAGCAACGCTAGCAGTGAGTGTAGCTAGGAGAGGTTTCTGGGAAGGGATTGGGAGGTGGGTCTTTGATGGTGGCAGGATTTGAGGCTGTTTTTGGGTGTTGGCGGAGGTGGAGGAAGACAGCCGAGCTGACGGAGAGAGAACGGTAGCCATGAGATTAGATTGACCAGTTGTGGATATTCCGTGTGTTTTTTTATCCATTATATTATCTTTGCTTATGGTGGAAATAGTTTCAACCAATCAATAATTGCCAACTCGGGCTATTGCACTTAGGCTGAACACAGGTTAGGGGAATCTAGAGATTAAAAATTTTCTTAAACCTGTTACATTTCGTAACTTTAAAAGTAACATTTCTAGTACAGCATTAAATCTCAAAATTTATGTATCGTACAATTTTTTTTCTCTGATGTGACTTGGTTTGAAGTTTAGAATCCTTAGAATAATTCGGTACAGTATAATTGAAAAAAAAATTCGGAAATTTAAACACTTTCAATATGAAGTAAAAGTATAAGTAATTTTGCTTGACCAAAAAAAAACTATAAGAAATTTTAATACGGATAAAGTTCCAAGGAATAGTATATCGCAGGGTAAATTTTGAAAATAATCTCCCTCAAATATACAATCCTCCTGTATCGATGGAGAAAATTGGAAGAAAATTTTTTATAGGAACTTAAACTGTAATTTTAGAAAGATTAAAATAAATATTCGTTATAAGATACTACGTTTATCATTGTCTTTTTAATATATATATTTTTACCTACATACAAAATATTACACAAAATTATTAGATTTATAATATATATTTTGAATACTAATAAAAATTATAACACATATAGATATTGTTATAAATATAATCATTGAATATAATATCATCCAGACAAAATTCATTATGAAGCTCCTAAATTTATTGGTTTTATTTTATTGAGCCATTAACTTTTCATTGCATTCTATTGAGTCTCTAATCTTTTATTTATGTAACTATTAATGACCTTTTTAACAATCTCAATCGATTGTGTTAATTATTGCATAAAAAAAATAAGTCAAACCTTAATGATATACATGTGTTATTATTAAAAGAAAAAGTTTGATATGAGTGAGGGATATGTATGGTATTTGAATCTACTATTTATCTTCTTTAACCTCTTAATCTCAGGTCTCCATGAGCATTTGCTCTTCTTCACTCTTTCCCTTTTATTCATCCTTTTCTCATTCGTTTTCAATCATTTTTTACTCTTTCCCTGAATGGCAAGTAACAGTAGAGTAGGAACTAGCAACATAGTATAAAGAAATAGAGAGGAAGCAACAAACTTGGAATTTGGTCATTCCATTTTTTAGCAAGCTATGCTTTACTGTAATTGTGGAAATTGCACACGATTGTTGATTTTAAGGACTAAAAATAACCCAAGAAGGAAGTTTTGGAGGTGTCCTCATGAGGTAAAATTGTTTGCTTTATGAAATTAGGGGTTTAAATTTTATTTTAAGTGGGATTTAATGATTTTCAGTGAAGCTATTGTGAGTTCTTCAAGTGGTATGACAAATGGCTTAGTTAGAGGTGCATGATCATGGCCAATGAGTTGAGAGCCTTGAATATGCACTTGCAGAATTTGAGGATCAACTATGAAGATGACTATAAGGCTTCTTCTATTATGAAGCATACTGATGAACTAAAGAATGAAACAACTCATTAAACTTGGAACTTATCGAAGTGAAGCAAAAAGCAAAACGCATGAAAATGAGCAGGAATTTTTACAAATGTTGAAGTGATAATGTTGTTGGTAACTAAAAATTTTGTGTTATCTTTCAAATTATGTGTTAAATTTCAATGTATGTTTTGGTGTACTTTGAACTAGTTACTTAGAAATGGAAAATAATGGAAAACCTTCTCTAGTTGTATTCATGAGACACTTCTCTAGTTGTCAAAAGTGACACTAATTTATACTAGTTCAAATAGCTTCAAAGTTAATTGGTGCTCATAATTACAAAGTAACAATAATATGAGCTACAAAAGTGACAATAAAGTAACAACCAAAAAATAATAATTATTGTTCAAAATTAACTACTAATAACAACTTCCATTAACAAGAATAATGAACAACATCCTATTCCAAAAGCACCCCAACTATACCAATTAACAACTTCTATTAACAATATCCCAACTATACAAATCTATAGTCATTAATACCTTCATAAATAACATCCTAACCATACAAATTAGTAGCCATTAACACAGTTATAATATATACATAACAAAAACTTTTTGAAAAGTTGCTCTAAGTCATTGAACTTACATCTAGTAATTGCTGATAAAAAAACTTACTTCTCAAGTGTTGACTTGGTTATCATTATTATTAAGATTTTTTAAAAGTGATGGTTTTCCTGCTTGCATTCCTTGTATACTAACAAAATAAGAACTTGTATTAATATTATGATAAAACTAACACCAAGGAATAAAAACCAAATTTGAAAATATTGGAAACTTAACTTACTTTAGGTACTTTGTATCCCTTAGTCACAAACTAATCATGAGTTATAATTTGTATCTCTTTCCTTTTATAAAAAGTTTTCCAAGATTGTTGCTTGATTCTTGGAGTGAAATGTCTTCCAAACCTGTTGCCTGATGAAGTTTTAACCCCAACTTCACTGGTTACATCACTACAACATCAATTTCGAATAGTTACATTTGGTGGACATCGACCACCATCCAAATTACACTCAATTGAGGTTGCATTTTGATTTTGAACTTTTTCCTTATCAATTTTATCTTCAAATGAGCAACAAAATAGTTTTTATTTCACATGATACACAATATTCCAAACGTAGATAATTTTAAAAATAGTTATTCATACCTTTTTTAGACAACTTTATGCTCCAATACAACTTTTTAATTTGTTCTTCAACTTAAACTTTGAGCAATGCATCAACTTTTCAATTTAAACCATAGAATTTGAAGACAATAGGAAGACCAAGATAGTTATTATGATAGGTAAAAAGAAGAACAAGGTTTTTTTTTCGAGAATCAAAGAAGAAGGTCAAGATAGAGAAAATAATAATCAAATACAAAAAATGACAATATTGAACAGAAACATGGAGTAATAATAATAGTGTTTGATTTCGTTAAATTAGGGTTTTTGATTTGTGAAACTTGGAGAAATGCTTCTTTTTAAAGGTATAATAGTCATTTAACCTACTTAATCAATATAACTAATCCTAGTCAGCCAAATATTAACCATTCAACAAACTTCACCAAACTTCATGCTCTTCTTAACAGAGTGTTGCAAACATACCAATTGGAAATGTTAAAAAGTTCTTTAATAGCTATATAAATAAAAGATTAAGGGCTCAATAGAATGCAATGAAAGGTTAAGGGCTTAATAGAATAAAACTAATAAGTTCAAGGCTTCATAATGGATTTTGCCTTCATTTTTTCCTTTCTTTAATTTTATTGAAGTTGTTTTTGTAATATTAAATCTTATATAGGTTTAAGATAACTCATTACTTTTTTTTTTTCAACTATAGGTCATTATATGGGTTATAAAAGATAAATTGATGAAAATAAAAAAAAAGTTGAAAAAATTAAATGGAAAATTAAACAATTAAATATAATTTTGGAAATTTGTATATGAGGTACCATGATTGGTACAATAAAAGGAGCTAGGTGGGTGACAAAGGATGATCATGGGTTGAGGGTAAAGTGAAGACTACTAATATAAACTTTACTAGAGAGAAATTAAAACATAAATGGAATTGGATGAGGGAGTAATGAAAGCTATGAAAGTCACAAATTAAAAAGGAAACTACATTAGGTTGGGATCCTATTAATAGCACAGTTGATGCTCCATGTGAGTGGGATGCAATCATTGAAGTAAGTTAATTGCAGTAATTAATATTTATGTATATAATGTTAGTATATGCCCTAGGCATTTTCATACTATAGAATTAACTATTTAAGAAAGTTATTTGAATTAATCGATAATAATGAAAATGCCTCTTTGTTAATAAAATGAAAATATGACAAAGTCAAAGTATGATCATCGTGGCATAGGGCATTTTCAATGATTGCATAGAGATTAGGGACAAGATGAGTTTTAATTCTGGGACACACACATATGTGCACTATTTGGATGTGGTATGATGTCAGTTGCACTAGAAAATAATTAACAAATTTGAAGGGTCATCAATGATGGTCAATTGGTTACATAGAAAAGTGAAAAGTTGCTATTTTAGTAACAAGATCATGTGAGATTTTGTTTAGTGACTTGAGCCAAGGTCACCCAAAAACTAGAAAACATGAACCACATATTTATATTTATACTGAAATCAACTAGATAGAGTTCAGCAAAAGGAAACTAAAAAGTGAGAATGGATTCATTTATATGGTGTTAAATCAAAAAAATGGAGACAACAATGAAGCTTAATGGTGATCAAGTATTTATATTTATATTTAAATAAATCAGATAAAGTTTAGTAGAAGGAAACTAAAAATTAAGAATGGATGCATTTCTTTAATGTTAAAGCAACATAATGAAGACAACAATGAAGCTTGATGCTCATCAAGCCTTCTTATGAAGATCCCTATAACTATATAAATATGCCAAATGCATTACACACATAATACATTTTCCATTTAAAAACTTCCACCATTGAAGAAAATGCTTAATTTTTTTTATACAGCTAATTACTATTACAATGATAAAGTAAAATCTTTGTAAAGACACAATGTGCGTGTGTGTGTTTTAACTATTCACTTGGATTTCTTACTTTGAATAATCGGTGGATTTGTTTCAGTTACAAAATGGAGCAATAATGAAAAATTAATGGTTTTGGAAGAGGTTACAATTCTGCAATAGTAGGCATGGTAGCCAAATTATCACTTGCTATTGTGTGTGTTGTTTGAACTGCTCTTCGCCATCGAACTATCATTCGGTGTTCAATGTGTCATTTCAACTACTATTCAGTAGTCATGTTCTGTGTCTTTTGGGTTGAAATGGAGGAAAGAGAAGAGAGGAGGGAATTGAGAATTTGTTGATAGATACTATTTGAAGGAAACTTAGTGGTTGTGTTTTTTCAATAATTATAAAAATACACTATCTGTGCTTTAGCCACAAGACTACAGAAGCAAAGCATCATAGATTGTTTATGGTACAGATGAAATGTACAGTTCAAATTATTTAAACTATGAACATGATCATTTAAGAATTTCTAGAAATTTACCTTTCAAAAAAGCTAGATTGCAAAGGAAACTTGCCATGAATAAGAAAAGGGGTCTACATCATGAAACAAAGACTCCATTTTGGAAATTTCAAAAAGCAAATAGATGGAATTGTGTGCACAGAGTTAGGTTTCTTTTTTTCCATGATTGTTTGTTATGGTATTGTAGTTATAATTTTTTTATTATTATTTTTAAGAATAAATATTAAATATTAAAAAAAGTTAATATTATGTTGTTGATATTTTGCAATTGCCCTTGCAACCTTAAGAAACGAGCATATGAATTGTGAGATACGAAATGTAAACTTAGACGTCACTACAAATGGTAAGTTTTAAATGCATAGAGTTTGATTGATGGGATTAAAATGTAACTTACAAATTTGTATATGTTTTAAATAATTTAATTTTAATATATTTTCCCATTTTTTTTGAATATTTGGTATTTTATTGTGACAAAAGTGAAGGTGCAATATGCATGTAAATGAAATTATGTGCAAACGTTAAGATGGGAATAATTGTTTTTTTTTTTTTTTTTTTTTTTTTTTTTGTGCATCATTGTTTGTTTGTGTTGTTCCATTTGTAGACTTTGTTTTTTTGTTATTTTATATTTTGCAGTTGGCTTAAGTGCATTTGAAAATGTACACTTACATTTGGAACACCAAAATGTCAATTCAAACATCACGACCAGTGGTTAGTAATTGAAAGAAAAGTTTGGTCATTGTATTTATTAAGTGATTTTTTTTTCTCTTTTACATTAGAGTTATTGTTTTTCCCCTGTTATATGAATTTGTATCATTTTTACTTTTGCCAGTACAAAAAAAAAAAAAAAAGCTGCGTTCAAGGAAGAGCGCTTGCAAAGGAGAATTACACTGCCAAAAAATAATAATAATAAGGGAAAATATATTGCATTTAGGGTGCAAAATTTTCATTTGAACTGTCTGAACAGCTACAAAATGATAGCAGACGCACAAATTTAGGTAATTTTAACATTTGTATTTATTTAATTTTTTTAAAATTAAAATTGAGATTATGTCTAAAATTTTATTAGTTGTTTAAAAATTTTGTAAATTCAAAAAAAAGACACCTTAGAATTCTCCAAAAATTAATTGTCATATTAAGAAATAATAGTAGTTTCGTTATAAATTAAAAATGAAATTAGATTCAATGACAGAGTAATAGTAATTAACATTTGATTTGTTGATATAATTTTTTAAAAAAGGTGGAAATGTTCGTACTTGACAGATCAATTAATGTAAATTTTCTGTTATTTGTTAATTCATTAAACTTAGAGTAAGAGGAAGTTAAGTAATGTGTTATAAAAGAATAGTAGGAGTGTCACCACAAACATTCAATCACAGAGTCACCAATAGGTACCCACAGTACGTGCATTCCAGACTATATACTTCCCGCAGCCCTTTCAGTAGCCATGTCCCACCTCTTATGAAAACTGTTTTGCCTTAACATGTCTTGCCTAAATATCTTATCCTTTCCCTTAAAGCACCATGGCCAACCAGCATTACACAATGTTGACCACCATTGTATAATGGTGACCGGTATTGTACGACGTTCAATAAGTCCTATTTTTTCAATTTTTTGCTTATTTTTTTTTATTTTTTCGTTTATTTTTTAGTGTTTTGATTGGTTAAAAATTGAATTTTATTATTATTTTTATCAGGAAAAGATTTTGACACATTCAAAACACATAAATAACTTCCAAAAATCAAATCCTTATCAGTCTGTTTTAAGGAGATGATTCTGTTTCTCCAAATGAGGAAGTTAGTACGTACAGACTCTGCTTTAAAAAGCAAAGAGTCTGTGTGCGTGGGGAGAGGAATTTTTTTTTTTTGAGACTAACACACAGATGAAGACTCACACACACTAACTAAAAAAAGACGAAAAAAAAACACAGAGACTCACACAGACACGAAGAATACCTCGCACACACCATTGTCTTTCAAAACCCTAATTTTGAATACTATCAGTGTCTTCAAATGCAATCAAATCCCAATCCAGAATCAAATCAATACTGAGTCAATTTTAACAGTGATAATCCAATCTGAGGGGCTAAAAAGGATATTTGCACAGCATCTAAAATTATCAGTGTTCTTTTCTATTTCATTCTTTTCTATTCTTTTCTTTTGTGATTTTTATTTTATTTTGTTATTGTTTTGATTATTCAATTTCATTACTAATCTAATTATTTCTTTTTTGTTTTGTTTTGATGTTCGATTGTGGATTGAGGAGGATACTACCTATGTTCAAATGAATAGAAGATCCATGGAATGCCATAAAATAATATGTACTCTTTTCCAGTAGATATTAAAGTTTTAATTTTCATTTTGCATTTATGTGTTCTGTGTAGTTATTTTAATTAATTGGTGTATAATTGTTTAATTTTAATTTTGTATGTAGTTTGTAATAGCCCTAGAAATGGGAATAGTGAAAGATTTATTTTTCTGCGTTTAAAATCAATTAGTAATTAGGTTCAGTTGGGTAAAAAATCAATTAAAATCAATGGTGATAGTAGCTTAATTTAGGTTTTGCATGTAATTGATTTAGAGTTTCTAGAAAATCACTAAAATGTATGTTTGATCTTTTTTATGTTTTATTTGTTTTGAGTTGTGTTTTTCGGTTTTTATTATTTTGGGCCCCAAGCCTATGCTTAGGTCCAACTCATTTTAAATAGACTTAAAAAATGATTTTGGACTTTAAATAATTAAAATCAACTTAGGCCCATTAGGTTAATTAGATTTTAGGCTCACTTAGATAATTAAAACTTGTTTAGACTTAGCTCAGCCCACTTAATTTCATTTCTTTTAAAATAAATAGACCTAAACTCACTTTTCACTTAAAATAAAACCAAATTAGACTTAGGCCCATTAATTTAACTTTTCTTTAAAATTGAATAGACTTAAGCTCATTCCTTAGACAAACTAAAATAAATAGATCTAGGCTCACTAATTAAAAATGTAGACTCACTTTTAGTCTCTTTCTCACTTGAAAATAAAATGTAAATCTAGCTAAATTTTTAATAAAATTAATATAGTTTAGACTTAGGGACAATGCGATCTTGAGTGCATTTTTTTATATGTAATTTAATTGACTTGGTGCCTAGGGTTAGATGGATGTCAAATAGGATTTAATAAAATTGCATGTAATTAGATGATGAAATAATCATTTATAAAATTATTCTAAATGAACACGAGACTAAGAGAAGTTAGTATTCCGTATCCAGAACTCCTAGTTGTGGTGCTAGCTTTCTTTTAGGGAATTGAGTATCACCTTTTTTATTTGTCCTAGTTATTACCCTAGGTGGCGACTCCTTATCTCCACGTCATGTCTTTGTGACAGTGGTTAATGTGTTCTCTAAGGCCCTGAGCCTAAATAGTGTTGTGGTTGCTAAAATCTTGGACACACACTAAACTCCGCTATTTACACCTATGTCTCCACCTAACTTATTCCCAAGTTAGGATTTTGAATACTCACAATCTTATTCACAAGATTGAGATTCCATAAGAGTTTGAGGCTCACTCTTCAACCTTACATAATCAATAGTTTCTAGACTCACTCTTAAAATAATTCCTAAGTGTTTTGATGGTTAAACGCTTAAACCAATTCCACTAGAATAAAATCTCATTTCCTATTTTCTTAATCCAGAAAATAAAAAAATAAAAATATCTATTCTACACTCACCAACTTTCATAAGAGTTATACAAATATAAAATGAATTTGAAGAGAGTTTTGAGAGTTTAATTGAATGCTTAAAAGAATATAATGAATAAATAAGTGTCTTAAACTATTAATTAAACTCCATAAGTTGTTTATATAGATAAACAACTTAGATTATGGCTATTGGATGTATTGATTACGTCTTCAATGTCTCTTGTTGATTTTAGAATCATCTTGAACTTATTTTTATTAGAACGCCGCTCATAGTCATGAGTAGCAAACCCTAGCTCATAAGCATCAGTTTGAAGGTTGTTGCATTCAAAAATATATGTTGAATGCTATTGGAATTGCTCTTATGAGCTGAAGCTTGCTCCTCATCATCATGAGGGTAGCTCATGAGGAGCATTGTAAGTTTTGACAAAAAAAGAGCTCCTAAATCATTATTCAAGGTCAGCTCGTGAGCAAACCATTGTAAGTCCAAACTTGTATATTTTTTGTGTATAATTACTTCTTAAAGATTGGAGACTTGTAGAGGTTGAGATACTTAATTGAAATGTATATTAATACTCTTATAAGGAGTATTTCATTTCTCCAATCATTAAACAATTAGTCTTAATAATTGATCAACTTCCTACACACTTGAATAAAATTATAAGAATCTAAATTATTTGTCAAAGTCCAAAATTAGGAGTTTGATCATGCAAATAGCCAACAATCTCCCCCTTGTTGGATTTGACAACCAATTTGATAAGATAATAAATAAAGTGTGTGTGTGTGTGTGCCAAAAATAAATAATATGAATAAGCATGTATTTTATAAAATAAATCCCCCTTTCGAATTAAATAGATGCAATAAGTTTGCTCCCCTTAATATATGCATAAAATCAATAGTATGTCTCAAAGCATTAAAGAAAAGGAATTATCATAGCATATATAAGGAAAAAAATTTTTAAATGTTAAATAATTATCAAGGAGATGTTTTTAAGAAAATATACTAATTGAAAGTAATTATAAAAAATTTCTCCTTTATATCAATATATATTTCTTTTTTTCTCCCCTTTTTAGACATAATAATAAATAAAAATTTAATATTTTATTCCCTTTTGTTAAAAATAAAAACAACATAAAATTTAAAAATTTAACATGAGAGACAAAAAGAACATAAGGCCTAACGTAACAAATGTGTTAAAAATATGATAACATGATCATTAAGAATTGATGTTAGGCGACATAAAGGAAATAATTTCAAACATATTTAAATAAATAAAACTAGTAGCACTTACAATGCATGTAGTTCTACTTAAACACATCACAAACATAGTACGTATAATACTTATTTTGAAACTTAACAAATTTAACTATCATATGATTATGTAGAACTTAGCTAACTAACATATATGATCATGTCGCACTTAGCATATCATAAAACACAAATACATTTTTCTCCCTCTTTGTCAAAGACAAAAAGAAAAGTGAGAGATATAAATAAGAAATAAACCTAAAGAAAAAAAATTAGTGGAATTAAAAGACTAAGAACTAAAATAATGAAAACAAAAATAGACCAAATCTTAAAAAAAATAAGGGTCATGTCATAATTAAACAAAGTAAGCAAAACAAGGCCTTTTGTCACAAGAATAAAATCATGAAAGTATGATTATCAAATAGGACAAAACTGGCAACACTTACAATGTTATAAAAAAAATTTAAATCTCAAATTTTTCTTTCCTTTAATCAAAATGCAAAAGGAAATTTTAATAAAATATAAATTGCATTAATGAAAATGTTAGAGTTATAATGATATTAGAATATCAATTGTAAACTAAAGAGAAATATAAAATAAGACATAAACTAATAGTTCAAGACTAAGAAACTAAAAATAAAAAGAAAATAAACCAAACATAAATTGACGAAAAATAAACAAAAACATGGAAAAGAAACTAGTATTGTGAAGGACGTAGAGGAGGATAAGGCCAAGTGCATTGGATATTGTGATGAGCATACAAGTGATGAATATCAGGCTCCATATGATCCATCTTATGCTCAAATCCATCAAGTCTAGTTTCCACTTAATCAAATTTATGGTTGACGTTTGATTCAAAAATGGAAAGATAATAAAGAATCCACCAGTCCAAGCCAATTCTTCATCAACACTTTAAGAGGTAAAATGTCCTTTTTGCCTATTCCTTTGAGCTTAGGAAGGAACATGCTCTTAAGGGATTTCTTCTTTAATTTGAACACCTTCAAGACCATGAGTGCCTATGTGTTCTATGTCTTCTAAGTCTTGTTCTAGCTCCTCATTAACATCTTTATCTCTTACTTCGTCTTTCCAAACCCAAGAATTTCTAGCAAGTTTGAATTACCTAGAGTTTCTTAAGAGATTATCATCAAGGAAAGAAGGAGGAATGGAAGGCATGTTATTCACAATGATCTCAAAGAGATGAGCAATTCTTGTAATAAAGCCTCCCACACATAAGGCACCACTTACACTATCACTAACTAAAATCTTCATTAAATCCATCTTCTTAGCTCAACATCCACACTCTCAATAAGACATCTTATTAAAAATAAGTCATCAAAAGAAATTGCTTCATTACTCAGCCCCCTAGAATAAATTGAATAAGTGACAAACTTATGCACATACCAAAGAGATTTTAAAGTAAATATAGAGGCTTCGATGTGACCCACTTTAAAAGGTTTTGCATTAGGTTTAGCATGTTGAGTCTAAAAAGGATTAGGAAGCCAAGTATAAGTAGGAGAAGCAAGACCGCCTTGCCTAAACCTAAAAATATCATCAAATTCTTGAGATATTAGAAACCTATCTCTTCCTCCCAATCTAAACCTCATGCTATTGAGGGGATTATGCTCATCAAAATGGTAAGTTCTTAGGCAAAAGGAAAAAAGAAATTTATAAACTAATGAGGGATAGGTAGGATAAGGAGTAAAAGCTAGATTATACATACCCACATTCTCAAGTATAGTTTTAACTTCATTATAGCACCATATTTTCTCTAGAGTAACTTGAGACATGAATTTAGAGGAGATGATTTTTCTTCCTTTAAATTCAGCAAGTTTTTACCTAATTTAAGAATAAGAGTATGAGATAGGAGAAGTATTCTTAGGTTGATCTTTTATTGCTCTTCTAGATAATAAAGCAATATCTTGACTCTTTTTCTTTAGAGCCATGGAGATGAGAAGAAAATAGCTAAGAGAGAAAATTTTAGAGGAGAGAAATTTGCTTAGGAAAAGAGAATTTGATTGCAAATTGTGGTGTGAGGATAAATAGTGAAGTTAAAAGGGTTTATATAGAGGTGAATTAGGGTTTAAAATAATCAAATAAAATCCTAAAAATATTAAAAAAGGAGTAGAAAACCGTTTGAACTTTGGAAAGAGTGAAAAGAACTAAAATCCTAGTGAAACTAGGAAAGTACAACTATCAAGTTGCTCCTTATGAGCTACTCACGATAGTGAGTAGCACTCGTGAGGGGCACTGACCACTGACAAGCACAACAATTATGAGCTAGTCTTAACAGTTGGTGACAAAAATGATACTAAGGCCTTTAAACCTTCAAAAAAATTATAATTATGCCCTTAAAACGTGACAATTAGGTCCCTAAAGCATCAAATCGACACTGAATCACATCAAATTGCAATCAAATTAAATGTTATTTCAATAATTATCATAAATTAACAAAGTAAAGCATTTAAAAAAATTCAAATGATTATTTTTAATAAAAATTATTTAAATAAATCGTGCAAATGGAGAAATATAATAAATCATGTAGATAAGATAAATTTGCTTGATTTAAATAATTAATAAATTGAATAAAATTCAATATTTAATTATTTAATCAATAAATATTTTAAAGCAAAATTAAAAAAATTTGATAAATAATCATGACAAAGTATCAGACACCAAAAATAAACCAAAAGTGCAAAAATCATGATTAACCATGAATTTATGAAATGGTATTAAATCCAAAAAATAAATAAAAGGCAAAGATAAGTGAAAAACATAATTACACATGAATCCAACCATTAATTTATCAATTAATCAAGTTATCAAGACAAGGTTGAACCATCAATCATACCAAGTTCATACTTAATAAAATTCAATCTTTCATCGTAAAGAGGCTTGGTAAAGATGTCTACTAATTGATGATTAGTATCAATAAATTCAAGAAAAATATCACCATTTTTCATATGATCACGCAAGAAATAATGTCTAATTTCAATATGTTTAGTTCTAGAATGCTAAATGTGATTCTTGCTAAGGTTTATAACACTTGTATTGTCACATTTAATAGGAATGTGATCAAGTTCAATACCATGGTCCTTAAGTTATTGTTTTTGCCATAAGACTTGTGAGCAATAATAACTAGCCACCACATATTCTGCTTCATTGGTAGACAAGGCAATCAAAACTTATTTCTTATTAAATCAAGATACTAAGCAGTTACCTAAAATTTGATAAGTTCCAGAAGTGTTTTCTCTATCTAGTAAACTACCATTAAAGTCTACATCTGAATAACTAATTAAGTCAAAGGTACAACTCCTAGGATACCAAAGTCTTAAATGCATTATTCCACAAAAATATTTGAAAATCCTTTTAATATCATTCAAATGAGACTCTTTAGGACTATATTGAAACCTAGAACATAAGCATATAGCAAACATGATATCTAGTCTACCAGTAGTTAAATAAAGAAGGGATATGATCATACCTTTAAAACACTTTTGTAGTTTACCATTCTCATATTTGTTGAGTTTTTGGCGGTGCTCATATGTCTCCACCTAACTTATTCCCAAGTTAGGATTTTGAATACTCACAATCTTATTCACAAGATTGAGATTACATAAGAGTTTGAGGCTCACTCTTCAACCTTACATAATCAATAGTTTCTAGACTCACGCTTAAACCAATTGCCAAGTGTTTTGATGGTTAAACATTTAAACTAATTCCATTACAATAGAATCTCACTTCCCATTTTCTCAATAAAAAAAATAAAAGAATAAAAATATCTATTCTAACTCTAACCAACTTTCATAAAATTTATACACATATAAAATGAATTTGAAGAGAGTTTTGAGAGCTTAATTGAATGCTTAAGAGAGTATAATGAATAAATAAGTTTCTTAAACTATTAATTGAACTCCAGGAGTTATTTATATAGATAAACAACTTAGATTATGGTTGTTGGATGTGTTGACTATGTATTTAATGTCTTTTGTTGATTTTTGAATCATTTTAAACTTATTTCTATCATAATGCCACTCACAGTTATGAGGAGCAAACCTTAGCTCATGAGCATTAGTTTGAAGACTATTGCATTCAAAAATATCTATTGAATGCTATTAGGACTGCCGTCAAGAGCTGAAGCTTGCTCCTCATGATTATGAGGGTAGCTCGTGAAGAGCACTGTAAGTTTTGATTAAAAAAAGAGCTTTTAAAGCACTATTCAAGGTCAGCTCGTGAGGGGCTCATGAGAAGACCACTGTTAGTCAAAAATTGTATATTTTTAGTATATAATTGCTTTTCAAAGATTGAGGACTTGTATATGTTGAGATACTTCATCAAAATGTATATTAATAATCTTACAAGGAGTATTTCATTGTCTTTAATCATAAACAATTAGTCTTGATAATTTATCAACTTCCTACACATTTGAATGAAATTATTAGAATTTGAATTGTTTGTCAAAGTTCAAAATTAGGAGTTTGATCATGCAAATGGTCAACAGTCTTATTTCTTGAGTTTTGAAAAAGTTACAGCGTCATGCGATTTTAACAGTGATGAGTATGCACCTTTATAAAAGGATTAATATTTAAGGTGTTATTTATTCATGAATTGGAAATTTTTGTTAACAGGTTGGTTGAGTAAGGCTTGGACATTTGGGAAGCTAACTTACATATGTAATTTTTGTGGTGCTATAGTATGGTATGAAAAGTGGAATGAGAATTGTAGGGAGGTTTCAAAACCTATATTCTCTCTGTGTTGTATGAAGGGGAAAGTGCATATACCATTAATTAAAGAACCCCTTAAAATGTTAAAAGAACTAATGGATTATAATGGTGGGAGAAAGCAAAATTATTTTGAGAAGGAATTAGAGCTTATAATTCAATCTTTGCTTTTACGTCTACGGGAGGACATATTGACTATGACATAAATAAGAGACATGGTATGTATGTTTTTTGGCGTAATGGTCAAAATTACTACCAGATTGGTTTGTTATTGCTCCCTGCTGATTCTAAAGCTAAGTTTGCACAACTTTATATCTATGATATAGATAATAAAGTTCATAGTAGAATTCAGTCAATTCATTTCGCTGAATTAGACAAAAGTCTTGATGTTCAGATAGTTGATGGGCTATCGAAAGTGCTTGATGCTAATAATGTTTTGGTCCAATCTTTTTAACATGTAAGAGATAGGTTGAAAGGCTCGAATGTGCAAGAATTGAAATTGGAATTTATTGCCAAGAGACGATATGATGGAAGATAATATAAATTGCCAGCCATATACGAAGTTGCTGCATTAATAGTGGGAGATTTTGGTCCTAAAAAAGAGCATCGTGATGTCATTGTTGAACATAAGAGTTTAGGTTGCAAAAGATTAGTGAACTTCATTTAAGTTTTATGGCTATGAAGTATCTATTGTTGTTTCCTTTTGGGGAAGATGGGTATTACTCAAAAACTTCATATAAAGATTGTTCTTATAACACTTCATATAATAAAAGAAAGAAATTGACCATGAGGGAATACTACACTTTTCTATTGCAATAATGATTGAATGAAGGGCAGATGATTTTGCGTAGTGGTAGGCTTTTTCACCAATTTATTGTTGATGCCTACACACTTGTATTAAAGAAAAATGATTAAGGTGGATTAGAAATAACCAATCAAAATTGAGGTCTGAGGAATATAGTGGATTAGCAGATGCAGTTTTACAAGGAAATACTGATGCTAAGTTAATTGGCAAACATGCAATTTTACCTTCTTCTTACTTCGAAAGCCCAAGATATAGTGTCCAAAACTGTCAAGATGCTATAGCTATATGTCATTGGTATGGTTATCTTGATCTATTCATTACAGTGACATGTAACCCCAAATAGCAAAAAATACAACAATTTTTGGAATATGTTAAAGGTCAAAATGTGGGCGATCATCCGGATGGTATTGCTAGAGTTTTTAAGATAACACTAAATGATTTTATGAGGGACTTAAAGAGAATCAACACTTTAGTCGAACTACGACAATTTAGTAAAATTTATTTTTATTTTAACATATGGATTTTTATTTAGTCATGCATTTTATTATTTTTATTACTAATATGTGTTTTTTCAATTATCTGTACAATTGAATTAAAAAAAAAAAAAGGATTTCCTCATGCGCTTATATTGGTGTTCTTACATCCAGATAATACACACTTAAGCCCTTAATAAATTAACAAGATAATAACGGTGGAGATCCTAAATGCAGATGATGCTGAAGTTAATTTAGCTGTGGAGACATTTATGTTGCATGGTCCATATGGAGCTTCCAATCCTAATGCTCCATGTATAGTGGATGGAAAATGTTCAAACCATTATCCAAAAAATTTTACAACCATACTACTATTGATGATGATGGTTTCCCAGTCTACAAGAGAAGAGATAATAGTAATGTCATTGACAAAAAAAGAGTGAAGTTGGATAACTTTTGGGTTATGCCTTACAGTCCTTTTTTACTCATGAAACATCAGGCACATGTTAATGTTGAGTGGTGTAATCGATGTAGGTCATTCAAATATCTCATCAATTATATCAACAAAGGACAAGCAATTATAGTTCTTCATGATAGTGCTTCAAATGTTTCAGATGCGGTAAAATAAAAGGCAAATACAATAGACGAAATAAAAGCTTATCTTGATTGTAGGTACATATATGCAATGGAAGCATATTGGAAGATTTTCCAGTTTGATATCCATTATCGATACCCCATTGTTGAAAGATTGTCATTCCATTTACCTGATGAACAACTAATTTATTTTCCTGATATAGGTTATTTGGAAAATGTCCTTTTAAGACCAAATGTTGATAAAACAATGCTAATAGAATGGATGAAGGCTAATGAAGTTCATGAGGATGCTCAAGAATTAACGTTTGTTGACTTCCTGTCAAAATGGGTATGGCATTCAAATGATAAAACATGGAAAAGAATAAGACAAAAGAGGTGCATTAGTCAATTGTACCTCTCACACCCAAGCAATGCAAAGAAATACTATTTAAGAATGCTTCTTAATATAGTTAAGGGTCCAAGGTCATTTGAAGATATTCGAACAGTTAATGGCATTATGTATCCAACTTTCAAGAGTGCTTATTATGCACTTAGATTCCTGGATGATGAGAAGGAATAGATAGATTGTTTGAAGGAAGCAGCTCATTGGGCTATCAGGGAACAATTAAAAAGCTTATTTGCCACCATATTATTGCATTATGAAGTTAATGATCCAGGTGAATTATATAAAGTAACTGCCAATTTAGTTTCTGAAGATCTAATGCGAAATAGATTGTCTAGATTTTACTAATTATTGTTGCAGGCATCAGAGGTACGTAACTATTTTCTCCTCCTTTATGATTTGATACTTATATTTTATATATAGTTTGTATTTATAACTACAATCGAATGTTGTGGTCCATTGACTTTAAAAAATAATAATAATAATAATCGACACTTCTACATAAAATTCAAGAAAGTTTATGGATTATCTACTGTGTAGAATACCCACAATTTTTAGCATAAAAAAGCAAGCAATTTTTCATTGAAGAACCATAACCAGTTTTAGCGAATAGAGTAATTTTTAAAGAATCAAGAAACAAACACCTTTAGACTTGGGTGGCTAGCAGATAGGACAAGACATTGGGATAAAGCAATGAAACCTGCTAGGATAGTCGTGCACATTGACGTGAAATTAACAGGAAGATTTGTAGAAATTACATCTAGAAAAACAAAAGGCCCTGAAACTTAGGCATGCCTATTGTAAATGTTCTGACAAGTCAATTACATGGTAACAAATTAGTTCAAATTGTAACAACAATTAGGCAATGGAAATAAAATATAAGTAGTTCAGAATGAATGATAATAGAAAATTTCAGTAATATATACACACCTGAGGTGTTATCGTGACGATTCTTAAGGATTGCGTCAATCGATGGAATCACTAAATAGATGTAAAAATTGAATTCATTGAAGTAAATCAGGTCATCTAATACTTCATATGAATATTCTACTTCTCATTTATGTATCAACTTTTAAATGTTTATAGTTTGAAAATTTTAAAGGAATAGTGTGTGATAAATTTTGAAATTGTAAGTTGTTGGTCACCTTATGTTGTTAAAAAAAGAGAATGCGTATGATAAAAGTTTTAAACGTAGCTGAAACAAGTACTACTAATTATAAGTCATAACCATATAGAAACTTAAATTGACATTCATCTCCCATTAGATGATAATGAAAGTGCCATCCCATATTATTTTGTCAAAAAGAGACCATGCTTATGATGATAGTTTTACACTTGTCAAAAAGAGACCATCCCAATATAATACATTTTATACCATGTTAGTACTATATTGTAATTTTTAGTTTTTTTTTTATTTGCTATTGTTTATTAATTATACTTGTAGTTTTGATTATTTTTTACAGTAAATATTATGTTAATAAGGAATTATTTTATTTTTAGAGACCCTTTATCTTATTAATTCCGTTCACAGAGAAAAAAAATGAAATGTTTATGCTTTGTTAAAATAAATATTTATGTATTAAAATTTGTCTTATTCACCCAGTGGAAAAAATATTAAAATGTAGGAAATGACTAATATTGCTAATGACATGGATTCAAGAATTGATATCTCTTTTCTTCCAGTAAGTGTAAGTTTCACACTTGCATTGTTTTTTTTTTTTTTTTTTTTAAATTATAGTATGTTTGGCCACTAAAATTACAACATCAATCCACAATTATATTTTAATTGACATGTTCATTGGTGGAAAAATCATGTATATGCAGATTAGGAGTGCTAATTTTTGAAGAAAGTTGCAGTGATCAAACAACATCTTTTGCCATATATGAATCCATTCATATAATTTGCTATTTTCTTGATGAAACTAGTAGTCATGGTGTGGTTAATTATGCATTGACTTTGTACATTGAAATTGCAGTTATATTTTAAAATAATCCATTTTTGTTTCCTATAATATATTCCTTTCTTCTGGATGTTTGATAGTAAAGAAGACCTTAATGACTAGCAAACCACACTGGTTAGTCAGCACCATGACCAGAAAACCGAGGATAAACCCCATATTGAAGACTAACTTGGTTTTCACCCAATCGACCATGATAACCCGATTACCATTAGGCAAGAAAGTCAAACACAGTCCTTGAAAATGACTGATATAGTAAATGGCCTAGAAAGTATGCATTAGCTGACATCTTACCTCTGAAAAAAGTTACAAGCACTGACTTGCCAGGCATTCCACCTAAGGAATGGTCTCCTAGATAGAACTTGGTGAGCAAGCTAAGCTACAATAGAAAAGGAATAGGTAAAGAGAGGTAAATGATCACAAATACTTTACCACCACATATTATATTACTTCATTCTTTGTAAAGTTGGACTCTCATGGTCTTATCATTGAAGTGGCGTCGTCGACGACCACTAATGCTTCTTCTCTTGCCTTATAGGACCAAGTATGATTAACAATCTCTTAGTAGCCTATCATTAGTGGTATAGTGAGTGTGGAATGGCAAGAGGTGTAGAGAATGAAGAAGGTAGAGATCCCAACACCATAACACCTATATCCACCACCCTAACTATGAAAAACACCAAACAAGAAGCCTCTTCCAACCTTATTAACGTTATTAATGAAATAACCACTCAAGATCCTTAAATCACACCACCATAACCTATTGACAATACCACCATTCAAATCTCTTTACAAAAGCTCAAATCCATGATGGAAGACATCCTTGAAAGTCAAAAGAAAGCTAAAAGGGAGAATTCTAATAAAAGAAAAGCATGAGAAGAAGATGGAAAGAGCATATCTACTAAGGAAAAATCAAACAAAACCAAGCTAACCTTGGCACCATATCAAGCACCCCAAGAAGCAAAACAAATCTATTTGAAAGGGAAGATAATGATCGAAGACTGAGTAAAA